>OV656866.1:22071988-23271988 GCA_927399465.1 Sarcophaga caerulescens
ACCGTCTTGTTGAAACCACATGTCATGCAAGTCAAGCTCTTGCATTTTGGGCCAAAAAATTGGATATCATCACACGGTAGCGCTCACCATTCACAGTTACGTTACGATTCGAAGCATCTTTGAAGAAGTACGGTCCAATGATGCCAAATTCAATGATTTGCAAGCGTTGTTCGTTTGTAAAACGATATCATGGTTAAATTATAGACCAAACTGAAGATGTTTGACAGTGAAACAAAAAACGAAACGAGCGTGAGCTGTTTAAACCAGTGTTCCCAAAAAGATAATAGCTAAAAAATCACCCTTTAGAAGCAAAGCATATTTGATGGCATCATACTATTCAGGAAAGAGATACAAACAACAAACGATTTCCGACTGGACATTGTAGACGCAAAGTATATTTGTTGGCATCGTACTATTCAGGACAAGCATACGAACAGAGAACGGTTATATTATGGAAGTAAAGCATATTTGTTCAGGATAAGAACCGACTTGAGAGCCACAAGTAGATCCCATGATGAGGTATGCTTATCAAAAGCACACATATTTTGAATCTTTGCGCTATTAAAGAAAGATGGAAGGAAATACGTGGATGTTCACTTGGGTAATATCTAAGGAGTTATTATTACTGACAGACGACAGTATAAGTTCGTCAGGGCAACAGTGTTAGGGAGATAATATATGGGCACAACAGTACAAGAGATAGTCTTGCTGTTAGTACCTCCGATTCTAGTCAGAATTTTGTCGTTTCAGAACAGATGGAAACCTTTTTGATTCTGTTAAAGCTATTGGAAACTGGCGACGATTTATATGGTCGAATATCGATAAAATTTATTGTGCTTCGGCATATTGTAACGAATTCGTTTTTCAGCTTCCGAAATTATTTGAAGAAAAAATTACTTTTTTACGACGTTCAATAGCATTTTGTACATGGAAACGTCTGTAGGCATCAACTCGTGTAGTATCTAGGTTTTTTGCTTTTGGATGCAATTTTCTGAAAAGTTTAAAACTGTTTCTCTTGATGGTAAAATAACGACATTTAGAATTTCTGTCTGCTGAGCTGGAAAGTCCTTATTTCCATAACAAGATTACTAACTACGAACCGTAAGAATTTGATATGAAACTCCCCTTATATATATTTTTTTGATTGTTGTTGATATTATTTTTAACATACATATTTTAGATAATTTTCTGGTGGTTTTTTCCTTTTAAAATTTTACATTTTTTATGAATAATATTTCTGTTTTATGTGTTCTTTATCATTTTCATGAATTTGCATGCATTTCAAGTTCCTGGACCACCATCTATGTGTTGAAAATATCAATAACTCTATACATACATACATATGTACATACATACATACATATACGGTGTTTAAGATTATTGTTTCAGTTCTTGTTTCTCCAGAGAAAAAAAAAATAAAGCTTTTATTGTACATAAAACAACACACACACATACACGACATATTTATTTGCTCGTATATATCTATAAAAAAAATATTGTTTTCCAATGTTAGTGTTGTATTTGCTTGCAGTTTTGTTTTTTTTTTATTAAAAAGTCAATTGAACTTAAAGAAAAATTAATGGTCATAAATTTTATTAAATATTTATTCTTTTTTTTTCATTCGATAATTTTTAAATTTCAAATTTAGCACGTGCTTTAATGGTGATTTTTAATGGTACTGGTACATATTCTCCTATGTTTGTCGTAAGAAAAGAATCGGTTTTTTGTTGTTTTTCAATATTTTGGCAGAATTGATATTTTGGAATAGCATTTAGAACAATCATGGCGGTCAAACTTTTGATATATTGGATAAATCGTACTTTTGGGCACAAAAAAAATCTAGGCACTCAAGGAAAAAAAAGACAAAAAAAAAATACAAGAAGAACAAAAAAAAAAAAAACAAAAAATAACGTAAAAAGAACAATCATTTGCAAAAATATCTAAACTTTGTGCAGGAAAAACTTTACACATTTTAAGATTTAAATTTTTGATAATTTATGTCTTTTTTCATGTTCACTCTTTATTGCTAGTAAATCGTGAGTATATGTTAAGATTTTTCGTTTTTTGTGTAGAAGACTTAATTAACTTATATGATCATATCGCATTTGGACTTTTTTTTTTACCAAAGTATCACTGTAGTTTTTTTGCAAAACTAAAAATTAAATCTTGTGGTATTTAGAAGTAATTTATATCGGGTTACCGAACATTTTTTTGCAGAGAAAAATTGTTTATGGGAGTTTTCTATGGGAGTTATTTATTTGAAGTCGCCATAATCCACGGTTCAAATTCCAGGTCAGACATCGCCAACAAAACGAAATACGAAAAAATATTTCTTCTGCAACTTCCTCTCAGCAGATTTTTGGCATAAAAAGTTTCTCAAAAAAAATCTTTTGCTCGGAGTCGACTTTAAACTGTAGGCCCCACCAATCATGTATAAAATTAACACACACAACATAAGTGATGTGAGAAGCTAGATCGTAATCCTGACTGAAGGGTTGTAATGACCATTTATATATGTTATGTATATGTATGCAAGTTATTTAAAGGAGAGACCTTAAATAAGATAGACAAGCCTCAGTATGAGCTAAGGCTTCAACTTAAAGCTTTTTGTTTTTGTATGAAAAGTAAGTAAGAAACAATCCTATATCAAGATTAAGAATCACTGTGTAATTTTACAAGGTTCAACCTTTAAATTTCCTTTTCCGTCGAAGAATTTCTAAACACTAGTGCATGGTAGTCACTATCTCTCATATATTCTTTCGATATAAACATCTGATTGCAAATAGATTGCAATTCTCTTCACAGGCTAATAGTTCAACTCCTCACATTTGATGCATTGATCATATCAACAGTCTAAGTCATAGAGAATATATATACAAAAATAAGTCAAAACAATAAAATTTCAAAAAAGAGTTTTTTTCTCATCCTAATTTTCATCGAAGAATCAAGGACGAGGCCCATCTCTGGATGAATGGATACGTAAACAAACAAAATTTTCATATTTGGGACAATACCAATCCAAATGCAATCCAAGAGCGCCCAAAGAATCGAAAAAAGGTCAGTGTTTAGTATGAATTTTAGTCTGGCATCTTCATTGGTCCATACTTCTTTGAGAACAACATTGGGAACGCTATCACTGTCATTGGCGATCAGTATAGGTCGATGATTATCCACTTATTTTGGTCTAATTTGATTTATCTGGGCACCGACGATATGTAGTTTCAACAGAATGTGTGACACAGCTCTAGGTATTCTGCATGGGCAATGTAAACTGACCACCAAGATCGTGCGTTAAACTGTTTCTTGTCGTAGTTATATGCGAAAAAGCTACAAACTCATGTCATCGGTCAGATGCAGCCTGAGCAACATTTTAGCAATACATGACGTTGAGATAGACTTTAATTTTTTATATTAAGCATCGAAAGATTTTTCTCAACCTGATCTTTGACTCTTTGTACACAATCTACGAGGATTCCAACGAAATAACTTTTAAAAAATTTTTCTTGCTAGAGAATCTTCGCTAATCCACCCAAGCTAACACAGTTTCTGATGTTTAATGCGTTCTAATGTATCAATGTTCGCATTCAACTCATACAACTCATGTTGGTTCATTAATCTTACAGTGAATGCTTATTTTCAACACCGTAAGAATACCTTCATCTGCTTGTGAAAGCATCCGTGTAATAGCGCGTCTTGCTAAGAGTAAGTTTTTTTATTCTGTATGTTTACTTAGAACAAAGTAATATTGGATGGAAAGAAAAATTCTGGATTTTGTTTAGAAACTGATGTCATCTGTTTTAGTAACGGTGGTATGTAGGAAAATAATCTCTTCTACAATCTCTAAGCTATGATTGTTACTAATGTTCACATTTTGTTTTATTGTAGACTATTTGTTCAAAGGAACCATTGTCTTCGCTTTGGATTCGTTGACTCACAGACCCATTTTAATTGACTACTTATCGATATCCATGAATGAAGTCAGCCTCGCAGTGAGCACCCCTTGATATCTATATTATCGGCATAAGATAGCAGCATGTATTGACTGGACTAAATTGTGTCTGTAGTATTAACTCATGCTTGCAGCACAAGGGTTTCTGCAACAATTTGTTGAATAATTTATTTGTTAGGTAGATTTGGACCTGGATCATCTGTACATTGAGGAGACTCCAAGACGCAATACTCCATGAGTGATTAACTGCAACTTCCAAGATAACAGAATACGATCAAGAGTTACCTACAGTTGGTTATTAGAGTTTGACGTTGATAAAACTTGATTTGATACAAAAAAAGTCAGATTCAAGTGGAAAAAATGGAAAATGGAAACCATTTTTCAAATTAGAGGGGAGACATCAAATACACAATAATTCCTTTGTCCTCTTTTTTCCTCCTCTATACTGGCTATACCATTCCAAATGTAAGTCATCTAGAAAATTCAGTAAATGCCATGGCTTTCAGCAGCCATTTGAATCATAAATGATTAGTGGATAATAAAATATAGAACACTAAAGTTTACACTTCGGATTATTAACTATGATTTAAATTTTTTATATAATGGCAACACTTTATTTTTAATAAAATTAAAAAAAAAGTCAATGAAAAACTGTAAAAAACGTAAAAAAAGGAAAAGAAAAATCAAAAATACAACTTAAATCTTAGATAACACCACCCCAAAATCAAATACAAATTTGAATGTTGAGTAATTTTTATGTTTTTAATTTTCATTTACAGTGTTTTTTTAAAAACCTCACATTATTTTTGATCAAAATCAAAAATTATCACATAAATTTTGATTAAAAACCGGGGGAAAAAAAGAGAATTAAACTCTTATACATGTTGCTTGACATGACAGTATCAATGTTTTGCAGCTCATTCTTTTTTTTTGCACTCTTTTACTTTGGTTTCTGATCTCCAGACAAATGTTTTTCACTCCTTCTGCCAGCTAATGTAGATTTTTTTCACCGTTTTTACATTAGAAAAAAACAAAAAAAAAAAAAAACAAAAAAACGAAATAAATACAGAAATAATTTTAAGTTGATTTTCTTTTTGGTCAATTAAGCCATTTCAGTTTTATGTGTGTGTGTATGCATTTAATGTTGGCACATGCATTGTATGGCCATCCGTCTTGACCAGGTATGACTACAAGTAAATAGTGTGGCATGGTGCATGGTATTTGGGGTATGGTATGAGTGTTTTATAAAGTGACTTGAATAATTGCATTGTAATTGCAATTAATATGACTGAACATACACACATACATATGTATGCTGTGTTGCCTCCATAATTGTGCCAACACGGTTGTGTTGTGCCAGTATATTTCTAATTGAGTCTAAAAAAAGAAAAAAAAAAAAATTAAAAAAACGAAAAAATTAAGTAATTTAAGAGGATTTTAATGCAAAAATAACTGTCTTATAATTTTCAGCTTAATACTAAGTTATGGTGGGATTGTATTACATTAAGGCTAACAAAAATTAAGTTTTTCTTAAAAAAGGTTCACTTCCTGGAGATAAATTTTTTGTAGAAACTTTAATTTACGTTTACCACACAACTAATTAGAAAAAGCGTTGATTAAAACCTTGTATTACGAATGTAAACAACTGTAAGGTTCGTAATAATAATTAAAAGTTTTAAAAATAATTTCTTAAAATAAAGTTTGTTTCCTAAGTCTTTTGTTGAACGACTTCATAAAAAAATATTTTTTTCAAGTCAACTAGCAGTGACCTAAGAACTTGACATTTGATAATGGCTGTATTGTGAAACTACGTCTACGTTAATTTAGTTGCCATTTATTCAGTCTGTTTAGCCAAACCACCATGTAGGGGTACACGTGGACCATATGCAACGACATGTGTTCGCTGAAAGAGCTCTAGATCATTTTCAGCGATGAAACCTGGGAAGAACTGAAAAAAGTGCACGTGAACAAACAAAATTGGCGGATATGGGATGACACCAATCCACATGAGTTCCAAGGGCGCGCAATGCATCCCGTAAAAATCATTGGTATGGGTTTTAGTCTGGCGGTACCATCGGTCAATATTTATTTGAGAACGACATTGGCTACCACATCTCTGTCGACTTTAATCATTATAGGCCGCTGATTACCAACTTTCTTTGGCCTGAATTAGATGATCTGAATATCAAAGACAAGTGGTTTGAACAGGACGGCACAGCTCAAGTGATATGAGATATTCTGCAGGAGGTCATGAGGGCCGTTGTCTAGTAGGTAGTATGTTGGCTTATTAGACGTAAAGCCCGGGTTCCTATCCCATGTCAGGCATCAAAATGAAATATAAAGAAAAAATATTTCTTCGGCGACTACCTCTCAGCAGATTTCTGGCAAAAACTCTGAGAGTAAATAAAATTGCCATGAAGACCTTCTCAAAAATCTGTCGTTCGAAGTCGACTTTAAACTGTAGGTCCCGCCACTCATGTATAAAATTAACGCACACAACATAAGTGGTGTCAGAAGCTAGGTCTAAATCCTGACTGAAGGGTTCTAATGAGCAATTAGAATTACTGGCCACCGAAATCATGTAATTTGTCCCTGTTAGACTTTTTATTGCGGGGTTTTCTCAAGTCTCAAGTAGAAGTATGCGAATAATCAACAAACCAGAGTGGTGCTCAAAGCCAACACAACCCATGCCATCGGCCAAATTCAACCTGATCTATACGCCAGAGTTATGGAAGATTGGTCATTGGGGATGCTCTCCACGCAGAGAAGCCGTGGTGAACATTTAAATGGTGTTTTTTTCACATACATATATAAGCATCAATATGCCTTTAAGCAAATAAAAAAAATGTTGAAAAATAGGAAACATAGAAAAACAAATCGAAGTCCTCATCTTTTGCACAACGAAGACAGAAAACTTCCTGAACCAATCTCAATTTAGCTTTTTTAAATTGCTTTTTCATTTTCTTAAGGATCTTAAGACTGCCATCTCCTTGTTATTTTCATTCATTTGCATTAAATTCGTCGTTGCCTCAAAACGACGTCCTCTGTAAAGACGTATTGGATATAATAGTGAGGAACTCTTTGTTGATTGAGTGCCATGCTTTTCCACATGCATAGTGACTTCCTAAGCCAATTGCAACTTATCGTTTTCAAATATTTCATTTTCTTGAGTAAATTAAGGCTACCATCTGCCTTATTCATTTTCGTTTCTTTCGTTTCTAGAGTCTTGCCAGTTAAGCACATGTAGTAAGTTTTACGGTGTATAAGTATCTCTCATTGAATCCGAACAATGTAGAGACATATTGGATATAGGCCTCTGTAGAGACGTATTGGATATAGTGGTGAGGAACTCGTTGCTGTTTGAGTCCTATGATTTTCCACGAAGTGGTTTTGTTCGATATTCATCATTGATATGTTGAATACTGTTGATATTGTCTTCACTGAGAGGGCAATTGATGATAGGCTTCAATTAGTTCCGCTTGATATTCATTATTGATATGATAATCACTGTTGATATTAACCACTCTGTGGGGGAAGTGACGACATCATCACTTTCTTAGTTCTGGATGATTATGAGGTTTTCTAATGTTTAACTTGACTTACAATTATTGTTTAATCCATAATTCTATTTGATATTTAAATATTGTTTTATAAAATCAAATAACATTTTTTTCTAAATTCCAGTTCGTATTCAAATTAAATAATATTGATTGGCAATTTTAATAGTCCTGATGGTTAAGATAAATAAATTTTATGCCAGAGTATCAGATTACAGTCAATCAAATGATTTCGTATATAAAAATTTTAACTTTAAACATTTAATCATCGTTGACATACCGTTGCCATCTGTTAACGAATGACACTCTTTTTTCAACTTACCGCCGCAAGACAACGAAAGGCACTTGCTCACAGTAACGAAAAAAAAAAAGAAAAAATAAAATAAAAAATTCATAGACATTTGGCGCCTAAACAAACTTTATAAGACAATAAAAATGTCCTAAAATAAAAATTATGCACGTATGTATACATACATGTGAGTGAATGCATAGCTTTGATTTCATGCATATATGTAGACGAGCACAAAATAAATCCATTAATAAAAATATAAAAAGAAAAAAGAAAAAATTTATAATTTATAGCAGGTCGTTCTAACGAAAACTAATGGGAACCTTAGAATTGTTGTGAAAATATTATGAGAAAAAAAATTATTATTTCATTGCAATATTATGAAGATGATCATGGCAAATAACGTACGTACAACGACCATTAGTTGAAAATTCTGCCAAAAGAAAGAAACTTTGTAAGTTTCTTCTGTGACCATTAAAAAAAATGTTGTTGCAACATTCTTATAAATTTGTTATTTTGATTAGTGTCGTTTGTTTTTCTGTAAAGCACTCTTTAGTTGTTGTTCCGTTTCTGTTTTATTTTTTCCATCTTTTTGTTGGTTTTTTATTTGTTGACTGATCATCACTCACCAGGCGTAACGAAGGTGCACCTTCAATCAAGCCTGACCATATAAGGAGTCGAGTTAAAAACCATTGAAGAAAGATGCAAGTCTAGCGATTCATACGATTAGAATCTACTACATGCATAACATATATGTACACACATACATACATATATTCTTACAGCAAAGAATACCTGAGGGGAAGTCAGCATAGGAAACAAAAAAGTATTCCACAATCAAACTAATCAGCAACGTTGACATTTTCAATGTATCAGGTAAGAATAAATGTGCAAAACTACTACGACTGTAATGTACACTATTTGTGTGTGGATTGAACAGATAACATGAGGGACAATTATTGATGTTAAATTACTTAACGTGGAAATTATAAATTTTACTGCGAGACAGCACATGGAATCAAAAGCTCCTCAACTGATCCATATAAAATTCGTATCGAAAAAGAGCTCTAAAGCATTAGCTGACGTTCTTTTAGACTTATTAAGCTGATTGCATAGCAAAAGCTGCTTTAACCCTTAGCCCTTTTGAAATGCCATTGAACTGATAAGGCATTTTGACGATTACTGGAACAATATTTTCCAAAGAAAGCCTCGACAAATGAATATTTCCTTGTTTCTTGATGTATGTTATTGACAAAGGTCCTATCGCCTTCAATATTAATCTGATTTCATGCTTAAAGCTTGATCCAGCAATTAATCCAGCTGCTTTGGCCAGAGCAAGTGACCTTAAATGGTGATAATGCCCCAAATCGGCCATGCCATAGCTTAAGCAGGTGCTGTGAGCCATATTGTGTGAAAAGTCCTTCAAAGTCCGTATCATATTAGGCCTTAAAAGCTGTAGAGCTATCACTAATCATAAAGTGCAGCAGTAAAGGTAGCAAATATTTCGACTTGAATCACAATCAATTCATCACTCAGCGTGAAATTCATCTTCTTAGCCATCTCTAACGTCAGACGGAAGTGTAGATTCATTCATTCAATCAGTCACATACATACATACATAATTGGCCATTACAACCCTTCAGTCAGGACTACAGCCGTGAGTGGCAGGACCTACAGTTTAACTTCGACTCCGAACGACAGATGTTTGAGAAACTTTTTCATGGCAGGGTTATTTACTCTCAGAGTTTTTGCCAGAAATCTGCTGAGATTAAATCGCCGAAGAAATATTTTCATATTTTCGTTTTGATGACTGACCTGGGATACGAACCCGAGCTTTACGTCTAATAAGCCAACACACTACCTACTACACTACGGCGACTTCCAATCAATCAATCAATCCCGTGGGCGAAAGAGAAAGATTTGCTAGTATTTATATGGAGCCGTTCTTGAGTGTTGTTCTCAGCAAAAAAGAAGTAAAATTGGGCTTTAAAATTCAAAACTTGTTACAGAAAATATTTATTATTCAGTCCCACAATTCCTATATGAAATACACATTTCTGTTCCTCGTAATATAAACAGATTCAAAGCTAAAGCTAGGTTTAGCCAAACGTTCAGGGAGCGTACTTCCGTTTTTGGAATATGAAAAGCAATGAGAGCTATTACCGAACCGTAATATAATTTCGTTATGCATTTGCATTGCTTTTTATATGCTAAGAACGAACGTAGGTTCCTTTATGTTCCGTGAACGTTTGGCTAATTTTCCACTTTACTTTCTTACTTCAACACATTGCATATTGCGCCGAATAGGAATGTGTAGGGTGTACAAATAAAATATTTAAATGCGGATTAAAATTATTTCATGTATCAAATATGTTTCGTCTTTTGTTTTTAAACCAAAACACAAATTTAAAGGAGCAGCTTTGATATATAAAAACAATAAAAAAAAAACACACAGAAAAAATCGGTTGATTACCTGTGGTGGCACGGTGACTAAACACTTGTTTCGCTTCAGTAACGCACCATGCGTCTTATGTAAGCTTAGTGCTCAAGTTAAATGTCGTTATGCCTGTCTGTCCGTTCGTCCGTCCATCTGTCCGTCCGTTACGTCTTGAACCCCACTCTATATAGGAGAGTACAAACACTCAATTAAATGCCTGTCGTGAATAATGTCGCAGTGCCACATGATATTGGTGGTGTGTTGGTGAAGCGTTTATTTCATTGTCTTTTAATACTGGGGGGTTACTCCTTTTATTTTTAAAATTTTTTGTTGTTTTTTGCTTCATTTTCCTCAACTAGTCTGATAATTTAAATAAATTGTTGTTGTTGTTGTTGTTGGTTTTCAAGATTTTCGTAAATAATTTTAAGGTGTGATCTGTTGAAATTGTGTTCAGCACACTTATCGTGTTTAGCTTCGAACCACTACTACTACCACTACACACTAACTACCACTACTATCACTTAACTTTTTTTTTTAATGAATAAATATGTCACAATGTGCGCCAGAAAGGAGGGAGAGAGAGTGAAGGAAGGCTTGCATATTGAGCAAACTAAGCTGAGCAGTTTAAGAATTATTTATAATTTTAATTTCTTTTCAAATTCATTTCACAACTGATTGCGTCTTCAGGTCAATTTGATTTGAGCATTTCTTATAAGTTTTAAACATAGCGAACCATATCGCATAAGTTTTGTTTTGTTGTGTTGTTGAGAACACGCGCCTTTCTTGATTTTAATTTAAAACGCTCCCTCTTGATTTGTTCAATCCACATACATACAGACAGACATACATACACGGAAATATTTATTACAATATAATATTTAACCTGAGAGCGATATTTTATTTTAATTTGTATCAGTCAGGTTTGTTGCTTTCATTGAACATTGATTCGTAACATTGTTTTGCTTTACGCTTTTCGATTTTTTCAATTTCTCATTTCATTGATTTGTATTTGTTCTCCTCATATATAGTATATGGCATGGTGTGTACAAGCGTTTTAAGGTTCACTTAATTGTGATGAATTAAATTTGAAAATAAACGAAAAATGTTTTATTCATGAGAACATATTTTCTTTCTTTTTTTTTTTATTTTATTTGGCGACGACAATAATCATAATAAAATTGACGATTATGACAACAAGTCAAGTAAATCGCCTTTTAAAGGTGTGTCTTCCTTCACCTTACCTTATGCTTTCAGGTTATGAAATATTTGTCTGTATTCATATCATCATTTAAATATTGTTTTTTGTTTTATCGATATTTATTGTATAATTTTTTTTTTTTTTTCATTGAAATATATTTTTAAAGGGTCAAATTAGATCATTCTGATGGGAATTGAATTTTTTTTTTTTTTTATGAATTATTTGCCGTCAGATGAACAATCAAGTTGGAATTTTCAGAAACCAATTTATTTTCGTTCACCAGGCAAACTTTAAGTGATGAATGAAACATAGGTAAAATATAAATCCAATTAAAGTCTTGTCCATCGTAAGCTATGACTTTGTGAATCTTTTTGGCAAAATATGGATCCCGTGGATTAAGAACTGCTCACTTTCTTAAGGCTGGAGGTAGAATTTTATGGTAGAATTAGCCAAACATTTACGTAACATACGTCCGTTTTTAGCATATGAGAAGCAAAATTATATTACGCTGCGGTAATCGCTCTCATTGCTTTTAAATCCTAAAAACGAAAATGCATTCCATTACGTTCCATGAACGTTTAACTAATTCTACTCTGAAAAGAAATAGAGTTTACTTGGAATATACAATAAAAGCAATAAAGTAAAGCGCAACAACAACAACAACAACAAAAAACAACAACTACAATGACAACAACAACAAACAATAACAACCAACAACAAATAACATCCAGCAAAGACAACAACAAGCAGCAGCTACAACCTTCAACATCAAACAACAGCAGACAACGCCAACGCCAATGAAAACGAACAGCAACAAACAACAACAATAAAAACAACAACTAAAATAAGGAACAACGACAACAAACATTAACAATAAACAGCAGCAACAGACGCCACCAATATCAAACATCTTCAACAACAACCAACAATAACAAACACCACCAACAAACAACGACACCACCAACAAACAACAACACCACCAACAAACAATAACACCAATAAGAAACAGCAACACCAACAACACCGTCGGCAAAAGCAGCAACTACGCCGTCAACAACAACAATAATCACAACAACAACAAAAACGCCATTAATACTGACACCGTCAAATATTACGGCGTCCACTATGGTCCGTTATGAATATACGCAGAACAATATTTGAGTGAAATCTATTCAGAATTCATCATTAGAACCTCATAGTATTTATATCGGGAGACTAGCCTCTGAGTGTGGACGATAAAAGGACTACAGAATATCTTCTCAATCGTTTAGGGACTTGAAACAAACGATTTATGGGCTGCTCGCGGAGTTTAATATCAGAATGTATAGTCAAAGATGATTTGAATGAAACCTATATCGTACAGAACTCTCAGGATGATTGAGAGATTCTAGTATAATTCGGTTTTACATAGGACCATAGTGCATGCCATAACCTGATATTTCTGTAGTGTGTTCGAAGGGTTTGTCATTTTAACCAGGGGAAGTATTGTTTAAGCTTTGCTTAGATGCTTTTGAATGAGATATGTGGTGGTGGTCAAATTTTGATTTGGACTTCAAAACTAAAGTTTAATTATTCTAACTGAACAGCCAAAGAATCTAAAAATAGAGATCCAAAATAAGAAAAACTTTTAACGATTTAAACTGCAGTCTGGATAAGTCTAATAAATAGTGTCAACGTCTGCGAAAGTAAGAATTATAACAGAAATTCTAGTCTATTAAACTTGGTTAAGATTTTTGAATCAATAAAAAATATGATCACGAAGATTGTATTTCTAAAGAAAACTTTTTAATAATTAGATATACATACATTTCTCCCACATTACTCATATTTCGTTTCCCTCTACAAAATAATATTTTCCATTTAACCAACACAATTAAGTGCATGAGTAGGGGTCATGCGCTGTATGCTGGTCGTGCCTTAAAAAAGACATTAAAAAATTTTGATGTCAGTAAATTGGTTGGAGGATTGGATAAGGTCTTTACTTTTGATGCCTGATTGTATCAGGAACGTGTAGATATGATTCGAGTGATGTGTAGTTAATTGTTAATATTTCCCGATATAAAAAAGCCAGTCGCAAATACTGTATTAAGAGTTAATAGTTTATTTGTCCGTTCCGACGTTCAGACGATTTTGATGTCAGTAAGATGGTTGGAGGATTGGATAAGGTCTTTACTTTTAATGCCTGATTGTTTCAGGAATGTATAGATATGATTCGAGGGATGTATAGTTAATTGTTAATATTTCCTGATATAAATAAGTCACACTCAAATGCTGTGTTAAGAGTTAATATTTTATTTATCCATTCCATTTGGTGTTCAGTTCAAATATTTCGAAATTAAGTTTTAGAAATACCTTTAGATTTGGAATAACTTTTCAAATATTATACTTAACACTTCATTGTTGGTTATTAAAATTTTGAAACAATGAATGCAAATAATATGCAGGAATTTTTTTTTTTATTATCATTATGACATTGTACGATATTCTGTAATCAATTTAAGAACAAAAATAATTCCCATCGATCTTAACAAGATAAATAAGTTTCATAGTGTTTGATACGATACTTCTAACGAACAAGAGAAAAAACGAGAAAAAAAATGTTTAAATTATTTCGTAATACCTGAAGCAAACTTAATCAATGGAATAAAACCAGCAACTACAAGAAAAAAAAGAAAAAACTTCATTTAAAAATCTTTAGTTTTCTTGCAGATAATAATGAAACCATCTTAACCTGCATATTTTTGCCATTTTTTTCAATTTTTTTTCTATTTTTGTAGTCAAAAGAAAAACTGAAAATTATGAATTTTAAATCAACAACCATAAAGCAGAAGCTGCTTTAATATAGAAGAAGTCAATCTAATAATCATTTCAAACCACTGAAATCATTTCGCCAAAATGACTTAAAGCTGTGTTATGCTTTGGACTTAAACAAAAATTACAAACAAAAAACAACAACAGAAAATTCAAGAAAACGTCAAAAACTTTGGCAAAACAAAAAAAAAAAAGGAAAAAAATGGAAATAGAAAAAATCACTTGCAGCCCTATAACAATCACCCATGGCCTACATCGTGTAGATCCTCTTAAAGTTAAGCAAACTTCCACCAACATGAATATTAAAAAAACAAAAACATTTTTCAAAAATAAATAAAAAAATAACAACTGATTGGTTAGAAAAAGAAAAAATCCACCAACTCAAGATGATTAACTACAAACAAACATGACAGCTCAATTTCAAGCTGAAAATTTTAAGATTGCAATACCACTACCATGGATTTGATTTTAGAAAGACCAGCAAAAAAAAAAAACAACAAAAGATTGCGCAATTTTTATAGGTAGTTTTTCAATAAATTTTGCCTTCGTTTCTCTCTACTTTGGCTTAACAAGACCAACGAAAAAAAAAATTGAAAAAAAATTATGACGACAACAATCTTGTAATCGCCCTAAATCCATCAATAATATCGGCCATCACGACAAGTTATTTTTTAATACACTCTACTACTACTCACAGTTTTTTTCTTTGGTTTCAAAGTTTTTCATACAAATTATTTGTGTTTCTTTGGCGATTTTGGCGTTTTGTTTGCTTAAATCTTCATTAATAATGGCAAAACCCCTCCAAAAAAAAAAAAAAAAAATTAAAAATTATAACCAAAATCGAATTTCTGTTAACTGTAGAAAAATGAGCTTTAGCATGCTCGGAAATCATGCTAACAAGTTAAGACCCTACAAACATAATTTGCTTGTAAACATATTGTTTTTTTTTTTTTTTCTTTAGTTTTCAAAACTTATTATTACATGCCAAATTGTCAGTAAATAAAGTGGAGCCTATTGTTTTCAATGAATTTTTTGGTTTCTGGCGTACAAAATTGTCACAAAATAATTCATTATGATGTTGTCGTTTTTTTTTGCTCTGCTTACAAGCAAATTAAAATTTTTGTCAAATTATACACAAGTGAAGGGTTTTATGAAATTTTTATTGAACATTTAATTGTTTAAGACAATTCACTTACAACAAATAGTTGCTATTCATTCCTTAAGCAATAAAGTTGTGTAGAACGCAACTATAGGTATGAAATAATTAAAAACAGAAGTTGACTTTTGGTTTTGGACTGCTTAATAAGGCTAAGCAATGTCGTCCATTTCATACCATTCTGATCAAATTTACAACATTTTGTTTACCAATGTATTGCCATTTATAAGGTAACTTAAAATTTCTTCTGGCACAGAAACTTTCATTCATATTGGCCAACAATCGAAACAATTGTTCTTCAAAGGTTAGGTAGGTAGGTAGATAAGAAGAAGCGGCCCTCAATCGAGATAGATAGCTGTATCTAGGGCAGATATTGCCCATTTTGATACCATTCATTTCATAATAATAACACAAACAACTAAGCTGATCGTACTCTCTTGAAGTTTGACTTCAATGCTTGGCCCAATTTGCTGAGACTTGTTGAGAGACTTGTCAGCCAAAATATTGTTACAATAGTCTGATAACATTATCGAGTAAGCAATGCTCTCTACAGCTTCATAAAGTTACTATCCAACCGTAAAGACCAGTATTGCTCTCACTGTCTTTGTCAAAAAGAAATATGGACTGATGACACCCAAATCCAGTCAAGAATTCACTCCAAACGGTGAAATTTTCGGGATACATTGAACGCTCTTTGATCTCATGTGGGTGGGTATCGTACCAAATTTAACAATTTTGTTTGTTCACTTGCACATTCATCCAGAAATGGGTGTTCTCGCTAATATGATTTTTCACGCACTACGTTGCCCGAACAAGGCACCCATTTTGATAAAATAATGTTATTATTTGAACTTGTTGTTAAAAGCTATATCCGTCCACGATAATTTGCCGAAATAAACTGAATAAATGACGACTAATTTGAAACATGTAGCGTCAAAGTTTGGAAGTCCCTGTTGGTGTATGTAAACAATACATTTTAAATGAATGTGTGATTGCCGTAGTCTATTATGTAATGTATTGAGTTATTAGACACGAGGCAGTGGTTCAAACCCCAGCTTAGACATCTTAAATTAAACGAAATATGAAGAATATTGCTTAGACGACTTCCTCTCAGCAGTCTTCTAGCAAAAACTCTGCGATTAAAAAGAAATTGCTATGAGAAGCTTTTGAAAAATCTGTCGTTCGGAGTCAACTTTAAACTGTAGGTCCCACAATGATAAGATCATAATCCTGATTAAAGGGTTGTAGTGATCAATTAAGCAAGAAGTGTTCTTCTGTTCTCCATATATTGTCCAGCGTCGATGAACAACGATTATATTAGACGTGGTTTATTACTCACTACGAAGTAATTGTTTCCACAAATTTAAATAGTATTAAAAGGGCTTCACTACATTGCATTGCCAGCTATTTTAAGGCTGAGTTAATTAATGAAATTAATTTCCAAATTCTGAGTAATTTCAGCCTCGGCCCAAAAGTTCTTTGTATTATTCTCTACGGTACAAAAAGGAAGACACACACTGCTATGAATAATTAAAAACAATATACAAATTTCGAATTAAACATCATTAATATTCTTTTTAGTCATTATTTTCAGAGTTAGTTTTCCAAATTCACTACAATATATTGCAAGATGATATCGCTTTTTTTTCTTTTGCAACTGAAATCAAAAACCCCAGGGTTTTATATACTTATAGTACAGGTGAAAGGATTTCATTGTGCACTGGGAGATCATATTAAAATCATGCATAAAATCAGAACTGATGTCAGGCGCATGCCCGCATTTAAAAAAGAAAATAACAAAAGAAACTGCAACGTCACAGGTCAACAATGCAAGACAACAGCAGTCAGAAACCAATAAATGTCACATATAACAACACCTTTAACTCACATGCATCGTCATCATCATCATCGAACTTGCTAACAAGGATCGTTTCAAATAAACAACACAGAAAATATCGAATATCATTTTGAGATCCTTTAATCAAAGGCAATGATATCGAATGGTGGTGTTTATGGACACATGTTGTCCATACATGTTGTATGAAAGGTGCAAAACACCCCCATAAAGTAAATGTACGCATGCCGCATGCCATACTTTTGATTTCTTTGGTATGAATACCCCTAAAAACAATCACACAATTAAAGGTCATTTATAGCCACCACATAGGCAAACAAATAAACAATAAAAATATCAATAATTAAAGAAAAAATTGTTTTATTGTTCGTTTTTAAATTTACAAAAGAAACAAACGATTGTTTATTATTTTCGAAAGGATGCTGGTGGTCGGGTTAAGACATTGGATATTATGCATGGGCAGCTGGAAATATGAAAGGAAAATAATTTTTTCCTGCTTAGAACGCGGACTCTTTCGAGTCACAATGCCAAGCAAGAACAAGTATCCAGTGCCTTAGTTTTAATTTTAAGAAATGCATTCAAGCATATGAAATAAACAAGTAAATACTTTTTAAAAATCACTTCAACCATTATGTGGATGCAACAGTGTGCACATGTGCTTGTGCCACATTTAAATATAATCCGTCTTAATGCCAACACCAGCATCTCTCTCTGGATACCTTTAACAGTGCAGTTGTAAGCTAAGATGTAGAATGTGGTGGATGTTGTGTTGTTGCTGTTGTATGATTTTGCATATGCTGCAATGTGTAGCATACAGTAGTTGCAATACAGTGTCATAATTAAAATGCTCCATTAGCTAAGTAATGTATCACATTTTCAGTTTTAAATGACACCAGGGACACTTTCTTAAGCCACCGGGAGTATTTTGTTTATCGAATTTGCTACAGAATTTTGTTTTTTTTTTTTACTTTGGGTTTATTAAACTGAAATTATATTAATTTCGGTTTTTAAGTTCAGGGTTGCCAAGTTAAAGTAATTTTGGATTTGGGTAAGAATACAAAATCATGTAAACCCAAGACACTACTTTTTAACCCAGTTTGTTAAATTGACTCATGGATGTTAGGGAAATGATCTTCAACTATTGAATGACATCTAGAGCCCGGATATTTAGAGAAAAAGGGTTGCCCTATCCTATCTTCAACTGTGGATTCTTCAAAACCCTATTTATCCAAGCAATAACAATATCTGGCAAGCCTCTTTATGTTTTCTCCATTTCTTTTCGACATTAAACCAATTGAGCAATGACCTTAATCCGTTCGTAACAACAACAACAACATTGACGGCCCACAAAAAAAAAAAAAAAACAAAACAGGCAATATATTATCTGCATATGTTTAAGTATGTCTCTACACAGAAAGTGCCATCCCGATGGATGCCGTTTAATATGAGCTGCATAAAACAAGGCGAGACACTAATGAGTCTCAGTGCACTAAACACGCACGCCTTAAAGAAAGCAAATGTGGTCTGTGTTCTCTGTCTTACTGCCTTTGCATTTATTTCTGTATTTCTAAAGTCATCAGTGGTATGGTAAACATACCTGTTGCCTGTGATTCTTTTTGATTTTCTACCGTCAACAGGCGCCAAATTCATGCTGGCCGGTGAATCTTATTCCCCAGGAATGTTTCGCATTAAAAATTGTTTTTCTTCTTTTTTTTTTGCTTATTTTTCCTTCATACTCTTAAGCAACAAACAGCATTTTAATGTGAAACTGTGGCAGAATGTGTCACGATGCACAGCATTCAGTTGAATGCTCATGAATATGAATTAATCATCGATTGTCTGATATGTCCCCAATTCTTAGCATCCTTAATAATTTTGCCATCTTCATTGCAAAAGATTTATAAGAAAGAAAAACAGAAAAAACCGTAGAAGAAGACGAAGAAGAAGAAGAAAAATCTAGCATATAATTTTTTAAATTCTTTTGAAGCGATAAGACACCACTCATATGGTACCTACACACACTTTTAAATATATTTTCTTCTTTGACCATCTTTTTCCCATTTTTTTTTTTTTTTTTTGATGAGGAACGTGCAACATACTTTAGTATCAACGCATCAACATCATCATCGTCGTTTGTACGTATGCATGTACATACGTACGTATATTGTACGTATTATGCGCGTGCCAAACTTAACCATTCATTCACTCACTCATGCATGAGAGACATACCAGCAAGTGGTTGCCGTTGTAGACGAATGGTCGTTGTTGACGATGATGCATTCAAACAAACCAACATTTTTGCATTTTGTTTAATTCCTTCCTCCTCCTTAACATCATCATCATCACCATCATCAGCACCATCAGCATACTACCAAGTGATCATTTTTAGGGGCCTTATCTTTTCATTTTCAATGTGTGCGATTATTTACGTAAAAATTCAAAAGCTTTAAAGGAATGAAATTTTTTAGTAAGTATGTGAAGAAGTGGGGCTTCAGTCATCAGAAGAATCTCTTGTTCTGCACGATTTTTTTTTCTGGAATCTACACATTTTTCAAACATCATGTTAGTTGGTTTTTTGATACTTCAAGGCTCTGGTGAAAACGTACGTACGTATGTAATTGATCATTACAACCCTTCAGTCAGGATTACAAACTAGCTTCTCATACCACTTATGTTGTGTGTGTTAATAAGTGGCGAGACCTACAGTTTAAAGTCGACTCCGAACGACAGATTTTTGAAAAACTTTTCATGGCAATTTTATTTATTCTAAGAGTTTTTGAAAGAAATCTGCTAAAAGGAAGTCGCTGAAGAACTATTTTTTCATATTGCGTTTTGTTGAAGATGTCTGACCTAGGGTTAGAACCGTGGCCTCACGTCTAATAGCCTAACACACAACGTCTAATAGGCCAACGACTACGGCGACTTCTTCTGGTGAATACATGCTTTATTTTATTCACTGTTACAATCCATTTTGTCAGGCCTAGGTTCGCACACCACTTATGTTGTGTGTGTTAATTTTATACATTAGTGTTGGTAATAACCTAGCCGACGGTGAATGAAAGATTTGAGAAACTTTTCATGCGAGGAAGTCGTCGAAAGATATATGTATATCTTCATATTTTGTTTTGTTCGAGATATCTGAGCTGGGATTTGAACCGAGGGTTCTCGTCTAAAAAGTCATACACTACCCACTAGACTATAGGCGACCTACCCTACTTAAAAAAAAAATCATGGCTGAATTAAAATTCATATAAAAACGTTATATTTTCTCTGACGCTTTAGACATGAATGCATACCTTTAAAACACTGCAACAATCTTCATGCATTATGATTGTAGTCGTACAAGAAAAAAAGAAAAAAAGAAACTGTAAAGAAAATTTTGTTGTATCTTTTTTGCATTGAGTTGCAAACAATTAATCAAATTTAGTAGTTTTTGTTTTATACGTTTGTCTGTTTACTTCCACAGAGTTATTCTCTGATTTTTCATTATTTCTGTTCTTAGTGTTGGCTGGTGGCTGGATGGTGTTGGAGTTGATGTTCTACTCCTTTGTATGTCTCCATGTATGCAGTTTAGCTTAGCTGGCAGCAGCCTGACTGCCAATGGTGTCGGTGTTGTCGGTGTCCAAGCTGACTGCCACTTGCAGGCGTAATTAGTTGAAAATTGTCTTAAGTGTTCTGCAATACAATGGAATAAAAACAAAAAAAAAAAGAAACGCTTAAAATTTATAATGTTTTTGTAAGTGTTGTTGTGATTTGATAAGTTGATATGGTTTCGGTATTTTTACCACTCTGCACTACGTACGTTTGGTTTTGTTTTATTTCATTTAGTGGGTTGGGTCTCTAATGCTCTTTTCTTCGTTGTTTTTGTTGTTGCTTTTCTTCTTTTTTTTCTGGCAGTTTTTATTCATTTGGCCGAAGAGAAAAAGTGTGTTTTTAGTTTACCAAGTTATTAAGTCATTAATTATGCAAAGTGGTACAAATATTGGCTGTGCAGTAATTTGAAGCTAAAAAACCAAAGAAAGAAAAACTGAAAAAAAACCCCGACAGGTGATTAAAAAAACTGTAGAGCAAAATACCATAAGGAAAAAAGTCAGTCGTCATTCGATTTTAATGGATAACGTTAGTTGGGTTAAGATGAATGTGTCAAGATGTCTAACTAGTTGGAAATTTTGAAATAATTGTCACTCCCAGTATAGCATATTTGTCACACATCTCAAGTGAAACATCTATTAAGTGGATTAAGAGACCAAAAAAAAAAAAACTGTAGCAGTGCAGTGCTATTGTCAATTATAAAAGGCTGGTCATTTGCCATCGAGAATTTGAATTTCATAGAAATGAAAAGCGAAACTGTCAATAGCAAGCACATGATATTTAAAGGTGTGATTTAAGGTGTACATATTTCTCTTTGAGATTTCGTAAGATAAGCTACGGTACCCCCTAACCTATATTTAAATAAACCCTGAAGTGATTTTTTCTTTCAATAATTTTTAAATAATTGTAGTCAAAGGTATGCTAAAAGAAATATTATGGAATTTTGTATGACATTAAAGACATTTTTCAAATGTTGATATAATGATCTGCTTACGATTAAATTGACCCTTTTTGTTGGAAAAACGGTTGGTATTTTAAGGTTAAATCGATTTACCATCAAAACAAGGCTAGATGGCATTGAAAAGATGACAATAATTGGAATTTTTGTAAGGTTCTGCGTAACGGGGGCCAGGAATACTTTTTTATGCTTCGTTCTCTTCATCATACAACTTACACATTGACTTGCGACGATTCCTATTCTGGACAAGTGCTATTCCAATATCTGTCCTTGACCCACTTTCGTATCACAGAATGGTCTCTCTTAAAAGATTATATAGCCCCCGAAGTACTTTTTACTTCCAATTACTCATTCCCTTTGCATTTCCCAAATTTATAGAGCTGTTAGTCTTTCGATTTTTCAGATCACTATGACGAATCTCCTACGAGACTTGCCTTCTATTATGGTTCGGTTAAGTAAGTTTGGAGGAGGTCCCACTTAGGCCAGCATTTAGACCCATTGTGATACGACAATCAAATCTATCCGGAGATCAAACATTATCTGGAGTATAACAAACCGAGTCCAAAATAAATATTGCTTTCGTAGCAATTTTTATAATACAAACGTTGGTCAGAGGTGTGAGAAAGCTAGGGGTCAAAATTCTGAGTGTCTTTATGGTTAGAGCAAGGTGAAAATCCTGTAATTCTTTATGTGTAGAGCACATATCCAGTTCTTTTTTCTCCTCAGACCCAAAGCTCTTGTAGAAATCATTTGCCGGAATGGCATGGCTACCAAAAGGACAGTGGCCCTTAAGAATCGCTATTGTGCTGGCTGTGCGATTTAAAGCCACAAGTGTGTCATCCCACATGTGTCCAGCAGAGTCCAGCAATATTGGACGTGCTTTTCATTGTCGTAAATATGAGATTATGCCTGCCATTATGGTATGGGTGTCTTATTCCATCTAAACTGTTTTAAAATTCGTTCTGCCTGCCCAAACAATTGCCTCCTTGATGACGGTATACACCCAGAGTATAATTCTAGAGTTCTACTTGTAAGATATTTCTGTAAGCCTTCGACATAGTATTATGATAGACTTGTGTATTCCTAAGAAACATTCTAAATGAGCCTTTCATAGTCATTTACTATCCAGTAATATTTCCTGATATATTGCCTTCAATATCCATTATTTGCCTCACTCAGTAAACAAAAATTCTTCCATTTATGAAGTTTTCTTGCTTTTAAGTGGTATTACCGTGACTTAGGTTTTCCGAACTATTTCATCTACATACCCTTGGTAGTCAATTCTCACCTCAGGGAATTTTATTATGGGATGAACAACCAAGTTCCACATTAGTTGAGAAAGTATGAAAGTTCTGGTTGTGCCAATTCTTATGATTTCATCCGACGGGTTTATTTCCGTAGATTGTATGTAGAATTTCTGTTATCTGTCTGGAGATCACAGAGCCTATACTTCTGCTATTTAATGCCTCATGTAGAACCTCGTGAGAAGTGCATTATGAGATAGATGAAATCAAAGAACTGATTATTTATAAATCGGGTCCAGTAATTTTCAATATTTTGCAAACATTTTTGGGATTTGAATATCTAGAAAGTGGGATGCTAGATGGCATGATCGCATCGCATTTGTATAATATGAGTTACAGATTACTAAGCCTTCTACTGGAAGAATAATGGATTTTCTTTTAAAATTTTTTTTTATCAACAAATATGTTTAGTTTCCCTTTAAGTATGTGAGCATTTGTTTTTACTGACATTATCTAAGTTTTCTAATCTCCGAATGTTTATTTAAAAATATATAGGAAATCATTAAATAAATCCCGCAATGAATCACCTTTAATTTCTCAGTCGTATGGTAATTAATTTCACATTAATCCGTTTTTATATCTCTTTTTTATATAAGAATTCTTTGAACAAAATTGAAATTCCTTAAGAAATTTCATGACTTTTTAAGGCCTTACAGTATATGCTCTATAAGCGCTTTTATGATTTTATGTTGCTTTTTTCTTTCAAACAAACAGTTTTTATAGTGCTAAACACACAAAACGTCATGTTAAGTTGACGTAACCTCTATATCTAGTAATACATTCAGACATGCATACATCCATACATCCATATAATATGAATCGTTTTATTTTTATTGGATTTCATTCCAATTTTCATTTCATTGCATATATGTATGTATGTATGCATTTATTGCATATGCGTATGTGAACATAATTTTTGTCCAGGAGCCGAAAATTTATTACATGTCGCCCACCAAAATTTATGACCCGAACGAAGAAATATACAATAAATGTCTGATCATACATCAGTATGAACACCAATAGAGGAGAGTGAGAGACACAGACATTTTACTTAATGTCACATAAAAGTCCTCATAATTAATAGATAAAAAAGAAAGAAAAAAATGTGTGCATATAATGACATGATGGAATATTGTTGGCTGGCATCATACAAATGTTGTTGGTCAAAAGAAATATTGGTTTGGCGAATTTGCTTTTTTTTTTTTTAGCAATTTAGCGAAAATAGTTTACTAAAATTGTTTTTTGTTGTTGTTGTAAAGTTGTAAAGTTTAATAATTTTGGGAGCTAATAAAGCTTAGTCGTTTTAACCATTATAAAACCATTCTAAGTAAAGGAAGGTGGGTTGACATTGGTAGAAGGGGCTGCTGGGTCCAAATGATCGCTTTCAGAAGTTTACATGAATCTTCTAAACGTAAGAATATTTAATAGAAAAATTCATGTTTTTTATCACTAACACTCTTGGGAGCAGAGGGGTTTAATAAAACATTCTTTATATAACAACCTCCTATCTAATAGCCTAAGCTTCTTTTGGGTGGAAAGTATCCAAAATATACGATTTTGTATGACTCTGGCGTATAAATCGGCTGAATTTGGCTTGGGTTATGTTGGCTTTGAGGATCGCTGTAGTTTGTGGCTTATTTGGGTATACCTACGACTTAAGAAGACCCCACAAAAACAGTCCAATGGGGTCAAATCGCCTGATATCAGTGGCCAATTCACATCACAACCACGAGAGGTATCAATTTCCTCAAATCGCTCGTGCATAATGTCCAATGTGGATTGAGCTGTGTGAGCTGTCCTTTTGAAACTACGTATCGTTGGTGTCCATATTTTCCAAGCAGAAGCTGGTAATCATCGACCTGTAATGCTCAGCAGTTACAGTGATAGCCTGGTTAACATCGTTCTCAAAGGAATATGAGCTCGTGATGCATGCCGCTAGCCTAAAATTGCCACTAGACAGTGACTTTTTAGGGATGCATTGGACGCTCATGGATCTCTCATCCAGTAATGAATGTCATTGCTGAAGATAGTTTTTCGATGAAAATTAGGATCACTTGCCCCAACTGCTGCTGAGCCCATTCAGCGGACATGCGTTGTTGTCTATGGTCCGTCCATGATGACTTGGCAAAACAGAATGAATAAATGACAATTAATTTAACAGATAAAACTCTAAAAAGATGACCAGTAAGACCTAATAAGTTGCTAAGTGGTTGCCCTTCTGGAATGATGTTATCGGTGTTAACGGCTCATGGAATTGGTTTTCTTGATATTTGTCTTGGTTTGAGTACAATAAGGTAGTCAGTTCAAGTCGTTCTAATTTGGCTTGTATGTTGGGGATCTTGAACAAGAATAGCCATATATCATTCGCATAATACAAATCCATGAGCTAACATGAGAGACTTTGTGTTATTCTCTTTTCTTTTGTGAAAAGACTTTGTTCAGTATATCAGCTCGATGGTGAATAGCCATCCCATAGCTTCCTGTCAGCAGTCTTCTGGTAAAACTCTGAAAGTAAATAAAATTGCCATGATAAAGTTTTTTAAAAAAAATTTTGTTCGGAGTCGACTTTAAACTATAGGTGCCGCCATTCATGTAGAAAAATTAACACACACTACATAAGTGGTGTGAGAAGCTAGGTGCCAGTCCTGACTGAATGGTTGTAATTACCAATTATGTATGTATGTTTGCATGAAATATTTGAGTGAGTTCCAGGTGTAAATAACTGAGAGTTCTGCAATCTCGTACTTAGGTCTGTTGAATCGAATTATTTTCTGGGAGAGTTTATTTTGTGTCTGCCATCTGAATAAAAGGTTACCAATCTATTATTAGCCGAAGAATACAAATTATAATGAAATAAATATGATGGGAGTCTATACAAAATTATTGTAGAAGGTGTTCATCATGTGCTTAAAGTTAAAATTAAGCCACGGTGTTCAACATATCAATTTAAGAGTAAATTGAAAATTGAAAATTTTGTTTAATTTTTACCATCTTGTGTAAATTTCCCCAACTTTGTTTGTGGGGGAGTGGTTTTTATTATATTTTCTTGATCCCCAAAAATTGTCCCCGAAAAAGAAGAAAAATCTCTTTAATTTGAAGTTAATTGAGCAATTTTAATGGATATTTCTTGGATGAGTGTATGTTTTTATTTTTGTTTGTGGAATTTCACATAAAGGAGATTTAGTCATTGTTTTTTATCGTATTTTATATTTTATTTTCATATTTGTTGGCTTCTTTTATTTTTTGTAAATACATCGTTACAGAGGTGTTCATATATCTGAGTACCAACCAAGCATATTCATATGGAGTGTTGTCATCCAGAGTGCCAACGGAACAGGCTAGCCTGTTCAGCAGAGCAATCAGCCACAATCAAGCAGACATTCATTCAAACGTTTATCTACTTCAGCTGGTGTTTTTTATGATCATTTAATGTCTTGCATTTAACACAAAATCCCACATTAATATTTTAATATGTTTTCGCTGATTTGTCTCAATATAATTGCTTTTTAATGTCTTATCTTTTCTAAATGTCAACGCATTAATGAAAACGCTTAAAATTGTTGTTGGGGATTTTTTCTTCATTTTTTCTTCCCCAATTCTTTTTTTCTTTTTTCATTAATTGTTTTTAATGATGTTTGTTTATGTGTGTATTGGTCTGTTATTTTCTAATTTTCCGCTGATTTATTTTCTATATTAAAATATTTTGAGTTTTTTCCCTGTTTATCTGTTGGTGTTAAGAGAATTGTAGGTTTGGATTTTATTTTTATCTTAATTATGTTTAAATGCATTTAATTAAGTTGTTTTGGTAAGAAACAATTTTGCAATCGATAAAATCCAATGCCGGTTATTTATTGCGCAGTTAAGACAAAATCCGTTGTGCTTCGTTAGGCCAATAGCTAATCTATTAGAAGGTTGGAAGATATGTGAGAACCTTCACTCGGATAACAAAAACAGTCCATTTGACTTACATTTACAATTTTTTTAGACCAACACGTAGAAGTTGACCCCTATTCAGGCAGTGCATTGTGTTAGAATACAGTAAAAATAGTTTATAGAATAAAGGAAAGAGGGGGTAGTAGGTGACAATATTTCTATGGTGATTACGTATACCTTCGTGACTAATCACATATAATGACAGACAAACAATCAGACAATCGTAAACACCCAGTGCTTCCGAACCCACGGCTTCGACATTTGAAGTTTAGCACAGATTTAGATTTACTAGGCCATTGCTGCACCCCCGATGGTTAATAGATTAACCCGAAATGCAAGAGAGATTGACTCATCAAGGCCCCTGAAGAAAAATCGAACAAGAATTCTCAGTTTACCTCTGGAGCCCAGAGCAGGGAAGCAGAATATGCAACTTCTAATTAATGGTATTATTATGGTACTAAAGACTTTGAAGAAGACAAGCATAATGGGCCACGCTTTTAAAGCGGTAATCGATAAATTCATAACCCGTTTCAGAATGGTCCAACCATATAAGCTTAGAGATCCCGCAATCCTAAATGTTCTATCATGACTACTCCACTCTCGATGTCATCGATCAACCAGAAGGAGTGACCCAAGGGAGATCTGGCTGACCGTTTCCTTCACCGTTTTTTTTATGTTGCCAACTAAACTGCAGCTTCATTACCTTACACGTTACAATGCCCCAAAACCTAACACAGTATTGTTCTGTTCCTGGCTGAAACCAATTTCGAGTATTTAGTCTAAGCTTTCTGAAAGCCTGCCTGACCACTACTGTGTTTTCCAGACAGATATCACAGCAATTTTGAAAGCAACTTCGGAATAATTCCTGTTGGGTGGCGGCATTTTGAAAATCACTTGATTTATTTGGACAGCCTAACCCTAACGAATGCATATTTCAAATCCATTCTTGTTTATGAATACCAAGGATTTCTCAGGGAAATTTCAAAACATTCAACGGAAACTGCTTATATGGTTTCTGGAACATAGGGATATCCTTGAAAATTGCATTGCTGATGAACTGGCCGGTATGGAGCATAGATATTTCAAGTGCTTCAGTTAATGTGGCTATTATCCACTTGCTTTACAGAGAGATTCAATCTCGAGCAATGTAACTAGACTTTGCTGGATACGTGTGGATAAGAAAGACTTGACATACATACATAATTGGTCATTACAACCCTTCAGTCAGGATTACGACCTAGCTTCAGATACAACTTATGTTGTGTGTGTTAATTTTATACATGAGCGGCGGGATCTATAGTTTAAAGTCGATTCCGAACTACAGATTTTTGAGAAACTTTTCATGGCAGTTTTATTTACTCTCAGAGTTTTTGCCAGAAATCTGCTGAGAGGAAGTCGCCGAAGAAACATTTTTTAAAATTTTTGTTTTGATGTCCGACCTGGGATTTGAACCCGGGCCTTACGTCTATTAAGCCAACACACTACCCACTAGACTACGACGACTTCAATCGCCAGATTATTTCTGCAGGAGCTGTGCGACTGAAGAAGAGAAAAAACCTGTGCTCGTGATGGCATAACTTGTTCAACATCATCCTTTAACTTGCCGCCGCCAAAGCCTTCCACCATGCAATGCAGCCATCCTTGAGAACCGGTAGGACTACAGAGTCTTAAACAAACTTCACCAATTCTGGACGAAAATCTCATTTCTTATTTACAGCTTCTGAATCGAAAGATTTCAGAAGTTTGTACCTTCACCTGTTCAATAGATTTACAACAATAGAGAATTTAAATTTTAGTTAAAAAGTTCGTCCTTAAATTCCCACGATTTTTTCTTATTAAAAAAAACCAAATATTAGCTTCGTCATTCTAATAAGAATTCTTTTTTAAATAAGGAATCATTTTAAAGCCAAAATCTCTGAAATCTTAAACAGAATTTTCCCCTCCACAAAAACTATACAAATGTTGTAAGAGAAACGTATAATGTTGCCATTACGTTTATGAATTATTATCCATAGTTTTTGGTTGATTTTTTTTTCTTGTTGTTATTTTTGTTTTTAGGAAATCATAAGCATTTAGTGAAATGATTTACATTCACGGTCTGTGTGCAACACATGTGACATCTGTTGATGACTATTCTTTCACCTCGTATCGGTTACAAAGGAAATATTTTTTATTACATGTAAAGGTACTGCATGTGTAGAGGCCTTAACACTCGAATCTATATATGTTTGTGTGTGGCTTATACAGAAACTTATCGAGTAAAAATATAAATTAATAACACACTTGGCGCTTGTTTATTTTTATTTAATATTTTGTACACTTTAGGAAATTATGATAAACAATGAGTATTTGCAGTAAAATTGAAAGAGTGAGAGTTTGAATAGCTGAATAGCTAACACATATTCTACTGTTAACGCATCATTGAAGAGTTTACTTAGAGCCCATCAGATGAATTGTGATACCCCTGTAACATGTGCAGTTTTTATAAAAAACTGGGAAGGCTATTCTAACCTTTGCCATTTTCTATGCTTCGTGATCTTTGACCCATTTTGAATTTGTTTACACTCATGAGAGAATCAACAGAATCGACATACATACAAGAATTCATACAAGTTGTTTCTCAGACATCTTCTCCTCTTTGTTCATACAGAGGCAGTGTCCAGGCTTCTGCAAAGGCAGGCTGGCCGCAGTGACTTTAAGTTCATACACATTTATTTGTTTAACAACAGATGTTCGCTCAGGTCTTTTATTACTTCTAATTTATTGGTCATTACAGTCCTTTAGTCAGGACTCAAACCTAGCTTCTCATAGCACATAAGTTGTGTGTGTTAATTTTATATTTAAGTGCCAGGACTTATAACTTAACGTTGACTCCGACCGACAGATTCTTAAGACACTTTTCATGGCAATTTTATTTAATATCAGAGGATTTGTCAAAAGGGTCTTGAAAGCATGGAATTTAGCACTCGTCTAACAGACGAAATCAAAGATCAAAGTTGCCGTAGTCGAGTAGATAGTGTGTTGGCTTTTTAGACGTGAGGCCACGGTTCAAACCCCAGGTCAGACATCTCGAACAAAAATGAAAAAAATTTCTTCGGCAACTTCCACGCAGAAGTTTCTCAAAAATCTGTCGTTCAGAGTCGATTTTTAAGTCCCGCCACTTATGTATAAAATTGACACTCACAACCTAAGTGGTGTGTGAAGCTAGGTCGTAATCCTGACTGAAGGGTTGTAGTGGCGAATTATGTATGTATGACTTAACAGCAAACGAAATCAAAGATATAAACTTTTGGAGATCTTCACTTCACTCATTGTTTCTCACTGGCTGCCTCGCCATTTCATATACTAAAGGAGACATTGTTCCATCCAAAATCTGGTATATTATTTTCAGTCTTACATAAAAGTTTCTCCATTGGCTCATTTTCTTTTGGCAAATTGTAAAGCAAAAAATATTTCCATTCCCAGTTTTTATCAGTGTACTGCTATGAGAGAGTGAGTGTTTAGAAGGAATAAATTTCACTTGCATATACTTTCGGAATGTAAACCTACTTACATGCCTGAAAAAAAAAACGGAAGTATTAAAAGGAAAAATTTTTTTCTTTCTTTCTAAATTTCGTGAAAGTCTAAGTCAGCGAAGTTTTCAAAACTTTTTTCGTGTTTTTTTTTTCTTCTAATACTCTGGGCCCAGTAAAATGAAATGAAATGCGGCATCGTTTGTATTAATATTATTACTTTTTGTTATACATGATGTTGTTGTTGTTGTAAATGTTGTTGTAGTTGTTTGTTTTTATTCCTCCCAAAAACTATGGCATGCAACATTTGTTTATTTATTTCAATGAGCCGCAACAATTGATAACATACGAGTACGTTTCATACCATTCAAATTTTTTTAGACAGACTCTCCACTAAATGAAAGGGGGCCACCTATTGGAAAAAGTAAAACCAAAATGAAAAAATAAACTCGCTCGTCTCTCTCGTTCAACTATTGTAATGTGTAGCGTGAGAAATTAAAATCTATAGAAAATTCCAGTTAATTAATCATAATTCATGTTAAACTTACCGACAAAAAGAGAAAAAAAAAAAAAAAAAGAAATGAAAAATACACTCGTAATTCAAGTAAATGTCACGTGTATGATATTAAATTTATTTTCGTTGTTGTTAGTTTTGTTTTTCAATTTTTCATTTCGTTTTTCTATCGAGCAAAATGCTAAAGTAATCGAAAGCTTTTCACCCGCCAAGGGTTTTAATAACTATTGACAGCGTTTGAACATAAAAGAGTGGTGTACGGCAACAAATGAAACCCTTTTTCGCTAACAATCGACAATTAATTCCTGTTGGCTGCTAATTAAGTCTGTTTATATTTGTTTAATTTTTTTATGGCGGCAACCCCTTTATAAATTTGTTTTTTTTGTTTTTGTCTATTTGTATAATAAAATTGTTACGCATCCTGTTCTAATGGGCCACACTTTAGTCGTTATGCACTTTCTGCTATGAGCCATTGTTACTTTCTGTAGTCCATACTCACTCACACATGGCATTGTATGTCGAATATAATCACTTTACCAGGAATGTCATACTATTTACACTAGAGTACTTTGTTAAGCAATACAAAAAAGTACTTTTGTATACAATTTGTTTTTTTTTTTCTGTAAAAATAGTTGTCGATGTACCACACCATAAAGGGTTGCTGCAGTAGCTGCCGGACAGGCTCTGTAATGTTGTTTTATATTTGTTTTGTTATTATTAGTATTACTAGTTGTTCTTGTTGTTATTGTTCTTTGTATTTGTGATATTTATATTAACACCACCGACACCATATGTTGCAATACCTTTATTTGTTGTATAAGTTTTTGGTTTGTTAGCAAATGTTTGACATTTAACACCTCTTTGCCTCCGTCCGTTTTTTATTTTTTGTATTGCCTACAGCTTTGTAGTATTGTTTGTCATTTTTTGCTAAGTAAGTGCCTAAATTGAATGTAGTTAGCTTTTGTTGTTGTTATGCTATTAATTAATCAAAATTTTTTTATTCGCTTAAAGCTGACTTTTTGTAGCAGTTTGCCGGAAATCATGATGCCTTTTTGATAGGAATTCAATTTGATTCGTAAAGGCATACCATCTGACATTATCACGTTGACTGCTACGGCAATTTTCAGAAAACTGGCGAAAAACGACCGTTTGATATAGTTTAGGTTTAGTGAGTACGAGATAACTCGTAGTTGGCACCCTAGAAGGGAACGCAATCTATGAGTTATCCCGCTGTCAACGTGTTAAAAAACATTAGTTAGACTAAGAATTTTGTAGAATTTTCTTTAAATGTTTTCCTTGGCTTATATTGATATTATTTTACGCCGATAGTCTTAGTCATGTTCAAACGATTTTGGAGTTTTAATGAAACATTAAACGCACTTTGTAGCTTTACGGGAATTTTTCCTTATTTCTCGAAAATGTAGGATAATGATAGAGAAAGCTAATAATAGCCTCATCGATATTTTCCATTTATCCATACTAATATTTTCAGGCAAAATCTAAATAGAATATCTCTACTACTCCTTACTTTTTCTTTTATTTCATTTGGAAATGATCAGGATTTTCTTTTAAGGACATAGCAAAGACCAAACAGAACATTGCGTCACGGCATCGCTTTGTATTGTATTATATGGTTAGGTCAGAAGGGTTTTGTTCATTAAGAGTTGCTAACACTAGGTCAGACTATCAAGGGAGTTCTATGCTTACATACATACATAATTGGTCATTTCAACTCTTCAGTCGTGATTACGACCTAGCTTCTCATACCACTTATGTTGTGTATATTAAATTTTATACATGAGTGGCGGGACCTACAGCTTAAAATCGACTCTGAACAGCAGATTTTTGAGAACCATTCATTGCAATTTTATTTTACTCTCACAGTTTTTGCCAGAAATCTGCTGAGATGAAGTCGCCGAAGAAATATTTTTTCGTTTTAATGGAGATGTTTGACCTGGGGTTTGAATCGCGGCCCCACATCTAATAAGCCAATACACTACCTACTAGGCTACGACGACTTGTTCTATACATACAACAATTAATTCGTTTAAAGCAAACAATGGCCAATGCAACCTGGCACGATGTATGTGCCTGGAAAACAATGAATGGCAAGTTTTACATCATCCGCCGTATAGCCCCTTCTGACTATCATTTGTCTTGATGGACTGAAATCCACTTCACGCAAATTGGCTCAGTTCATTCTTGACATCAAAAATCGAAGGTTTCTTAGGGACGGAAAACATAAATTGGCAAAAATATGGAAACATTTCATAGCTTTAGATGGGCAATACTTTGAACGCCAATTTCTTTCAAAAGACTGCCTTAGTAAGGCGTTTATTTCTAAAAAATGACGAGTCCACTAATTAGGAAAAATATCAAAGAAAATATAACATAATATAAAACAACACAGCGCCTCAGGCATTCTAGCAGCGAGAGAAGGTAATAGAGGAAGTATAATCGTAATCTATTTCTTTAATAACGACTTAAAAATCCTCCTTATATTCTTATCTTACCAATGGCAGTTGAAATACTATATTCCCGGGATATAGTTGTGGCTGACTTGGTTTTTGAGGTCATAATTTTCTCAGCGAATGGGCTGATTCAAAACGTGAAGTTGCTTCAAAAAATTACCTCGAATACTATCAAAATCATCATTGTTGATTCTCACCGTTCTAGAAGAAATAATGTTTGCTGGCTCATACACAACACCAAATAGGTTTAGCTTTAGGTTGCATTGGAATCTTTTGAAGTTTCTCAGACTGATCTGCATACCAAATTGAGTAATTTTGTTGGACTAGAAATGAGCTACGTAGCATGACATTTGATAATAAAATCCAATAATTTGCAAACATTGTTTAACCTTTAAATTTTTTTTATCAAAAAACCATGTTCAGTGATGACAATGACCATGTTTTTGGATGATAGGGTACGTGAAAAAAAAAAAATTGTCGAATTGCAGACGATAACAATTTATATGAGATCCAAAAATCATAATTTGTTGTGGATTTTGAAGTGGCCATCACTGACAAATGCAACCATAAGAAGGTGATAATTATCAACTTCAACTGAATTGCATGATGTGGATGCCAACGACATGGGGTTTCAACAGGACAGTGTTACGTGCCACAGAGCTTTTACGAAACCTTCATATAATGAGTAGCAATAGACAAATTATCGCCGTTTAGGGCGTTTACTAACGGGCTTGGTACTTTATTTTAAAAAGGAATTCCTTAACTCCCAAATAATTACCCCGTATTTGCGCCACAGTGTAACAATCTGACGTCATAAGAAAATATAGCGTTCCATATAAAGGATTCCTTTGAATTTAGACTTGGCTTTACCATTTACTGTAACAGTTTGAAAATCAAGCCTTGCATGTTTACAACTGTGTGCATAAGTTTAATCCATTGCATGTGCTTAACTATGTATAGGTATGTAGTACATACATATATATATGCACGTACATATATCTTATTACATGCATTTTCCCAGGAACTAAATAAAAAATTAATTTTACTTAAAGAAAAACAAACAAATCAAATACAAAAAACATTCCAAAATTATCATGTTTTTTTCTTTATGAGTCATAAAAAGTACTTATTTTTCTTGCACCGATTGCTAAGGAAATCTATAATATTACGATCCAATTTATTCAGTTTTTCCTGTTTATTGTATAGTATAGTTGTTGTTTTTTTTTCATTCTGGTTCCTCGTATAATAATTTTTCTTTGGCGCCTTTATGACCACTGATAACTGGATTTTCTAGCGGTATTGTTTTCAAATCAAACAGTTTTCAGTTCCTTTTTTTTCTGTACCTCTTGGCATATCGTTTATTTGGCCACTTAATAATTTTAAATTTTTTTAAATTTTTTTTAAAATTTTTTGTTTTTTTTTTGGTATTTTTTGTTTTACCAATTGCCAGTGTCGCGCTTATCTGTTAAATTACTTTTAAAAATCAACAATAAGAACTAATTTATTTATTTATTTTAAATATAAAACGATTATTAAAAATATAAAATAAAGAAAATCGAATTTAAATCGAAAATAAAAAAGAATAACAAAAAAAATCAAGATTTAAGAAAATCTAGTTTTCTATTGTTGTTGTTCTAAAGAACCAAGTGTTTTTATTGTTTTCATTGTTTTTTTGTTTGTTTGTTATTGTAGAGATACGAGGAACATTATTATTATTATATCAGGAAAATTATTCTTAAATACAAAACTACAATTGCTAAATGCCGAAAATTGTATTGTATTGTATTTACATAGAAAATTAGAACTTTTCATGATTATTGTTAATTTGTTTAAGCATTAATTTTATTTTTATTTTTCAAATATTTTTCTATTTCTTTTGTTTAGAAGGCGCTACTGCTTGAGTTAAATGCAGTCTTAGTGGAGGGTTTCGTAAAGTTATTTAATTTCTTTGGATTTAAGAATCCCTCCTGCCTGATGCATAAAATTTAGGCACACAAAACTTTATATGTTGTACAGCAACTGCTGGAATTATAAAAAAGAGGAAATTGAACTTCAAAAATTCAAAATGTTAAGTCCATATTGACTTATTGTATTAGAGGATCTTTTATTATTTTTGAATTTAAATCAAACAAACCGTGTGTAAGATATCGTCAACATTTTTCATTCAGTTAGTAAATTTATAGAAGTTATTATCATTCAAATGCCCGCCATTGCTTCTTTGACTGCAGCACATGCGAAATGTGTAATGTTTCATTATTCTGGCGAATAAATCAGATTGAATCTGATCGATGGCCTGTGGTATGTTGAATACGAGGACAATAATGGCTTGTGGCTAATTTGCGTACACCTACGACTTAAGAAAACCCCAAAAGAAAAAGTCTAACGGGGTCAAATCGCATGATCCAGGGGGTCAAATTACATCACATAAGATGACCATGCTCTTAAATCGCTCTTGCCAAATATCCAACGTGCCTGTATGGCACTTAACGTCGTCCTGTTAAAATCAAGTGTCCAGGTCGTGCAATTAAGGTCAAAAGCTGTTGGTAATTATCGAGCAATGGTGCTCGTCGTTGACAGTGAGAGCCAGGTCAACATTGTGTTTAAATAAATATCTACCGATGCCACCGCCAGACCAAAATCCACACCAAACACTGGATTTAGGATTCAATTCGATAATTTTGTTTGTTCAGTTACCCATTCATCCATGAATGGGACTCATCGCTCAATGAAAAAGTACTCTGGAGAAACAGACTTAATAAATAAATTACAACTAATTTGACGGATGTAGCTTCAACAACCATAAACTAAAAGAAGGCTGAGGATCAACATCGAGAAAGCTGAGACTATGGTTTTAAGTAAACGTCATAAGTTTTATAAAGTACATATTGATGATGAATTTTAAATACCGTTACAATTATTTAAACATAAGGATTCTATAGTTATTAATTCACAAAATAGATTTAAATTGAACATTCAATATGTAAACCCCATGAATACTTAGCTCAAGTTCCATTCAGACTGTATTATAAATGTTATTCGTCTAAGAATAAGGCTTAAGTAGAGTGTTGGCTTACTAGATGAGGGCTGGAGAGTTCAAAACTCAGGCCTGATATTTCGAAAGAAGAAATAAGAAAAAAAAATTATTTCAACGACACCCTCTCAGCTGTACTCTGACAAAAGCTAGTTAAACTAATTAATGACAAAGTTTCTCAGATATATCATTTAGGGAAGTGGCGGAAACTAAAATTAACATACAGGATGTGAGAAGGGTTGTAATGGCCCATAATGTGTGCTTGCCTTTATGGATAATACATCCCGTTGGACTTTTGGTATTTTAATTTTCTATTAAATAAAAACTCTGAATTCAAAAATTAAAGTTAAATCATCATAGACCTGAATTTGTTAACTGTAGGGTATTTTGCCAGCTAATCAATCCCCGTTAAGTTTTTCTTGTCTTTTGTTCTATCAACTTAGTTTTCATAGAAGTCTGCTTTTAGCCGCAGGACATTTTTTTTTTTTTTTTTTGTTATTTCGTACTGTACTTTAGTGTTGTGAATTTTTATTATAATTTTTGTTGTTGTTGCCGTTGTTGTTGTTGTTGTCGTTTTTTTGTTAAGTGTGTCAAAATATCGTTTATATTACATTTTCATATATATTTTGATTGTTCATGATCTTTTTCAATTTGGCATTGTAGAGAGCAAAAAAAACCAAATTTAAAAAGAGAAAAATAAAATTATAGTATTTTGACGTTTTATTATTTTTCTTGATTCTTTTTCTATAATTTTTATTGTTTTTTTCTGTTTTCATTCCTTTATTTTATGTGGCGGTGTGCATACATTCTCATAAATAAGAAGAAAAAAAAAAGTGGCAGAGTTTAGAAATCAAATCAAATAATCCAACCATTTAAAGTTGAGAAGCTGTCATAGCCGGTGGGCCAATACACAAAATAACCAAACCAAACCAACCAGCCAGCCAGATAGCTATGGAGCTGCCAGTGAGCTAGTCAACCAACTAAAAAAAGAAAAAAAGATTTCATAAAAAATTAAAAGGAAAAATATAATCGAATGGTTCATTTGGTGGGGGTGTATGGTATGTCTGTCCGGTTGTTTGTTTGTTTGTTTCCAATTCGTTACTTTTGATTATTTTAATTCTATTATTATTATTACTATTATTTTGTAATTCTATTTCTGTTTCTTTTGTTTTTATTTTTGTTTTTGCTATTCACTCTCCATCAGCATACACACATCGACAATAATTGTTATTTATTAAATATTATTATGATTTGTTTTCATATACCATACCATACAACAAACACTTTTTTGTTCATTGTTTTTCTATAAGTTTTTCTATAATTTTATACAATTTAACAATTGTTTAAGCTTCTCATAAATTAATAATAAAATGCTGCTGCTGTATGTCGTTCTATTATGTTTCCATTTTTTATTTTCTTTGGTTTTGAATCGTAGTTTTTGTCTTCATATTAAAACTTTATTTGAAAATTAACGGTTACGATTATTCGGTTGGCTGTTGTGGGCGTTACCATTAATATTTTGTAATTTGTCTTGAAGAGGATTTACATTGTTGCCGTTACGTTTTGTTGCTTAAAGCGAAACCAATTAGATTTTTTTTCATTCAATCTTCCAAAAGTGTCTTATAAGATCAAGCTGGTAAAGCAGGGTAAATTGAATAGTATGTACAGAAGCATCTACATATGCATGGACGGTTCGGTTTAAAGATTTTCGAATAAGACATTAACTAAGATTTATAAAGATGGGAAGGCCATCACGCTAATTGCGATAGACTTCGGATACCGCATAGTACTCTCAGCTATATATGTACAGTATATCTCAGTAGGTCAACTAAGTAAATCACTGGTTTTAACGCTTTGCTCTGGTTTATACACAATAAAGAATCCTATCTAAGAATACTTGAATAGTTCAGCAATTATGCATAGATTTCAAGAAGTCTTCGTTATCATCACATGAAATGCTGTATCGAAAACATCGAACAGGAGAAGAGGTGTTTCTCAGAAAATAATTTGAATCAACAGAGTTTGCGGTTTTTTCACAGCAGCAACAACTGAGCAATTGCATAAGCAATATTTCGCAAGTTTTTTTTTCTTTCAATTCTTGTTCAAACGTATGCCATAGAAATCTTTATTTGATCCTCAAGATTCAAGGGTAAGTTAGTATGACGATGTGTTTTTGAATTTCTCGTTTCTTAATGGAAAGACCAAAGCTGCTACTGTTAGGAGCGATCTGGCAATAGGCTTTGATCAAAATTTAAACAAACTAAGTCATTAAATTTGTATTTGATGGCAGACTATGTATGCGGTAATACGACAGAAACACTGAAAACCACTGACGAGATCAAAAGGCTTGGAACGAAAAGCCTAAATGATTACTCCGAAATTCAACGTTTAACCATGAATAATTTCTTGTGTAGGATTTTATTTTTATGTGCACGTAGAAGCTATTAACTCAACGCCTAAGAAGTATACCCTTCTGAAAGCGGATTTGAAGTCATTGGAGTCATTGGAGTCTTATTGATGCTATCGGCAATGACTTTAAAAATAATATTGATAATCCCGGTTTAACTCGCAATAGAATCTCAAGATCAGGGACTGACGTTATTGACTCTGTGGTCTCAATATTCTCCAGGGTTAATAGCATTTTCTACCAAAATTAATATTCAGAACAAGGAAGACCATTAAATTTTTCTTCCGCCTCCCGTATAGAACAGGAGGTAGTGTCAGCTTAGCTTATATAAAACCACACTTGAGCATACATTTATAGGAACCAATTGGGCTGAAGTGATGTCCTAGAACTAACCAATTAATAGTTTTCAGCAATCGCATTTGCATTAAAATTGAGCTAAAAACCAGTCTAAAGTTTTAATTAATCCAGTGGTAGATCTGATATCAGGAGAGACTATCGATAAAATCTGAGCCAAATGCAAGAAGTTTCCATTGAATTAAAGATCTACAAACTCTGTAGAAGACGTTTACACAATCGAGAGAGCAATAGAGTTGTGGTCGATGCTAACCAAATTAGTCATGATGGTTTCGAAAGATATCTGATGGCCTTGTGGCTATTATACTTACATACATACATAATTGGTTATTACTACACATATGTGGTGGCTATCAGCGATAATAAATATGCAAATGGATCAGATTAAAAGCTTCACATATAACATATATAATTATCTCAATCTGAAATACTGTATAGTTCGTAGAGGTTTTGCAATCTATTTTCTCCTCAAGAACTTAGAAGTTTTAGTGAAGACATCCACAGAATATCTGGGTCGAGCAAGATCAGATGATTCGTCTACTCTGCTAGGAATTCTATGTGATATTTTCTACGAAGATTATGTTCAGGACTACAGGGCAGAGTAGAGCTCAGAGTGAATAATATGTCATCGATAATGGGCATTAAAAGCTGCTATCCGTAGGTAGAAAATTTAGATGGAAGCCAATACATACATACATAATTGGGCATTACAACCCTTCAGTCAGGATTTCGACCTAGCTTCTCACAGAACTTATGTTGTGTGCGTTAATTTTATACATGAGTGGCGAGACCTGCAGTTTAAAGTCGACTCCGAACGACAGATTTATGAGAAGCTCTTCATGGCAATTTTATTTACTCTCAGAGTTTTTTGAGAGGCAGTCATCGAAGAAATATTTATTTTTCATATTTCGTTTTGATGCCTGACCTGGGATACGAACCCGGGGTTTACGTCTAATAAGCCAACACACTACCTACTAGACTACTAGACTACGCCGACTACAAGAACCCAATAAGTATTACAAATAAGTAGAGCTACAGTTCTCTTGTTACAATCGAAGACATGGAACCATTTTTAGACATATTGATGAAGATGTCAATCATGGACCATTTCATTGCCGGAAATATTAGATCTCTTTAGAAGAGGCGACCTATTCACGTCTGGAGTATTACATCTTCTGCTTTATCCTTTCCAAAACGACTAACTTATAATGACAAGGGCTCTTAGGGAGCTTTATCAGCATTTAAATTAATTTCTGCCTAAAATAATTAAAATTATGTATTTAGCACAAGCAACACAAATTTAATTTCGAAAAGTTGTTAAAAAATATCAAAAAAAAAGAGAAACAATTTTCTACATTTTATGTGTTACATTTTAACTGGTACTTGCTGCCAATATTTATTAAAAGTGCACCACAAATACAACAGCTATAAAGTAACTGGAAAAAGCCTAACAAAAAAATTAAATAAAACAACAACAACATAAATTTCTTTAACATTCCAATTTTCATCAGCCATAACAGCAAAATAACATCTCCCTTGAACTTCTTTTTATGTTTTATACTTTGTTGTTGTGTTGCTGTGTTGTTGTGTACACCGGTACTGATGCCATTTCAAGGAGCCGATAACAAATGTCCTACAAACCCATAACATAACTTAAACATTCACTTTTAATGTCATTTCTTGGCTAAAACCAAACCGTCCCCAATCCAAACACATTCATACAATGCCGATGCCATGTGCATAACTGGTATCGATTGGAGTGTGTGTTCATTTGGCTTTTTAACGTGTCGCAGAAGATGGAGAGTGAGGTGGAGGAAATTAAAACAAATTAACTGATGATCAGTGTCAATTGGTATGCAAAAAATACGTAAATTCAAATCATACCAGAGATAAAATGAAATGGAAATAAAAATATCGATGAACGGAATAAAAAAAAAAATTCGCAAATTTTAATGAAAGGCCAGTGATGCCATTGTAGTGATACGAAATGGAAATATGATATTGAAATGGAATTCTAATTCTATACATTTTTGGATTGAACAAAATCAATATGTCTACACTAAAAATCAATTTGCTTTAAAGCGTCAATCTAATATCAAAAAAATTCACCTCTAAGCCAAGAGTTGAGTTTTTGGCAATATTTAATGCTTCTATTCAAATCATTTAAACCTGAGTCGTGCGTTGTGATATTTTAAAACCTACTAATATATGCCATTCTCCGACTCTTTTCTTATCAAAGACCTTTAGTCGCTTCACTTATTACTTTCACTCCAAATAGTACCCCATTAACCAATGTTGTGCAGTTTTTGAAGTCAGTTTAAACCAGTTTTCTTTGTAAGCTCTTTGGCTTTAATTTCTAGACCATATATGCATGTCATTAGAAGTCGCCGTAGTCTAATAGATAGTGTGTTGGCTTATTAGTAGTTTTACCCCTGGCTCAGACATGTCAAACAAAACAATGTATGAAAATTTATTTCTTTTGGCGACATCCTCTCGGCAGCCTTCTCGCAAAAATTCTGTGTGTAAATAAAATTGCCACAAAATGTTTCTGAAAAATCTGTTGTTCAAAGTCGACTTTAAACTGTAGGTCCCACCACTCATGAATAAAATTAACACACTCATAATGGGAGAAGTGAGAAGCAAGTCTGTAACCCTAACTAAAGAGTTGTAATGACCAATTAAGTAAGTAAGTGAGTAAGTAATATGCATTGTTTACCGGTTATATAGAGTGTACAACAACTTCTCTGGCCAAAGCGTATACGAAACATCTAATTTTCCACGACCCTGACACATAAATCAGGCTGCCGAGGTCAAATCCCATGATTTCGGTGGCCAGTTCACTTCACCTCAGCGTGAGATGACTCATAGCATGTAGCGCCGTCATTCAAATCAGATCACTGTTGCTAATCGTAGACCATAATTGCCCGCTTTTAACAGTGATGATTTGGGCAACGTCTGCTTCATAGAATTATTTACCCATGATGTCATCAACCCAAAATTCACAGCAAACAGGGACTTGTGTATCTCGTGTAGATTTGGGAACGACATGAACATGTGGCAACACTCATAGAAATCTGAGTGCCACAAGAGGAAAGGAAACGATATGTTATTGTTGTTGTTGTTGCGGTTTTATAACGTCTTTAAAACTACAAATCCATTTATAACATAAGCAGGGAAATAAGCCTTACAGGTTGTGTGAATTTATTGGCATGCCTCTATGTCTGTCTGTCTGTCTATCCGTGGCATTGTCCGTCCCTATGTTTATATGCAAAATATCATCAAAGCTGGTATCGATGAATTTTAACGATATTTGCAATTAATAACTGTCAATGTTTATTTTCAATTTAAAAGGCAAGTTTTTTTTTTCGTTACGTTTAATAAAATATATGCCACAGTATCGTATAAGCAAAAGGAAGTTTATGATGATGCCACATATAGATGTCTGTATTTAACAAGAATATAAAAATGCGGCACAAATAAAATTGCATCTAGAAAAGGAACACAGACAACAACACAAACGAAAATGTTTAAAATAGAATAAAATGTTTCTGGGTCAATTAAGATAAATCTGTTCAGTATTCAAAATATTTTTTTTTCATCTCTTTTTCTGTTTTTTTCCTCCTCAACTACTTTGTTTAGAATTATTTGAGTTTAAAATTTAAGTTTTTTTTCTTAATAACTTTATTTTAATTTGTATTTTTTTTATACTCAAAGAGATGTTAATGAAAACATTAAATTTTTATTTTTCAAATAGATGGAACCATCAACATCTTCTACGCCATCTCACTATACATACATCTCTCTAGAAGGCAACCCATCATTAGTTGCTTATTTCCAATTCATTTTTGTTTGAAGACTTTGCGTCTTTGCGAAACAATTGCAAGTTTTTCTGTGTTTTTTTTCCTATTTTTCAAAATAATTTTTGCATTTTATTCGTTTCGTTGAACATTCATGGCAATAGTTATTGATTTGAACTTTGACATCCTTCAGCTTTTAGTTTGTTACTGTAAATTTTTGAAAAAAATTATTCAAAATAAATAATTTAGTTAGTGTAGCTTATATTGTATGAGAGGGGAAAAAATCTTTAAAGCGAAATCAGCGCTATAACCCCCACACAGAAACGAACCCCATGTTAAAAATGAATGGTCTTTGCTGATGATGTCGATGATGCCATAATAATGGCTTTGACCATTAAAAATTATAATGTCTAAAGCAAACAAACAAACAGACTAAACAGGCAAAAAGACGAAATAACACAAAAATATTATGAGAATTATAAGATGATTTAAGCAGATACTGTGCAGAAGAAATAAAAAAAAGAACTTGGTAATCGGAAATTGCTGTTTGAAACAAAAAGAAAAAAAAAAACACTTTTTTTTGTTGAAAAAGTGTTACAAGGCACATTTTAATATTGTATTGTATTGTTTTTAAGAGATGCAAAATAATTTTCCAACATAAAATCCACCTTAAGCAGAACACGTGCTGGTCAGCGCATTATATAATTGGAAATATCAGCTGGAGTAGTACCAGCTAATGCAGTTGATTAAAGGGATTTCGGAAGAGATGGATGATAATAGTAACGTTATAATGTCTTCTGTAGTCTTCACAATCTGAGTGTGTTGACTCATTAGACGTGAGGCCAAGGTTCAAGCCCAAGGTCAGACATCTCCAACAAAACGAAATATGAAAACAACTTTCTTCAGCGACTTCCTCTCAGCAGATTTCTGGAAAAAACTCTGAAAATAAAATAAATTGCTATGAAAAGTTTCTCAAAAATCTGTCGTTCGGAATCGGCTTTAAACTGCAGGTCTCGTCACTCATGTATAAAATTAACACACACAACATAAGTGGTGTGAGTTCTAATGACCATGGTGGCTATGGTGGCTACTTTATTCTTCATTCGGAGGTAATAAAATTAGGGATGAAAAAGGGCTTATAAGTCAGAAATTTATTTGGCACGGCATATGGAGATTACAACTAATGAGTGTCTGATCACTATCGTCTACTTCGTCTACTTATTTCTAATTAAACTGAATACCAAACTGAATACCAGACAAACAAAATCAACAAGCGTTTTTTGGTAGGGTTGTGCGTATCGTGTTTTTTCTCACGAAAGGAAAATCCTTCAAACTCCTTAGAAAAAAAACTAGTATTTTTGGAAACTTCGTTGTCAAAAACATAATGTATCTATTGATTTGCGCGTTTCAAAATTGGTAATTTTGATGATTAAAGACAAAGAGCATTCGGGACAGCCAAAAAAGTTTGAGGACCACAAATTGACAACATTTCTCCATCAAGATACATGTCAGACACAGTCATTATGCATGACTCTAGCAGCTGAGTCCATCCAAAGTGACTGGGTTGGGAAAATGATTGCCTCTTGAACCAAGAGTCGTTGTTTGATCGCTTTAAAAAAAATAATTTTAACATAGAATTATCACCAGGGACAGAAACAGGATTCAACACGAGTACGAGCAACTCGCAAAATATACGACAAAGCTGGATATCCATTGCGCCAAGGTAAAGATCTGTATTTTGAGAGATCAGGGTGTGATCTAATATGCAACCAGACACGAGACCACGTATTGCGGCATGAGTTGGAAAGCTATTTCAAAAATGGTCGATAGGACGTTTTACCTCACATGTCGTATAGTCCAGACTTTGGCCCTGCTGATTACCATTTGGGTAGATCGATGCAGAGTGCTTTCGTTGGAATGAGCTTTACTTCAAAGCAAAAAATTGTCTCGATTCATTCTTTACCTCAAAAGACGATCAGATTTTTTGGGACGTAATGCATAATTTGCCAACAAAATGGGAAAAAAGTTATAGCTTTCGATGGGCATTAGTTTGAATGACATAATCTTTCTTCTGGAACTTTTTTAAAAAAACCTTCGTTCGATTTTCAAGTTATTCTATCTATAACAAGGAACAAATATAGCAGAATGCATTATAATTTCTTTGAAAATACAGTTTAGCATTGAAATAAAAAAAAAATTTAAATGCACCTTAAAACATATTCTTCGAAACCATAACTTGGCTTTATGACAACTTCATAATGTTCAAAGAAATTATTTAAAATAACTTTGGCGTCAAACAGAAAAAAATATTAAGAGAACGTAATGACTTGTTTTAATGTCTTTCATGTTTGGCATACGCCTCTAAACGAATAACTCAAATCAATCAGTCAACAATGAATGGATTTTTGGAAAATAATAAAATTCTTTACAAGCAGAAGTTCAAAAGTGAATTGAAATTATTACAAGTAAAAAAAAGAAAATTGTCACCAATTGACATTGAAGAACATGAAGAACATATGTTGGACACAAGCAGACACAGGAGAAAGGGTTGTATTGTATAAAAATAACCACACAAAATCAAGTGTTAAAACACATTTAAAACAATAAAATGACGATAAATTGTGAACTAAATTTAGAAAAATAAAATTAAACTCTATTAAATGGAATGGAAATACGTAGGAGGTGTGATAATTTATACAATTATATAAGTATAAACAATTTAAAGTATATACTGTACATATATAGAAGAATGTGTACACAACCCCCATTGAAAATTTTCTTTTATTCTTGCACCGCCAGTGCATTAACATCTCTGACACTTGTCTGCCATTTGAAATTGCTTTTGGCTGCAGTGTTTCAATGTTTAATGTTTCATGTTTAACACTTTCCTTAACATGTTTGATTTGATGTTTTTTTCTTTTTTGGGAAAACATTCAAACACAAAATATTGTGTTTTAATTTGAGTAAAGCACCCCCTCCCTTTGGGACAATTGAAAACATAACACTTCTGCTTATTCCTACTTTAAGATATTTATTCAATAGAAACTGTGTGGCATTTTTAGTTGCAAGACCTACTAATTGGCTGTTATTCTTCTTTTTTTTTTCCTCTGTCATAAGTCTGCTTCCATTTCTAGGTAATCGTACATCTTTATTGTGATCATTTTAAAGTGTTTTTCTATGGCTCGTCATACCATAAATGAATGTAAATCTGAATTTATTAGACCGAAATATAATTTGTTGTTCGCATTTAAAACATGATCGCTTTACTCACACCGTCTTACAATGTATTTTGTGTCGTTTGCAGTAAACTTTGTCTCCCCTTTTTCGTTTTTCATTTTCATTTTCTTCATTTCATTTCATTGGTATCCCTTTAATATGTTGCATCTTGAAAAATATTTGTTGCTTCCAACTGTTGTTCTCTGGTGTTTGTCCGCTTGCAGCTGTGTAGTATAAAATTTGTAATTAACCGTGTTAAGATGTCTTTAAATTTAATACCACCAACTCACTCGATTATTTCGATTTCACTATTGCGTCGAAAGGGGAAACTAAAGCGTCGTTAGAGGAAGCTTTTTTTCCATACAATATTTTAAGGTGATTAATTTGAAAACTTAATCGTTTGGGATTGTTTTTGAAAGTTCTAAAACGTAGACGTATTTATTTTTTAAATGATTAATACGATGTGTTCATGAAATAGTCTAGATATGGCTGCTGAATGCTGAAATTCAGAATAGACTTTTTGCTTTTACGAAAATTTAAATATTCAATATCTTTCCTGCAGTTGACCGAAACATATCCTTTTCGGATTGCATATTTTTTGATCTTTTTATCGTCATTTCATCGACTTAAATTAAAAAAAAGAAAAAAAGGAAATCTTAATTAAGGTCTAATGAAAATTGGACTAATTGGAATCAAACATTCAATTCGAAACCACTTAACCGATCATTTTTATATTGCACAACAAAATGTGAACTCTCTAGATCCTTCACGATAATAGCTTATGCTCTAGAGTCAAGTTAGGGAATAAATAGGACAATTAATGACAATTTAATGAAAATATAAGTCAAGCTGAACTGAATTGTTATTCTACCTTATTATTTACGCAGGATGCTTACAACGAATTATTGTTCTTTATTTTGCTCGAGTTGTGATGCTATTGTACTGCCAGCATACGATCTATAGAACTGCCATCGATCTATAAAAGACATACCTTTTGTGTCTCCTATAAACTTAGCACCCAGACTTTCTTTAGGTTGCTGCTCGTTATCAACAAAGGAAATTCTTTGCAAAGGACTTTGATATTTGCACTCTGGTGCTTTCTTTTTGAAATGCTTTAATCCCTCACAGGCTTCAAGTATATATTCTGGTGATTCATTATTATCATTACAAAATCTACATATTAGTTTAGAGACGATTACCATTCTGATCAAGTGGAGTTTGAGTCTATGTTGCCTTGTCAAAAGGCCGATTACTAATCTTAGCTGTCCTAGATAGTCTGATTTGGGCCAAACAAAACTCTTCCTATTGTTATTACTCAACAAAAGTTCAGCAAAACCTATTTGGATGAGAAGTGATTTTGCTTCTCTCCGTATTTTTCCTTTCGTTGAGAATATGCTTCTACAGATTTTTTTTCTCCTCACCTCGCAATCTCCTCACCTCATCTGCCTGCTCATTGCCGCGAATTTCTAAAGGTCCTCGAATCTAGTATAAGGGGTTCCGTCTCGTCTTTTGCACTTACTGTCCAAATCGAATTGAGTCCATCTTTCGAATGGCATAAACTTTTATCCGCGGCATTGATCATGTGCTCGTAATGTTTCGTTGGGAGACAAAAAAACCTCGATATTATCCCAATATCACGATATCCGTATATCACGAAAGATACGACGATTAAGAGAAGGTTAATATGTTTGTTTTCTCACTTGAATTCAAATTAGTCATCCCACTTTAGTGATTCTTTAACACGGTGCTAAACGGAACACACCGCTAACTACAGATCAGAATCGCACCCCAATTGTCTTAAGAACCTACCACATAATGCCTTTAACACCAAAGGATGTTTGATGGACTTTACTAGCAAAAACGCTTCCAAGAACTCGTGCCCTTCTGAAATGTTTTAACTTTCCCATCAATTATGAAAATTTTACCTTCGTTCATGAGCTCTACAGCCAATAGCTATCTTACCCACTATTTGTGGGTACATACATAATTGGTCTTTACAACCCTTTGGTCAGGATTACGACATAGTTTATCACACCACTAATGTTGTGTGTATTAAATTTATACATGAGTGGAGGGACAGATTTTTGAGAAACTTTTTATGGCAATTTTTTTTCTCAAAGCTTTTTTGCAAGAAATGAGAGGAATTCGCCGATGAAATATTTTTTCAATATTCCGTTTAGTTAGAGATATCTGACCTGGGGTTTGAATCGCGGACTCACGTCTAATTAGCTAACGCACTATCTACTAGACTAGGGCGACTACATCATATTTGTGTAGTTTCTTTGAATATTGAGAGGCGAAGAGCATAATTTATGGCCATCAACATACTTTGAATTATTGCAGTCTTGGTGGTCGCCGTAGAGTGTTGAGTTGTGTGTTGGCTTCTTGGCACAAGCTTAAGAGAATCGCTGTATCGAGGATAATGTATCTTATGTTTTTATTTGAAAGAAAGTTATTGTCTCCTCATAAGTCCAAGAAAAACTGAAATTATAGTTCTCCAATATTCTGCATTGCATGTTCTAGAAACCAAATTACGTGTATTTTTAGCAAATACGATTGAATTTCATTTCAATAATTACTATTGAAATCAATTTACATGTAGTAAAATGCAATCACAAAAAAATACAGAATTTCTTCCACATGAAAACCCTTTAATGCCTTATCATATTGCGAACAACAATAACAAGGAAGATGAAAAAAAAAGGAAATCAAAAACTAATTTCATTAACTACCCTCAGGTGCTAAAGACAATTAAATATTCGTGATTTAACGATCGTTTTATAATGGCCTTTAAAGAAACACATTAAATGATCACTCTTGGTAGGTACCAGCACCAGCACCACCACCATCATCACCATCACCGCTCTTGATAACCAGTAAACTTGAAAATGAAAAAAAAAGAAAAACAAAAGGAAGACCTAATAAAAATGAAAATGATTGGGGATACAAGGGTTTTAAAGGAATATGAGAACTATAACAGCACAAAACTAAACAAAAATCATCATGTGATTGTAGAAAATGATGAGAGGAGTAAAATGGAATTTCAATATATCTCACACAGTTAGTTGGTCTACTTAAAGAATGAATTGCCTTCCTGATATTTTTATTTTTTTTACCATGTTCTTCATATCGTAGTTTTCTTTTCATTTTCCTCAGTGTAGTGGCAATTACAATTGCATAAAAATTCCTTCAAAAATAATGAAAAAAAAGAAGAAAACAGAGAGAGAGAGAGAAAGAGAGAGAGCGAGATTAAAAATCATAATCAAAATCAAAAATAACGGCAGCTGTTCACCAAAAGTCAAATATGATTTTCATGGTGCTGGTGACGGATTTGATCTTTTCTACCACATAAATTTGATCCACCTACAAGAAGAAGAAAAAAAAAAACGAAACAAAAACCAAAAAAGACTTGAAGAAATATTCCTTTTAAAATTCCACTCTCATTGCGCTGTGAGTTTGTGTATTGTAACCGTAACCAAATCAATACTTTATGCAACTGCTAAGGTGGTCAAGTTCATGATGCTGCTGCTGATTGCAACGGTATGGCTTGGTTAATGGTGATGCATGAACTCTAAAAACGTACTCTGTCTTGGCATACATCTTTCAATATTTTGAATAATATTGGTTTTGGCTTTAACAATCAGATTCAAATCAGGTGTAATAATTCTTATTGGAGACGCTTTTTTATTTTTCTTTTCATTTTTCTATTCTATTCTTCTATGCTTGGGATTTGCATATGAATTTTCCAATTTTCCATAAACGAAATTTATATTCATTGACTCTGTTCTGTTCTGTTCTTATTTTAAGAAGGAAACGTCTCTCTCTCTCTCTCTCTCTGCAATTACTGTGTGTGTTTATATGAGCTTGAGTACATGTTGTGGCCAACATAATAGATCATGGCTTCAGTTAGAACAACTAAGAGAAAAAAAAGCAAATTTTTTGTTTTTTTCAGACAGTTTTAGCACGACTCTTCACATTGAAGACAAAGTTGAAGAATAAAAAAGAAAATGTTTTAGAAGATGTGGAAAACAAGGAACAAGAAAAAAAAACTGTTTTAGGTTTTCTTATATTTTTGATTGATCGTGCATGCCAAACTATAAATCCAACGTGATACATTCAGGCGATCAGGCGAAAAAGGCAATAACAACAACAACCAAAAAGGAATAGTTTTGGTTGCATTTAAAATGTTTCATCGTTTTTTTTTCTTATTTTGTTGTGTTCTGCATGTTGCTTTTTTTGGGGTTCATAACGATGATTTTAATACCGCACAGTGTATTCAAATTGGTCTGGAGTACAAATACTCCAGAGAGAATAAAAAAAAAAATAAAACGAAATCAAATCAAATTTATTTTCGTTTCTTTTGTTTTCTTTTCCTTTTTTCGAGAAAGCTTAATGGCATGCATACAGCAGGTTGAAGGCGATTATATTGTTCAGTATATTTTGTAGAAGACAGTTTATTTTCAAATGCCTTGATTGACTTCAGGATTCTTTAGGACTAATCCTTACAATTGATTATTACTATGATTTATACTGTAATCGATTAACCCGCAGTGATTCGCCACCATTGTTCCACACTATTTTGACTATTTGATACAGAAATCAAGAAAAACTCAGTGATAAGGTATAGCAAACCTCAGGACTGAAAAGTTTTTAGGTTAATATACAGCTGACGCTACTTAAAAGAGGGCTCAAAATGATTCAATCGCAGGGTGGCCTGTGTTATATTAATTAAGGTTTCTGATATTCAACATTCTTACAAGCTGCCTGACTACTGCAGCATTTTCCAAGTAAAGGTTATACATAATGGCATTTTTGAAGGCAGCGTAAAGCTTGTTGAGTGACGATATTTTCCCAAAAATATCTTGATTTACTCCGCCAGCCATTGCACAATGTCGATTCTTACGGGCCTTCTTCTTAAACGAAATGGGTTTGAGACAATCAAAACTTTTGTTGAGAAGTTGCAGGAATATCCTGAAGTTAGTAACTGGTCTTTTGACATGGCACTGTTGACTCAAAGTATACTTGTCCAGAATACATGCTTAGAATCTGTGAGGCATTAATGTATCCCAGAAGGATACTTGGCAGCCAATTGTTCTTGTTGACACCGAGCAGTATACTGAAGTTTATCATGAGTATAGGGATACGCTCTAAAGTTTGAGAAGAGTGAAATAGATGACACTGTCGCCGTACTTTGCCACCTCTTCAGGACAATAAAATTAATAAATGGAGACATTGCAGATTGCCTTGGTCCTTGAACATGAATTCACTACAAATGTTTCTTTTTTTAAACCGTGTTTTTGAAATCCTTTCCCGTATAGATTTCAATTTCATAATTCTGGAACTAAATAATTCAGAAGATTTCAACTCCAAATTTATCAAAATTAACTTCATGTTAATGTTAAATACTCCCTTCAACATGAACATACTTTTAGCATAGAATGCCTTCTATAAAAATATTGTGTAGGGTAACTGTATTAATCGAATATAAAAATTTTATAGTTCAAGTAAAATTTTCCACAAAAATTAGTGGATTAGTCTTGTCAGTCAATTTTTTTTTTTTTTGTTTCATCTTCTAACATTCGTTCGTTTGTACAATTCTGTGTCTGTGAGTTCATTCATTGCATTTTAAGTCTAACTGGACATGATGTTGTTAGGCTAAAGTCATTTAATATTGCCATTGATGGCAGGCAGCAGCATTGGCTCTACTGAGTCGGGTTAGATTTTTTGTATCATTTCGTTTCGTTTCATTTTTTGTTTTGGTTTTCAATTTCCGTTAGCATTTGTGGCATCATCATGTTGTAGCACCAGCAGCTTTGAACTTTGGCCACTTTATAATGAATACTCATAAAATTCGCTAATATTTTCGTTTCACTATTCACTATTTGCAAATTTTCACTGGCCAATATAATTTAATGTTGTTGACTTTATTCAGCAAGTTGTTTTACAATTTATTTACGAATAAAAGGTCCTGTTTATTGTTCAGTACATTACTATTACTTGGAATTTGGAAAAAGGGTTTCCTATTAATGTGAATCAAAATGATGATTGTACATGTTCTTAAATGAAAAAAAAGAAGATAAGAAATGTGTTCCAGGGATTATGTGTTAAGTTGAGTAAGGACATTGGAAAGTATAAGTTAAATAAGATAAGTAAGGACATTGAAAAATAACCAACCTTTGCAGTAGAAATAGAACTGTACTGACAGGTATGTATATTGTTTTGAAAGTACATAAATAGAGGAGGACAATAAGAAGAGAAAAGAGGGGCTGCAATTCATATTTATTTATGAAATGGTAGGTAATGCCCTCTGGTGTTAGCTTAACGCAGCAGAGTACTTCTACTGAAGAAATTGTGATAGCTATTGCCTTTAATATATTACATCCTGTTGTCCGAATGATTTTCAGAATTATATTCGGTGTCGGTATAGATAACTTCCTGCATGACACTTGATAAGCTCTCAGGTTTTTCCTTCTGCGATTAATTATTCTGCACATGTTCCAAGTATGTGTTCTTGTGATTCGTTTCGCTCATTATAGAATCTAAATATTGGGCTTAAAGTGATATCTACTTTGAACACATCTCCTTTGAATCTGCAATTCTCGCACAGAAGGCCAGTTACTATACTCAGACTACTTCTGGGTAATGCAATGCATAACTTGCTTGTTCTCCTATTGTAATTACCCAATCAAATTAAAACTGTCCTAAACTTATTTGGGTTAAAAGAAGCCCAAGAATCTCTCCGTTTTCCTTTTCGCCGAGTATACCCATCTAAATTTCTCTTATCACCCCACAGACAGATTTCGGATCTATCAGCAGCATAGAAGTTTCTCCTTCTAGCAATGTCATCTGCCTACTCATTGCAATGATTTCTAAATAATCTGAGCTATCAGCAGATAATGAAGTCGCCGTAGTCTTGAATTATTAGATGTGAGGCCAAGGTTCAAACCCGAGGTCAGACATCTCCAACAGAACGAAGTATGAAAAATATTTCTTCGGCGACTGCCTCTCAGCAGATGTCTGGCAACAACTTTTGAGAGTAAATAAAATTGCCTTGAAAAAGTTTCTGTCGCCCGGAATCGAATTTAAACTGTAGGTTTCCACGACTAATGTATAAAATGAATACATACAACTTAAGCGGTGTGAGAAGTTAGGTCGTAATCCTGACTAAAGTACTGCAATGATCAAATTATGTATCACCAAGGGGTGATTCTACTTTCGTTGATCAGCTTACTAAGCTTGTACAAGCAGTCCGATGCCATTCTCCAACCAAACTGTTATAATCTAAATCAAATTCGGCACATTATTTCCACTTATAAATTATCAGCCAGCTTTCCACGCGGCCTTCTCACAATATGTCCTTTACCCATCTGTATACCACAGAATGGTTTGTGTAGCCTCCAATATGCTCCTTTCACTCTTAGTACTCCACCTTTCGAAGCTTTTCCATCCCAGATATCAAACCGAAAAAATTAATAACTTTAATTTAATAAATAACATCCGTTTGCCAAACTAGCATACAACAACTAACATCAGTAGTTTCGACGAGTTTTGTGACACCAAAAAGGTCTCTAAGAGGGAATGGTAAATGGCCAGTAGCCTAAATCAACCAACCTAACGATCTAGGAAAAATCTCGTTTAGATTTAGAAATTGATCTCTTTTTCCCAGCTTATAGTTAATATTCCCAAAAATCAACAATATTATGGTTATCTTACTTTCTATATCATCATACCTCATCACTTTTAAACACTTCTTCTATCAGGTTTCCTCCTTTTAGAGACATCAAAGCATTATCCAGGTTTTATCAAAGACTAACCGTTCTCTCAACAAAAATTTTATAATCTTTTATGTTTATTGTTTATATTTTCTTAAAATTTCAAAAGCCACAATAAAAACTTTGGCAACCTTTTTTTTTTGAAAGAAACAAATTTTATTACTTAAAAAAAAACGAAAAATAAATAAAAATTTGAAGTATGAACCATTTTAATTGAATTTTATTTTCGTTTTTCTTTTTATGGAGCATCATTTTAATGATGAACATCACACTTCTGGCGATATTACATTTAATGGAATTTGCATGATCTACTCATGATCATTGGTGATGGCCAACGCCACCAAGTGGCTCGAGTTATAAACACACAGCTGGATGGCAATATAGCCTATAACAACACACAAAATCATAAAAAAAGTCTAAAGAGCCAACCATCAACAGCTGTAAGCATGACAATATCGAATTGACCTTTTTCGTTGTCGACCCCAAAAGCCAAAATTAAAAAGGTTTTAAAATCATGAATTACGTTTGTGGTTAAGGTAAAGGTAACAAAAGGGAAAATATTTTTATGTAAAATTCATATTGAATGGAATAATAAAAAGGATTTGAATGCTTCTTGAAATTAACAATTAAGGCATCAATTTTATTGATGTTTAATATTCGGATTTTGGTATTGTTTTTATGTCCTCAAAATTAAAGGCTCCAGGGAATATTTTTCTAAAGGATTCTATCATATCCTTCAGTGCTTTCTATCTTTAGATATCAGCGAAATTTTTTATTCGCTTGAAGGGCCTATTAATGCCATTATGTGATGTGTGGAATATAACACCGTTCAAGTGTCCAAAGTGTCCATCCTCAGCTTCTCTGGGTGGTGCGCATACAAAATGTTAAATTTTTCATGACTCTAGCTTATAAAAAAATTTGAACGATGGTATCTGTTATGTTAGCTTTGAGAATCGCTGTGGTTTGTGGCTCATTCGCATACATTTGTGACTTACGAAAAGAAATGACCTAACAGATTAAAATCAGCCGATCTTGGTGGCCAGTTCACATAACCTACACGTGAGATAACTATGACCTCAAATCGCTCGTGCAGATCATTTAAATTGGCAAGAGCTGTGTGGCATGTATTGTTGTCCTGCTGATGCAATTTGGTGTCCAAACTATCCAATTTTGACCAAAAGAAGTTGTCACTATAGGTCGTGCTGGTTGTTGAGAGTAAAGGCCTGGTTAATGTCGTCTCAAAGAAATAAGGAAATATGACGTCGCCAGCCAAAAAATCCACACGAAAGAGTGTCCTTTTCGCATTGCATTGGAAGCTTTTGTTTTTGTATGGATTGATATCATCTCATGTTCATTAATTTTATTTTTTCACCTACCCATTCAAGTAATTAGATATGGGACTAGTCGCTGAAGATGATTTTCCGCGCGGTACGTTCAGAGAGTGGCCAATGTGTTGCCACTTGCGCCTATATCATTGAGTTGTGAAAGTAATATCATTCTGTTATTCGCGCAGCTTCGCGACGTTCAGCTCTATTCGTTGGATAATCCGTGCATTATAGGCTACACTAATTAAGTGAGAGCGACATCGGAACCACTGTGGTCAGTACGAAAAAACTTAAAAATATTGTACAGAGTAAAAGCAGACTTTTCAATTCAGACCAAAAGAAGTTGGTAATCATCGGCATATAGCGTTTACCGTTGACAGTGATGGCTTGGGCAACGGCGTTTTCAAAGAATATGACGCTTCCAGTAAAAAATTCACAACAAATAGTGACTTTTTCTGGATTGAAAAGATCTCATAAGGCATGAAACCATACCAATTTCAATAATTTTGTTTGTTCACTCACTCATTCACTCAGAAACGGACCTCATGGCTGAAAATGATTTTCGCATGCCCGAACGTAATACCCATTTTGTTAAAAGAATTTTATTATTGCACGTATTGTTGAATGCCATATCCGCCCATGTTCATTTGGCAAAACAGGCTGAATAAATGACAGCTTATTTGACAGCTGTAGTGAGATGGCTGTTATCAATTGTCAAATTTCGAAGTCCCTGTTGGAAGACTCCATGCATTTTTTGTTGTATTATGCCTTTTGTAGTAAAAGAATGATGGATTTTTTAATTTTAATCTTAGATTCATAACACATGTGCTGGATAAATATTGTGTGGTAAAACAAAAAATATTTTTTAAATAAAACATATTTGAAATGAAAAAAAGTGCTAAATGCACTGAAAATTGGTTTAATTTAACTTGAACTTGTTAAAGTTCACAAATAAATTAAACGACTTTACCTCCAACCTTAATTTCGTTGCAACCACAACAAGTTACAAGTGACCAATTCTATATAATGCCTGTAATAGACATGATTGATTCTCCACAATTACCTATGCATTGTTCAAACAGGCATTATTCACTCAATTTATTGAAACTATTGTAACTCTGTTGATCGACACTTTGTCAGTCGCTTGAAGTTTAATTCAAAAAAAGTTTTTTTTTTTTCATTTGCTCCTGGCAGCACTTCGTCTTCTTTTCACTAGGCATTCTTCGTAAGGCATTGCATTTACAATTTTTTTTGTTTTTGTTTCTTGTGATTTCTATACAATAGTTTGTAAATTAATCTTCGTGTTGTTGGGTAATTTTCCAATATACACACACTTGTCTTCATTAAGTGTTTTGTGTGAAAGAAAAAAATTCTTTTTTGTTTTCGTTTTTTTTTTTTTTTTGGAGGTTGATGATTGTGTTGACGTCGTTGACTACAACGACCCCACATACAATGGTCGTTTTGGCCATTCATTATCGTTTTTCATGGGCTTTCTTCTTCTCTTCTATTTCGACCATACTTGTTGACCACAATTGCATTAAGTGTCAATTGTTTTGTTTTGTATTTCAACAAATTTTCCAAAAATTTTCTCCACTTTATTTGTTGCCAAATTCAAATTGTAATTGTGTGATGATACACTCACTCACACTTCATTTGAATTCATTCTGTAATTATGGTCAATTGTATGGCTTTAAATAGATTTTTTTGTTTTGTCTTCTTCCATTTGAGTCATTTAGTCTTGTTGATTGTTAGTTGTCAAATGGTATTGAAATTACTTTGAAAACTTTCACCGAAAATGTTTTCAGATAAAGGAGTCAAATCTATAAACACATATCAAACATATGAAGGATATGTTACCAACTCAAAGACAACCGCCTTGTTCTATCTGGCAATCAGTCCAGCAGATTTTGTTTTCAGGTCAGATTGGAAGGTATCTTCATTGCTGCATTTGGTATTAACCGTAAAAAAAATGTGGTATTTCTTAATCCTCATCAAGCTTTCTGGGTGTGTCACTGGACTTTCTATTTCGTTTTTGCAGAAGGAATTACATACACAATGGCAAAGCCATCAACAACACCCTTAACTCTTTGGTAACATTTTTGAACTTTATTTCTACTCCTGAATATCTTGATCTCTGCACCTTTCCATTTTTACAATTCGCTTTTCATCTGTGGAAAAGTATTTTTCTTTCGTCCCCCTTTTTTCCCGGTATTTCTCCCACGTCCTATGAGTTACAATGATGGTAGAGTAGCTTCACGACATTTAGCTCTATTCGCGTGATATTCCCTGCATTTTATGCTACACTTATGTGAGTGTAACCAGTTCGTATGCGACTGACTGAACGTCTGCTATCTAAACAGTAAGCTAAGGTAATGAAGCAAAAGCGACATCGAAAAGACTGTGGCCAATACAAATAAGCTTATAAATATTGCGGAGAGTAAAACCAGGTTAAAATCGGTCACATCTAATTCAGGTCAAAAGAAATTGGCAAAAATCGACCTACAGTGCTTAACGTTGACAGTGATGGATTGGACGTCTTTTTCAAAGAATGCGGCAGAAATCCACATCAAACAGTGTCTTTTTCAGGATGCATTGAATTTTCTAGGATCTCATATTGCTTGATACAGACATACATACATACATAATTGGTCATTACAACCCTTCAGTTAGGATTACGACCTAGCTTCTTACACCACTCATATTGTGTGTATTAATTGTATACATGAGTGGTGAGACCTAGAGTTTAAAGTCGATTCCGAACGACAGATTTTTTGAGAAACTTTTTCACTGCAATTTTATTTTATTCTCATGAGTTTTTGCCAGAAATCTGCTGAGAGGAAGTCGCCGAAGAAATATTTCTTCATATTTTCATTTTGATGTCTCAACTGGGGTGGCTTGATATCGTCCCAAATTCAACAATTTTATTTGTTCAAGGATGAAAATGAACTCAGTTTGTTCAAGCAATTTTATTATTTGCAGGTATTGTTGAATGCGATATCCGTCCAGAGTGATTTGACAAAACAGACTGAAGAAATGACAACTAATTTGGCAGATGTAGCTTCAACAAAATGGTCTTTATCAACTGTCAAAGCACGGAAATCTCTGTTGGACGAACCTTATATGAAAACATAAAAAGATTTTAGCTGTACTAATTTCCAGCACTAGTACAAATTTAAGGCAACAAAATATAAAAAAAATTAACAGTCATGGCATAGAATACAATTCAAAACACAACACAAATTGTACACTAGCAAAAAAAACCTTTGTAGGAATAATTTTACGAAAATTTAGACACTTACGCCACCGCCAACTGCATAGAAAATCAATTTAATCACAGCGAACATATTTGACTGGAAAATATTGCCAACCAACCTGTCATGCTAAAACCCAAACGGCGCTTAAAACCATAAAAAGAACAAAAAAAACCTCCGTTTAATAATGTTGCAAATTATTTATGAAGCTTTTTATGTTTCCACTACATGTGGCCATGTTCGATTGCAGTTTTTCCATTTTTTTTTTGTTTTGATTGTGAAAACCGAAAAGATTTAATTTTATTTTTTTTTGTTTACTCACATGATAATGTAGTATGTATGTAAGTAGGCATGTATGCGGAAAATGTACATATACGTATGTTGGTTGGTTGGCTGGCTGTTTATTGAATATTGTTTTTAAGGAATATTGTGTTATTAAATTATGTTTAGTAAGTGCAGTATGTTGTTTGTTTTTTTTTGTGTTAAAGAGCATAATTCATTAACTGACCATTACAAGATAAATAATATTTAAATTGAATATGTCAGAAACTTTTGGCAGTCGCATAAAATAATAACCATTCGATATGTTCAATATAACGGGGGTGGTGTATGGCTATGTGTATGGATATTTATTGCCAATTTTATTAATACAAACAAAGAAAAATGTTCAAAGAAGTTGAGAAATTAAAAACGTACCTACATACATATCGTCGTCGAAAATCCAAAAGTATGAAACATCACTTTTTCTAATTTTATAGGAGAAGAAAAAAACGTTATAAAATAAAAAAATACTTCATATGGTACGTCATTTTGAATTTTTGATATAAAAACGTTATTTTTGGTCGCAAAAATCTAAAAATTGGTTGAGATATGTTAGATAACCTTAATCAATCTCGATTTTGATTTATTTTGATGATACGTACTTTTGGATTTTTGACGACGATATGTAAGTATAGTGAATATAAACTTTTATTGAGAAAATATTAAATCGGAATTTTTGTTGAAAATTCACTCGAAATATTTTTAAGTGCATATTCTTTAGAAAGGTTATATACATACATACATAATTGATCATTACAATCCTTAAGTCAGGATTATCACCTAGACCAACTCACATCACTTGTGTTGTGTCTGTTAATTTTATACATGAATGACGGTAGCAACAGTTTAAAATCGAACTCCGAATGACAGATGTTATAACAGCTTTTCATGGCATTTTATATTTACTCTCAGAGAGGAAATAGTTCCATATTTCGTTATTGTTCAAGATGTCTTAGTCGGAATTTAAAACACGGTAAGATAACACACTACTTACCAGACTATGGCGACTTATCAGCGGGACCAAATGGTGTTTTACATTTTTTGGTAAAACTTGTATACATTTTTTATAATGTTACCCGATAAGCCATTGCATCTAGATTCTATGAATTCTAAAAGTTATTAAGTGAGGGGCTCTTAACACTGCTGTAAGGAAGTCGCGCGAGACCTCATGTCTAATAAGCCAAGACACTACCTACTAGACTATGGCGACTTATAAAGGTTAGAGAAAAATATTTGCCATTCAAAGACGTCTTTAAACTGTAGATCCCGCCACTCATGGATAAAATTAACACACACACAACATAAGTTCTGTGGGAAGCTAGGTTGTAATCCTGACTGAACGGTTGTAATTGACTAGTAGGGTTGTAATTGACCAATTATGTACGTATGTATGTATCAGAGATCAGCAATGAATCCTATTTTCGCTACTCATAGGTACTTATGAAATTTTGAGTATGAGTGAGTCAAGAGTATTAAAATTCAACTACTCTGATTTATTCGTACTCGCTACAACATTGATTTATAAGTATAGGTTGCAATGAGTATGAGTACAACGTTGACATCAAACTCACAACATTCGATTCATTGTTTGATTCATACGCCTACTCATTCAGATTCATAAATTTAGAAAAATACTTATAATACTTACGAATGATTCGAGTCACTCGAATCATTCATCAAAATTTACAGTAGTAGTTATTGTTGCATTTACAAAAGAAGAGAAAAGAAAAGACAAAGACAGCAAGCTAAGCACACGCACAACCTTCTAACGAGTATTGTGGTGTTCGTACTCGAATCATGCTTATTTTGTGCTTCGTGTATATGTTGAATCATGGAGAGTCGAAATCAACAACATCGTGCGTATTGTTAAGTATGAGTACGATGAGTATTTCTAACTTTGAATATGAGTAGTATGAGTATGATATTAAAATAAGTATGAATGCGTATAAGTAGCTGAAATTATAAGTATGACTCGAATCTACTCATCGTTTTAAATACTCGTTGCTGATCTCTGGTATGTATGTATGTACATACTAGCATTGAGAGTGTTAATGTATTGTGCTAATGCAAAATTATACCGAGCTCATCGGCGCGTATTTGGTCCAATTGCATCACTTGGATTTTAATGCGTTTAGTAATATGCTCGCAAGAATCATTGGTTCGGTATATAATGCTCTTAAAATAGCAGAAAACTGAAAATTTTCAAATTCTAAAATTATAGTCGTTAGCTGGGAACAATGTCTTTTGAGAAAATGTTGTATAGAGTAGCTAGGAACTTAACTTATTAGATAATAATACTTTTTCTCTACTACTATTATGAGTTTGAGGATATTTGTGTACTTCTATCCAAAGCTATATTAATGTTCTGCTGTAGTACCCAACAGGATAATTTATTTTAGGGTGTCATAGAGTCTTTTACTATCGGCTTAAAATTTCTGATATTCACTTGTTCCGTTTATTTTAAAAAACCTTCCCCTTAACACATCATTTCTATTTATATCACAGCATCTCTGTCTCAAACAAACTAATTGTGACAACTTGATTAAACTTTCAAATGCAAAGTGCAATATAAATATGCCTTGGGGCACGTTGTGCAAATATTTTGTTCTTAACAAAATGTGATATCTAATCCGAAAACCCTTTATTAAACAGTAGCCGGTTTTTTTTATTTAGGATTTCCAACCAAACAAAAATAAACTCACTGTAGTATAATTTGTTTTTAAATCTTTTATGCAAACTTCAGTTTGTTTGTTGAAAAAAATTAGCTTTATTTACAATTAAATATGAACGACAAACTAATGATGAAACAAAATTTTATCATTAAGTACACATTTAAGCCTCCTGGTCTTTTTCTTTTCGCAGAAGACCAAAGGAATATATAATAACTCCCCCAGGAGACCTGCTGGCAAATCAGTCAGAGTCAACCCTTACGCAAAGTAATCAAGAGACCTACATACATATGTATATTGAAATACATGATGCACTCTCTTTTAAGGAAATGAACACGAACATTTGAAACATGTTATGCAGCATAGAAGTGCAGGCAAACGCGTGTCGTCAACGCAAAAACAACAAGTCAAACCGGATAAATACACGTAGTACCCATTTACTGTTAAGAAAAAAAAAGGAATTGAACCAGGACCTGCCGCTATAATAAATTTAAACATGTTTGAATTGTCGCGTACAATACACAAATTGATGATACTTGTAGCATGACAGACAGACCCCATACGCTATTCACTCTGTACAGCATGATGTCAACAATATCATTTGGCCTTTTGTTTGACCGACCGACCGTCCGTCTATATGCGTCGAATGTGAGGGTCACGTGTGTCATATTATAGACAAAATACACTCTTTTTGTATATTCGCCATTAGACGACTGAAACGTATGTCAACTGTTCACAACCGCGATAAAGTCAAAGTTGACATTAAAGCGCTTGAAAGCAGGACGATTGCAAGGGTGTGCAGGGATGCAGAACGATCTAAAATATATATTCCCGTACATACCATATAATGACACACGACCCACCTAAAGTTATTGACTGGCAGAACGGTTGGTTTTACTGAGAAGAAATATGAAATAAACATTCAAAAACATTTCAGGACATTTTTTTTTAAATCAAGCAGTTACTTAAAGGAATAAATTCTTAAAAAGTGAAGAGTTGTGAAAGGTATTAGACGGTGTTGGATTCTGTGTGTTGATTCTGTGTTTTGTCTTAATGAAGTCTAGTATAGATCTCAAACATCTCGAACACAACGAAATATAAACAAATCTTTTCATCGGCGACTTCCTCTCATCAGTCTTTTGGCAGAAACTGTGCGAGTGAATAAAATTGCCATGAAGTTTCTAAAAAGATAAACTGTAAGTCTCGCCACTTATGGATAAAATTAACACACACAACATGGGCGGTGTGAGAAGCTTGGTTGTAATCCTGACTAATGGATTGTAATGACCAGTTAAGTAAGTAAAACTCTTTGAGTTTGGAGACAGGTTTAATAATTTGCTGCAAATGACACTGTTGCAGAAAAATTCGGCTTGAGAAGCTTAAAAATTTAAAAACAAAAAATTACTTCGCTGTAAGGAGTCGAGAACGGTAAAAGCTTAGAGATTCATTTGATCTGACTCGCATGTTTGGAGTATGATAGAGCCACTATCTTTCAATCTGACTCAGATGTAGCCTGTAATAGAGTCATTAATTGAGCCCGTACCTCTGTTTAATGAAAGATCAATAATCTTTCTTCAAGTCAATATAAAATTGAAAATCAAAAGAGTAACATCACAATGGGTAGTCGGAAGCAATAACTAAGCAGAGACTCATTCGATATGACTCACATGTAGCCTGTAATTTTACGCTAAACTCACTAGTTAGAGTCAGTAACTTCGCATACTGCCTTTGACTAAGTTTAGTTGGAGCTCAATTAATTTTTATAGAATTATATGCAGGAGAGTTACTTTGCATTTCATAGTATCTACTCCCTCCTCTACTAAACTGAAGGAAATAAATTTTTGCACTCCTTTTTTCTACTCATTCCTTAGCAATGCTGATGCGGATGCTTCGCTATCCCTCTTACAGAAAAATTTGTTGGCAGAGCAATTAAAATTTTAAAACTTTTCCTAGCTTTACACTTCTGTTACTAACACCCCTTTTTCTAAATGGTTCATACTACCATAATTAAAGCCCTTTTCTGTGAAAAACTGACAAGTAAACTGAGTGCTGAATCCACAATAAAAAAAAAAAACTCGGGTGAAGATGATCAGTAACTTGTTGTTGTGGGAATATAAAAACAACCCTCTTTTCGAAGAGTCTCCTTGCTGGCTTTGAACAATAGAAGAGGGTGTGCCTCTGGCATAGTGTTGCCTTTTAATTTCTATATAATTTAATTCGTTTTTTTATTATGTTGACGTTACTATTGAAATGGTACTTGTAATTGGGCTGCATTTTCCATTTGTTTTTTTGTTTTTCTATGACTAAGGTTTTGTTCGTATTGATTAAACTGTTGTTGGATTCAGTGAAACATTTCATTTGTTTGTGATTTGACAATTTGTGGGAATTATTGTTAAGATGACAAAAAAAATTAAAAAAAGAAAGTAAATTTTGAAAAATGCTATAAGGCCACCAGCCTTAAAAATATTGTACTTGTCACATACTGTGTTAATGTTCTTTTAACTTTCCAACCCTGTTTTCTAACAATGAAGAGTGTTTTGGTGTATAAAACTGTATTAAACTTGATGGCAAGTATTGAGTATAATTTCCCTTAAAATTATGGGTCTTCTTTCTAATTTTTGTTCTATTTTTTGGTTGACTTTTCCACTAAATTTCTTTCGATTACCTTTTTTGTGTTTTTTCATCATCATCATTATAATTATTATCATCATTATTTTCATATTATTATTATTAGAATTTCTACATTTAATTGAGTAATTTTTGTGATTTGAACAATCATTTTCGGCTTGACTGGATTCTTTCCAAATGCAGGGGAGGATATTAATATTAAACTGCTTATCGATATGATTTCCTAATACATAAAGTGCATCATGGGGTGTTATATACGATCACAGTTTGTTTATTGTGAGAATTGTTTTCTATTAATTGATCCGTAAATTTATTCATATTTATTTTATGCTTTTTATTATTAATAAAGGTGCGGAAAGTCATGGGAAATTATTCAGAATTTTTCTTTAGAGAAATTTTTTAACATCGAAATACACACGATGGCAGGTTTTAATCATTTATTGTTTAAGAGTGTTTAGAAGTGTCCTGGCCACACATGAGAGAACAATACCAACAACGAACATAAGAGGATTGTTATCTTGAGGATTAGGATCTAAGCATCCAATACTATCCAATTAATTTGCACAGAGAGTGTTGTTTCCAGACAATGACAGGTAGATTAATGAATTGATCTTGAAAGAAACTGAAATAATTCCAATTCATGACCAATTTGCACTACGAAGTTTGAAAATTGTTGAAATATTTATTCCTCCATTCCTGTTCGAAATCAATCCTCAATTAGGTCGTTACAACTATTTAGTCAGGATTACGACCTAGCTTCCCACACCACTTATGTGTGTAGTTTTATGCATGAGTGTGGCGGGACCTACAGTTTAAAGTGGACTCCGAACAATAGTTTTTTTTCTGAAAAACTTCGCAGTTTTATTTACTCTCAGAGTTTTTGGAAGAATCTGCAGAGAGGAAGTCGCCGTAAAAAAAATTTTTTAATATTTGCATTCTGATGTCTGACCTGAGGTTTGAACCCCTGGCCTTACGTCTAATAAGCCAACACACTACTAGACTACAGATCTTAAAAAACAGTCGTATAGATAATAGCTTATTTACCAGCCAACCGATCTGATAGACACAGGATGATAGATAGTATGGGAAGATATTACTTAATGGCAGACGCGAACTATAGCTTCGATATATAAAAACAAAAAAACTGCCAGATTTTTAGGTGATTTTCTAGCGATGCCAGTAGCCAGACAATACTTGGTGCTACACAATTTTCCGCTGCTTGTGAACCAATTCGTTTTTTTAGGGCTTGATAGCAGTCGATCTTCGGACACAGGCTGCACAACTTTATTGTAATTCGATTACCAACATTTTGGATTGATTTTAGAACTTAAGATTATAACACAAGAGAGAAACATTACAATATCCACCATTTCACTAGTTACATATATGTTTTAATTCTAAAACTTCAAGAGTTACTGGTTTTTCGGGGTAAACTGATGACTTGACATAGTTTTACTTAGTCTGACTTACTTACTTAATTGGCCATTACAAGCCTTTAGTCAGAATTACGATATAGCTTCTCACACTGTCCATATTGTATGTATATTAATTTTATCCAGGAGTGCTAGGACTTTCAGGCCAGTGCTTATTAAAATCGACTCCGAACGACAGATATTTTGAGGAACTTTCTACGACAATTATATTTACTCTCTGAGCTTTTGGCAGAAGAGTACTGAGAGGAAGTGTTGGATATGCCTGAACTAAGGTTAGAACCAAGTGCTCGCGTCTAATAAGCCAGCACACTACCTACTAGACTACGACGATTGGAAGATTAATCTAGAGACGTTAAATCCAGAACGAGGAGTCAATTGAACAAAAACACTGCTGTCTCCAAGAAATAGATTGTTAAGCACGCTGAATGGCAAGACGTGTCATCTTATTGGAACCAAATGCCGTTGGTGATTAATTTTTAGAAATAAAAAATCAAGGAGCATGACTCACCATTTACCGTAGGGCTGGTCCTTGTTAATTTCAATAGGTATAAGGACAAATTTTATAGCCAGCGAGTAAGAAGGCAGTATATGTAATGGTATGTCGTCGTAGTCTAGAAGGTAATGTGTTGGCTTATTAGACGTGAGGCCACTGTTCAAACCCAAGGTCAGACTTCTCAAACAAAATGAAATATGAAAGAAATATTTCTTCGTCGACTACCACTCAGCAGATTTCTGGCAAAAACTCTGAAAGTAAATAAAATTGCCATGAAAAGTTTATCAAAAAATCTGTCGTTCGTAGTCGACTTTAAACAGTAGGTGGCGCCACATATGTATTTAATTAAAAAACATAACATAAGTGGTGTGAGGAGCTAGGTTGTAATCCTGACTGAAGGGTTGTAATAACGAAATATGTATGTATGTAATACTAAGTCTTCAATGGTTTGGGGATTGCTTTTGTTGCAGATACGCCAATTTTGTTTATTAACGTAGACATTTAATCAGAAATTTTCTTCAGCAGTAAACATAATTAGTTGATAGAAATTCTCATCTGTGGTCAGTTTCAATAGAGCGATACAATGTTGTTTTTTTTTTTTTTGGCTTCAATTACGGCAACTGCTGTATTTGATAGACATGTAAGCCAAGATCTTTACGTAAAATTTTCCCTTTGCGGAAGGAGACATTGATATGTCTTCTTCAAGACTTCGTGCTGTATTATAGTTGGTGGCTTTGAATTGAGAAAAGTAAAATGAGGGCGAAAACGATGAATAGCTTTATGATTATGTTGACCATAAAATGAATGTAGAATTATGGTTCTATGTCTAACTGAACGAAAATTTCAACACAATTTAACACACTTCGCTGTCAAACTATGTATGTATATCGATATCTATAGTTCTTTTACAACTAAAAATTGACTGAAGGTTTCTATTGTATCTTAAAGGCTATCATTTTTCATAATCAAAATGTAAGAAACATTACGAAAATCCTTTCAATCCAGAACTATAATTGACTGTTATGACATTTAATCTGCTAAAAAAAAAATTCACTTGCTTTACAAAATAATATGGGAGTGTCTTGGTATCCTTCCTTACACATGCGATAATTTACTACTAAGTGTTACGGTTTTTAAACTTTTAAACTTTTCTTTATGCAATAGGCATTCACTAGCTTTGAAAACCCACTTGAAATACGTACGTGAAATATAATTTTTAAAGTTGTAAGAAAATTTATGTTAAACTATTAAATGCTGTTATAATTGGCAATATTAAATGATTTAAAAGCAATAAACCAATAACCATATTAGCTTATAACCGATATTTTAAATTTAAACGCATGTCTAAAATGCAGGTTACTTACTACTTAGCAAGCACAGTTTAAAATTAAATCACAAGAGTTATTTCGAACAAAGCCGAAATGGCTAATAAAATGTTAAAAAGCCATAAATTTGACTGACTCTATGAACGTATGAATGAATGAATGCATGAGTAAATGAATGAATGAATGGCAACAATAAAAAAGAAAAAAAAAAAAAAATTAGGATACATTAAGCAAATGTTATACCAAGAAAAGAAAAATTATTTATGACTTGTTTTAAGATATCACGTAATATTATGGAAATAAACTGCTGCATATGAATACGAATATGCAGTACATACTGTATGCGTTGTTTAAATATCATTTTTGGTTAAACGTAAGCAAATCTTAAATGATACGAATTTAATGAATATTTCTTTAAAATTGCTCACCAAAATAGTAACATTTCAATGGTATTTCACTAACTTCACTTGCCTAACGCAAAGAAGCATTTGGAAACAATTTAAGATAGATTTTATTGGTTTGATAAGAAAAGTGCTAAAATGTGTTTAAAATTTATAGATTCAGTCAGGCCGATAAACGAATGTGGTGGACAAAATTTATTATGAAATGTTTAAAAACAAACACGGGTAATTAATAAAATTTATGAACAATTACATTTACGAGGTTTCATTTCCCCCTCCTTCCCCCTCTCTCTCTCACTAGCTCTTCTAATATTTTTTTTTGAAAAAATAATAGAAAAACATAAAAAATAAATATTTTTATGAAAAATTTTGAATTAAATCGATTTGTGGCAACAACCATGCAACCATACAAGTATGTTGCTTACAGCAATAATATTAAAAGAAAAAACAGGTCGTTACGTTTAAATTTTTGCGTAAAATTTATACTCGTATGAGTTTTTTTATTTTATTTTCCTCATCATTATTATTAAATCCAGGCCACATGAGGGTGTTTATGTTTATTTTTGACCAAAATCGCTTACGAAAAAAGTAAAACAAATTTTATTATAAATTTTGAAGCCATGCACCCTATAAGCCATACATTCTTAAGACAAATCTGTTGAGCATATTACAAAGCAGATTTTTAAACGAAAATTTTCATCATTGTTTTCAATACGGAGTTTTACTGAGTTTTATGAAAATTTTCTTATGTAATTTGATTACATAATTTGATTACAATATTAATGGTTCCGTACTAATGTACATGATATCTTAAACCGTGTAATGCTGTAAGGCATCAGACTCACACTCCGTTTCTTATATTTCATAGTGATTTTATCCTTTTATATATATGAGAGGAAGTCGCATATTACGTTTTGTTGGAGATATCTGACCTGGGGTTTGAACGGTGGCCTCACGTCTAATAAGCCAACATACTACCTACTAGACTACGGTGACTTCAAAGAGAAGTGGAGATTGAAAATATTGGCTACTTAAATTTAGTCGGTTACGCGTATCAGCGGATGCCGTCAGATGTCGTAAATGTTCTTTAACTCTGTATCGTCAATTAGAAGGCTTGTTGTATTATTAGCGTTGTTGGCCTTTATCTGTGAACCAACAATAGACTGATACCGTCTGCGTAGTCACAGTATTCCAGCCTTGTGTTTAGATTCCAGATTTTTGCCTTTGTGTGAAAAAAGCCACGTTCTAACATGCAGTCGAGGACATATGTGAACAGCAGTTTGGGGAGAACATAACCTTATCTGAAGCCTGCCATACGTTGTCACAATATAGGATACAATATCTTGCTACATGAATGCAAGATGTGCAGTATCGATAACCTCCTTACATAATCTGTAATTGATCACAAATACACTACTATCACTTACGGGTATATGCCTCTTTGCTTATTTTGAGGAGTCTCTGCAGTGTACAGCAGATGCAAAAGCTTTTTAATGATAGTACGGCATATAACTCAATTGACTCATTATATGTCGCTCCCTCACAATGTTACCAGTGTTCCAAGTGCGATGATAAAAATTATTATTTTTTGAGCACCTTGCTTCCAGGCAACGTACGTACTAAATCCCATCATGCTAGAACCTTCTAGCATTCTGCTTAGCTGAAGAAGCGTGTTTATTGATGCCTTATGCTGCTTCTATGCACCAAAAGCCTGCCTTTGGAAACGTTTCTCCAAAATATAAATATTCTTGATCAATAAAATTCGTCTCATTTCCATAAAAGAAAGAAATAATATTCACTTGTAAGCCATTTGTTTATACCGCACACTGCAAATCCTTAGTCATTCCACACCCGCATCGTAACTGCATTTCTATAGACTCTAGAGTGTTTTAATATGCTATACTATACTATAGAGTGTTTTAATATGATTTTTGTTTTGTTTTCTTTCTTTTATTTTTAACCTCTTTTCATATGTGCCATATATTCTACAGCTGAAAGCAAAATGTTCGTTTTTTTTTTCTTTTTGGTCAATTCATTGGTACGGATAAAGTATAGACTCATGTGTTAAAACCTGCTTAATATTTGTTTTTATTATTGCTGCAGTAATAACAAACAGTTTAAGTCCATAGATCGACCGACCGACCAGGCTATAAAAACTTTATACGATTTTCTAATATTTTTTTCGATTTTTTTTTTAAGTTTTTTCATTATGCATCAACAGCATAAACTTTTTAACTTCCATAATGTTAATGTTAGCCAAACAACAAATTTGAATTGGCCGCCGTTTTTATTTTACGATGTTTTTCTCTCTATTTACACTACATTTTTTGCGGTATTTTTTTTTCTTTTCCTTTTTTTCCTACTTTTATAGCCTGCAGCAGGCTCAGGTTGTTGGTCACTGGAGTAGTGAATGTTTGGCCATTTATAAGAAATGGTGAACTTTTTTTTCTGCACCCAATGTTATAAGAGTAACAAGAAATAAAATTAAGAAATGAAAAAAACAAAAAATTATTTAAAATAGAAGGAAAATTATTTGGTCTAAAATAAACAAGTTAAAGTAATATTGTAATGGACTAGACGGCAGAGATGGTTTAACTAAAGTACGTGGTTAACTTTTAATACCTCATTAGATTTTATAATTTTGCGGTTTATGGCCTCTCTGGCTGTAGGTAAGAAGAACAAAGACATATATTTTGGGAATTTAAAAATTTTTAAAATACAGTGGTTTTTCGATTTAACGAACGTTCGATTCAGTGAACATTGTATTTAGCGAAGGCCTCATTTTTTTCTACTGGGTAGCTCATAAGACGAACATAATAAACAAATGTAAAAATTAAAACGAATAAAACAAAGGTAAAGAACTGGATGAAAGTGAATTTCTGGAGCCGTAAATAAAAAAGGAATATGTCAATAAGCATATTATAATTCGTGTTAAAAGGGCTCAACATAATAAAATTTATACCTCAAAATTAGTGCATGTGAAGTTAGCTACGAAGTTATATTAATTTTTTTAAAGTGATGTAGGCGACGAAGCTAAGCTGCTTTCAATTTAGCAAAACTCGGGCAAAATCGGATCTAGTGGGCTGGATAGCCAAAGGCTCAAGGATTCTAAAACAGGTTTTCTTACGCTCGGGCGTTGCTTGGGACTGGAGATATAGGCCTCGAAGCTAAACGTTTTCTTCAAATGAGCAACAAAAATTCTCTATATAAACCGGGCATAATTGCCGGTGTGCGGTGTCCATGACTTGAATTTTTTTAATCAATGACGCACTTTTTTCGTCGATGATTTGAATTTTTTTGTAAATGATTTCCATATTTTGGTCGATGACTTGCATTTTTTGGGCAAAGACTTGTATTTTCGGTCGATGACTTGCATTTTTTTGGTCCATGACTTGCATTTTTTGTCGATGACTTTAATTTTTCTGGTTGATGATTTACATTGCTTTACTTACCTTTTTTTGGTTAATGACTTGCACTGTTTTGGTCAATGATTTCAATATAATGGTCGATGACTTGCATTTTTTGGGCAATGATTTGCACTTTTCTAGTCGTTGAATTGTATTTTTTGGTCGATGACTTTGCAATTTTTCTTGGTTGATGACGCTCATTTAGATAAAGGTACTAGCGTCAACACTTCGTCACCGATGTCTCCGGTCCTCAGCAAGCACGATCGTAACAGAACTGAAAACATTTTGGATCTTCTTCTTCGAATTAAGAAACTGAGTTGAACAAAAATATAGGGACATAACCATTAAAAAAAGAGCGACAAATCTCGTTTTGTTTTTCCTCTTGGCCATCTCTGCAGATATACGATGACAATATGTCTTAGCCACCTCAATAGACATGGTTAATTGATAAAAACCCCCGAAACTGTTTTGTTACTGTATTGATAGCCTGCGTATAATATACACTTAAGGGGACTTCATATCAAATAAGCAATTTTAAAGCCAATAGCAAAGGTTACCAAATTTATAATTTCAAAACGTTTTAAATTTCTCTTTGAGATTATATAATTTTTGTTTTCTACTCTTTACTTTAGTCTTTTGTTTTAGTATTTCGCTTAATAGGACTCCTTGTGTTTGGGTTACAACTACTGGCTGCTGTTACTTTTACTGCTGCTGCTGTTATCCACTTGTCAACATATTTGTTACGAACGTAAGGTTTTTTTTTGCACAAAATATCAACCCAACCAACATTAACGGGGCAAATGAAAAAATTTGCAAAAGACAAATTTTCCAGCCAATAATAAAATGGTTAAAGGTTTTCGGTTCGGTTGCTGATTGTAATAAAAAATTTCACATTTGCCAAGGAAACGAAAATAAAAACCGAAAAAAATTAAAAACCGTCTGAAAATTTTCACAAATTTTATGGTCAATTGTTTGTACACGTTGTTCGTTTTAAAGCATATTTGATAAGTTTAATTGTTTATTATATATTTCGTTTAAAAGTCATACACTTACATGAATTTTTATGTCTTTTAACTATTGTATGCCAATAATTTCTTTCTTTTTCTTCTCTCTCCACCAACTTTAACTCCAGCTCTAGTTAAACAATTTCAATTTTTTATAACTTCTGATATCGTTTTAATAGTTTGTCTGGGTTTGGTAGCTCGTAAATGCTTATGTTTTTTCCAGCTTAATTTGGTTCAGTTAGTTGATTACAATATTATTACACACAGTTTTTTATGCTTTCCTTTATTCGCCCTCTCTCTCTCTCTCTGTTTTGCGATCTAAAGTATTGTCAATTCCATAAACTTTTATGTTTATTTTTATAACATGAACAATTTTTACAATTTCATTTATATTTTCAACTTTATTTGTCTTCTACAACAATTCCAATTTGAAGTCCTATTATCATTCCGTTTGAGAAAAAAAAATTGGAAAAAAGAATTGTATTTTTCTATCATTAGAAAATTGTCATTTCATTTGATGTTTATTAAGAAAAATAGTAAAACAACAACAATTTCCTTTACTTTCATCTGCATTGACAGACAGAATATTTGCAGCTGAAAAAATTTCATAAAAAAACTTACGAAAGTAAACGTAATTGTTGTGCACCAAAAGAAAAAAAGTTCGTTACTTAAGTCTTTTGTTTACTTGGAAATAGATTGGCAGAAGCCTATTAAAAGGTTTCACATACAGGCTTATGTACATACCAGAGTAAAATTTAATTATAATTTGCTTAATAATAGAAATATTTAATTATTATAAAGGGTCTTTCATTAAGCGCTTCCTATTTTTTAATTAAAACCAAACAAAGTGTGTGTGTGTGATATTCTCGAAATTTTTTAATTCGTTTAAACGACCTATTAATGTCATTATATGTTGAATATCACACCATTGCAATGACCACCACGACTTCTCTGGGTGAAACGCAATGGAATTCAAATTTCATTGTCAAATATTCTATGACTCTCACTCATAAATCTCGCTCAATTTAACCGATGACATGACATCTCATGAGTGGTGTGAGAAGCTAGGACGTTGTACAATGGGTCAATTCGACCTCCGAGTACTGTACTTGTCACAGTTGACACATACACGTCCTCTAACCTAAACCTAAAACCTAAACCTTAACCGATGACATGGATTATGTTGGTTTTAGAGGCCGCTGTGGTTTGTGGCCTTTTCGCATACAATTGCGACTTAAGAAAACGCCACAAGAAAAATTCTAACGAAGTCTCTTTGCTTGATCTTGGCGGCTTCCACGTGAATGGATCATGTCCTCAAACCGGTCATGCAAAATATCCAACATGGCATTAGCAGTGTGGCACGTACATGCATACATACACAATTGATCACTACTATCCTCTAGTCAGGATTACGACCTAGCTTCTCACACCACTGATATTGTGTGTGTTAATTTTCTACATGAGTTACAGTTTAAAGACGATTCCGAACGAAAGATTTTTGAGAAACTTTTTTATGAGATGTGCGCCATCTATTTGAAACCACTTGTCGTTTGTGTGCAAATCATCCAAAACGAACCAAAAGTAGTTGATGATTGTCGACCTATAGAGCTCGTCGTTGATAGAGAAATCCTGACGAACATCGTTCTCAAAGGAATATGGAATAATGACGCTGCCAGCCCAATATCCACATCAAACAGTGACTTTTTCGGGACGCATTGGATGCTCTGAGATCTCATATGTATTGGTATCGGCCTAAATTTGACCATTTTATTTATGATGACAATTTACCGACTAAAATTGGGGTTAGTTGCCAACTGCTCCAAAACCAATTCGGCGAACAGACGTCATTGTCTATGGTGAATTACCTTATTTATTACCTATTTTTCTAAAATTTTGATTAAAACGTTTGAAGTAGCCGTAGTCTAGTAGGATATGTAGTTCAAATCCTAGCTTATATGACACGCATAAAAAGGATATGTGAAGAAATTTTTCTTCGGAGGTTTTCTTTCAGCAGTGTTCTGGTAAAAACTATGAGGGTAAATAGAACTGCCATGAAAAGCTTTTTAAAACTTTGTCGTTCGAAGTCGACTTGCAACTGTAGGTCCTGCCACTCGTGGTTAAAATTAACATACACAACATGGCTGGTATGCGAAGCTAGGTTGTAATCCTGACTAAAGAGTGGTACCGACAAATTAAGTAAGTAGGAAAGTTTAAGCCGTACATATTAGATTAGATTAAGAAACAGATTACTTAAGAAACCTTAAGTCCAGTAAATATGATTATTACATACATACATACATAATTGGCCATTACAACCCTTTAGTCAGGATTACGACTTAGTTTCTCACAGCACTTATGTTGTGTGCGTTAATTTTATATATGAGTAGAGGGACCTGCAGTTTAAAGTCGATTCCGAACGACAGATTTTAGAGAAACTTTGCATGTCAGTTTTATTTACTCTCAGAGTTTTTGCCAGAAATCTGCTGAGAGGAAGTCGCCGAAGAAATATTTTTTTTCATGTTTCATTTTGACATCTGACCTGGGGTTAGATGGAATAATTACCCATAAGAATTGTATACAACTTTAAAATTGGCATTATATTTGAAAGAACTTTATTAGCGTTCTTAGCATATTATATGCTAGTGCTGTATACAATTTTATCTGAGTTGCATTTAAAAATAAGGTACGGAAATGAAGTTATTTTGAATTGAAATTGTTTGATTTGCACTCTTATAATTTGTAAATATGTCTGTGCATGCACATGCATACATATTGTTAACATAGAAGCATATTTTTGTTGTTGTTGTATTACTATCAATGATCTTTAAATGAAAATATAATTTTTCTTATATGATCTAAAAGATCTTTAAAATGCCCGCATGCAACGCAATGCAATGCAATGTTTGGAAATACCAATGAATTAGTCATCGATTTAACATTCAATTGTTGCAAATAAAAAATATTTAAACGGTTTTAAATTTTATTTATTTTTACTTTGTTTCTTTCGAGACAAATACAAAATACGTGAGTTGTTAAAAAAAACCTATTCGTCTATTAGCACTTGTTATATTGTAATAAAAATAAAATAAAATATCGATACCGGCAACTAACGATACAAACAGAATACAATTAGAAACCGCAAAATATTATTGAAATAAAATCGTTAACAAACGTGTTGCTAACAAATGTGGCACGTAGTTAAATAGCAAAACGGTATGGGACAGACAGCACATTTGTGGTGGCGTTAGGGACAATGGAAATTGCAAAATTTTATTTTTAAAAGCCAGTAAAAAAAAATCATTAAAAGGCTTCACATAAAATACTTTTTGTTTTGTAAATGCCATTAAAATTCTAACACACTGCGTTCTAAAATTAATTGCCAAATCCATCATTTGAGTGTTATATTAGCCTTTAGACTGACTCTTATGTGGTGCAGAATTTAAAAATTTTCTTTTCCCTGCATCTGTTTGTCTAAAGTCATCAGCTTCATGCAAATTATATGATAAAATGCTGCTTTCTTACTTTCAATAACATTTTATCTTGTGTTGAAAAGCCTTCTGGTTAAAAATAAAATTAAAGATACGAAAAACAAAAAAATATGAGCTGCTACTTTCTGTTTTGCATATTCCCATATCGCTTATTATTATCTTGAAAATTCCATGCACATTCGAATATTATATTGGATTGGGAGTAGCAAGTTCATATTTTTTTTCTCATCTTTTACTACTTGTTAACCAATATGCAGGTATTTATTGCTTCATTTCATTATTTAAATAGCTTCAGGAAATTTGGCTTAAAAATACGAGGTAGAATTGAAAAGTTTTAAATATTTTATACAATAAGAAGGTGGCAGTATGGTGTAGCGGTTGAAGTTATTAATTGCAATGCGCTTTTGAAACCAGTAGAAGCTAAGAAATGTTTTAATTATGACTTGTTCCTTTAGTCAGGCCTTCAACCTAGCTTCTCACACCACTCATGTTAAGTTTATCCATGAGAGGTGGAACCTACTGTTTAATGTCGACTCCGAACGACAGATTTTTATGAAAGTTTTAATGCCAATTTTTTTATTTACTCTCAGAGAGTTTTCCTAGACAAAGAAAGAAATGTTTTTTATATATTTTGTTTCGCTCGATATGTCTTAGCCAGGGGTTGAACTAACTACCTAATTGACTACGGCAAATTCTTCTGCGAACAATACATAAATAAAATTACCTGTTGATTACATACATAATAAGCAAAATTGCCATATTTTGAGTTCCGAAAACCCACATGTGGTCTTATAGAAGCCAATGCACCCATTACGTGTGGCTGTTTGCGATCTAGTTTCTCACATCACTTATGTTGTGTGTGTTAATTTTATATATGAGTGGCAGGACCTACAGTTTAAAGTCGACTCTGAACGACAGATTTTTGAGAAGCTTTTCATGGCCATTTTATTAACTCTCAGGGTTTTTGTCAGAAATCTGCTGAGAAGAACTGGCCGAAGAAAATTTTTTCATATTTCGTTTTGTAGGAGATGTCTAACCTGGGATATGAACCGTGGCCTGACATCTAATAAGCCAACACACAACCTACTAGACTACGGCGACTTCTACTACTGATTCAGCTACTAATTACAGACTAGAATAAGCACCCTATTGCTCTTCTTATCCTTAGCTCGAATTAGAATAGAATTTTAAGCAATTCGATTGTATGTGTTTCACGTTTAGAAATATTACTTTGAACCTAATTATTCCTTGGCTGTTTTATCCTTCCTCTAAAATGGTTTCGTTTAAGTACTTTATCAAAATGTCATTCCTCCGCAGGATTACAATGTTAGCGTAGGGCAGTTGTAAAAATCCTCGACTACAAACTCCAGCAAGTCAGATACAAACAATGCAAATTTCGATAAAATGTTTATAATAAATAGGAAGCCACTTGACTCCTTTACCCATAATGTATAAAATGTAGAACTCAATCCACAAAACTTCTGATCACTGCATTCAATACTTTCGGCTCCGAACGATGGAATTGAAAAAGTTTTCATGGGAATTTTATTTACTCTCAACATTTGCCAAAAAACTACTGAGAGGAAGTTGCCGAAAGAAATATTTCGCCATGTTTTGTTTTGTTCGAGATGTCTTAGTTGGCGTTTGAACTACCGGCTTTAGTCTAAAACATCAACATATTACCTGCTAAACAACGAGGCCTTCACTACAGTTTATACAATTTCTATTTTTTATCTTTTTCGAAATTAAAATTTTATTAGCCTTAGTACCTTATCACTTTATCTACGTATATATTATTATTGTTCCCTATTAAAATATTACAGATCAACTGAAAGAAAGATTATTGGATTATAGAACGCGTATATCTTTTAAACCAAATGCAAGCAATGTCTTTGTCATGAATTCTAGAAATGTTGTGCTACCGTGATCATACATACATACATATATAATGTCTTCTAACAAACAAATTTAACAAATATCCTAAGACTTAAGCATTCGAAATCATATTTTCATACATTGTGTAGCCTATTTTAAAGTCATCTTTAACCCAAACTTATTTTTCTGACTAACTAACCACCGTTTACTAGTGAAATTTTCGGTTTTTTTATCTGGTGTATTGGGTGTAGGATTTTCCATATAAACGAGTCAAATTGTCCTGACTTGTAATATTTGTAGCATTTTCCTATTATTTGTGCAACTATTATTAATATTCTTGCTTTTAGCGATTTTACATTTTATTTTAATATTTTTGTCCTCCTTCTCTCACTTGCTCTCTCCTCCTATCTTTACATCTCTTGTAGGAGATTTCTGATAATTTTTCTTTTAAAAGTTTTCGAAAATACAGTGAAAAGCCAGCCTAGTTTTAAGCGTTGACATTATAATTGTTAATATTTGTCAATATCATTGCAAAATACCTCAAGGATTTTGCAGGTGTTTTGCCCAATTTTCAGAATCGATTGTGAAAACTTAATTTGAATTTTCTTTAACGTTGTCTTTCCATTACAATTTGTTACATGTTTTATGAGGTTTGAAAATGTAAATTTATGTCGTATTGTGGAATTTTTTTCTTCTTTGAATATATAATGAACTAATTTCCAAAGGAAATTTAAATAAAACTACACACAAATTTATTATAAATAACTATTGATAGCAGTTATAAAAAGTGTTTATAATTTGGAAAGTTAAGTGACTTGAAATTCTCTCAATTACAAGGGGTTCATACAGGACACAAGTGAGCAATGCTTTAAAACCACAGTCTGTTAAAAAATCTTAATTTTCCCCAACAATGTCGTGTAATGCTCGTTGTGTGCTTCAAATATAGGATCTATCATGGAATTCACCGTAGTCTAGTAGGTAGTGTGTTGGCGTATTAGACAAGAGAGCAAAAGAAAAAACCTGTCTGTCGTTCGGAGCCGACATTAAACAGTAGGCCCCGTTAATCACGGATGTGTTAAGTTTACACACAATATGTTTGATGTGAGAAACTTGGTTGCAATCTTGACTAAATGAAAAAATCTCAGAGTAAATAAAATTGCTATGAAAAGTATCTGAAAAATCTGTCGTTCGGAGTCGATTTTAATCTGGAGGTCCCACCACTCTTGTATAAAATTAATGCACACAACATAAGTGGTGTGAGAAGCTAGGTTGTAATCCTGACTGAAGGGTTGTGATGACCAATTATGTATGTTTGTACCTATGTATGTATGTATGTATGTACTCTATAAAATGAGAAAAAAGAAACAGCTGATGTTGATGTTATTACGGCAGAGATATTTAAAGCAGACAATAAACTCGTATTGAATGTTAATATACGTCCCCAAGAACCTGGTTACATAACTGCCAGATGATGAGTTAGAGTTACGATCAAAGTACGCTGGAAATGCGGTTCCTCTACAAACGTACCTAATTGATAACTACACACGGAAAATTGTAGGACTTTGCTTTCGATCTAATAGACGGCTTCAATTTCCTGGCTAATCAGAAGACGAGAGCAAAGCGTTTTACAGGTTTCCTGCTACCCAAGAACCTGGTTTCATAAGTGCCAGATGTTGAGTTAGAGTTACGAAATGCGGTTCCTCTACAAACATATCTAATTGATGACTACCCACCGAAAATTGTAGGACTTCGCTTTCGATGTTATAGAGGGCTTTAATTTCTTGGCTAAGCAGAAGAAGAGAGCAAAGCGTTTTACAGGTTTTCTGGTTTGTATGTACACAGTTACGTTTTGGAAATACGTTTCAGAAAATGTAGAATATGAACCTTGACACTCATTCGTATATCCAGCTTATATGGAGATGTTATTAGAGCCAAACAAGACTATACTTCGAGAAGATTATATGCATTTGAATATGGCGAATATGGTATGAATTGTTTCAAAATTGAACTGATGACGTTGATGGTATTTAAACTTTGAATTCATCACTTAATTTATGCAAAATAGTATGAAAGTTATTTTATACTTATATTTTGAAAAAAAATTTTCTAAAATTCTTCATTCTTTTCTTTTCCTTTTTTTTTATAAAGAAATTTTGTGTAAGTTTTTTCAGGTTTTTTAAATCCACTGCGTAAAAATTTTCGTTTCATTTTTCCAAAATCTAACTGCCAGTTTTGTTTTACGCACAATTTCATGCACACCTTGCAAAAGAGAAAACATTGTGTCACAACAAAGAAATTCAGTTTCAATTATAAAACACGCAGCTTTTCATTGTCAAGTTTGCAACCCCATTGCAAGCCGTACAAATCCGGTTCCTAAAATCACAAAACAAAAATCATTATAATTATTAGAAAAGAAGAAGAAGAAGAAGAGAGCAAAAAAAAAATAGTAAAACTGGTTAAAAATAAAATTGACGGCTGGTACTTAACGGCATACCTGCGCTTCAAAGAAAAGGATGTAACAAATCTGCGCACCGTTCAACACAATGTAGAAAAATGTGAGAAACTTTGAAGGTTTTTTGTGTTCAACTCACCCTTAAAATAATTTCACAATAGAAGGAAAAAAAAAAGAAAAGAAAACTTCAACCTGGCAGTTAAATATACAATCACCACCCCTCTTCATTTATCCTGTACAATATGTTGCGCATCAAAATTAGCAACAGGATTTTTCTACCATTAAACACCAGCTTTAACATAAAATCCACATTAAACTGTGCTTGTGTGTGTGTAAGTGTTTGGTATATTTTTATACTTTCCCACCAAAACGCACAAAGGAAAAAAGGACTCCCTGTCTATGTTTCTATTTTCTGGTATTGGTTGCATATGCCACCAAACCCACCCCTCGTTTTGTACGGCTGTGATTTTGTATGTTTATGGTGTGGTCCTGCTGCTTGATGCTTTGATTTACCATTGTTGTTGTCATTGTTGTGCTGCTCAAACTCGCTTAATGTCCGTTTTAGATCAAATAACATTCAATTGTTTTGAATCCAAAAAAAAGAAAACAGTTCCACCAGATTTAAATAATCACCATCAAGCCAACCTACAGCTGCGCAGTTGTGTAAACGTTCTTTTCGATTTTATTTTGGGCCTGGGAAAATATATTCTTTTCTTCCTGTCAATACTAACCAGTAGTTGGTTGGGTAGGGTTTTTCTTTCTTACCGTATGATTTATTGTGTGTTGTTGTTTATTATTGTGATTTGTTTACACTATGGGTGTCTGATTTATTTGTTACTTTGCCAATATAACGTGACTGCTATGCTTTTCGAGATGGCAACTGTACCTGATCATAAAGTGTTTGCCATTTCTGTTTTTCCCAAAATGGAAAACTTTGTGTCTCAAAATTTGATTTAGTTTTCTTTAACAACAAAAAATCTGAGGGAATTCACATATAAAGTATTCAAGCGGAGTATATTCCAGGGATTCATTGTAGCATTAAATAAAAATCCAAATGTTTTTCTCATAGTGAATATAACATTTGACGTGAAAGGTAGAATGAACATTAAAGGATCACCGCAATTCGATAATGATTCTAAATTCTGATCGATATTAGACTTTCGACGCTGACACCAAGCAATGCATACCTAGCTAGAAACCTTTCTATATTTGCTGATAATGTAGTTAATGACCAGGAAATTGGGTAATGGTATAATACTTCTTGAAAGACCAAGTTCTTCTCTCCAATTACGGCTTATTAGCATAGTTATAATCTTTGACCAGTTTGTAATCCAGTAAATTGGCAAAAATGTGACGCAAAAAATTGTCGTTTGGCTCAATTCTGGTACAAGCAGTATTTGATAGGCTAGTAAAACAAAATGATCCTTGTGTAAAATTTTCAAAGTACTCGTGGGACAAAGGCCAACAAATTCTTCAAGACTTCACATTACATCAGTAATATTCTTTTCGATGCACATTTCATGAGATTTTTGCATCGAGTTGCATTAATTTGCTTGCTCATTAAGCAGATTATGTTGACTGTAAAGTGGAGTTTTTCAAAATAAATTTCCTCAATTCGTTATGCTAATGTTAAACAATTTATCTCTCATATGAAGCACTGATAGATTATCTTCGGTGAACAATAGACGTGCTTAAATTATACTTTTCTTCAAATTTAAGAAAGAACCAGTACAATTGTATTTAAATATTTGGAAATGGCCGGCGGATCGTAAATTGGCTACGTTGGAATAACAACTTTCACTGTCACTTAATTTTATCGTAAGCATAATCTATTTTTTAACATTTACAAAAAGGCGTTGGAATTTTATCTTCTATATTCAGTGACGAAGGAATAATGCTTTATTAAAAACATTAGCTATAAGTAAATAACAGAAAAAGTCGCCGTAGTCTAGTAGGTAGTGTGTTGGTTTACTGGACGTGAGGACCCCTGGTCAGACATCTAAAAAAAACGAATTATGAAAAAATATTTCCTTTGAAAACTTCCTCTCTGAGAGTAAGTACAACTGCCATGATAAGTTTCTTAAAAATCGTTGTCATTCGACATTAACTTTAAACTGTAGGCCCCTGCACTCACAGATGAAATTAACACACACCATATAGGGTAAGGGAAGGATTGTAATGGGGTTTTAAGTAAGTAAGTGAGAAGAGTTAGCAATAAGGCAAGGCATTTTGGGACATTTTTTGTAATATTAAGTTCGGTTACTTAAAAAATGTATACGCTTAAAATGTATACCCACAGCAACAGCATATTCAATGACTTAGAATGCCTACATAAAATCCTTATTCTTCTGCATTCTTTCAATATCTTTTAAGGTAATATTATGCACCCCTAATAATTAAGTGCATAAAGAAGATATAATCAGGTTTAGATTTCCTTCCTTTAAGATTCAACAACTCCAGACAAAAATATGGTTTACATAGCATATTTATTAATGCTAATGAATAAAGAATCGTTGGACAAGGTTCTTTAGGAAAAAGGAAGAAGTTCTGTGCAAATGCGACAACTCATAAAGGAAATGCATATGAAATTTGTTTACAAAATAAATAAAGAATAATAAAGAGACAAAAACCAGAAAAATAAAGAATAAACTACCGGCAAGAAAGGAAGGGTTCGACCACTTATTTAATTATTACCACGGTTCTCCCTCTCTCTCTCTCAGTACAACAGCGGCTTTATTTACAAAAGCATAGTACAAGTACAAGTATACTTATGTATACGTATGTAAATTTTATGAATTAATGTTTCCGTGTCCAACTGCAGTTAAAGACAGGGGTTTACCGGATATATTTTACGTTCATTTCTAGTGTGTTCTGCTGTTCTGGTAAAATATGAAAATTGATTTTCATTGTGATTTTAAATTACTTGATTTGCTTATGAATTCTACCACTTAGAATGTCATTTAATTTATGCAAATTCTCTTTGGTTTTATTTGTTTGGTTTGCTTTTTTATGAGAATGACATTTAATTGTTACCATTACGAATTGTTTTAAGGAACTACTGATTCCCACACTAGTTGGCATATTTCTTTTGTTTATTAATGGGTATGTTGTGATAATAATTGGTGCGTCTAAGGGGTTGCGTAAAGTCTACAGGATCTTGTACATGTTGTAGATGACAATTTGAACACCTGAAGTCATTAACTAACAACAAATGATGAGGTACAAATGGAAATTTTACACAAATTAATTGTAAACTTTGGCATCGAATTAAAATTTCTGTGAATATTTAATAAATTAATTGAAAAACATGTTTTAAATGCCGTTCAGAAGTGATGATTTTAAAATGCAGGACAAAACTTGCTGGGGTCTGTAAAAAAAGTTAGAAAACGATGAAATAGAGGCTTTAACACTAAACCTACCATGACGGGTCAAATGATCCATTTTGAACTTTTTGTCAGAATTTCTTGAAAATAATATTATCACATCGCCATTTGCCTTAACGACTTTTATAACAAAATACATCGAATGTGTTTTCCACGATTTACTCCTCTCTTGTTAATTTTTTTTTACCGAGAAATATATGTAATCTACCTTAAATACCGCAAGGGGTCATTTGACCCATGCAAAGATTCTGTTTCCTGATTTGCAATTTCTTGTGATTTTGAAAATTTTTGCTATTCCGTGATATAAAAAAATGCGGTGAACATGAATAAAGTTAGCATATTATTTAATTATTTTCTAAATTTGAGATTTAATTGAAGAATATTTAATTTTTTTCTTGTATTATTTCTGTTTTATGTATTGTATTATATTATGTTTGTTGGTTTAATATATAAACTATTTTGAGTCGTTTTATTCATGTACCAAATTGGCCTAATTGATATATTTCTCACAAGACATAGTAATATATATAACATTTTGCAGACCCCCTTTGGTATGAATAGGAATACATGAAGTATCGGTAGGTTTAGTGTTAACTAATCTTCGTTTTCTATAGACCCAAGAAATTTTGTTAAAAAAATAGCTTTATTTAGTTGGGTTGTAAAAATTCCTTTAGTTCAGTTGATCTTGGGTTGGGAATTATCCTAAAAGCAGGGAGATACAGAGATTTTTACTCCTCTTCATCATGAGCGTCAGTAAACCTGGAGAATTTGATGGTAGCAATACAAATATGCATTTTCGAAGGGAAATGGAAAATGGAAAATGGAAACAGGAAAATATCACCCAATAACGAATGATTTCGAAGAGAAATGTGACTAATTAACTAAGGAAGAGCATATAGAGTCAAATCTGACCCTATAACCTAGGATCCATATTAAAAATATCTCAGCAGTCTAAGCCAACCAGTCAGAAAATAAAGTATTTCTTTACGTTCTTTTTAGAAAACTTTGAAAATCATCTCCGCCATCTTCCTATTATTTCTTTTGCTCCTCTGTAGCATATTCTAGAATGATAGGGTTGCCATAAGCATTTCTTTAGATGCAATGCCGACTGTATGAACGTGAGCTAACTGTAGTGATTGAGACATATGTATTAATAAGTTCAAGTTTCATAGCTTTGATTCCATTTTCTTATTTAAATTTCGTTGAATTTTAAAAAGAAAAGTGTTATCTAACAAGGGTATTATTTATTTTGAAAACTAAGTTTCTTTTTCGCTTCCCTCAAAATTGTTTATTGGAATCAAAAGTTCTTAAAAAAGAGTTTTTTAAGTTTTTGTGGTTTAAACTAAATTCACTTTGAAGCTAAATTAAAATCACTTTTGAAGCTTTACCACATGAAATTTAGTACCACTTTTTAATACCTACTCTATGGTTCGAAATAAAAATTTGTTAAAAATGCAAAATATGTACATATATTGAATTGTCTGTCCCATCTATCTCAATTCACTTCATTGAGCCTACATTAAAACAATTCGCAAAATTCCCCCAACCCTTGGTTTTAAAATTAATTCCTTTAAAAATTTATTATCAGCCATCAGTTATCAATAATAATGAAATCATTAAAACCACTTTAAATTCGATGAAGTATTTCAATAAAACAATCGATAAGTATCCTGACAGAATGACTGCGTGAGAACTGGACAAATAGAATTAATTCAATACGTAGTCCTGCTGCTCTCAAAGAAGAAAAACTCTTAAACTGCCTGCCCTGCCCTGCCATTCATGAGAAATGAAAATAAACCATGGCACCCCAATAAGAAAAACAAAAATCATCATTATTATCAATGTAGTCTCAACAGCCACAACTACAGCCACCATGCCAGACACCAAGTGAATAATAGTAGTGGTAGTAGTAGTAGTCAGTCAATAAATAATTTTACCCACGGTAAAGGGATACACACATCTTAAACTTGCCTTTTGCTGATGTTCGATTTTGTGTACGGTTGATGCGGGTTTGGTTTCCGGTTTTCATATTTCGCGGCTATTTGCTTAGCTTAAGAAGGGAGAAACTGGGAGAGTGACAGTGCGTACGTTAGTCAGTCAGTTGGTCTTCATCTGACAGAAACATATTGTTTTTGTTGTCATTATTTGTATTGTTATTGAGTTAAGGGATGATCTTAAAAAAAAGTTTATTTTCATTACAACATATTGCTGTGCAGCAAACCCGACGCATTGCATTTGTTTATTGAATCACGTGACAAGTTTGGTTTTTTTCCTCTCTTTCAAATTTTTAAGGTTAATTTCAACTGTTGTTTGTGTGTTGTTTGTGTAGTGGACGGTTTCATTTTATTTTTTGGGTTTTTCTATCCCACGGGACTCAATTTATGCGTATTTCCATTTCAATTTAAATTTTTTTTTGTTTCTTTTCTCTTAAAATAAATGAATGTTTTTGATTGTGTATGTCTTTATTTCGAAAGCGTTTTATTTGATGATGTTTGGTAGTCCCTAAGCATCTAAACAATATTTATAAAGCGTTCTTGCAGCACCAGGAGTTAGTGTATAATTGCAGGTTTCATTGGTTTATTAACCAAAGAAATCCATGTTTTTTGGTGCTTTTCGGTGGTTGATTTCATTTCGATATCATTATGTCATGTTGCAGTGGGTATTGTGGTTTGAAATTCAATGACTTCGGTAAACATATTCGAACATGAAATGAAATAAAATAATAAATTATTATCATATCATAACTGATGGCCATCAGTGCAAGTAACTTTAAACTTTTTAAGGTATTGTAATATGAGATGGAATTCTAATGCACAGTAATTGAAGGAAATTCTGAATAGTTTCTGTCTATTTGGGGGTGAATTGGTATTCACCTTTCCATTGATGGTTATAGTATGCAGCAACATGTGCAAATCATAAAATTGTTTCGTTAAAAAGAGCTTTAAGTTTGGGATACGTATAGTGTGCTTCGCCCATTATACAATTGCCGAGTGGACTATTTGCAATGTAGTGGATAAATTAGAGTCAAATGGTTTAGTAAACGATCGACCAACACTCTTACCTCGACAAAACGCAAGATCTGACAATTACATTGCTGTTGTTTGCAAGAGTGTGCAAGAGAATCTGGGGGCAGTCGATTTAGTGTACACCACACACATACATAATTGGTCACTACAACCCTTCCGTCAGGATTACGACCTAGCTGTGTTAATCACATGCATGAGTGGCGGGACCTACAGTTTAAAGTCGACTCTGAACGACAGATTTTTGAAAAACTTTTCATGGCAATTTTATTTACTCTCAGAATTTTTGCCAGAAATCTGCTTAGAGAAAGTCACCGAAGAAATATTTCTTCAAATTTCGTTTCGTTGGAGATGCCTCATTTTGAGTTGAACCATGGCCTCACGTATGTTAAACCAATAAACTACCTACTAGACTACGACAACTTGCTGAGTATTGTGTCGTGATTTGGGCCTGCATTCGTACAAAGTTTAGCTGAACATATGAATAGGAGATAAACAATAGTAAATAATGAGGTGTGTTCTCTGCATGATCTACGAAGCAGTTGGCCAGTGAGCCCAATTCTAAATGTATGGGCACGTAAACAACCAAGATTTCATAAGGTAAGATGATCTGAATTTAAGAGCGTCCAATACGTGCCGAAAATTTCACTCTTTAATGCAGATTTTAAGCTGCCGGCTTTATCGGTCCATATTCCATTGAGAAAGAGGTTGGCCTGAATTCTTCTTTTGGCGTAAATTGAATGATCTGTGCAGCAATGATATGTGATTTCAATAGAAAGGCATTGCGTTCTTCGCATGTAAATGTGAAATAAACTGGCTACGAAAATCGTGTGATTCAACCCCATTAGACCTTTTTGTAAGATTTTCTTGAGTAGCAGGTGTATGCAAATAAGCCATGCTACCATCAAGTCCTTAAAGCCAACAGGACCCATGCCATCGGTCAAATTTAGTATGATTTATGCGCAAGCGGACATTTCCTATGTACTCCAACCAGATAAGCAGTCGCGACCTTTATATTCCACACATAATGGCATCAATAGGTCTTTAAAAAAGGAAAGTTTCAATGATATCTCACACAAACTGAATTTTATTAAAAGATTGGAAGCGCAGAACGAAAGGCCCAATCGAATGATTTTTACCAAATGCTGCACAGAGCCTATAACTATAAATTTTTCTTGTTTTTATGTTTAAAATACAACACAGTATGATACGAGAACTCCCCTCAAATTAAATAGTGATGTATTGCAAAATAATTTCAAATAATGTGACTCATCCTTAATTACGTCATTATGGCTTACTGGTCTTTAACAAAATCTTTCATTCCTGCTTAACACTAATCATTGGCTCATGGGATTTTTGCGCCTTAAGTCCCAATTGGCAATCCATTTACAAAATTCCAGATGTTTTTGAAAATTTAAAACTTACCTCATACCACTTACTTTTTCTTGAGCTCTACAAAGTAGAATAGAGTAGATTCAAGGTGATGAAACCATTTCTTGTTGTGTGGTTGTAAAGACACTGAAATGAAAGGATTTTATAAGACATTAGTAGTGAATTCCGACGTATTTCAATACGAATCTTTTATATCCAGTTATAAGAAATTTTTTGAGATAATAGAAGACAAATTTAATGAAACGAAGAACAAGAAAAAAATAAAGAAATTAATTTTATGACTACAAAATTTGACAAAATTATTAAAAAAAAATTTTAAAGATTTTTCTGTAGAAAATATTTTTCTAACAAAATTTCGCTCATTTAAACGAGTAAGCCTTATAAATGCCAATAATATTCAAAAACCATTCATGCATTAAGAAAAAATTCCGCTTTTCAAAAATTATGAATTTTTAATAAATTCCTGTATCATAACGAAAATAATTTTTCTGAATTTTTTTTCTAAATTTTCTAAAAATTCAAATTTTGACACGATTTTTAATTTTCAAAAAAAGAAAAAAACACAAACACAAAGTTTTCTATTTAAATTATGAAGTCAGGTGATTATTTTCCAGGAATTTTAAGTATTTTTAGTTTTCCCAAAGTGTTTTAATTTAAGATTTTAAATTATCAAAAAATTATCACAGCAATTAACAAACGACCAACAGAACAACGTAGACAACCTATTGAAAAATCATAAATTATCAGTTTATATGTCCATATACATATATGCAACAGACGATTCAGTTTTCCAAAGAGTTTTTTTTTCCAATTTTTGTTAAATCTGTGAAGCAAAACAGAAAAATCGAAATGTTTTAAACAATGTTTGGAAAACATTTTTAACAATTTTCAAAATGTTTTTCTTTTGCCGATGTTTTTCGATTTTGTCACGTTCAATGTTAAATGTTACACCAAAAAAACAAAAAAGAAACACAGAAAAACATTGATGATCAGTGGATCGTTGTGTGATGTTTTGTTCCCTGGATGAGTTTGGATGAGTTTGGCTGTGTCACAGTACAATAGCCGAATAAATGTTTCGTTAAATTATAACATTTTCTTTTGTTGTTTTTGTGTTTGCGTTTTTTTCTTTTTGTAGTTCAAGTGGCCATGCTAGGAAGTATAGTGAGTGGCAAAAGTAAATGCAACTTTGTATCTAAAAAATTCTAATTCTCCAAAAGAAACAATTAAATTTGAAGCATAATTAAAGCTAAAGAGTTAGATTTAAACACCTTCTGATGCACCATTAAAGTTCTTTCCATCTTCTGCTACATGGTAAACCTAATTTCCGTTGCCTTATGGGCCCCTATAAGTTTTGAGCTCAAAGTGTAAAAAAATGGTTATATCGGCCTGCAGTTTTGGTTCATAGAAAATAATGATTTCAAGAGGCCGACAGGTTTATTAACTCTATGGCGTCTTACAATCACTGTAATTCGAGGATGGGCAATCTGCCCAAAGATAGCGAGTTCTCCCATCACTAGTAACATAAGAAGGATAACCCATCTACCCTAAAATCTACTAATGAACGATGCTATAGCCTATAAATCGGCTATGAGGCAATAGCCAATGGGGATAACATACTTCTTACTGTTTCTGACAGATTAATTAGGACTAAACAAACTGTAAACTGTAAAACAAAACTTTGCTGTACGGATGTGAACTGTTTTCTAGTTGCGACTCAGTAAGTAGGAACAGGCTCAAGGTCACTTATAACAGTATTGCTCGATATGTTTTTGGTCGTACAAGGTACAGTAGGATATCTGAGTTCTCACATCGAATCTATAACACATCTTTTGAGAATTTGTTGAAATGCCGTACTCTGGTGTACCTACATAAAATCATCTATATTAGTAAACACCATTATTTGTTTGATAGATTAGTTTTTTTAAGATCTAATACAGGCTTGAGAATTAATAGCGTTAGTTACCGAAGGCAGATATCTGAGAGACACTTTTACATCAATGCAATTCGTCTCTGGAATGAACTCCCAAACAACATACAATTACTAAGCAATGCTAAGTATTTAAAGACTGCAATAATTAAATTTTTGAATGAACATAATACACATACGTAATTAATCAATCATATTTTTTTTAATATAATTATAAATTTTGTTTTTAATACCATTTGTTATGTTAATTTATTTTTAACTTTATTATTTTGTATTTTCTTATATTTTGTTATATATAGGATATAGGCACCTTAGCAGTACTATTAAATACTTGTACAGTACTTGTTGTACTGTATTTACGCCCGAATGAATAAATAAATAAATAAATAAATAAATAAATAAATAAACATGTCAGAGAAGCTTATACGCTGAAGAAGTACCCGCCACCTTCTCCTCTACTAAGTCTAAATGGAGCTAATTTAGGGCCACAAGCTGTTATTGAAATCAAATATGCTAAACAGAATGAAAAAGGTCACCAATGGTATTTATGCTTGCAATAAGTCAATAGTCAGTCCCACCTTCATCTCCAGATGCCTAGTGTGGTACGAACCACTAGGCAAAACAGAGTTAACTTGTTACGGCGGATATAAAGTTTCGTTTCCATTGTTATTACCGCTGAATTGTGAACTTCTTCTACGTCATGTCATCGCTTATGGCAATTGTAGATCCTTTTTTGCAAAACCTTTATCTGGAGGAGCATTAGACAGTAGTAGTTAGCCGTTACCGTGAATTTGAACAGTAGCCACGACCGAATACTGATCACTTAGGGATGCTGAAGAAATTTGAAAAATTTGGAAAAATTTATTACATTCCAACACGTTATGGTTTCTCGAGGAAGTTTATCATCCATCCCGGACAGAGAAGAATGGGGTAATGGTGTAACCCCTTAAAGGGTTCTGGACATACATATCTTCACGGATGGTTCGAGACTGAATGAAGTTGTGAATGGAGATTTCTTTTCGGGTTAGGTAGGCATAGGGCATACGAAAGCGCTACCAAATCGTTGTAATACCTCATGCGACACGCTTAAGCATTTGTCGTATGACCAATCACTTCTACAGGTTTTGCATAGACGAGGAAGAGTAGGATATTATTCTTATGTTGTATGAGAAAAAAGCAACATGGTTTCTACCCCGCAGATTATTTTACTGATCTGTCGAGGATTAATATTGAGAGGCTAGGAGTCTTCATCAAGATTTTCGGATGGATTCAGGATTAGGGAAAGAGAATCATTATTGAATCATACCTGATCTAAATGTGTCTGTCCTTGTTTTGTTGATGGCTGCTTATACCTACCTAGGCTCCCATTACCTACGATCGATTTAGTTCTTAGGGAAAAATTCAAATATGTTTGTTTAAAAATTGCTGCAATCACAATACATAAGTTGTATACTTATTAACCCACACTGCATAAAAATTACATTGTTTTTGAATTTTTAATTTACTTTTCTCACCCACTATACCCATTGTATTCCTTTTTAAAATATTTGTTTATTTTACCGCCGCCCGCAATTTTTGTATCCAAAAGGGAGGGAGTGTGCTGCAGCATTGAAACTAAAAATAGTCGCATTTATATTGTATAATTTACAACAGCAGGTATCACTATTTGGGAAAATGTCACACCGATTTTGTGTATATGGAAAATAGAGAAAATTGTAACCAAAAAAAACAAAAAGGGGGCGCAGTAGACACTTTAAAGTGCCATCACTGCTGACTCACGTGCTTAACATTTTCACTAAATAAGGTGACGACTTAGTTGACAAAAACAAAGACAAAGGCAACAAGAAAACAACGACAACATACATACATACGTAAAGACTTTCAATGTTTCAATAAGTTGAGAGCAATTCCCTACATGATGATGATTTTGAATGCTACTGCCACAGTACGACGACTATATGTGCTTAAAACATTTGTCCATTGAAAACGAGATGAGGACGAAAACCTAGAGAACGTATGCGCTTAAGATTAATTAAATTCCCGCTGTTTAGCTATTAATCTTACTTACAGCATTTAAACACTTAGGCTTACATACACATACCTTACAGACAGACATACATACATACATTCTTACTTACTGTAGTCTTATATGAATGCAACTTGGATGCTGTAACGCAGACAATTTCCTAGCCCTGCGTAATGCGTTTGCAGGTCTTGCACTCTATGCTACTGAGATGCCGCATAATTTTCGTATTTTCATAGTTTTTTTCGATATTTTTTTCTTTTGAATTTTTTTTCGCTTCTCGTTTTAGTTTTTTTATTTCTGTTTTTTTGTTTTTTGATGTGTTTCGTAAAATATTGTATTGTTTTTTAAGATTTTTTATTTGAGTTTTTTCTTTAACTTTATGCGTGCCCGGTGGTTGTTTAGTGGTGTCAACTAATGGTTTTTATTTGTGAAAAAATCTAAAGGAGACGACGATCAAGTAAATTACTTTTATGGCCATTCAGTGTTCATTAAAGATTTTTTACGGATGGGTGTTGAAAATTTTCATGGCATCATATTTTTCTCTCTTCATCTCTGACTCTGGCTATGGCTCTGAGTATCTGCCTGTGTGTCTCTTTATTTCAATATTTTTTGTTTTTTTTTTCTTTCTTTCAATCTTCTTCAATGGCATTTTAATTTGTTTATGACTTGCTGAGGTGCAATTTTTTATTCATTTTCTTTCAAAAAAAAAAAAATAAAAGTGGAAACAATTTCGTCTTTTAAGAAATGGTTTTAAAATACAATAAAATAAATTAAACGAATTTCCTTTCCTTTCTTCTTTTGCTTTACATTAAACTCCTATAATAATATAGAAAATGTATGTTTTACAGCACAGATATTTCTTCGGGGGGATTACACTTGTGACTGCAATTATATTTATGGCAGTTTGTCTATAATATTTTGTCATGTCTTGGTAATTTCTGGCGGGCTATCAATCAATTTTATTGGTTTTATTTGAAATAAATTGCTTTATATTTCACATCAAAAAAAGTGAAAAACCAAATCATGTTGATTTGTTTTAAACAATTTCAGAGTTTATTGAACCATATTAAGTCATAATAAGGCGTTTATTTTTGGCATTTTTGGTTGGTATGTCTTAAATTTATATATTTTTCGGTTTATTTTGAAAGTTAAAGATGACAGATGTATCAGGTATAAGTGTTTGTTAATGAACTTCGAATAAATTTTACATTTCTAAAAAATATTCTATACTTAGCCATTAAATGAGGACCCTAATGATTTAAATGGCATTTTCAAAAGACTCCTTAAAGTTTATAATCTTTTAAAAAACTTTAAATAAATATATAATGCCGACAGATGCATTATTTTATCATTTCAGATAACTTTAATACCAGAAAATTGGGGAAAACAAAACCCAAATAAAAAGCGCAGAAAGTGGATTCCTGCAAAGTAGTTTGGCATTATATTTATAGCCACCAAAAATTCGTAATGTGTGCTGTGGTAGGTTCTGTTAAAAAGGAAACTGTATAAGCTTTGTCCCAATATCCATATGGAACATTGGATAGTTTGTCTAATTGAAGCTGAAAATCAAAGTTCGTAAGAAGATTTGCCAGTTTGATTTAATATAATTCTCCTCCACATGTGTCTTGATCGCGGAATAGTGGTCGGTGTTAGTAAGGATAACTCCCTCATTAGATGATGGTAAATATCCAAGTGTTTGTGAGATGGATTAACGCCGTAAAGGTTCTAAATATGTGTTCTTGAAATTCAGTCTCCTCCCTGTTCTAAAACAAGTGTTCTGTGTGTCTATGAAGCCCGTTACAATCCTCGAACTAATCTTAAATAGTCAGATGTCTTCTCATTGTAATTACCAACCAAAACTATAGATTGTCTCACAACCATTTAACTTTAAAAGAGAGTCAGTGCAGTTCCTTTTTTTTCGTATATCCATCTGAACCCCTTTATCTACATGCAGACATACATATATAATTGGTCATTACAACCATTCAGTCAGGATTACAACTTAGCTTCTTACACCACTTATGTTGCGTGTGTTAATTTTGTGGCGGAACCAACAATTTAAAGTCGACTCCGAACGACAGATTTTTGAGAAACTTTTCATGGCAATTTTATTCACTATCAGAGTTTTTGCTAGAAATCTGCTGAGAGACAAAGAAGAAGAAGAAGTTAGCTTCGCGAATTCCCCCATGAACTGGGACTATCCTATTTCACCTTCCTAACTTTCCATCATAATTTCTAGTCATCTTCATAGAAGCTGAGTGCACGGATGGCGGCTTGACTGTCAAATAATATTACTACGTCCTGTTCTTTGCATTTTTTGTCCAAGTTTAATTAAGCACATCTTTGGACAGTGAAACCTTTTTAGGACCAACACTCAAGTAATAGCCCGTACTAATGCACTGCATTATATTGGAATTACGAAGATAGGTTATGGGAAGGTGGACGACAGAAGGATTAGTGTTTGTGGATATTAGATTTGAATCTCGGATAGTTCGCCTTAAAAATAAATTCTGTCTGTTCCACATACTGAGTTCCACATACGGCTAGTTCGGCTAATAAATAAATTCTGTCTGTAATGCAGTATGCGACCCATTGCCCAATTGACCACAAATGTGTATGCTCTGCGAGAAAGATGGGTAAGAATATACGATTTTTGGAAACATGACCCTTTACCTCGCTAGAGTAAAATCCGTTGTATTGTAATAGCGATAGAACAGTAAAACACGTGCCACATTGTGATGACGCTCCAATGAGACAATAGAGTTGAATAATCTACCGTCATTAATGAGAACCTTCGGCTTCTCCTGTACGCGATGGAGAAGCCTCACGGCATGTGGTACATGATAGCTGTATTCTATTCTCGGTTGGATATAAATGGTGTAAATAGTAAGGAGTTCATATGATTCTTGAAACAAACTATCGAATTTCCCCACGAACACGTTTCTGACCCACTGTTTGTCTTTTCTGTACACCCCAAGAAAAGGTCTCTGTGATAAAAGAGCATGAAGCAACGAAATTGTTCTTTTCACTGCGAATTATTTCTTAAAATCATAAAGTTTACTGGTTCTGTCTAGACGACATTTGGAAAGGTTAGTGTCTGCCAGTCCATATATTCAGCAAGGAAGGTACTTCGAGTTAGAGTTGCCTTCTATTATCCTAATTATAGTCTCTCATACCATATGCTAAAAAGTCTCCACCGCTGTTACAAGACAGGTCCTCAATGCCACGTTTATACCAACGAAAGTTTTTCGGTGTATCTTACCCAACTCTAGCTGAGTTGTTTTCAATAATGTACTAAGAAAACATTCTATTATGTTTATGAGTCGATTATGCATGGTATATTGCATTTGTATAAGTTTGTGAATAAGTATTACCTTTTTTCGATATTGATCAATACATAAATATCGAAATATTTTGATATACATTTCGATAAATTACGAGTGGTTTTAAAACATCGATGTCTAACTTTATAACGTTATTATTACAGTTAAAAATCAAAATATCCGTACGATTTCGTTTGTTAACATACATATGCAAGTTAGAACTTTGACTGATAAAGTGATCGATGGTAAATGATCGATGGCTTAAAGTATGGAAAAATATCTGAAATATTTCTCATAAAAATATCCAAATATTTCAAGTGGCCAATGACCATCAACATTATTTATTATCTTCATTTATAATTTACTTAAGCAAACAATTTGTTTTAAAACTTACGCTTTGAAAAATAACTTGTTCGCATTATTAAAAGCAAAATCCACCAAAATATACATAATTTTTTTGGAAATAATTTAACTTACCTTGAACTTGATGGCAAACATTAAATTTACACTGCAAATAAAAAGGATGTTTATGTTCAAACATAATAAAAATCATATCAGAAATATACCAAAAAAAAAAACGAGTAATACTTGGCAAATAAAACTTATCTTTTGAAAAGTCAAATAAAAACCCCAAAAAAAGAAATGTTTGTTGAAGATTTAAATTTTGTTTTTGGGAAATAAAATAATGTGAATCATTAACTAAATACAAATAATATTAAATAAACCTCTGAAATATATCAATTTTATGTTTTTATTTTATTTTTGTTTGATATAAATTTGGTTATTTTTTTGGTTTTTTTGGTTTGAAAATATTAGGGGAGGTTATAAAAATTTACATAAAATTGATGTTAATCTTTTTTTCTCATGAAAACCTTAAGTTTATTTTATTAAATTAATATCAAATGCGATATAATAAATTTATTTCATAACATGATTCATAAATTTCAAAATACAGAATAGATTTTTTAAGATTTGTTTTTGTTTCGTTTTGCCAAAATCTAGAAAAAAAAACTACGAAACCAAATCAAATCAAACACTGCAGCAGCAAAGGCAACAAGAAAAAAAATTGAAAAAAAAAAAAAAAACAAAAAAAGGTTAATAATTGTGGTGTGTTACTCAACTGTGGAGCTGTGCTGCTACTTGCTATTAAACTCCACTAGACTTCATAGTGTTTTTAGGGAGACAACTCGGTATGTGGTCTCCCCTTAAACAACCATGAAAATCAAATAAAATGATCGCCAAAAAAAAAAAAGGTTAAAAATCTATAAAGCAAAGGTTCCCAGAAGATTAATATCTTTTCATATTTTATTTTATATTTTTCGTTGCTTTTTTATTTTTGTTTTTGTTTTAACACAACAAATACAAAATCACAGACAACAAATTAACGAAAAACGAAATCATAACGAAACTATAAATAAAGTATCGTTCTTTTTGTAATTTGTTAATATAAAAAATAAACCTTTTAAATTATTTAAAATGTTTATTAATTAGTTGATCGATCTTTAAAAATAGAACCACACACATACCATCATTCGTTTATTGACTACTTCAGTTACTACCATATAGTGTTGGCGTCTATTAATTTAAAATATTGTCACTGTTTCTTATTAATTCTTTCTTTGTTTGTTTTCCATTTGAATTCTTTGTTAAATATAAAAACGCCTTTAAATTGCTTTTGCTTAACTCATAAAGTCACACACTTCGTCTAAGCGTTATTGAGCAAATAGCAGGCCTCCACTGGTTTTGGGCCATAAATTATGTTGATGCCATGTGAGTTGATAAAAACAAATTAACTTAAATTATAACTCCAATTAATAGAAATAAAAACTACTGTTTCGTATAAATTATTTCGTGGAAAAACTATGAGAATTTCTTTTTTTTTAATTTATTCATTACAATAATAAAATTAAAGTTTTTGTCAAGACGCCATAGCGTTGGAAAAATTATTAGATTGTGTTTCAATATCATAAATCACTGCTGGTTTCTGTAAACAATAAATTGCAAACTGTAGGGTTATCTATTACCAGGTTTCAGAAGTAAAAAAGAATAAAAAATTCATAAAGTCGTTGCTATTGCAAACGAAATAGAGGGCCTGGTCGTAAATGCATCACTGCGCTGCATAATATGATTATTTTGTGCTTACACTGTTAATCACATGTTGCTGATGCTTCTTTTTGCTGATTTATTTGTTTGTGTTTACGAACGAACAAACACTGCAGAAATGGAAAAATTATTAATAAATATGATTTTTAAATGCACAGAAAAGGAGAACTTTAAGGAAGAAAAAAAGAAACTTATTGTTAAAACTCTCATTCACTCTCTCTCACTCAGTCAATGCATCAGCCAGTTTTATGATTAGTGTTTTGTGTTTATTTGCGCATAATATGATTTAATGTTGCATTTACGAACATTTGACAGCTGCAGTCCTGCCAAGGTTTGCATTTATGAACATGATGGGCATAATAATGCAGCGCAGTGATACATTTACGAACAGGCCCAGAGTGTCAGTTAAAAGACCGCCTCTGGACGATCCTTTTGAGATAGTTTTCGACCAGTTTCTTTGTTCATTTTAGGCAGTATCTAAGCAGCATCTTGCAGGTTTTAAATGCTCTAACGTTTATCCTGGCATACGTAGTTTCTGAAGTACCCCCCACAAAAAAAAAATCTTATCATGGTAGCTAATTGTCAACGTGAAATTGCTCTTCTTAAAAACTTCTCAGGTTGTGTGGCCCATGGCAACTTTCTTTTTCATAATCTTTAAATTCCGGACAAAAACAGTCATCCAGCATTCTATTTTAGAAAGCTGAATAGACCATTAGCGCTGCTTTGGAAACATTTTCAAAAAAATATGACTCAATTACAACTTTAGATCATAATGGATCATAATACTCACTTTTCCCAGATATAATGGCTATTTTTTTTAAGCACTTCTAGGTTCCTGAGTCCCATATGCATTTTTTTGCTAAGATTAATACGCGAATGGGTATGAGGTTATTATTGATTTATTTGTTTTAATAGCTCAGAGTAGGTTAGCGAGTAGCTTGACGTTCCCAAGCAAATTCACTCGGTGGCCCTGTGGCCCATTATGTTACACAGTGTGAGGTAAGCCCTCTTGTCATTATCCGTTAGCGATAGGTTTGAACCACCCCGAGCTTCGGATGAAACTGGTACCTTAATAACACGTTCGCCACCATGCCCAGATCATCAAACGTTCTGTCACCCAAAAACCGTTGTTGTCTATTCTGAAGTGCAGGGCACCCGCATAAAAAGTTTTGCACCGATTCCATTTCATCTACATCATGACAGCTTCTTTATTTGTTTTAATATTAAAGGCTCTTCCTACCTTAGAGAGTGGATAACAGTCACCTTTTTGAAGTTACGTCTTTCCAATTAGTTGCCACTTTTTCAGTCTGTTCCGTCAAATCACAATGGACGAATATAGCGTTCAACAACACGGACAAATAATAGAATTTTTTTAATTAAAATTAGTGTTCTGTTCTTACCTTAATTTGCATTGAGCAATTGTCTTCGGCGATGAGGCCCATTTTTAAATGATTCTGGAAGAAATCATTGAATTCGGGACGATACCAACAGAGTCCAATGCATCAAGGCAGACTTTCTTTGAAAACGTTGTTGACTGGCCATCACTGTCAATGGCAAGCACTATAGCTCGATGATTACTAACTTCTTTTGGATGGCGCTACGTGACATACAGCTCATGCCACATTAGATTTTCTGCACGAGAGATTTGAGCGCATGGTCATCTCATGTGGAGGTGATATGATTTGACTACATTACACTGTTTCTTGTGGAATTTTGGAATAACTCACAAACTACAGTGGCCCTCAAAGACAAAATAACCCATGTCATCGGTCAAATTCAGCTTAATTTATGCAACAGATTCATAAACATTGGATACTTCGTTTGCGCTTTACCCAGAGAAGGCATGGCGGACAAAGGAATGATGTTATGTTTGAAAACACTCTGTTTAAAAAACCAAGTTCCCAAAACTCTACTCTTTGGCTTTGTAGATATAACAAAGAGTTTTCATTCCATATGAAAAGCGCATTGTGTATTGTAATAATTTTATTTGATTTAATAAAAACCAAAAATTCCTGTAACTGTCCAAAATAATTTTCGCCTGTAAAATTTGCTCAAAAATGAAATACGCTGGTATAAGTGTGACAATATGACTGACCCAAACACAATTGTGGTTAGAAATGTTCATCCGTTACAAATATTAGAAATAAAAGCAAAAGAAACTGAACTAATTAGACACCAAACAGCGAAGTATGAAAAGTAAAAGACAAGCTGATGTTGCTACAAAATAGAAATCAAAAGACACGAGTAAACAATGAACACGTACCTACAAAAAAATGATACAAATTCTGCACATATGCTTGTCAAATAAAAGGCAGAGTAATAGATACAAAACATATTCATATACTTGTATGTATATGGTGTAAGTAGAACCCTAAAGTAGAACAATATCAAAACATAAGAAAGTTAAAGTGCCCTTAACACCGACTTTATTACATCGTACTCAATGAATTCAATTGCTACAATATTTGAAGCATTTCTGAAGCGAGAGGCTACAGGTGATGAAATCTGAGGAGCTTGAGATTAGGCAAAGTGATTAAATCGAGGTGATGGGGAACAAAGAAATTCGATCAGATTTTTAGTTTGGACTTACGCCGTGAGCAACTGGACCACATGGCAGAATCAGCTACTCATAAGTGTCCAGGATTGGCTACTAGACAGTAGTGTTCGTTAAAGGATTTTCTAGGTAAGTTAAACAATATTCTTCTCCAACTTATTTCTGTGTACTGCGCTGGCTGGTGCCTTACTTACTTACTTAATTGGTCATTACAAGCCCTTAGTCAGGTTTGCAACCTAGTTTCTCACACCATTCATGTTATGCATGAGTAGCGAAACCTACAGTCGATTCCTAACGACGGATTTCTGAGAAGGATTCAGTCGATATAATTGAAACCAAGATTCTCATCAAAATTTTCCAGTGTTACAAACATAATTTTAAACTTAGTATACCGGTAAGCGTTATTGAAAAAAAGGAGTTTTTAAAACGGAACAAAAATCACAACAAAAAGATCTTAGAAATATTGGCGCCTGATATCAAATGCCACACATTCTATATACGATTCCGATGATGATGAAGAAAAATAAGTGAAAAAAGATGCATAAGAATGCAAAACAACCGTAAAGAGAATAAATAAATAAATAAAAACAGCTGCCAATAAATACGGGGCGCATGCGCATATAATCATCGAAGCATAGCATGGATGAATAACACTTATCAGGTCAGTAAACATACAATAACTCTCATATGTGTTGTTGATTGTGAATGGTGTTGGCTATTGCATTGGGCATCTAGTTTAAATAGATGGTAGAGTTAAAATATGCCGCCACAATAACAGCAACATCCACAGCAACAACAACAATAGAGATGACAACAATGATGACGGTGACGATGCCGACGATGACGATCATTTTGATCATATATTTAGTCTAGGAAGATACCATAGAGCATGAAAATAACCAAGAAAAACATGATGATGAAGAAGATGAAGAAGAAAAAGGTAACATTTTTATAATTTTTTTCTTTGTAACTTGATATGGTTGTTAGCTGGTTAGTTAGTTTAACGTTTGAACGCTGGCTTTGCCTTATGGCGGTCTGGCTGAATGGTCGTTTAAAATAATTTCCGAAAGAACTTTACATAACTTAACGGTAATTAAAAATCTATAAAATGTTATAAACGAGAACACACGCACTCTACTAATAATTTAATAGAAAATAGTTCTGAACTGGAGATTATGGTTAATTAAACCGCATTCTCTGTTTAAGTATTGGTATCTGAGTGTGAGGGCTTTAGTAATAATTGGAAGCTATTTGATAGGTCACATAGTAAATCATTCATAATCAATATTTTATTTTTAACAGGAATTATTGTAGTAAGTTACAATACTACACATGCACAAATTAAGTTAATTAAAATGGTTTTTGATTAAGTTGCATTTTATTTCAGTTGAAAAAAATTTTTGTTTTCATAATAAAAATAATATTGAGTTTAACAAAGTGAAAGCCGGAGCTTGCGCTTATTGAGTATGACAATGAAGAGATTACATGGTTTGGTCTAGTTAGATAGTTTTCAGGAAAAGAAATTCAAATTCTTCCGAAGTTTGACAGCGAATGACGGCCATCCCGTTGAAGTTACTTCATTTTAATTCGTTTTCATTTATTCAGAGTGTTTTGGTAAATCACTATGGATAGATATTTTTTTTTTTATTTTATTCTCTATCACAGTTTACAATTAAAATATTTAAATATATTATATTTACAAGATTTGAGTATTTACTAATGTATTGCAGCAAATAAATTACGTTATTTTTTATTATATATTTACAAGTTAAATAATAATTTACAGTTTGGACTATGGATGGATATATCATTCAACAGCACATACAATTAACAAGATTATTTTATCAAAGTAGGTGCTTTGCACAGGCAATGAAATCATAGAAAAATTAATTTCAGCGATGAGATTAATTTGTGGATTAAAAAGTAGATGAAGAAACAAAATTATCGAATTTGGGACGAGGTCGTTGTTTGGAGCGAATTTAAGGCAGGTAGCGTCATTGGTCCATATTTCTTTAAGGACGACGATATCCAGACCATTGTCAGCACTATTTGTGGACGATAACTAACTTTTTTAACCTGAATGGCATGTTCTAGAGACAAATGAGATATTGTTTCAATTGGATGGCATTACGAGACACACAGTTCAAGTCACATTTGAGGGCATGGTCATTAGACGTGGAGGTGCTGGCAACTAGGTACCGGGATCGTTCGATTTGACTCCGTTAGACTTTTTTGTAGAGTGTTTCGAAGGTGTATGTGAATAAGCCTCAAACCACATACATACATACATAATTGGTCATTACAGCCCTTCAGTCAGGATTACGACCTAGTTTCTCACACCACTTATGTTGTGTGCGTTAATTTTAATACATGAGTGGTTTAAAGTCGATTCCGAACGACATAGTCTCAGAACACAGCGATCCTTAAAAGCAATCAATACTATCGGTCAAATTCAGCCTGATTTATACGTTAGAATCATGGAAAATGGGGCTTTTCGAATGCGCTGCATCCATAGAAGATATAGCTGGCATTTGAGCAACATTATATTACACACAAAGTGGCATCAATAGGTCTATCTAACGAATAAAAAAAAAAAATAAATTTAATGAAAGACCCGATAATACCATTGGCCACGATAAAAATGAGTGCTGCTTAAAAATGTACAATTTTCGGAAACAAGTCGCTTTGTTTCCTCCGAGATTAACCCGTTTAACTACCAATAAAACAGTAAAGCAAGCCATATTATGACTGTGTCCTAAGGAATCAATATAATTGTGTACTTTACTGTCATTAAAGATCATTCTCTCGGTCTCAACATTGACGAGATTACATATTGCTTTGCGGCTACAGCTCAAATCACTCTCAATATATAAGTCATTGATCCATCATATGCGCTCAGTGTATATGGGCAGGTTTAATGAGGGTCTTGAAAAAAAATTCTTCCAGTTGTCATAACGAAAATCCGAAAAAAATAAAATTTCCCTTTCATCCTCCCTATTTTCTGGACTTACTTACTTTTACAAATATGAATCTTGGGAAGTGAAATTTGGTTCCAACGATGAAATCTCATTTGATAACTTTGACAAATTTTATTCTTTTGCAGAAATAAAAATAAAATAATTTTTTTTAATCAAAGACCAGAATTTCATTCCTACTCTAATTACCCCTCGTATATTACAAATACTGTATTATTTTTGCAAAGAATGATGTTAATAATTTGCCTTCCAAGAGATCATTTTGTTTAACCATAAAAATAAAACACAGCTGCAATGAGCCTAAAACCCAATACAGCAAGAAATTTAATTTTAAATTTCGAAATTATCTTTCACAATTAAAAACAACAATAAAAACATTTTTAAAACGATCATAATCAAAATGATCCATACACTCTTCGAACTGAAAGTGAAAAGGCGGTGGTGGTATTACCAGTGCATACTTAAGCATTCAATTCATTTCTAAGCATCGGTATTTTAAGCATGACATTTTATTCTCCACATGGAAGAGTAACCCTTACTAAGGATTCTCTCTCTCTCTACAAATACTTTCTGGATTCCAATAGCAGCTGCCAACACTAAGTAACACCAACCACCCCAAACGAAAAAAAAAATCAAAAGCGCATGTGCTACTTTCAATTTTTTGGCATTACCTTGCAAACACCAGGTACATGTGTTTGGAACTCTATTTTGATTATATTGTCCTGCGCCAAAAAAATAAAAAGAAAAAAAATCATACGTTATTGTAATGGCTGTTATAGTGCGTGCCTTGAATAAACTACCTGGTTTTGAAAACCGAAAACAATAATGCACCACTAATCTTTTGAAATGCATTTAATTCATCCCCTTGGCCCCTTTTGTATTTCCTTTTGATTTTGATCAAAAATGTTGTGTTTTTTCAATTCGTTTTTACTTTTTTTTTTGCCAAAACAACCCTTGTTATTGTATTACATCCTAGATTTATTTGTCAGTTACTTTATATGCCATGCCACTATAATAATATTTCGATATCGTCTTGTTAGAGAGAGAGGGTTTCTTTCCCTTTGAGAATGATTTCTTTAAGGAAAATTTCTACATCTGCTAAAATTTTGATTTCGTTTAGCACGTACCACGTTGCATGATTGCGTTAGGGATGCAAAATAAAAATTCGTTACAAAAATTCCGTTGCTTGTAAAAATTTGGCGCCAATTGTGAATTGTGATAATGAGTGTTCTGTAGGTGATAATGTAAACCGGTGTTCACAAGATTTGTGTTTAATTATGATGCGAAATATTTGTTTTCTTTAGAAACGAGTGACAGCAATAGAACTGTAAATTATTTTGCCAAATTTATAACACAAGCCAACTACAGCTGATTATTACCTCATACCACGGTCATAAAGGGACATTAGTCGTTAAGTTGAGAGAAAGGAGAGGTAGAGAATACCATGCAATGACTTCTACAGAAGATATAATAACTAGCAAGAAGAGCAGACTACTAGGCATTGTCCTATACTTCAGAACCATGGGCGTTGAAATTTAGGACACCCAGAATTCATTGATTGAGCTGTTCTGGTGATTCATGGTGATATGAATTAAATTTATGCCTGAATAAAATTATCAGGATGGTTGAGAAACGGAATTATATTGCAAGGAAATATATTGACCTTTCCTAGGACCTAAGTAAACTATACTTAAGGTGGCTAAACTAACTTAATGGCTTAGTCTAACCTAATGCCACACGGGTGATTTTTTCAGTGTTAATACTATGAAGTATTCACTCACTATGAATAGGCCGATAAACGAAAAACGATTACAAAGCGTTTAATTTTTTTTTTTTTTAATCAAAATTTGTATTGTATAAAAAGTGTGTTTTCATTGAATATGTAATTATTTTCAAGAGTGAAGTGCTTTTAGAAGCACCTCAAGAGATACTAATGCCCCGTGAAAAATGCACTGTTTGATGCAATTAATAAGCCGTTGGCATCAAGGATCGAATTTCTTTAAGAGCGCTGGAAATCGCAAGATACAGGCAATGCAGAAAGGTACCGTGTAATGATTATTGACGTTTTATCTAAAATGGAAGAATTGTGCTTAGTTTACACGTAGTTTCTACAAGACAGTGGTATATGTAATACTGCACGCAACCATGCATACTGTGAACATATTCAGAGGTACGTTTTTTGAGCAATTAATACAACAACTTGCGGCAGTTCATTGACCATAAATATTATACAGTTTGACCGGTCTTTATTATTTCTAGTGTGGATATATGAAGTCGCCGTAGTCTAGTAGGTAGTGTGTTGGCTTATTAGACGTAATGCCCGGGTTCGTATCCCAGGTCAGGCATCAAAACGAAATATGAAAAAAATATTTCTTAGGCGATTTCCTCTCAGCAGATTTCTGGCAAAAATCTGTCGTTCGGAGTCGACGTTAAACTGTAGGTCCCGCCACTCACATATAAAATTAACGCACTCAACTTGAGTGGTGTGAGAAGCTAGGCCGTAATCCTGACTGAAGGGTTTGTAATGGCCAATTATGTATGTATGTATGTGGCTATATGAAGTGTCTCGTATTCAGGAACAACACAGCTTCAAATCCTGCCCTGGAAGACAACATTTCAACTAATATCCATTATTATACCATTTGTTTTATGTGATAAACCTAAAATTTCAATTTCGGAACACCTTCGATATCAACCGAAAGATTATCCTCACAAATGTAGGATTTTGATGTGCAATGCTTGCATGATCTCATCATCAGAGTTTCTCTAATTGAAGCTTTTAGGTTATTGAGGAATTAGTTTTGGCGGTTTATTTTTCTGTATTTAATAAATATTTGACTTTGACATCTTCAAAAAATTAATCAAAAAAGTATTTGCTAAGATTTCCTTCCGTGTTACGTCATTATATTCCTCAGAATATATAGGTTGCTTATTTTTTCAGTAGACCTTCCAGATTACGTTAGCGCCATCTATTATGCGCTATTTTTACTTTAGTACAGTTGGTAATTCGATTATAGTCGATCTTTAAAACTGATAACCTGGCAACAGTAACAGCTGAATTGCTCGGTTTACGATATTAAAATAAAAGTTTTTATCGTTCGTTTTTGTTCGTTTTTTGTCTTAAATTTTCTAGAATGTTTGTTGCAAAATTTGCGGTCTGATCCTAAAAAAAAATTGCAGTTGGTAATGAAAGCTGAGCGTTAATCACTGAGTTCTACTGGATAAAAAGTTGAATTTTCAACAAACTATAACGTGTCAGGAGTGTCTCAAGACAAGAATATGGGAATGTTTCTTCACCATATAACAGAGCTCGAATGCGAATTCATCAACAATTGCCAATATAACTGTATTCTTACGAGTAAAAATTTAAGATTCCGATTGAGAAATCTTCAGATCGAGGATCTGTAAATAAATGTAAAATTATATCACTTAAGTTCATTAAGACAATGAGACATATAGCTCACCGAGTGAACTTGCCTGTGAACCGCAAGGTAAGTTCAGAGAGCTAACAAAAATACCCCATTTTATTTAAGTCTATGTAAGCCAATGGAAAAAACATTGTCTTTTCAAAGTTGTGGCTCAAGTTGGCTAAGGATAATTTAAATCAAAGAGCATAAAAATCCCAATCAATTTATTTAATTTACTGGTGAATATTTGGAAATGAAATTAATAGAAGCTTTACTTTATAAACAAATGAAGAAAAAAAATTACAAAACATAACAAAATTATTTCAATCCATAATTCTCTTCAAAAATTTTGTTTTAAGCAATGTTTTCTATTGAATATTTTCTCTTTCTTAAAGTACACCATGGAGTCTCTTTTCTTACGTTAAATACAAATAATTTCTCTTGAAAATATACGTGAAAATGAAACACTTTTTATAAGAGTTGAAAACTTTCAAGAGCTTTAAAAAATTTATTTCGAAAACACTCTTATAACTTCACAAAGAGCAGATGAGGTTTTTTTTTCTTTTTTTTGTTAGCACAAACGTTAACCTGCAAGAGCACAAGCTATTTTTAAAATGGTATACAAAACAAAAGAGTATCTTATGGATATTGTTTATATACCGATAGAGTATATACTTAAGGAAGCCTAAAGAGGCAACTCCACCCATATATATACGTGCACAACTAATGGAATAAATGTATGGGAGATCTGTTTTCAAACAGTTGAATAGTCCCCAGGTGCTGCTCTCTTCAACAAAATAAGGGGAAATTTTTATTCAAATCTTAAGAGTTAAACACGATTGTTTTTGTATATTTTTTTTCTTAGTCTGTCTGTCTGGTTTTCATATCGAATTCATAAAATCTCAGTAGTTGTGTTGATGACGATCGTTGTTGTCGCGCATACTCTCTGTGCTGTTTGAACACACACACATGATTTTGAGTAGGTTAGGTTGGGTTGTTGTATAGTTGGTTGACGCGATCGATCGTTTGTTGTTGACTGTGCATTGGGCACGTGCTACCAGCTCTATGTTGTATGTGCAGCTTGACTGGAAAGAACATCTGGTGTATTATATACGTATAGTATTTGGTTTTCTTGCATGGAAACAATTAAGGTGGTTGAAATTGAAGATCACTATACAGAACAGCACAGTACACAGGGCTGTTAACAATAGATGCTTTATGAAAAATCGGAAGTATTTTTAGTACGTTTAAAACATTAAGAAAAAGGGGAGTTTGAGGGTTGAAAAATATATTTTGCTGGCAGGGATTTTTTTTCTTGTTTTTTTTTGTTTGCTTCAGCTTAAAGGATCTTTAGCACAGGAGTATAAATACTAAAGTGATCGTGTACAATTACATCATTCGTCTAACGAACTTTAAACGAACAACATAAAGATTTTTCTAAAATATATTTAAGACAACAAATGTTTATTAAAAATAAGAATTAAAACTGAAATTATTTTAAAAGTGATCAGTACAATATAAATGACAATTTAAGAGTGTTATTACAAGAAAAAAAATATTCATTTCATTTCCAAGACTTATAATGGATAAATTCAACTACAGCAAATGCCCTTTGAAAAAGAGGCCTATTATGCTGGTAAATAATGATGACAATATGGATATTGACCAAACTCTACCACATGGTAAGTCTCCTAGAAGACATTTTCTATTTCCAGGCTCAAGCCAATAATCGTTAAATAAAAAGTAACATTAAAAATTCTTTTTGATTTAATTATCCCTTTCTGTTTTAGATGAAGGTCCTGTTGACTTAAGTAAAGGCTCGGCTTGTAATTCACCAACGACCTGGCATAAAATGGAACTGGATAATACGATCACAGCAAATGCTTTAGATTTTCCCCAACAGTTTACTAAGCAAACCAAAGAGGATTTGGCTCGTCGCATTTGGGAAGAAACCAGAGAAATTGCTCGTGCCTTTCCTGAAGTTTTCACACGTGAGGAAATTGCACGCAGTTTGGCTCGCTTGGGCTATGGTGACTTTCCTTTACCACATGAGGAACACATAAATGAATACGATATCTCTGCCAGGCCACACAATAAAACACCTTCGCCTCCCTTGCCAAGAGCTGAAGCATTCTATGGTGCTGCCATCAAATGCGAGCCAGAAGATCCGGTTTATGAAGAATCCCCCGAGCCTCTGAGAAACTTTAATAATAATTTAATGAAAAGCATAGCCGAATATGAAGACTGCTTAAAGCCTCAGAATTTTTCTCGAGAAACTTCGCCTGCCTTATTGAAAGATAGTGAGCCTTACGTTCTTGAAGACCAATACCAAGAACCCGAAGATTTAAGTGTGAAAACCAATAAAAAGGTATTGGGTGACAATAATAATGCCAATTTACATAATGTAGCACGGGCCTTGTTAGGCTTACAGAATTTTAAGCCCGAACAAAGTTTTACGCATAACAGTGTTAACAATGAAAATCTAAAACCCTTAAACAACAACATGAATTTGGGTTTGAAATTGAAAACCAGCAATGATTTGTATTACCAGTGTCAACAGTGCAATAAATGCTACTCCACATATGCTGGCCTAGTTAAACACCAGCAAAGTCATGCTTTTGAAAGTACAGAATATAAAATCATACGCAGTAATCCCGAGGGTGGCGCTACCACACATGATTCTACGGAATTTACCACTGATCAGGCGGCAGCCTTAATACAAGCCTCTGCCTTGGCTTCTTCACAATCCATGCAAAAACCTGTAGGTGTGCCGCGTTATCATTGTAATGATTGTGGCAAATCTTATTCCACTTTTTCTGGCCTAACCAAACACCAGCAATTTCATTGCCCAGCCGCTGAGGGTAATCAGGTGAAGAAGACTTTTAATTGCAAAAATTGTGACAAGACTTATGTGTCTTTGGGAGCCTTGAAAATGCACATACGTACTCATACCTTGCCCTGCAAATGTCCCATATGTGGTAAAGCCTTTTCCCGACCCTGGCTATTACAGGGTCACATACGTACCCATACTGGCGAGAAACCTTTCAGTTGTCAACATTGTAATAGAGCCTTTGCAGATCGTTCAAACTTAAGGGCCCACATGCAAACCCATTCCGATGTTAAGAAATATTCCTGCCCAAGCTGTACGAAATCATTTTCACGCATGTCTCTCTTGGGCAAACATTTACAAGGTGGCTGCCAATCCTCACCCAGTTCACAAGTTTCAAAATCACCACCACCTTTAGAAGCCCTAAACGGTTTCAATCAACAACAATTGCAACAGCATTTACAGGGTATGCAGGGTAAATTCCCAGGGCCAACAACATACGATGAAAATATGAATCCATCACAAATGCATCACACCCAGCAGAGAATTTATTATGCCGGCAGTGTGGAGAGTAGTGAAAATGATACCGAGGAAGACTACAGCATGCCAAATAATTCAAATCATGCGGTAATGCAACAAATGAGTGACTATTAATCGGGATTTTTAAATTTTAAAGTAGAAGTGTGACTAACCCTTTAACCATTTGTATAGTTTATCTTAAGGAAGAAAGTAGGTTTGTTAATATATGTCCCTTGTTTGTCTGCTTTATGTATAGGTAATTGAGAAGAAAAATCTCAGTTTGCAGTTGCAACTCATACTAGTTCAGTATACCAAAGTTAGCTTAGCTTTTTTAATCTTACACCAAAATTGGCACAGCTAAACATTTTCATTAAGTTTAGTTTTTAGGGGGAAAGTCCTATATTATGCCAAAAATATAGGAACTTATTCTAGTTAGGGATACCAAAGTTAGCTTAGTTTAGATTTAATAAAAGTGAAAAGTTAGTTTATTTAACTTTACAAAACAAAATGGATACGTGCTGAATTATTTGCAAGGCTTTTAAGTTGGAAATGCTGTACCAAACTTGTCGTCATTTTCAGCTACCAGTTGAAGTAAAGCTTATATCCGAATATTTTTTCAAAGACACATGATATATTATTACTACAAAACCAAAATAATCACCGAACAGTAATGAAACATAAAGATTTTCTTACGAGAATTTTCCAATGCCAATACCCAATAATTTTCTTCATTGGCATTCTCTTTAACGTAATAAAGAGTTTAATTTATAAAATAGTTTTTTTTATTGCCAAATCGTACTGTTTATCACTAAAAATAGCAAATCGTCAACGGCAGATCAACACATATTGGCCATTGCAACCGCTTAGTTGGCATTACGGTCTAAATTCTCACATCACCCAGGTTGTGTGTGTCCCGCAATTGGCTGACCCTACTGTTCAATTTCAACTCCTAATGATAGTTTGAAAAGCTTCTTCATGACAATTAGTTCCTCCCAGAACCTATTTTCCAAAATACTGCTTTTTATTCATAACATGTCAGTATTGATAATTATATTTAGAACTCTTATCTAAGAGGTCAACTAACTAACTAACCGAACGCATTTCTCCGTGGTTTAGTAAGTAGTGTGTTGGCTTATTAGACGTGAGACCACGTTCCAAACGATAGGTCAGGCATCTCCAACTAAATGAAATATGAAAAAATATTTCTTCGGCGACTTCCTCTCAGCAGATTTCTGGAAAAAACACTGTGAGTAAATAAAATTGCCATGAAAAGTTTCTCAAAAAGCTGTCGTTCGGAGTCGACTTTAAACTGTAAGTCCCGTCACTTATGTATAAAAAATTAACGGACACAACATAAGTGGTGTGAGAAACTAGGTCGTAATCCTGACTAAAGGGTTGTAAAGACCAATTATGTATGAACGCATTTCAATAGATCTTTTTCAGTGATTGCTTTTTCATTTAATTTTCTTATTCCTTCCTCAATTCGACAATTATTATCATCCGAAACATCCATAATTTTTCAAAAAAATAGGTTTCACATGAACTCGCAGTTGGAAACTGAATGTTCACAACTACTATATAATGCCTTCTCTTACAGCGGCAATATATTCAGTTGAACATCAAGAATAAATAATGGAGCACTGTTACTGATATCTGGTCTGCATAGTATTGAAAAAGTGGCCTCAAATTTTCAAAATTCCTGCTCAAGCAGCAACTAGATTAATTGTTGTCATCAACACACTTTTGGCATAATTTCCAATCATAGCGGCAGTAGATTCAATTCAACGATTTTAACGAATATCAGTCAATAACATCAAATAATATTCACACTTCTTCCAAATGTGGCTTTTACAGAGTTAACGTTGGGTATTTTCTTGAAATTTATTTCCAGTTAAGCAACTGTAATGAATAATGAATAAACATACATACTTACATAATCGGTCATTACAACACTTTAGTCAGGACTACGACCTAGCTTCCCACACCACTGATGTTTAGTGTGTTTATTTTATATGAGCGGCGGGACCCACAGTTTAAATTCGATTCCGAACGACAAATTTTTGGGAAACTTTTCATTAGAATTTTATTTACTCTTTTTGCCAGAAATCTGCTGAGAGGAAGTCGCCGAAGGAATATTTTTTCATATTTTCGTTTTGATGTCTGACCTGGGCTTTGAACCGAGGCCTCACATCTATTAAGCCATCACACTACCTACTAGACCACGACTCTGTCTCAGCAAGTGGTCTGACTTTTCGATTTTTTTTATTCTTAAGTGTCAGTTCTAGTAATTGTCGTGAGAGCAGTCAACAAATATCGACCCGTTTTTAACGCTTTACTTGAAAGCAGCATTTGTTTCAGTTGGATTAATATGGATATGCTCAACTTACTTAATTACTTAATTGGCGTTTACAACCCTTTTGGGCAGATTTCCGATTTAATTTCTCACGCCACTTCTGTTGTGTGTATTAATTTTGTTCATGAATGGCGGGACCTACAGTTTAATTCGTTTTGCTTGAGATGTCTGAGCCAGGGCTTGAATTACGACCAATCGTCTAATAAGCCAGCAATACCCAGCAATACTTCCTTCGATTGTAAAGGACAATTTAATTTTATGTTTGATAGTGTATTTGAACTCATTTTATTAAATTAAAATATTTTTCTTTTTGTTGCCTGCACAAAAAAAAGAAAGAAGGATTCTATGAAAAGAAAAAAAACCTATATTGAAAAAAGAATCTCTAATATGAAAGACCCTGTATGTCAAATCTAATAGAGTTTTCTCAAATCATATCATTAATTTATTTAAATTATTAACACTTATTTATTACACATTCATTGGAAAACAATTTATTTTTTATTTTTATTCTTTTATAATTAATACTTTACAGACAACTTAATTATTTTATAATTCCACATACTCATACTCAATACTGGTACTTATACTCAACATAACATAACATATTCTTTAAATAGTTTTAAAGTGTCTATTGGTTGTCTAGTCACACCTTATTTGTATATTTTTTTTTTAATTTTTTTTTCGATTTTATTTTTTTTTCACTTCATTTAATTTTGCAACTCCAATATTAATATTAATAATGTTCTTTCAATATATTGACATATTGATTTAATTCTATTTTATATTGTATATTTGCCATCTCAACTACTACTGTTTAAGTTTATACTGTATTATACTGCTGTATTGTATTGTATTGTACTTTATTATATTGTATTGTAATCGTAATCAGATTGTTATTTGTTATTTATTGCTATTTATTAATTAATCAATATTTACTTAACTTTATTTATTTTTTTGTTATATTTGTTGTAATAAATATTAATTCTTTAAGAAATCTATACTGTTACCTGTATTATATATTTTATTTTGTTTATTTTATTTAAGAATTATTTAATATTTATTTAATTTAATTTATTTTAGTTTTTTTACAATGCCATTCAATAAGAATGAAAAAAAAAACAAAACATTTAAATTATGCCTGTGTGTACGTACAGTGTTGTGCCATTCATTTTGGGGCTTAAGTCACTCAGTCGTATAAATATTGTATAAAAATTCCCACTGTGCTGTAAATTTGTTAATGCCTTTTACTAATAACAAATATGAATAATATTACAACAATAATACCTATACAATATGTTATAAAATTTTTCTAAGTAAAATTAAGTGATAAAATTTCATATTTTTTAAATTCGAAAATATTGTGATTTTTTTAAGACTTTATTTATTTATTTATTCATTAATAAAAACGTAATACGATAAGTTTTAAGTTTTTTTTTTTTTTAATTTTATTTACGATCACTTAAACAGTTTTAATTAAAATCGAAAAAAACCATGCAAGAAAAATGCTTTTAATGGATTTTTAAAGTTAAGGAACTAATTATTGAATTCAGTGAGAAGCCTATCTATCGGTCTTTACAACTATCTATTGTGGAAAGTTTGATTACCAGATACCCTGGTTGTGTTTATTGAATGAAATTTTTCAATTTTTATAAGAATTTGGCAAAAGATAGAATATGATTTTAAAGGGTTTTCGTAGTTGAATATACATACATAAAATGTTTATATATTATGTTGTGTGCGTTAATTTTATACATGAGTGGCGGAACTTACAGTTAAAGTCGACTCCGAACGACAGATTTTTGAGAAACTTTTCATGGCAAATTTATTTACTCTCAGAGTTTTTACCAGAAATCTGCTGAGAAGAAGGCGCCAAAGAAATATTATATTATGAAATATTTTTAAACCGCGGCCTTACGTCCAAGAGGCCAACACACTACTTACTAGATTACGGGGACTTCGTAGTTGAAACTATAATTAAAAAAGAACAAAGTCAAAGTCATTCTGGTTTCCCCAAGTTTTGAATTCTATCAACTTTCTTTATGAAAGTCTGCCTTTCTATTCTGCTCGCTGTAGTGCTCCAATTAATTACCAATTAATTACCCTTTAACTCTTTGAGTGTAAATAAACCTGCAATGTAAAGCTGCTCAAATCTGTGATTGTAATCATGGAATAAATTTAACACACCCAATATGGGCGGTGTTAGAAACTAGGTCGTAATCCAGTTTGAAGGATTGGAATGATAGTAAGGGTCGTAAGCTATTTACAAATAATTTCTACTTCTTTCTGCTTGTCGAAATACGGCTCTATTGAGCAAATTATGATTTTGTGTCTTGAAGAATAGCTTGCCTCCTTATAGTCTTCGGTTTTATTGGCTAGCCTGCAGCTTGTAGATTCCATTAGAAGGCTTGGGTGGCAAATTCCGTCATATGGCATACGAGTTCAAACTTAGCAATTTACTTGTTAATAATATCTTCTTGATCCGCGATTATCAGGAGATTTTAATTTGTTACTATGCTTGGCCACCATATATTCAGAATATTGAACAGACATTCGTTTGTTGAGTTTTGTATTTTTAGTTAAATGCTTTCGATCGTCGAATACGTTTCACAGCCATAAAGAAGTGTAAATTTTATACATGAATTTTAATTTATTTTTGTAGAAAAAGCTGTTAAAGGTGTCTTATAATTATGAAATTCAACTTTTGCTTGGTACACACCTGCACATATATAACACACAGATAACAAAATTTATTCAAGTATTGGATTTCATTACTGAAAAATAAAGTTTTCCGAGGCGACTTCCTCCCAGCAGATTTCTGGCAACAACTCTGAAGGTAAATAAAATTGCAATGATATGTTTAAAAAAAAAAAAAACTGTCGTTTGGAATCGACATTAAACTGTAGGGCCCGCCACTCATGTATAAAATTAACACGCTCAACATAAGTTGTGTAACAAGCTAGATTGTAATCCTAACCGGATGTTAATCCTAACCTAACTAATTATGTATGTATGGTTTTAAGGATCTCTTAGCATCGGAAGATGAATTACGTGTCCTTAACTTCCTAGTTCAAGCTAATCTGGGATTACATTGGTTACACTTAGTGCCTTGCGGTTTATGCAAACAGATTGTAAGTTGAAGTTTTTTTTTTTTTTTTAGTAGGGATTCAAACCATTTTTGTTTGACGATTAGAGAGAATACATGTCACTTTATTTATGTGGATTAACATGGCATCAACGAAAATATATTCTTGTTTTTGTTTAGAAATTATTTTTTCTTCCTTTAAATCCTTTTTTTAATTTTCTTTTATATTTTTAACAAAAACAATTTATTTCATTGGGAAAAAAGCTTTACAATTCCCTATTATAACTCATAAACTATTAACGTTTAGAATATTTCGTATTTAAATAGAGGCCCAATTGATGCATGTGGCACAAGCAATTGAAATACATACGTCGACATGTTGTCGTCAATTGTTGTAATTAGAATTATAATATTAGAGTAAGGCTACCGATTTATAACTTCCATTATCAAAAAGGCAATTGGAAAACAAACCCATAGCGTTTATTTTGCAAATATATTAGCGTTTACTTTCCGATTAAAAAAGGAATAGAAAATTTAAAGTAAGTAAATAAATAAATAAAAAAAGAACGCAAAATACAAAACTGAATAAAAAAAGAAATGAAAAGAAAAAAAATGATTTTAAGTATCGGCATATAACCAGGCACTAAACGTTTAATGTGGCTTTAAAGCGAATACGAATACGAATGTATTTAACGTTGTTCAAAGTAAATAAATTGCGTGGACGGTATTTATTATATTAATGTTGCGTTTTTAGTTGCATTTATTATAAACTATAGCGTTTAATAGTTGCAAACAGAATTGAATAGAAAACAAAAAAAAATTAAAAAAACCAAATACAATAATAACAACATCAGCTAATGCCACAGCAACAACATTAATATGGTGTATTTAAGGTGCGGCGTCATCAAGCAGCCGGTCTACAAGAATAGTGAATGATTAAAAAGAAAAAAGAAATAAAAAATACGTATACGCCGTATGTTTGCAAGCATTACCGGCATTTTCTTAGCCACCTTACCTGTACAAATATGTACATACAAACGTACATATATGCAGACATACATCCATATTCACTTACATTTACACTAACTTGCTAACTAATGCCATGACTGACTGTGACTGTGACTAGTATGTGTGTACTGCAACATATTGACTACTTCTACTACTGCTGCTGCTGCTGCTGCTATGTGATCTGATCATCCCCCGCCGCTATAGCCGTCAACGTCTGAGTTGGTTCCACTAATAAAGCATGTCTGTAAGTAATTCTATTTATTGCGGAAAAAAATCTTTGAAAATCCAAACAAACTTAATCAATGTCTTGAAAAATTGTGGCTTTAATTCTGCTTTTAAACTTGTTTATTATGATTTCGTTTTTTTCTTGTTTTTGCTTCTATTCTGTTGCTATTATTTATGCTCGATTTCTGTTTACAATTATGTTTCTTGGTTAATTAAACGAAAAATGAGAATTTGAGTGAAAAAAAAACAAAATTGATTGGTTTAGGATGCTGCGACTTGAGTTTCAAATCGAAATTTGCTTTTAAAAGCAACTGACAAAATTTAATTAGAATATTTGTGCTACGCAGCATGATTGAATTGGTTGTATCACTTACAAATGCAACATTTCCGGCAAATGATTGATCAAACAGTGTTTGCTGCCGGGAACAAATAAAACCTATTTTGTATAACCGTCTTACTGAGCATATAAAGAGTATTAGGATGGAGCAAGGTGTCGTTGAATGACACAGGCATAGGACTAAGCGTTCTGATCTTTCGATTGATTTAATAATTTTCCTCTTAATGCTTTTCATATGGCAAGTTCGCCTGACGGAATCAAAGATTTCTTGAAACCCACGAACGGCGAGTACAGAGAACGTCAATAAATTACTTAACAACCCAATTTACGGATTTCGCCCCGCCGTAACGCATCCTTCCATGCGCCTCTGCTTCTTGCGCGCGTACGCCAGTTGGTCACACCATGGCTTCTTCGATTTAGTTCTTCCAACGCAAGCAAGGTCGTCCTCTTCGCCGACTTCCGTAGATCCCCGCATCAAATACCCATCTATCTCTAATACTCTCAAGGCTGCTGCATCAGTGCTTAAATGTCAAAAACCTGTTCTTAAAAGAAGTCTCATTACTGTGCATACAAACAGAACCAGGATGGAACAAGATCTCGTCTGATGACACAGGCACAAAACTTAGAGTTCTATGTCTTAGTACATTGCTTAATGCTTTTCATATGGCAATTTGCCTGGCGGTATCAAAGGTGTTCTTGAAATCTACAAACGGCAAGTACAGAGAAGTACGTCAACCAAGATTTCTTATTTTACTTTGAAGCATTCCAATGTGGGTTGAGGGTAGCATTTGTTATTTCTAAACTGATATGGTCTTAGGTCATAAAAATTCATCTGTGGTTTCGATATTTTCGGTGTATTAGTTGCATATGTAGTGACGTTATTGACTGCTTCGACATGTGCTTCCCACTTTTGTGTCTATGCATCATTATTAATGAGTAATCCATCACTCCTATCAATGATTGTTTGGATCTTGTTTTAGTTTTATGGTTTGGCATTATTTTCTCATGCTTGTCATTTTAGGCATTTCCTTTTGTCTCATCTTGCAGTTTTCATAACTTTTTAGCCGTAGACTAGCAGGTAGCGTGTTGTATTACTAGACGTAAGGCTACGGTACAAACTACAAGTCAGACATCTTAAAAAAATATTTCTTCGGCCGGATTTCTTGCAAAAACTCTGAGATTTAATAAAAGTTCCATGAAAAAGTTTCTCAAAAATGTAGTTCCAGCCACTCATGTATAAAATTAACACACACACAACATAAATGGTGTGAGAAGCTAGGTCGTAATCCTGATTTAAGGTTTGTAATGACTAATTATGTATATATGTATGTAGTTGGTACAGCTGTTACAATATATTGCTGCATAAGTACTCTTTATTGAGAAACCAGATTCAAGGTGCCATCTGATATCCAAGTCTTTTTCTGCATTGCGCTGCTACCAGACTTTTTGGAGGATATGTTGATGTAATATCTTCCCATGAGCGATGTTGGCTTATTGGTAACCCTTCGCTACCAACGAATTCTCTATTTAAGCTGGTAGCAAATTTTCGAGAAGACTTTAACGACTTTAAAGAGAGCCACAATCAGAATTTCAACATACTTTTTGAACCCACCTCGTATAAAAGGTGATTCCGTGCTTTGGTTATCCATTCTACATATATTCATTGATTAGGGAATGGATTATTTACAAGCTGAACAAGCCTTAGGCAAATTAATTTTATGCTGATGTTTGTAGCACCCGAAAACAAAAGTTCGATTATTTTGGAAATACTTTCTTGAAAGTAGATACCAATCTGCAAGACTATGTGGTCCTTACAGTCACAGGACAGCAAAGTACAGTTCACAATTTGGTGGCCAATTCATTCCCATATCATATCAGATCAGGCTTTCCACTCTATTATCTGTCCATTCTTACTTCCGGTTTTTTCTATTAAAAAATAAAATTCTTCAACTACATCATTACAACGCAGTGACATTATTTGTCTTTATTTCTGTTATTTTTTATTTCTTTCAAATCCATCTCATTCTACTACATGCTGTTACGTTCAGTTCTTACGTTCAACTTCTTGGCAAAAATCAAATTAAATAACCATTTAACCATTAATAATACCTGAGGCACAAATAAATGTTGGCAACTCTTTGGAAGTCTGTGTCATAGTTAAGTTTTATTAAATTCGCCAAATGTATTTTGATATCTTTGTTTCAGCACGCGCTGTTCAATAACTGTTTGTTGTTGTCGGTGTCGTTGTTGTTGTTTTTGTTTTTCTGTTTTTTTTTTTTCAACACTTCTTTTGCATGGTTGTCTAAAGTACAAAAGTTTGATATTTCCACGTTGGCTTAAATGTACGAGTTTAAATTTTGACAGTAGGCCTGACTTGTTAGACAGCCTTTTTATTTTTTTTGTGAGTCAAAAGAAACGGTTTCTTTTTTCTTAACGTTTCCTAAGCCGTTTTGAAAAGACACACACATAAATTGTTAGCGACACCCTCGAACATGGCAGCAAAGTAGCCAAATTGTACTCAGAGTTTGACATCATTCACACTCGTCTGGGTAATTACAACTTAACTAATGGGTCAAATGTCAAAATATATAATTTGAAAATGTTATTTCTCTCTTGAACAATTTTTGATTTCTATAGAGAGAACAAAAAAATCATAAATTAAAAGCATTGAAGTAACACCGCCACCGCCACTGACAAGTGTACATGGTAGCCGAACTAGTTAAAGGTGTTGTAAGTTAAATTAGTTTTTAATATCGTTTATACATATGGAGTTGAGGATAAGTATACAATAATATTAGATACCCTATTTGGAGCAATACAGCTACGGAGGTTGTATAGTTTAATATTTAAAGTGTAATATTTACTCCGAATTCAAACTCCAATTTTTGGAGTCGGTTTTTATCACTTTCTTCAAATGCCTAGGACGACAAGCATGTGAAAATAATGCCAAACGATAAAACTAAAACAAGATTCAAACAATCACTGATGGGAGCGATGCATTACTAACTAATAATGAGAGAAAAGTGGGGAGGGAGCACATGTCGAGGCAATCAATAACGTCACTACATATGCAACTAATACACCGAAAATATCGAAACCACAGCTAAACTTCTATGACCCAAGATCATATCAGTTTAGAAATAACATATGCTACCTTCAAGCCCATATACTAGATATTAGCAGTCATAGCACATTGGAATGCTTCAAAGTAAAATAAAAAATCTTGGTTGACGTACTTCTCTGTACTTGCCGTTTGTAGATTTCAAGAAGACCTTTGATACCGTCAGGCAAACTGCCAAAATTAGTAAATCAATCGAAACATCAGAGCTACGATGTACAATGATGCCCAATTGTTAAACCTCACAATTTTTACTAATATGTGGGCCTAAAATGAATGGAAACAGAAGAGTTGCACCATCAACGCTTGTAGAACTTTCAGATTTTTATCATCTAAACTGTCTCACAAGCGGATAAACAAAATGTTAAAAAGTGGTTTGGAACCAATAGTTGGAGTGATTACCGGTCATTGCATGATTGAACGTATCACCCTAAGTACTTCTTGTAGATGACACTTCTTCGGTGCTACTAATGTACGTTTAAAGAAAAGTAAAAGAACTTGAAAATTTATTTTCTCTTGGACTTCGAAAGTAATACGAATGCGATGGCCCAGTATCTAATAAGTACTGGTTAACCATAGTTAGACGGCGTGATATTTCAAAATGGATCACATTTGGATGTGAATGTATACCGAAACCAAACTTGGTATTTGGTTTGCAATTTTTCTGTGTGATCTATACTTGGCACTTTTAATAGCAGAATTGGATTTTGTTTGTGATACCATGACTTTATGTTTATAAACTGGCTACGGATTTCAGTAAATATGAACAGATTTTTATGCGAAAGCTAATGTATCCAGAGCTAGGTCGTTTTTGGAATACGTGGTTTTATTTGAAACAAAATTTTGCTTGTTATGTACCACTATCAACATTCTCTTACTAGTACCGTCAAATGTTCTAACTTTTGGGAAAGAGTATTGAATAGTCAACAGATATTGCAGATCTGATTACCATTTAAATATTAAGAAGCAAATTCTGTAATTTTTACAATTTGCGTTCCCTTGTTGTCGCCGTAGTCTAGTAAATAGTATGTTGGCTTGATAGAGGTGAGGCCAGGGTACTACCTCCCAGTTCAGACATCTCGAAGAAAACGAAATATGAAAAAATATTTCTTCGGCGACTGTCTCTCAGCAAATTTATGCCAAGAACTCTGACAGTAAATTATATTGCCACGAAAAGCGTCTCAAAAATCTATCCGTCCACTCAGGAATAAAATTAGCACAACAACAACACAACATAAGTGGTGTGAGAAGCTAGGTAGTAATACTGACTGAAGTGTTGTGATTAGGCTTGCCAGATTCTGGACATTGGGTTTTAAAAAGCTGGACAAAAGAAAAAAAGCTGGACATAAAAAAATACTGAGAAAATGTTAATTTTGGTTTTGTGTAAATAATTTTTATTAAAATATAATTTTTATTAAAGTATAACAAATATACAATCAGTGTTAGCTAACATGATTTGACAAAGTTAACATGAAAATTATTGCCCAAGTTATTGCAGTGTACCAAAAAATTTATTATTTAGCTAGACAAATTAAATTTTAGCTGGACAATCCAGTCAAGTCCAGCCAGGCTGGCAACCCTAGTTGTGATGAACAATTGTATGCGTATGCTATCATGGAACTATTCTGAACTCTTGTAAAATTCTTAATCAATAACTCAGCTTTTCTTTATAATTCTATTTTTTATCATAACATTTTTAAAACTGCTTCTGATTGTAGTGGATTAAACTGTCGCTATCGTGACCCTTATGCTTCTGTTCTGTAGGTTGAATGAACTTGACTTTTTTGTTTGGACTATTTTTTCAATTTAATTTGTTTAACATTCTTTGTGCATTTTGACTAGAGCCGAGTTCTTTTTTATATTTTTTTTTCAAGTCTGTAGATTTTTGCTTTTGTATACAATTTTTTTTAGGTTAATTGGCATTTTTTGGCAGGTTTTTTGTTCTGTCTAAATGTAATATAGTTTTTTTTGTTTTTTTTGTATAATAATTCTTTTATTTGTATGTAGAATTGACCCACTACCAAAGCAAAAAAAAAAACAAAAATAGAGCTAAAAAACAACGAAAATACCACGCCTAGTTATTGTTCTCCTACAAAAATAAATATTGCAAATGAAGAAAAAAACCACCAGCAAAAATATAGAAAAATTACTGAAATAAATAAAGCAAAAATATCCATGGAAAAGTTAATCATTTAATGTCGGTGACCATTTCAAATCTGTAAGAGTGTCTAAATTTAGTTCTTTGTTTTTGGTTTTCTTCTTGCCTTTATTTCGGTGTTTAAATTTTATTTTAAAATTCATTTTTCTTTTTTGCTTTTGCCCTAATCATTTGGTATCTCAAGAACAAAAACAACAAAAAGAAAAATAATATTGTTTTCTCAAATATTTTTTTTTTGTGTTGCACGCATATTGTTTAGCTTAATGCAGCTGGAAGTTGCTTGCAAAGCGTTTGTTTTTTTTGATTTTTTTGGTTAAATTCTATAGCCATGTTTTAAATCGTGTCTTACTGTTGTCCGCTGATTGTGTTGTATATTGTACAGTTTTGTTGTGGCGCGCGTAAATTGTTATTTAATTATAGAGTGGCGTTGAAAACACCATTTACTTTTTCGATTAGTTTTACAATTACTGTGGTTTTCTATCATGTTGGGTTTGTTCCTTATTTCGTATTTTTTTTTTGTTTTTTGCAATACTTATCAGAAAATTAACTCTTATTTTTTTTAATTTTTTTTACTAATAAATGTAAAATAATTAATTGAAATTAATTTTAGTTCAAGTTTTTTTTCTATTTGTTCTTGTCTTGTGTTATAAAAATTAAGCCACTTTCAGGTTTGTGTCTTAAGTCTTTTGTTGGAAATGAATTTGTTTATATTTTACATAGAATTTGTTCATTAAGCGGGTGCCATAGATTAAGATTAAATTGTTCACTGCATGCTAGGAGCCCAGGTAAATATTGGTTTATTCTAAATTTAATTCTTTAGTCTCTTTATTTTAATACAAACGTCCAATTAAATAAGTGTCAGAAGCTAGGCTGTAAAATTTGTTAGAGGCTTTGATTTACAAATACTTGGTTTTGATAACACCACGCGCAGTATTCTAATTTCCACAGCCATATAAGAGGGTAGATTTTATTTTACAGTCAAACAATATTCAAGGTTTTTAAGGGTCAAAACTCATTGTGTTTTTAGGATATGATACGTCCTCGGTAATGGAGTTGATATACGTCTAGTATCAGGGAGTTCGAAGTCGTCGTAGTCTAGCAGGAAATGTGTTGGATTTTTAGACAAAAACAAAACAAAATAAAAAAACTATGTCTTCTGGCAAAAAGTTTCTCAACAATCTGTCGTTCGGAGTCGACCTAAAGCCTAAAGAGTAAAGGTCCTGCCATTTATTGCTACAAAATTAACACACCCAACTTGGGTGATGTGTGAAGCTAGGTTGTAGAACTCACTACAGACTTTGATTTACAAATACTTGGGTTTGATAATTTCCACAGCCATATAGGAGCGTAGATTTTATTTTAGAGTCAAACAATATTCCCATATTGATAAGGATTTTAAGGTTCAAATCTCATTGTATTTTTAGGATATTATATGTCCCCGGTAATGGAATTGATTTACGTCCTGTGTCAGCGAGTTAGAAGTCGTCCTAGTCTAGTAGGTAGTGCGTTGGCTTATTAAACAAAATATGAAAAAATATTTCTTAGGTGACTTCCTCTCAACAGATTGTTGACAGAAACTCTGTGAGTAAAATAAAATTGTCATGAAAAGTTTTTCAAAATCTGTTGTTTGGATTCGACTTTAAACACAAGTGGTGTGAGAAGCTTGGTCGTAATCCTGACTAAACGATTGTAAAGACCAATTATGTATGTATGTATGTAAGTATATATGTGTCAGCGAGTTACCTATGACATAAAGTTTAGAAATCTGGCCAGTGTCTATCATACAAATCTGCGCTGGAAATAAGCCACAACGATTTATGCAGAAACAAACAAAAAAAAAATAAATAATTACGAGAAGGAAGAGGCGACCATAGTATATCTTCTCTGTCATTGTCTGGCATTTTTGAACTTGAGGCAAAGGTTTCTTGGTTACACAGAGTTTGTTAGCAAATTAAGTGTAGAATAAGATGTTTGTGATGAATTCAAAAACTTAACGGGATGGCTGACAGATGTTAAACCTGATTAACAATTGTTGGATAGAATATGCTATGTCGGTGTTACAAAGGGACCTTATGGGATTCAGGAAAGCTATGGTCTCCGAAGCGATTAATTTGACTTAAGCTAACCTAATGTTTAGAAAGAAATAGATGAGATATTACGCTATAAAAAACGATGGCAAATGGCTATTATTGGACAAAATATGGCCAGATTGGTTGAATTTCGTTTTCTCGAGAGGGTACCTAAGTGCAGGTATTACTTGATTACATCTGTTATTAAGATAAAATGTTTCTGTGCTTATTTTGCTTCCTATTTATACTGTTTATTGTTTCTAGGCACTAGAAGTGTTGTGTCAAAATATGTTTTCTTAATATTAGTGTTTTATTTCAAGGGTTGGTTGTTGATTGCACTGGAATCTGCCAGAATGATTTATTTTAGATTCCTTGATTATATTGTCCCTGAATAGAAGGAGGTGAAAAAACCTTTCGACTTCATAAAGTTTTAATTTTTTTAAATTTACATAAATAGGCTGAAATCAATCTGTTCTTGTTATTTGGTTTTGTCTTTACCTCTTTATTTCTTCTTTAGATTGCCAAAATTTTTTGTTTCGATTTAAAATGTCTTAAAAAATTTGGAATCATTATCTTCCGCGGTAAATAATTAGGGGTTTTCTTACATATTTTCCTATTTCCAATAGCGTTAAATTCGAATGCAGCAAACAAATCACAATATTACTTATGGTAAGCATTTTTTTAAGCAATTAAAATTGAATTTAACAAATATTCAAAACAAAATCCGAGCAAAGTTCACTGTTGCTATTAATACGACTTCGTTTATTAGTCTGTTTTTTATATCAAAACTTATTTCAATATCTCTTATCTAAAGCTGTCTAACAGAAATATCAAAGAGTGACCTTTTTCCTACCCCTTTATCTTTCACCAAATATTTGACCAAACCTATATTTGTGGGTTGCGCTCCTATTTTGCCATTTATTTGTTACAATTCTAGTAAGTACTTTAGCCATACACTGCCAGACTAACATATTTTAAACATACAGACTAAAAAGCGGTTTTAGTATCATTCTAATTGACTTGAAAAAAATCAAAACAACATTAACAACAACAAATGAAAAATTAAAATACGAAAAAAACAATCAAGTTTATATATTATTAACCAGCATGCTCGAATTGAGACAAGAAAGCAAAAAAAAAAAAAATGAAACAAAAAATTGAATTAAATAAATAAAATTAAAATAAAATATAAAAAAATAACAAATCCTATAGTCTGGTTTGGTTGGCAGAAAAAGAAAAAAAATGAACTTTACAATACGATGATTCATCAATGTTTACATTTTGCTTTAAAAAACAGCCGGTATTACGGCAGCAATAGCAAAGAAAAAAACACACAACAGCAGCAATAATATTTAAAAAAATAAGTTAAAAAGCAAAGAAACCACATGTTGCCAACATTCATGGATACACTGTAGAAAAACACTAGACGCTATTTACGTTAAATGTTGATTGTCATTTGGCGCGCGCAATCATACACACAGCTGTGCAATATTTCTATTGCACTTACAATATTGCATATCTACAGACATATAGATATGTTCAATACAATTTGTTTTTATTTTTTATTTCATTATCCACTGAATGCAGAACAGAAAAAAACATACAAACAAACAGATATGCATAGAAATATCGCAGTAATATCAGCAGTGAAATAAAAGTAAAACTGTAGAGTAGATTTTAATGGCATTAGGAATAAAAAAAATTGGAAAAATTTTCAGAAAAGTTTCAGTGATTTTGTTAATATTTCGATAGTAATTTTAAGCAGGAGTATTTAAATAACAGAACCTTAATAAATGGAATCATAGGCGTTATCAGAACTCTCCAAGGCATATTGCCACTTTTCATGTTTGTGTCTTAAGTCTTTTGTCTGTGATACATGGTGTAGTAGATATAATTTTTGTTAATTAATCTTATTTAGGTTTTAAACTTTAAAACCTCAATGGTAAAGTAAGCGACATAGATTATCTATTATTGACATTAATCAGAATTAAATTTAAAACTAAAATGTTGTTCCATTGCGAGAAGCAAGACATCGTGCTAGTATCGAATATGCCCGTAGCGACATCAGTGACCACAGCCAGAATCTGCAAGTGCTCGTATCGAATATGCCCATAGTGACATCAGTGACCACAGCCAGAATCTGTAAGTGCTCGTATCGAATATGCACGTAGCGACATCAGTGACCACAGCCAGAATCTGCAAGTGCTCGTATCGAATATGCCCGTAGTGACATCAGTGACCACAGCCAGAATCTGTAAATGCTCGTATCGAATATGCACGTAGCGACATCAGTGACCACAGCCAGAATCTGTAAATGCTCGTATCGAATATGCACGTAGCGACATCAGTGACCACAGCCAGAATCTGCAAGTGCTCGTATCGAATATGCCCGTAGCGACATCAGTGACCACAGCCAGAATCTGAAGGGCTTGCATCGAATATGCCCGTACTGACATTAGTTACCACAACCAGAATCTACAAGTGCTCGTATCGAATAAGCCCGTAGTGGCTTTTAAGTATTCTGAAAGTTTATATGTACAGTTTCAAAGCAAACGTTACCTTTACTATAACCAAAGCTGAGAGTTTTTTTCTTGGAATTTCCGAAACCAATGATTGTCTACCTCCAGTAACTGTTGTGGAATCACTTTACTAGACATGGTCAAAGGGATAATCTCCCACACAATTGGGAAAAGAGTTTCCAAAACAGTTACATTTGCTCTGAAATTGAAAAAGGCTGGATTTCAATTCCACTATAGATCACAAAAGTCGCCGGAGTCTAGTAGGTAGTGTGTTGGTTTATTCTCTGGCAAAAACTCTGGGAGTAAAATAAAATTGTCATGAAAAGTTTTTCAAAAATTTTGTAGTTCGGAGTCGACTTTAAACTGTAGGTCCCGCCACTCATGTATAAAATTAACACACACAACATGGGTGGTGTTAGAAAATAGGTCGTAATCCTGACTGGAGGGTTGTAATGACCAATTATGTATTATGTATGTATAGATCACAAAAATGCATTATAGTGCAAAAATCTGTGGCATTGCAGTCACTCCTTTATTTGTAATTTTTGAACATTAATATCATACCGACTGCACTATACTTCAAAAACAAATATCTCTCATCAAGAGCCTTTACGACAACACCACTTTCTGTAAGATTTGTATGCGATGGCACAAATCCGGAATATGTTTTTTATTGAGGTACACGGGAATGGTGGGATATAAGTACAGGTTTCACTGTGACCATTTCTTAATATCTTTTTTCAAAATGTTACCATTAAATACAAAAAATGAGTGGGTGCAATAAGCACTCCCTCAGCCATCCATGTGCCGTATAAATATACTCTCTTATTGCCTTCTTACTCCTCTCCACCTTCTATATCAATGTAATTTGATTATAGGTGGCTAGAGTGTTAAGCGTGTTGTAAGATTTTAATCTTTGAAAGTACATATGACACTGAGACAGATTAACGAAAGTGATGTGCGAAAGTGTATTTCCTCTTATTCCCATTCATCTCACTATTTCTCACTGTTTCTAGTATTACGTAGAGTTCCGTTAAAAAATTTTGGTGCCTTTAACATAGGATTACTGCTCTCACTCTTTGGAGTCGTTTGGGATGCATCCGTATATCAATTTTGTGTTGCATCGCTTTGGTTTACGCAATATTCTTTCCTGTTCAGCATGTCTTCTATTAAAATTGTTCATATAAGGCCAATAAGAACTCCTGCGTTAAGACTCTGTTTCCAATGAATGAAGATTTCCGACACAATAGTCTCCTTATGGACCATCGCGTTCAACATTTCTGGAACCAAAACTGGATTCAAACGTGCCATTGGAGTCAACTTTATTACTTCTGTGAGGCATGGGCATAAAAGTCTCTGTTTTCTATGAAATCAATGTACCTGTTGTATGTTTTTCTTTCCGTGTTCCTTTCTAATAGATTGCCATATAGAACTCTCTGATCGCTTATGTACGTATGTACATATCTAGTGGGCCATTGCAGAGCTCAAATCTATTAGGAAGTCTTTCTGTAGCCGTTGGGTGATTGAAGGGCATTTGATCTTCTAATCATATGGATTTGCTGTTTACAGTTTTAAATTTGGCGTAAGTATCGGTTCATAATTGGTCTGCATTCGTATTGAATTGTGGCAATGGTTAGTTGTAGCGGTCTAGTTTGCTTTGATGTCGCCAAGATATACTATGAAGAGCTTACCAGCTAGCAACGCTTCCATTTAAATCAAAAATCTTTGAAGAAATCGCTTAAGAAATCTCATTCTTTTATTTTACTGGCCTCAAATGCATTGAAAAAAATTGAAGCACAAAACAGCATTGAATGTTATTGCATGATTTACATAGAAAAGTAACAAAAATATTATCATATGGGCAATTAATTTTCCAACGATATCAAATGATTTAAAGTCTTATTGCAAACCAAAAAATCAGTGACTCTTAAAACACCAACAACGAAATGCAACAATTTCTTTTGAAATCAAATCAAAGCAGAAACGTTTTACATATCGAATACCAAGTGTGTATATGCAAGTATGTATGTATGTACGAGTGTATTTATCGCATTTAAATCTGAATTTAAACAAACTCATCACTTCAGTTCAATCTGGTATTTTATTAGTTTTATGAATATTTTTTGATATTTATTTTTATTTACAATTTTATAAATTATTTTCACCAGCATCAGAGTATCACAAGTAGTGGCAAGCAACATCAACAACAGCGGGTATAGCCGACATGACTTGACCTAAATTTGAACATGAAGGGATTTTTTTTGTTTCTGTTTTTTGGTTTTTGCATACCGTATTTCTGTAAATTCGATATAAAAATTTATACAAGTGTTGTTGCTTACCGTTTACTAAATTTAAAAACAATTTAACAATTTTATGTTCCAAAAAAAAAAAATTTAAAGATTTTAAATGTTTTTCTTTATTTTTTCTTCTTCTTTGGTTTTTGGTTTTCTGTCTGTTGCACTCTTTCCTGGTACGCAGCATTGTTTGTGTCTGACTGGTGATGATTGTTGCGGCTTCCAAGTTGTGGCAAATCACTAAATTTATATGTTTTCTGATTTAAAATATTTATTGTCAGATTTGCATTTAACTCCTTAAACAGAAAGACACATGAACACACTTTGGGTGAAATGCCGGTATGGACAATATTAATTTTTGAAAATTAAAACATTAAATAAGAGCCCATATTTCTAAATATTTTTTTATGATACATTTAAGGCAAAAAATATAAGAGAATCAAAATTAGTTAAATACGAATATTTAAAAAAAATCATTGCTATTCCATAAAAAATTTAGTTTCGAAACCAATCTGGCTAACAAAAGACTTAAGACACATACACATTAAAGGTTTCATAACCAGTAACGTTAGAGCACACAGTAAATCAGTATACAGTAGCAATTTTACAGTTGTTCTTCTCTGTACCAATCGACCATTTAAAGACCAAATGAATCAGACAGTGAAGAACACAGATCTGCTAAACATTAAAGTCATGGGTTTGTAACATAAAAGGGCTTTGCTTAAATTAACAAAAAAAAAAATGGTAAGAAACTTATGTTTAGTCTGCCACATACTTTTGATACCCTACGAAACAATAGCTACGATTAAGATTCAACCAAATTAATGAGCTGTCTATCCGTCTTTCAATATTAGCCAAAGAGTGAGATTTTTTTTCCTAATTTCCAGTCTATAAATGGCCAAGTGAACCTAAGAATTTTTCCAATGTGGTACCCATTCTGCAAGAGCTCGCGCTGTATTGTTTTGGGTATGTCCCTAAAATCAGATACTTAAATAATGGAAAGAATAATCCCAGAGAAAATTTCCTGTAGCAATAGGCGACATTCATGTACAAGCTTGAAAGTCCATCTAACGTTTGAAAAGGCAGTCTGGCTGTCCGAATGTATCAGTATGTTTAGCTGTTGAATAATTCTTAGTGATCTGATAGTCTCTGTAAGAGGTCCTGCCTTCCAAGTTCAATATACCCCAAATCACATCCAGTTTTCCCATTCAACTCTAAAGCGTATGTGAATGTTTTCAGAGAATACGGAGAAAGATTTGGTTTTGCATTCCATTAATCTCTATTTGGGATCATTGTGTCAAAACAGCTGTTAAGATAGTTGAAGAGGTTATAAGAGTCTATGATTCTAGCACGTCCATGAAGCTGTTAAGGCCACCCGCTTATCGAGATTAACCTGATTGCAGCAAGTTTTGTTTGCTTTAGTAGAAGATTCGTAGGAAGCCAATATAGCGTCTGCGTTGGTGTTATCCCTAGGAATTTGGTAATAAGGGTTACATATTGCCTTATAATGCCGTCGAATATATTGCAGTTACATGATTCTATTGCTGTTACCCATCAGATGGTTGATCCATACAGTATTACTGGTTCAACTATAGCCCTGTATAGTCAGGATATGAATACCAATTTCTCGTTTACAGGTAAAGGGAGTTTTATAAGCTTTTCGATGCCTTTCAAGAATATTTTGTCTCCATGAGAGTTTGGAATCGGGGATAATCTGCAGTTAATTGATCGTAGAGGAAAAGCAGAATTTAATTTGTGCAGAGCTTAAGAATTAATTCCCAGGATCTTTTATGTTTAATGAACAGCATGAGTCTTCAATAAATTAACTTCTAGTCCGATTACTCTGCTTCTCTTAAAAAGGCTTGTGAAGGATTCGTTGAGCGCTTCATCAGACATGATTGCTACGAACCTGAAAGAAATTCAATATGGAGTTGGAAGCGCGGGTTCCCGTCTAATAAGTCAATAAATCGTAGTCCAATTGGACTACATCGAATTCAGATCAAATTACTTAATATTGCATTATCTTCCTATAAGTTACGAGATTATTTACAACCCATTCGCAACCCGATTGTCAGTACATGACAACCGAATAAGACTGTCTTGTTAACGGACAAAAATTCAATCTGAAGAAACTTTACAGACTAATTTCTTATACTGCCCTTCTTGTGTGTGTTAAATTTAAACACGATTGGCGGAATCTTTAACGATAGGCTGATTCTTAATAACAAATTTTAGTAACTTTTCCTAGGCATTGAGTTTTAAGCAGAGCTTTAGAAAGAATGCTGCTGTGGTAGCATTAAGATGTCAGAAATATGGTTTGAACTGGTTGCACTGGACTACTAAGTCAATACATTGTCCACTAGACTACGGTTTCCACTCTTCCCAATTTTAGCTCGAGTTTAACTTGGGCTAATTCCAATACCAAAACGGATACTGGATTATGGGCAGAATTACAATAGCAAACATTATCCTGTAGTTCCCTTTATATGTATTTCTAAGTACGTTTTTGAGCGTTGTGTTTGCAGAGCGTCAATTGTTATCACAAATTTCCTTTATTTTCGTAACCAGATGAACGGATTTAATTTGTTTGATATAGAACTTGATTCTAAAATTGTTGGCATAAATAAATTTGGGTGCAGAAACAATTTCCTTCAATCGTTACATACATAAGCTTAAACAAAACCTACCATCATTTATACTCGTGTAGCAAGAAAAGAAATTTGTATTTAAAGTAAAACGAAATAAAAACCTTTTAAAAAAACTATTTAAACTTAAGCTCACTAACGAAAAAAATAAATAAAAAAAAGCTCGTATGTATTTAAAGAAAATAAGAAAAATTAAGAGGAGGACATAAAAATTTGCAAAATGTATTTATTACGGAACCAAGTGATGCGTCGACACATATAAACACCATGATCACCACGACGATACTTCGGTTGAAAGATGAACAGACAGAAACAAAAACAGAAAAAAACCTAAAATTCTTAAATTTAAAGTAAGACAACGCGAAAATCCATGCGTTTTATTATTATTTTTTTTTTGTTAGTTTTTTTTTAACCAAAAGTTATGTTTACAGATTGATTCAATGCTTGACTTGTAAAGTTCAAGTAGAGGTGGATGAATGCTGAAGCAAAAAAAATAAAACAAAAAAAATCAATTCTGTATTTATATGAACCACACCAAATAACAAGAAAGAGACATATAAATATAATTTTTTTTCTTTTCTTCTTTCTATGCCACAAAAAGATTTACACCATTTCCATTGATGTGTATTTTGGTTTATTATGCTTAAAAAAAATAATAATAACAAGGCATTGTTGCATGCTGGAGATTTGTAATTTTCTTAGTATAAAACCTTGGAAATGTATGGAGAACTTAATTTTAATTAGTCGTATTTGCTATATTTTTAAGATAAATAAAAGCCTGCAAATAACTTTCCAAATGAGAATATTTTTGGGATTGTGACTCAAAAAAAAGGCAGCAATTAAAAAATCCGAGTTAAGTGGTAGTCGAGAAGATTCTCAACATGTTGCTAAACATGTCAAATGCTTGTCTTGTACTATCAGGTCTGGTTAAGGCCGATTCCTTGTTTAGTACCAGCAAGCGATTCTCAATAATCTTGCAAAGAATATTAATCACGGCTCTTTTCAGTACATAGTTTTCATCGGTAGTACTGATGCATTTACATCTACCATGCCTGTTGTTGTTGTAGTCGCCGTAGTCTAGTATGTAGTGTGTCGGCTTATTAGACGTAAGGCCACGGTTCAAACCCCAGCTCAGACATCAAAACGAAATATGAAAAAAATATTTCTTCGCCGACTTCCTCTCAGCAGATTTCTGGAAAAAACTCTGAGAGTAAATAAAATTGCGTTCTCAAAAATCTATCGTTCGGAGTCGACTTTAAACTGTAGGTCCTGCCACTCATGTATAAAATTAACGCACATAACATAAGTGGTGTGAGAAGCTAGGTCGTAATCCTGACTGAAGGGTTGTTATGACCAATTATGTATGTATGTATGTATGCCTCATTGTTGTCTTATGATACGAGTACAAGCACTGTTTAGCTGACCTTTGAGCCTTCTCCGCATCACTATTAATTTTCATGAATCATCAGAGATCCGGAGACCTAGTAACTATTCCTCTGTGATGAAGTAGGCCTTAATACGTACTGCATTAAGCTGCAGTTAGGGTTGGTTATACTAAGTATTGTACACTTACCTGCCTACTCTATATAGGAACGGATAGTAGGACGACAGTAAGTAGGTAATGCTTACTGGCATTATCAGCTACTTTTTCAATCGTCATCTCTAGTAATGAGGCTGGGACAGCGCTCATTTCAGTTTTTCATAAAATTCCACTTTCTCACTGAATTCAAACACATCCGTTGGAGCATAGCATAGTCACCATTGTCTAGTGACGTAGTATATTGGCTTACCAGACAATAACGCGAGATTTCAAACCTCAATTCTATCATCGTAAAAAAACAATATTTTGCGAATTGCTCTCAGTAGTGCCTTGGCAGAAGCTCTGACTGTTAACGAATTGTAGTTGAAAAAGCTTTCACTACTTCGGTATCCAAATGACTACGTCGCGTCTGGTTTCTTAAGTTTCCTTGCGAATTAAAATCGATATAATGCCAGATTAAGTCATCCTACAGTCAACAGAGCGTATGACTAACACAACATCTTATGAACCTCGAGCTTTTTCTCAAACAATTGCTGTAAAAATTTAATGTTCCGTGAATATGTTTCGTTTATTTGATTTCAAAATTGTCGCGTTTTTTAATTTTTTTTTTTAATTTCTGTAATTATTTATTACGAAAAAAAAAGTTCGTGTCTTAAGTCTTTTGTCTGGTGGCATACCACAGGACAACAGTGTAAATCACCACAGCTAAGGAGTTCTTTATGTCTGCACTGCAAAAAAGTCCATTTATAAGTTTTGTTGTTTTTGTTGTTGCTCCTTTTGTATAAAAATATAATGCCCTAAAGCTGAATTATTTAAGCCGACGAATTCAATTAGAGTCGGCTATAAGGCGGCACAAGCGACTGGCTTATTGTTACTCTTGTTGTTGTTGTTATTTTTGTTGTTGTTATTGTTGCTATTTTTGTAACAGTTTTATATGTATTTTTCTTGGTTTTTAGTGCGTTTTTATATAGAAAATTGTTACTTGGGTTTCTGTGTTTTTTTGTTTTTGTTGTTTAGCATTTTATCTCCATTCATTCTTTCATTCATTACAGAGACGTAATGCTGTGATGCTAAGGTTCATGATGATGATAATGATCATCATGTTTGTCATCATGAAGTTTTCTACGTAATTTTAATCGTTTGTCGTTTGTAAACGTGTTGTTGTTATTATTGTTGACACTATGGCATCCTCTTTAAATTTTACAATAACTGACGTTTTATTTTATTGCCAGAATTATTTTCAACAACAACAAGAAACGTTTGTAATTCTTTTTCTTCTTCGCTGTTGCTGTTTCTTAAATTTAGTTTTGCGTTGGCGCAGTTTTAGACAAGTGATTCGTTTTTTTTTTCTTTCATTTTTTATTTACTTCTACGGCCCTCGTCTACTTGATTGTTTTATACGTTTTTCGTTTGTTATTTTGATTTTCATTTTCTTCAACTGATGACGATGATGTTTCCTTCCCTAGTTTGTTAAGAAAAGAGAAAAAAAAAACAAATAAATTTTGAATGATTTTTATTTTTGCCTAATTTTTCGTTTTCCTTCTTTTGTTACATGTTTATTGAAAAAGTCTTCCTTTGCTGTATGCTGTATGCTTTGTTATGTTGAGTCTTTAATATAATTTGTTGTTGAGCTTTGTTTCATCTTGTGTTGTTGTAGTTTTTGTGGCATCATTCTGCGCATTGTTGTCGTCGTCGTCGTTTTCTGTTTCTCATTTCTTTATGGCTGTTAGGTGCGGTTCAGTTTGTTTCTGTTTGTTTTGTTGCCATATTTAGTTGGGCTTTTCTTGTTATTTAAGTTGTTGTCATTGTTGTTGCTGTTGCATGTCACAATCACTTGTACGAATTAATGCTTTCTTTTGTGACACTTGGCTTGAATTTCTGTGGCAGGAAACAGGAGTGTTATGCAAATTATATATTTTTTTATTCTTTATTTTATAGTTTATCAGATGTAGGTCAATAATTTAACAATTCAAAAATTATATGTCAATGGTTTTATTAATTTTCCATTGATATTTAACCCCCCATCCTCCACTCTAAATGTCATTTATGAAAGTTCTATTAAAAGCAAGACTAATTATAGCAGCAGAACTGAAGGATTTGAAGAAATTACAATACTTATAAACTGTGATCTTTAATACAGTTTCAAAGATTACAAACGCATATAGAAAAAATTTGTAAATACGAATAAGGCTTCTTTCACAAAGCTTCATGTATTTATTATCTGTAATGCACTTTCATAACTTCCATAGGAGTAATGTTATATACATATGTATGTACATATATTACTACTCAACTCACAACTTACAACTCACGTATACACTTTGCACGGTGGTTTACTTTTTGGCTGTTCATCATGTTCGTTACAGTTAGGACATGTTGGTGTGTTTATGATCTTATTCCAGTTATACTCGTTCTACGAGGACGAATCAATACGTCCGAGATTTTTTTGATTTTGTCGACTCTAAACTCATACGGCCACGTTGCTCTGCTCAATTAACAAGTTCCTTAGTTTAGTTCTATTTTGGTATCCACTGTTAGCAGAATATCGGCAAAAGATAAGAAAACGAAAATGGTTCACTTTTTTGTTGAGTAAACTCTATTGCTCAAACCAAGGCTAAGCTTGACGTCTCTACAATCGAAGCAATTGAAAATATTCTCGATATGGTGCTGATCGGCAATTAAAAGTGCGAGGGATTGCAGAAACCATAGGCATCTAATATAGTTCAGTCGTTTCAGTTCTGAATAAATGCTTGAGTATGATAAAGCGTAACACAAGGTGGATGCTGTGTTAGCTCACAATCAGCCGTAAATGTTATGATTTGGCAACTTCGCCTAATTGATTCTCGTTGCTCGAGTATTATTCGGACAAGGTTGCCCACCGAAAGTGTGAATTATCACAACACATCAAAAACTAAACAATATTCAAAACAGTGGATTTAGATTCTCTGCGAGCGAATTGACGCCAAGACTACTGAAATTGATTTGTTAGTCAATAAAAGCATGGCGATCTCCGAATGTACTCTCCCCCTGTGACTATTTCTTGTTTCCAAACTTTATTAAATACCTCAGCGGAAAGAGATTTTATTCCAGAAATATATGTGTGAGATATCATACAATTTTTTATTCATTTCAAAGACCTACTGATGCCATTATGTGTGGAAAATAACATTGTTTAAATGTCCGTCATGTTTTCTGTTCAAATATTCCATACCTCAGTCACATAAATTAGGCTAAATTTGACTCATATAAAGGGCTATTGTACGACCGCTGTGGTTTGTGACTAATTCACGCAAATCTTCGCGCAAATCTACGATTTAAGAAAACCCCACAACAAAAAGTCTAATGGTGACAAATCTTACGATTTTGGTGGTTAGTTCACATCATCTCTACGTAAGAGGAACATGCCCTTATATCGCTCGACAGAAACCTGTTGAAACCACCTATCTTGGTGTCCAGGTCATATAATTTAGGCAAAAAAAAGTTGGTCGCATTTAACAGTAATGCCTGGCCAACGTCGTTCTCAAAGATAAGAATCGTTAACGCCCGCCTGCTCCAAAATTTTCAGAACGTTCTGGGATTCATGAGGTTTTGCGGCGTTCGAAATAATTTTGCTTGTTCACGTACGTGTTCATCTAGAAATGGTTCTCATCGCTGAAGTGATTTTCCAATGAAAATTAGGGGCTGTAAGTAATTGCTACAGAGCCTATTCAACATGTGTATGTCGTTGTCTTTAGTCGTTAATTTTCAGGTCCTGGGTCAATACTGTTGTGTGTGTTAATTTTTTAATTTATGAGTGGCGGAACCTAGATACAGTTTAAAGCCGATTCCGATGACAGATTTTTGAGCAACTGTTTTGATAATTTTATTTACTTGCGGAGTTTTTGCCATAAATCTGCTGAGATTAAGTTGTCGAAGAAACATTTCTTCATTTTTTGTTTTGTTGGATATGTTTGACCTGGGGTTTGAACCGTGGTCTCACGTCTAATAAGCCAACACATTACATGCTAGACTACTTAGTATTTAAACAGTTTTTCTTTTTATTAATTTTTCCTTTCGATTTAGTTAAACTCTTGTCTAATATTTAAAAATTTTCTTATAATCTTTTAATTGTGATCATTTTTATTTATCATCATAGCGAATACATCCAAAGTCTTCTTTCTTTTCTTTTGCATAAATCAGGTACCAATTTTATACAGAAAACCGTAACCATTCAGTTCAGTTCAATTACATTCGAGTTGATCTTTTCTTCGATTATTGTTTTGATTAATTAAGCAAGATTTTTTTTAAATAAATATACTATACATATGTATTAGGGTGGTCCATGCTTACATAAAAAAAAAAAACTTCCAAGAAGAAGTTACGCCACCCCCTAGTTTTGTTACACGTACCATTCTTATTATGTATTCAAAATTTCAGTAACATATCTTATATACTAGGGAGTGCTCATCGACCTTAAAATATTTCAATTCTATGAAAAAATCCTGATTAAGTAAAAAAATGTAAAGAATGTATCAGAAATATTTTTTTTTATTCAGCAATAGTATTAAAACACACACAAAATAATATAAATAAAGAAATACTTAAAAATAATATTAATTAATTTTTTTCCAACTTAAAACTATGTTTGTTAACATCGCTTTGGAAGTTTCAGTAGAAATGTCATCATTGTCATCCCAAGCCACAGGAGGTAATTCCTAGAAAGAGTCCTTGATTTCTAGAACTGAGAGCGTTTTCAGCGTTCTTTGCAAAGACTTCTAATGTGGCTTCCGTGGATAATTTGGCAGAGTCACCTAGTACTAAACGAGAGCCGTCGTCAACATCCATTCTTTGAACAATGGCCATTTTCTCGTCATAAGACAGCTTATCGGAAAACAAGGCAAAGGCAACTAGCTCATCAGATAAGTACCACAAGTGGCGCTCTAAGACAACCCTTGCTGCAGCACTGATTTCGGGATCAATGACTTCGTATGCTTTTAATCTCTTCCAAAGTTGGAGGTCATTAATCGCTGTATCTGCTGCCAAATGCGCTTCGATCCAAAAATTCGTTTATATGAGTGCACCAAAATTAACAAATCGAACAATTTGTTTTTCTTCTTTTTTGGTAAGCTTAAATGCTTGAGAATTTTTTCGAAAGAGAAAAATCTTCATAGCATGTAGCAGTTTTGCCATCCATCTAGCATGAAGTATTGGTCCCGGAGTACGCCAACTAATCCTTGCAGATGGTTTTTTCAGAACAATCATTGTGAGCTCTATTAGCTCTTTGTAATCACCACGAACTTGTTTTTTCTAGCTATATCAGTCGTAAGACTCTCAAGAGTATTTTCGGCAAACTGTTTCTCGATAGTATAAAAGTCAAGACAATCGTAGTGATCTTTTGGTAATGTATCAAAAACATCGCTGAATCGTTTGAATAATGGAATATTAGGAGAGTTTGATGGCCCAAAGCACAGTGTAAATATTTTTGAAAGCATTATTTCAAACACGTGATGACGACAAGCAAGCCATAAAAGATCACGCCCTGTCTTTGCTTCGAGGAGAGTGCACGCTCCTTCTTTGGCACCTGTGTTAGAGGCAGTAGTATCGAAACACATACCTCGTACATTCTTTGTGACATTCCGCTGTTCCATTGTGTTAAAAACAGCATCAAACGTGTTTTTCCCCGTTCAAGCAGTAAGTTTGGGTACGCCTAACAGTTTTTCGCAACCATTACCGGAGACAAGAATGGGAAGGCGTTCTACTTTCTTCTTACCTATTATATCAGGCAGTATTTTCCCATCCCAATGTATGACAAATGGATACTTTGGGTCGAATAGTTCTTTTATATTCGCATTGAATTCTGTCCTTGCTTTTTTTCTTGAACGTCGAATTGTGCTCCGAGAGATTGGGAGTGAAGCGGGATTACAACCAAGTGCAGCATTGTCATTGTCTAGCTCGTCGGGAAGGTGGTGAAAATTCGATCAGAAGAATCAGGTAAAAGCATAAAAACAAAAAGATAAGGAGAGTTTAATAAAAGCATTTAAAAATAAAAACCATAAATTTTTCTCAAAAATTTCAAAAACAGCACTCGATTGAGCACCCTCTTCCGGTAAAGTTAGCCAACTGAAATTTTACAATGTTATTGCTATGGATACATGTTACAAATTTACGGGGTGGCCAATCTGAAAAACAAAAAAAAATTTTTTTTGAACCACTCTAATATGTATGTATATACTCGTACGTACATATGTTTGAAATGTATGTATGAATATACGTCATTGTATATGTAACATCAACCAGCATTAGAGTACTCCAATTGGCCTGAAGTATAACGTAATTGTTAACGTATTTACTTAACAATTTTAACCTTATGTTTCGATCACAGTAAGAGTTATAATAGCGGGCATACATACATATGAGTGTGTCTATGTCTCGTCAACCCACGCCTCAACTACAACAAGTCAAACAAACAAAATAAAAGAAAGAAAGAAAAATATTGAAGAAATCGAAAAAAAAATTCAAAATTCACCATTAAAAATTACAAGTTAATATGATTGATTGAATTTTTGCTGATAGTGTGGATGGATGGTTTTCTTTTTTGTTTTATTTTTGTTTGTTTTATTTTCATTACTATTATTTACTATTATGTATATCGAGTAATATAAGTATGTATGCTATTGTTATTATATTTTATTTTTTTTTCTTGGGAAAAAATCAATTGAGAAATTATATTGTATTGTATTACAATAACATGATACATATAATTAAATATGATTATAGTTATTTTTTGTCTTAATTTATTTATTTTTTTTATAATTATAACCTACAATATAAATAGGTGGTTGAGTTATTGCGTTTGTTCTGAAGTCATAAAACCTGTAATTACAATCATAGACTCAACAAAAATATTTTAAAGTGTTTCTTTCAATAGATTTTAAAAGATTTTAATACAAACAGCATAACATTTTTGTTGTCTTATTGAAATTGGTTCACTTTTTTGACAGTACCATCGACGTTAATTTTATGGTAAAGAATCTTAAACGCCAAAGCTTAGTCGAGCTTATACGAATTAAACTTGAGTTCGTTTACAGTAATGGTACCTACATCTTTTAAGAATTGTTTAATGTTAATACACGGCAATGGGACTATACAATACAAGAGCATGGCAGTAATGCAGCTAAAAATACATACATAATTGGTCATTACAACCCTTTATTCAGGATTGCGACGTAACTTCTCATATCACGTATGTTGTGTGTGTTAATTTTATACCCATAGTTTGAAGTCAACTCCGTACGACAGATTTTTGGGAAACTTTTCATCGTAATTTTGTTTATGCAAATGTGGTCATGCTAAAATACTAGATAAAGTTGCTCTGGACGCACTGTTTCCTATAGTGGTTTAAGTTCCAAAAAGATCCTATTATGGCAGTGATTTACGTTTCCCTTAGAACATCTTTCTTGTATACACTCACGTATCAATACCATGTTCCATAGTCGAATGTGTACAGTTTTCTGAACAGTTGAGGCTTGTACTGTACCCTATTTTTTGTTTTATTGTTCAGTCTGGTATAAAGGCAATGAATACATCTCCAGAGCGAAGTGAGAATTACGGGATATTGAGTAGGATTACGAACATAGGTACACACGACAAATCCCTTGAGATTGACTACCCCATACATAATTGGCCAATACATATCTCTATTCAGAATAACGACCTAACTTCTCACACCACTTATGTTGAGTGTGTTAATTTTATACATGAGTGGAAAGGTTTTTGAGAAAATTTTCATGGCAATTTTATTTACTCTCAGAATCTTGCCAGAAGACTGCTGAGAGGAAGTCACCGAAGAAATATTTTTTCTTATTTCGTTTTGTTGAATATGTCTGACCTGGGGTGTGAACTGTGGTCTCATGTCTAATAAGCCGAAACATTACCTGCTAGACTACGCGACAACAATTGTGTGCCCCATACCTAAGGTTAAGCTAGTGTTGATATCCAGAAATTCTTATACAGGTTGTTACAATGGATAATTTGAAGGGATTCTCGCGCGAGATTAACATTTCTCCTTAGAAGGGCAAACAAATGATCTCACACAGTAGTTTGAAAATTTTTTCTTAAAGAAAAGATGATAAAATGAACCCACTATATAAAGACCAGACAAAAGTGACCCACTACGCGAATTAAGATTGACATGAAAAGCACATAGAGTGCAGCAATAATAACAGAACGTTGGCTTTTGCTTAGGTTGAGGTTGAAAATATATCACAACGATTTCTTTGCAAGTAGAGGATATTGGCTGTTGGGTCAAGATAGAAGATATTAATAGACTGTGTCTAGCATAAGGTGATTTATGCGTACGCTTTCAAATTTTATAAACAATGATGTAGGGTATCAAATATTTTGTTTTAACTGATTACGAATTCTTAATTTAATTTTTGCAATTTATTTAAAATTACTTTTTCTTATGTCTTATTAACAATTTATGATGATAACTGGATGAGTATGCAAAATATCAAACAGGATTCATAAAGTTTTCTATAACTTGTAGCACCGTAGTGGGTCTCAGTAGTCTGTCTATTGTGAAGTTGTTTAATTTAATAATTCATGCTCTTAAAAGTGAAAAGTATCACATTCCAATATGTTTTTTAGTGATTAGTGAAATCTTTGCAGATTTATTAAATAAAACGATTAAATGTGTATCCCTTGACAAGAGGAATAGCTAGATGAGTATGGAATACATGTCCTGAATCTCACAATCGCATGTAAAATTCAGAAGAAATAAAGATTTTTTAAGTAAAGAGGTTCACTGTAACAAAACTTGTATATTATTCATATAGGAAGAGTAATATTAGGAGGTCAAAAGCTTTTGATGCTCTGGGGACTTCAGAGGCAAATGGGATGTTCTATTAAAAGGTGAAAGAAATACTTCGACAGAGAATAAAATATAACTCTCATTCGCGATACGTGGCAATGCTTAAAATGGTCAGTAAGGTTTGACATTTTGCTATGAATAAAAAACATACGAACAAGATCGCAAATCATTGATTTTTTCTATATGTGCGCCGAATAAGACTAGAAATTTTCTATAGAAAATTCTTCAACGTTTTCAGTGATAAATAGAATTGCTTTCTTTTGTGTGAAGAGAAGTTGGAGATAGTTCAAGGGCTGCCACTACACCTTAAAAGCTGCACTGTTTGGTGAAGGGTCGTCTGCTTTATTGGATTATGTTATCCTAATGGCAGTTGGTTGAGAACTCACGTATAAAACACCACTATAACTGAGCGCTTTAAAGACGTTGCCGTAGGCTGAACGAAAGTAAATTTTGTAGGTTCAACGCTTAGGTAAAATTATTTACTGATTTGGAACTGAAGATGAAAATTACTTATTACAACCACGTGACTTTACTAAATCAAAAGAAAGGGTTTCTAAAGAAAATTGACAACCAATTAATGAACAGTACGGGCAAAGCCCGAACGAGCTACGAGCATCAATGTGAGCAAAGAACTCTCTATATATGAAGTCTTTAAAAGACTTCAAATTAAGTCTACTATAATCCATCTCACCATGAGACCTATTAGTGCATACCGTCGACTTTTAAGGCTAACATACGCTCACCAACCTCCTTCTTGCATAGCTGTGGTTAAAAATATTCCCATGTGAAGCCAAAACTAAAAGTTAAAAGTCGCATCAGGTAGGAACTCATAGGTCTCATTGCACTTGTCACCTTACAATTATAATGTAATTTCCAACGATAAGACTCTCATTAAATATGTGGCATAGAAAATTTTCTAAAAATTATATCAAAAGATTCTACAGATGGTTTAAGTCTGTACTCATCTCATTGCTTCAAAACTAACTGATTTATATTGCTGCAAAGAATGTCTAATATTTCCTGTAATGATGGAAGTATATTTCCTTTCCACACCCAAAGTATTTGAATAGATGTAAATATGGTTTCTTTGTCAGATAGATTAATAAATTTCAAATTTCATAAATAATTGTTGTTACAGGTTCAGGTGTCAGTTAAAGTGTTATTCAAGTTTTACGACCTCATAAGTAAATGAACTCAAAAGACAAAAAAATAATATTTAAACAATACAGTACGTTTTACGTTGAGTTTTGGGTTTTTTTTTCTGACTTTATTTGTTTTCTTTACTCTTAACAAATCCCACAGATACAAAACGGAAAAAATGCTAAATGCCTACAATATATGCGAACATTAAACAAACACTTGTTGAAAATAATGTTGAAAGGCAAATATTCAAAAATACAAACACAAACACAAAAGCAATCAGAATCAAAAACAAAAGATAACAATGAATTGAAAATAAAAATGAAATGAAAATATTTTTCAAAAGTCAAAAAACAATTAATCACCTGTTTGGTATGATCACCAAAGATCAATCACTTGTTGTTGGCCAATGTCTCAAAAATACTGTACCAGTTATACCCATGTACTCATGTACTGTGTGATGGTGGCTTAACAACAACAACAGCAATAATAATGGTAATGGTGAGATATTTCATACAGATTTCAATTATAACACGCACATATTTATTCAGTCATTTCCATTTAAATTTAACAACTCATGCATATGCCAGCCAGCCAGTTAGCCAATTTCAACGATGATAACCCACTTTTAATATTTTGTCAGCTTTTGTAACACCACCACCACAATACTTGTCACACTTTTCAGGCGATTGTTTCTTATTTTTTATTTTTTTTTCTTTTGTTGGTTTCTGTTTTTACCAAAAATTCGGTTATGAGAAGTAGGCCAGAGGAAATAAAACTAATTGTTATTGTCTGAACGAACGAACGAGTAGAGTAGTAAGTACCCTTAAGGAAAAGGGAGTGAGAACGGTTGAAATGGGAAGCAGTATCGACAGATCTGAAATTGAAATAAAAGCCTGTCACAGTGCAAACTTAAGCGTTTTTATGTTAAAACAATCATGCCAATTGCTTGTGGTTTTAATTAATTTAAAGTCAATACAAATTTTTGGTGACACCAACAACCAACTAAAACAACAGCAACAACAACAGAAATTACATATAAAAAAAAGACTGAAAAAAGCCTAAAGTCACGATTTGTTTAACAACCAAGTGATGTATGTTTTTTGTTTTTTCGATTTCAGTTAGTACGAGTATGTTAAACTTTTTTTTCTTCGATTTTTTTTTTTTCTTTTTGGAAATTGGTATTGAACCGCATAAGTGCGTGTTAACTTGGCCATTTTTTATGTCCATTTCTCTGATCTTCTTCACACAAGCTGTCTTACGGTATTTGTTTGGTTAGTTGCTTTGGGTTCAGTGGTTCGTTGGGTGTCGTTTTTTCTTGTTGTTGTTGCGCTTTTACAGTTTGATTTAAACAAATCGCCACGATTTGTGTTGATGTTGTAAACGATGTCATTGTATATTTGTTAAGGTTTTTTCATTTCTGTTTTTTGTTTTTTGGTAGCCGAATTTTGGTTACTTGATGTTAAAATTCATTAAACATTGTTGCCATATGCATATGATATACATACCATATGCACACACATGAAAATAAATTATTTTTAAACACTTGCCAATGTTTTTAAAAGTTTATAAAAGTTGGTGATACGTTTTGATAGCGGCTTTATATTCCAATATTTTTGGAAAACAGGGGTCTCAAGTTTTCTGCAGATTTATTTCAGGGTAAATAAGGAATATATGTATATTCCACATGTGATTCATCTTGGGTATGATGTTTTATTACGTCAGAATTTTTGTTTGTACCTGCAGCTCGCTATAGTCTAGTAGGTAGTGGGTTGACTTATTAGACGTAATGCCACGGTTCAAACCCCAGGTCAGACATTAAAACGAAATTATGAAAAAATTATTTCTACGGCGACTTCCACTCAGCAGATTTCTGACAAAAACTCTGAGAGTAAATAAAATTGCCATGAAGAGCTTCTCAAAAATCTGTCGTTCGGATTCGACTTTAAACTGTAGGTCTCGCCACTCATGTGTAAAATTAACTCACACAACATGAGTGTGAGTGGTGTGGGAAGCTAGGTCGTAATCCTGATTGTAATAATCAATTAAAAAAAAAATTGCAGCTCTATTGTCGATTAATTGGTTTTATATAAGTACGTGTAGAGTTTTCTCTTCCAGGATTTGCTTTCGGACTCTAGGCGATGTCATTTCTATTGATATCGACGGTTGCTCGTAGAATATGGACGAACTGTTACAAATGCCAAAAGTCATCAAAGGTTAATTTGGTTGGTTCTTGTTACTGTTTGTATACATACATACATAATTGGTCATTACAACCCTTCAGTCAGGATTATTGACCTAGTTTCTCACACCACTTATGTTGTGTGTGTTAATTTTATACATAAGTGGCGGGACCTACAGTTTAAAGTCAACTCCGAACGACAGATTTTTTGAGAAACTTTTCATGGCAATTTTATTTACTCTGAGTTTTTGCCAGAAATCTGCTGAGAGGAAATCGCCGAAGAAATAATTTTTGTATTTTGTTTTGATGTCTGGCCTGGGGCTCGAACCCTGGCTTTACGTCTAATAAGCCAACACACTACCTACTAGACGACGGCGACTACTCCTGTAGTTTGTATAGGTTTCATTAAAAATTAATTTTTAAGATGACTGGTATTAAGACTGCAACCAGGCATCGCTTGCTTTAGATGGGTATCGTAAGGATAACATTTAAAGTCGAACCAAAAGTATGCGGTTACAATTATTAACAGACCATCTTGATGCTTCATTCACTTATGACATTAGCTCCTAGACCATACGTACTATCTAATAAAGAAGTCGAATACTATCATCGAACACTATTATGGTGTAGAACCAACAATGAAATGCGATTTAAATTTTATTTTATTTATGGCTTAGAAATTGATTACAAGAGAAATTTCTTATTTCCCCCTGCAGGATAAATACTGCATCCTGCAATTAAAAAATAAAGCTTTAAAGGCTGAAATATTTTTATGTACCGCAGCATATTAATAGTGGATCCTAAGCCAATGAAAATGCGGTTTGAAATTATGGTTTTTCTTGGAATATTATTAGTATTAATACCTGATAATGTGGCCTATACGAGTATATGTCCCATCCATTTTCTAGTGTGTAGTATGTTGGTGTGCTGTACGAAAACTCTGAGTTCAAACCTCTACTTTGACGTCTTGGAAAAAAATGTGAAACAAATATTTCTTTCGCTTACCTCTTCTCTGAAGTTTCCGGCAAAAGCTCTGGTCATTACTAATTGCCGTGGAAAAGCTTTTCATATTTGTCGTCGACGTTAAACTGTTGATCCAGTCGCTCATGTTTAGACCATAATTCTGCTTAAAGTATTGTAACGGGCTATAATGTATGTACCATATGTAGATATTTTCAGTAGTTATTGGTCAGTAAATCTATTGAATTTTACTCTGACGTTTTCCGTTTACGTTTTCTTGCATAACATGACTTAAATCTGTAAAGAGCTGTGAAATTTACATTACTTTCTCTTTGCTGACGCAATTCTATTCTTAATGTGCCAATAATTAAGTCATGGTCGCTAGTAGTATCCGAACTTCCTTCAGTACGCGTATATTTGAGTAATGTTGACAGGGTCATTTTGATTTTCGGTTTGCCCGTCTGGTGAAATCCAAGTTACTTTATGTGTTTTAAGGAGACAAATTCTAAGTTGATTGTAATACAGGCATTTCAGTCTTCCCTTTGAATTCCAATGCCGTAAACCAGACTAAATGAAAATGTATATTACACATTAATTATATTAATCTGCAATAATGACGATTTTGTCTGACCATAAGTTCTTTAACTTTTTTAAAAAATTGTCCTCAATCTAATAAAATAATTCTTTTAATAATTAAGAATCCTTCTATTTTTGATTCCTTAATTCAAAGAATAAAACATTTCTATTCAATATATGGATATTGGCAATCCTATCAAATAGTGGGTTGTTTTGTTTTTTCCATTTTTTCACAATCAATTGTCGGCAGTATTAGAGTAATTTTCCATTTTTTTTTTACTTCCCTTATTGTTGTTGTATCACTAGTGCTATTACTATTATTTTTCTAGTCGTAATAATGTCGCTATCGCTGTCGTCAGCTACAAAGTCATCGTCTTCTTAGTAGCGGTCGCTTTCGTTGTCCCATTCGTTAGTTTATTTCGTTACGTTCATTTGTTAAGAGTGCGACGACGTCGTTCTTGGCGGTTGAGTGGAGTGTTTGTGCTTTATGGCCTGCCCAGTTTGACTTAAAGATTATTTGAGCTTTTGCGATGGGTTCACTTAATTTAAACAACATGCAAAATACGATTTTATTTTTGTTGTTTTTTCTTTGGACATCCTCTCTTAGCCTTCTTAACCACTACATTTACGCTCACACTCACACAACACTTACATATTGTGTGTGTGAGCGAATTTCAATGTTTAGATCTGTCCACTATTTGTTGTCGTTGTCATTGTATGCGTTCGTATGAAAGAGATGGGTTGAAAGTGAGTGAGAGAGAGAGAGAGAGAGCCACATACATATGTGCTGTAAAATATTTAAAAGTGTTCATATAGCACTTGCTTTACAACCATATTTGGTTAAAATTCAAATGGCATTAACACGTTTCCGTATTGTATTCACATGTTGGTTTATTGCCAACATGTGTATGTACGTGTATGTTGTTGGTGGTGTTGTTGTTGGCGGTGGTGTTGTAGTTCATAGCGATCAATACGATGGCATTTGCACGCATTTGTGTGATCACTTGTAAACTTTGCGGCAAGTTAATTCGTGGTAACGAAAGAAATCTTTCTTTTTCTTTTTTTTCTGTTTAGGTTTCTGTTTCGGTTTCATTCGAAGTTTTAAATTTGTCAACCTTATGTTGGCTTATTTACGTTTGTTTGGTTATTTGGTTCGTTGCTTGGTTCATTTGTTCAATTTAGTTTTTATTTCACGTATGTAAACACACATGAGTGTGTTTGTTTGTGTTTGTTTTTAGTTTGCGGGTACTTCATCTTCTTCGTTTTTTTTTTCTGCTGGTGTTTAGAGTTGTAAAGAAAGACAATTTGTTGTTTCGTGTCCTCATGATCGGTGGCAATAGTTTGCTACTAACCTGTCGTAATTCTTGCTTTTAATTTGTTTTTAGTTTTTTATTTACTCTGTCCGTCTGCTTGACTGTTGTTGATTTTCGGTTTTGTTTCACTGGGATTTATCAAAGCTTTCTTTGCGTGCTGTTTTAACCACTTATGCACAATGGGTCTAGTTTTTCAAATTGTAGGTGATATGCAGTAAATTCTTCTTAATTGTGATTGACTAATAAAACAATCTAAAATAAAAATCTTGTTATGGAAAGTATTAATTTGAACAGTTGTTGTATGACAAATAATTACAATCAAAAGACTTAAGATACAAACCTCTTTATGATTGTAGTCCCAGTTGAATGAAGTGGTGAGAAATTTTGATCAGAACACTTGACTTGTATGAAATAAATTAGAAAATAATATGAGTCGACAGATGGGTAGGTGAAATATTTTACCCTCTGCTGGATTCCAAGCAATGTGGGAGTAAATTCACGACAATAAGCTGTGGAGGGGAACTTTTACGAGGCTAATAGAGGCGACATATTTTTGGAGAAGGAAAAGAGATATTATGAAAGGTTATTCTATATTATTATTGGTTAATTACAAAAAGGATCATACAATATTATGTATCAACGTTATGCTTGAAGCAATTCAGGAACAATTAGAGGTAATTAACTGGTATTTTAACTCAAAAAGTGTGTAGATTCTGTTCCGGGGAGAATGAATTATCAGACCACATATTGGGAACAGCTAGGTGTATATCCTTGTTGGGCAATAGGATTGGGATTGTATGGTCGACATACTAAAGCAGCAGAACCCATGTTGAAAACGTTATATCTGCCATCACTAGAGAACCTAAGACGAAATATTTTCCAGCTTCTAGAATTCATCAATGGAATTTAAGTGATCAGAGGTAGTTTGGATAAAATTGAGTAGGATCTTGTATATCATCAAGACATATAAATAGTAATGTGGATACTAATCATTATACTTTGTGCCCCAAATATTTTGTGATGAAAAATCCTCTTCAAACTCTATTAATGGACTTTTTATCCGCTTAAGAAAAGTAATTTGAGATACAATTAATGTATCTATTTTCACTACTAGTCGCTGTAGTCTAGTAGGATGTGTGTTTGCTTATTAGACGTAAATCCATGGTTCAAACCCCAGGTCAATCATCTCCAACAAAATGAAATATGAACAAATATATCTTTGGCGGACGCCTATCAGCAGATTTCTGGGAAAAACTCTGATAGTAAATAAAAAGTGACGTGAAAGGTTTCTGAAAAATCTGTCGTTCGGGGTCGACTTTAAACTATAGATGAGTGGTTGCGAGAAGCTAGGTCATAATCCTGACTGAGCGATTGTAATGGCTAATTATTATCAAAGAATTAAAAGAAATTTTTGACACAATTTACAGTTTTTGTCTTGTCTCATGCCATTGTCCTTCCCCCTAAGCAGAATAAATTGTTTTTGTGGTTTTTGTGTTTTTCGGTTTATTTTCTGTCTTTTTTTTTTTTTGTTGTGTGCTTTGCGAGCTTATTTTTTTCTGTGTGTTTTTCGTATTTTATTTTTAGTTCGTTTGTGTTAAGACAATTTCATGTTTCTTGTAGTTTAAGTTGTTTTTTAAGCCTAAATTATTAACCCTAGTCCTTTTACAAATGTTCCGCAATTATTGTGTTCAGCTCATTAGCGGTATATTTTTTATTTCGCTTTTTTTTTTTGTGCGGTTTTTCTCCTTTATTTAACTTTTTATTCCTTTTTTTTTTTGAAACCATTGGCCACGATTTCTTTTTTTTCATCTTCATATTTTGTGTCTGGTTTTTATATGTATGTTTGGGTGTGTGGATGGATATACAGTGTTAAGAAGAGGGATACGTTTGTTTTTTGAATGTTTTTGTTTTACTAATTTGTACATTTGTCAGATAATAAATGTTTAGTGGAAAGTTTGTTGTTTATATACTTTAATTTATAATTTTTGCATTTTTTCTGCTTTGTTGTTCTTCCTTTTTTACTTGTAAGGTGTGAAATTATGTTCATACATTGTTAAACATGTTAATTTCTTTTTCTGTTTTTTAGGTTTTTGTTTTTATTTATAGAGAACTCATCAATGTAAATTGGCTTACATGATACGCTGTATTGAAAACATGAGAGGAATACATACATATATCCAAGTTTTACTGTTTTAAGGCTTAAAGGAATAGCCAAACGAATTGGTTTCCTGGTAAAATGTAGGTTCTTTGTATAGTTTTACTTGAAAAATATGACATATTTTTCAATTTAAATTTGTTATGTGGCAAAGCAAAAACATACGCGAATTCTGTATAATTTTTTAAATTAAAATCAAAAGACTTAAGACACGAACTTTTTTATGTGATTTCATAACACTATTGAAATGCATGTATGTATGCAATATATTTCATTTTAAATATGCTTATTTAACGGCCATAGATACAGAATAGAAGATAATTTATGGCCGTATTGTTTTTAATCAATTTATTTATTGGGTCTCTATACATACATACGTACATATGTATGCCTTACTACGAGTATAATGCAATATTAACACTTAATAAACGGATATGATATAATCATTGTATTTTATTTGAATATTTATTGCAGATTAAATATTTATGATGTGTTTGCAATTGAAGCCCGTTAAGTTAATCTATAATTTATACAAAACGATCAAAATATAAATGATTTACTCGCATTATATGTGTGACATTTCTATTAAAAGCAATTTTAAATGCAAATTAAAATGCAATATTATGACCAATGTTATGTTAACCAATATTTAATATTTTGTTATAACTAAAAAATCAACGGATATAAGCTTAAATTTAATAACGAAAGAAAACAAATAAGAAACGAACAGAAAAAACTATCACATTTAATCGATTAAATCTAATAGTAACCGTATAACTTGTAGTATATTTCTCATTTTTTTTTTTCAATTTATTTCATGGCATATTATTCTAATTTTGCTCCATTCTTTGCTGCTTATTTATATTGAAAAGCCCCAAAAGCAATTAAACAATACAATCGCCACCCACACTGTTTGCAATAGAATGTTTCTGATTTGATTCCACTGCTGCTGCTGCTGCTGCTGCTGCTATAGTTCTTAGTTCTAAAGTCGTTCTTACAGCAAATGGTGGTGATGTGAACAAAAAGTATTTAAATTTAAATTAATTTATAAAAATCAAGTACTTGTCAAGAAGCTAATGTTTCATTGTTTCCATTCTAGTTTTTTTTTTTTTCTTAAGCACCTGACAATATTTCGAAAATTATAAGCAGAGTTATAAAATAATGTGTTCCTAGACTTAATATTTTTGTTTGAATAAAACCAATGTAAAAAAATTTAGAAAAATTTGTTTGTAAACATTTCGAAATTTATGTTGAATTTGAATAGAGCTTCAAGCGTTTTTTGAATTTTACAATAAAAACAAGTCAATTTAGAGATGTTCCGATTGAGTACTTTAAACCTACTTAACACGCCATTCCAAACCTTTAGTCTGGATTACATCGTGGTTTCTCACACCATTCATAATGTGTGTGTTAATTTTATCTATGAGTAGCAGGATCTATAGTTTGACGTCAACTCCAAATGATAGAAACTTTTTCAAGGCTATTATTTTCACCCAGAATTTTTGTCAGAACACAGAGATGAGACTGTATCCCATCGACAACATACATACATAATTGGCCATTACAACCCTTCAGTCAGGATTACGGCCTAGCTTCTCACACCCTTCATGTTGTGTGCGTTAATTTTATACGTGAGTGGCGGGACCTACAGTTTAATGTCGACTCCGAACGACAGATTTTTGAGAAACTTTTTCATGACAGGTTTATTTACTCTCAGATTTTCTGTCAGAAATCTGCTAAGAGGAAATCACCAAAGAAATATTTATTTTTTCATATTTCGTTTTGATGCCTGACCTGGGATACGAACCCGGGCTTTACATCTAAGAAGCCAACACACTACCTACTAGACTACGGCGACTTCAAATCCCATCGACAACGGAACAACTTTTTCTGGATTTTATCACATCAACTCAAAATTTTATAAAACCCAAAGAAAAAAACCGCGTGATATTGAATGGAATGATCTTGATGATCTCCAGTTGACATAAGAAGTTTTCTGCGATATTTTGTACTGGAAACCTTTGCTGCAGTAAATTGGTCGCAGCATGCGCTATGTAGCAAGTGGCATCATTTTGCTGAAACTACTTGTCTGAAACAAGTCCATACCGTTGAGGCCACAATAATTGTGTTATAATATTTTTGTAACGAACGCCACATCTTTAGAAAAGTAATGCTCCATCATGCTGCCTAACCAAATTCGGCAACAGAGAGTTGCTCTTTGTGGATGCAATTGTTTTTCAAGGATGAAGATTTTCTGAGCCCCAAGTTTGACAAATTTGTTTATTCACTAAGCAATGTTGACAATACGAAAATATAACTTTTTTCGAAAAAATAACATTAAGTCACTTTACCCTCTAGAAGACGGCCAGCGCTTTCCATTGTCTGCCGGTTTGAGCCCCAAAAAGTTGAGACCGCTATCGATTTCATGTTTTCGGCGATACTCTGGTCTACAGCAGAAATGTTTTAAGAGACTGTCAATAACCCAGATTCTCAAACTTTTTTTTTTACCATTTTTCGAATGGTTGGCACATTAGGTGAGCTGTTTTAGACAGAAAGTTTTTTTGATGTTACAGAGCTGTCTCCGTAAAAGTTTTTAAATTTTTATAATAAATTTTCAAAATTATAACGCATTTTCCTTGGGTAGTCGGTATAACACTCGATGTTAATGTAACACGGTATTTCGCAGAAGCTTCGTGATAGGTTGAACGATATCCAGTACACTGACGACATTTGTCTTCAGTTTCATTGCTTTTCTAGCATGCTTTCCAAGATTCACGCATTTATTATTAATAAAATAAGGCTGCATGGATAACATCCATTATACTTATGTCGTTTGCCTTCTGTTCTATCACTTCTCTAGATTACAGTTCAAAAACCAAGCATTTTTTATTGGTCAAGCTGAGATGGGATGGTGAACAACGATTTGCTAATGACGTTTGATTTTGGCTTTTCGCTTCCCTAGCATGTACTTCAGGATCGGTAAATTTGCTGTGAGCGTATAAATAAGAAAATGTCACTGTACTGTAAAGTTTTTCCATCTTTATTGTATTTGATCTTTAAATTCCTTTAAATTTCTGTATAAAAATGAACGCAGGCATGCTTTGTATATGATTTTACTACAGTTTCCGTTTGCTTAATATTTCAAATGATTGCTTAAAAATCATTGGAAAACATTTATTCATTCATGCACGTCAGAAAACTGTTAAACTTCAACTTGTCATGTATAAGCATGTGTATCTTTGAACTCAGTATGTATTCTTATACACACACACACTGTATTATTATTTATAATATTTTTTCCAATGCTTAAAGTAAACATGTGTCTCTGTAAATAAAAAAAGAAATAAAAAAGTATGGTGATGTAAAGTCCCATATAGAATCGTTATATTGTGATTTTTGAGATTGACAACAACCTGTTCTTTCAACAGCTCTTATTATTTAAGACGGATTTATTTTAAATTAAAATGTAAGTGAATTTTTTTCCTCTTCTCTTGATGGTGGAGGCATACAAAACAAAATATTGAAATTATAATTAATAAAATATATGGGGGTTTCCATTCATTATTTTCTTCTACAAAACTTAATAAGCGCAAAAAAGTATGTGTCTTAAATCTTTTTATATGGATTTGTTTAAAGTGTACACAGTTTAGCTTTTTAAATGGAAAAGCCCATATAATCATCTCATATAACCGCACCATAAATGATTGCAAGTTAATTAACGTGGTTCAATATTTTTAAGACTCTTAGCAATGACTTGATTTGGTTTTTTTTTTTTAAATTTCCATTGTATTGTTTCGTTAAAGTTTTGTTTTTGTAAAATTTTAATTTTTTTTGTATTTGTTGCTTTATAAACAGCAGTCATAGAGGGCGTTACAGGCGTCACAAATCTTATGCGTGTTCTTTTGATACATTTTGATCGAAGCCAAATAAAAAACTAAAAAAATATTTCTTCAATTATAAATATATTTTCTAAAACAAACAAAAACAACAGCAACAAAAAGCACTTAAAACTACTCTAAATTGAAAATTTTATAAAGACATTAAAATCGTTATCTTAATACTAAAAAATATTTGTATTGTTTGTGGCAAAAAAAGAAAAAAAAGAACAGAAAAATTGTTATGAGTCAAATCAATCAAATCAAATCAAATTTTTTACTGGCGCTGAAAACTCAAAAAGCACGTTTTTAATTAACTTAAGATTTGAAATTTTTCTTTTATTTTTTTTTTTATTAAAATAGGGTCTCCTCTATACAGTCAGTCATACAGTACAAGTTAAGTTGAAAAAGCTAAAGCTAATCAAAGTATAAAAACTTACATAAAACTTTAGGTCACAATCTGCCAAATAAGGTAAAACAGATAAAAAAATGTTTAAGCTGTTGGAAAATGAACCTTAGGATAAAAAGCCCTGTGTATGTAATGCTTAATTAACATGTTTGTACAGCATCGAAAATAATCACCAGCAGTTACACTGTTAAAAAAATAAATTGGGTTGTAACAATTAGTTTTGTTTGATAAAATATAATTTCAAGAGGAATATTTAAACGTGGCAGTTAAAGCTACAGTCTTTTGACAAAGGTTTGTAGGCTTCACAAAGATCTGAAACGCTCTTCTCCTACATTTTTAAATTTCTCTCTGTTCTCTTAAGGAACATAGGGTTTGAACGAAACATCTTACTCCATCTTCCTCCTATTTCTTTCAGGTTCAGCTTCAGTTTCATTAATAGCAGCACCTAAGATGATGGAGTTGCAAACAAGCAAGTGCACACGTGTGCCTACGGAAACCTCCTCTTCTTATGAAATTTCGTTGTTTGAGGTAAACTGTCTGGGGACCCCGAATGAATGAATGAACTGCCTGTGTGAATTATTTGGGGGTAATTAAAGACTCTTAAGTTTTAAATTTCGAAAACCATGATTAAAATTTGATTCGAATCAGAATTGCTTGCATTTATATTTAAGCACTACACCATGACACTCAATTATATTTATTGAGGATAGCAAGAAGTACCAGCGGGCAGTTTGTGAACTCAAAGCAAACTGGAAGACAAATAATGGCCGCTTAAAATATACCAAAGCTAACTGACAAGACTTGGTTAGCCGATAACGACAATCGTCAACAGAATTTCGCACTGAAGCATGAACCACAATGAAGTCAACTACATTTTCTTTCACCACAACTGGTCTACAAGCTCTGCAGAAGTTTTAAGTAGACAAGAGAACTCTCTCTCCATGTTAATCAATTATGTGGGAGAATGGGTACAGTGTAAGAGATTTTACGATCCAGTTTAAACATTTAATTGCTAAGCTTCGTATCCATGTGTGTTTCTATACCATGTGTGTCTGGGAATGATGAAATATTTATTTACAGTGCCAGAATTGGTATGAGAGGCTAGGTGATAATCCTGACTGAATGGTTGTCATGATTATGTATGTATGTATGTATATGTCATTCGACAGGATTGTGTGATTAAGTAAATTCACTAGCTGATTATTGCTCACGTCGGTCAGGAACCCATATCAATTAAATGACAAGCGGATACTAACCAGCTTACAGATGAAGATTGCACCTGGAACAGATACGATTGCCCCTTAGCTCCCACAGAAGATATAATTGATAAGAGAATATATAAATAAAAATCCCTTACTTCCGACCAAGCTTCCTCAGCTAATAATTCAGCAGGGAATACACTTCAATAGTCTGAGAGGCTGAAAGATACCTTCAAATCTAGATTTTCCACTGCTTATTTTATACTCTAGTCCAGCACCGCATACACGAAGAACATTGTCACAGAACCAATGTAAACCGCTTGGAATTCTTGTGTGGAATCTCTTAAGAAGAGGTAGAGTTAATTTCCTTCACAGCCTTACGATACTCGGAGAGATTGGCAAATATTTCATTAGGCCTGGCAAACAGAATGGAATCATTATTTAAAATGTGCATTGTGCAATTATAATAAAGTAGGCGCTATAGTCTCTTAGGCTGTGTGTTGGCTTATTAGACGTGAGGCCACACTTCAAACCCCAGGTCAGAGTTCTCCAACAAAACGAAATATGAGAACTCTAAGCAGATTGCTGGCAAAATCTCTGAGAGTAAATAAAATTACAATAAAAAAGTTTACCAAAAATCTGTCGTTCGGACGTTAATCTATAGGTCTTGCCACTCATGTATAAAATTAACAACCACAACATAAGTGGTGTGAGAAGCTAGGTCGTAATACTGAATGAAGGGTTCCAAAACCAATTATGTATGTATTGTGATATTAATACGGCCAGTGTCTAAAGTCATGGCTTGCAATGTAGCCTCGTCGTGAAAGCACTTATTTTAAATGCTTTTCCGCTATCGATGCTATACGAGATTCAATTTTTACAAAACACATTGAATTTCTTTGAGTGTATGTAAGCAAAGCTATCATTTTAAAAAACTTTGTTAAACATGTTGTTCATACAAGACTTTACACTGTGTGTGTAGCCAACCAGGTATCATTTTATCTATAAATTGTACATTATAATTTACAATGTTTACAACATCAGCAAAAACACCAACACTGCCAACAATACCACGACTACATTACTACGTATACTATTGCAAGAATACGAAAACATGGCTGTGCTAATATTATGATTATAGAGTGTTTTATTGTTGTATAAATATGAATGCATATACTTACATATTTTGTTGTACCTGACAAAATGACATTAATTGAGTAATTTATATTGATGGCGTCAGTGTTTTCTGTTTTCAGTTTTTTTTTGTTTCCCTATTCTTTTCATCAATATTGTCCTTTTTCGCGGTTTTTTTCTTTTTGTTGAACATGTTTGGTTTAATGACAGCTTTCAGCCTGTGTACTACATAGTATACAGAGGGAAAAAAACGATGTCAGCATAATGATGATTTGAATCTCCATCATCATCATCATCATCACCGCCGTCATGATCCTACTTAACATTATAATGGTATAGTTTTGAGATTGTTATGCTATTTTTTTGGTTTTTATTTCTCTTTTTTTCTGTGCCTTTATGTTTGCCCCATCCGCGACATCAATGTCATTATTGTGATCGTTTCATAAACTATCATTTGGTTGACTGTTATTATTATGATTACCACTCAACATGAATTCAATTAACACTTGTCAGTCGATTACTTGTTTCTCCATATCAAACTAAATGAACGCTAAAGTTTTCTGTAAGATTTCGGTGCGGTTCCTTTTGCAAATCGTTAAGATTGAGTACACTATATTGGGTATAATGATTGCTATAAGCAAACAATTTTCTGACCCATTGCATTGAATTGAGTTCAGATATTGGAGACTTTCAGTGCTTTCAGAAAATGAAATCAAATTGTTTTTTTTCAAGACCGCTCGTCTACTAAATAATCTGAAATTCTCAGAATATTGTTCCATACACCAGAAATTTAGTCTCAAATTACAAAATTTAATTATAAAACATTTTATATACAACTATCCTCTACAGTAGGGTGATTATCAATCCCACCGATGACCATTATAGCTTAAGGTTACTTGTGTCTACCAATATTGGTGTTGTCTTTCAAGTAAAAACGGTGGGTTATTTAGTGAGATGTGATCTTTGTAATGTTATAGTTTACAAACACTTTTATAGGACAACAAGAAGTCTTAATCACGTTTTTATTGTAACATTTTCGTATACGTTCAAGATTTTTATTTGCATGTTAAATAAAAAAAATAAAAAATCACATATGCTTACTTAGTTTGTGTTTAATAGGAAGGCAACTAGATTAAGGAAAGGCTGGCTAACATTTAAATATAATCGTATGCATTCGATTATATAATTAATAAATAAATTGACTTTGGTTCATATTGAGTGCATTCACTACATGGCATTTTATTGTAAACTTTTAATTTTAAATACTTTATAGTCCCTTGTAACAAGTAACATTGAGTTGTCCTTTCCCCGTCTCATACACTGAAAAATTTTGTAAAAATTTGCTGTCCAAAGATAAGATCAAGATAATCACACGTAAATGTACGTAAATAACATAGCAGGGACATAAACAATAAGAGGTACTTCCTAGTGTCTAGTAGCTTCCAACTTAGGGCTATTAAAGTTGACGACCCGACCTTTTGTTACAAGTATTAGAGGAAAAGTATTAGACATCACTGCAGCTAGTGCGAGGTATAAAGGTATCATGCGCGGTCTCTCTATCGAATAGGTCTAGGAACCCCGATACTACCATTTCGAAATCCAACCTTAGTTTAATAATCTACAAAGCATCTCAGCAAACAAACTCTTAAAGAATCAGTATGAGCTCGAAGATAGTGTGACTTCAATTGTAACTGTCTCAAGAGAAACAGGACGAAGTTTGGTGGAACTGAGAAACGGAAGTCATAGGCTCGTGAACGGACATATGTAGGCAAAATGTTCGACTTCAGGGTGAGGAAATATCAAAAACTAGCAGTAAAATGTTTGGTAATATCACTTGATAGTAAATAGATATGAAAAGCTCATATAGATATAGATATAAATATAGATATAGATATAGATATAGATATAGATATAGATATAGATATAGATATAGATATAGATATAGATATAGATATAGATATAGATATAGATATAGATATAGATATAGATATAGATATAGATATAGATATAGATATAGATATAGATATAGATATAGATATAGATATAGATATAGATATAGATATAGATATAGATATAGATATAGATATAGATATAGATATAGATATAGATATAGATATAGATATAGATATAGATATAGATATAGATATAGATATAGATATAGATATAGATATAGATATAGATATAGATATAGATATAGATATAGATATAGATATAGATATAGATATAGATATAGATATAGATATAGATATAGATATAGATATAGATATAGATATAGATATAGATATAGATATAGATATAGATATAGATATAGATATAGATATAGATATAGATATAGATATAGATATAGATATAGATATAGATATAGATATAGATATAGATATAGATATAGATATAGATATAGATATAGATATAGATATAGATATAGATATAGATATAGATATAGATATAGATATAGATATAGATATAGATATAGATATAGATATAGATATAGATATAGATATAGATATAGATATAGATATAGATATAGATATAGATATAGATATAGATATAGATATAGATATAGATATAGATATAGATATAGATATAGATATAGATATAGATATAGATATAGATATAGATATAGATATAGATATAGATATAGATATAGATATAGATATAGATATAGATATAGATATAGATATAGATATAGATATAGATATAGATATAGATATAGATATAGATATAGATATAGATATAGATATAGATATAGATATAGATATAGATATAGATATAGATATAGATATAGATATAGATATAGATATAGATATAGATATAGATATAGATATAGATATAGATATAGATATAGATATAGATATAGATATAGATATAGATATAGATATAGATATAGATATAGATATAGATATAGATATAGATATAGATATAGATATAGATATAGATATAGATATAGATATAGATATAGATATAGATATAGATATAGATATAGATATAGATATAGATATAGATATAGATATAGATATAGATATAGATATAGATATAGATATAGATATAGATATAGATATAGATATAGATATAGATATAGATATAGATATAGATATAGATATAGATATAGATATAGATATAGATATAGATATAGATATAGATATAGATATAGATATAGATATAGATATAGATATAGATATAGATATAGATATAGATATAGATATAGATATAGATATAGATATAGATATAGATATAGATATAGATATAGATATAGATATAGATATAGATATAGATATAGATATAGATATAGATATAGATATAGATATAGATATAGATATAGATATAGATATAGATATAGATATAGATATAGATATAGATATAGATATAGATATAGATATAGATATAGATATAGATATAGATATAGATATAGATATAGATATAGATATAGATATAGATATAGATATAGATATAGATATAGATATAGATATAGATATAGATATAGATATAGATATAGATATAGATATAGATATAGATATAGATATAGATATAGATATAGATATAGATATAGATATAGATATAGATATAGATATAGATATAGATATAGATATAGATATAGATATAGATATAGATATAGATATAGATATAGATATAGATATAGATATAGATATAGATATAGATATAGATATAGATATAGATATAGATATAGATATAGATATAGATATAGATATAGATATAGATATAGATATAGATATAGATATAGATATAGATATAGATATAGATATAGATATAGATATAGATATAGATATAGATATAGATATAGATATAGATATAGATATAGATATAGATATAGATATAGATATAGATATAGATATAGATATAGATATAGATATAGATATAGATATAGATATAGATATAGATATAGATATAGATATAGATATAGATATAGATATAGATATAGATATAGATATAGATATAGATATAGATATAGATATAGATATAGATATAGATATAGATATAGATATAGATATAGATATAGATATAGATATAGATATAGATATAGATATAGATATAGATATAGATATAGATATAGATATAGATATAGATATAGATATAGATATAGATATAGATATAGATATAGATATAGATATAGATATAGATATAGATATAGATATAGATATAGATATAGATATAGATATAGATATAGATATAGATATAGATATAGATATAGATATAGATATAGATATAGATATAGATATAGATATAGATATAGATATAGATATAGATATAGATATAGATATAGATATAGATATAGATATAGATATAGATATAGATATAGATATAGATATAGATATAGATATAGATATAGATATAGATATAGATATAGATATAGATATAGATATAGATATAGATATAGATATAGATATAGATATAGATATAGATATAGATATAGATATAGATATAGATATAGATATAGATATAGATATAGATATAGATATAGATATAGATATAGATATAGATATAGATATAGATATAGATATAGATATAGATATAGATATAGATATAGATATAGATATAGATATAGATATAGATATAGATATAGATATAGATATAGATATAGATATAGATATAGATATAGATATAGATATAGATATAGATATAGATATAGATATAGATATAGATATAGATATAGATATAGATATAGATATAGATATAGATATAGATATAGATATAGATATAGATATAGATATAGATATAGATATAGATATAGATATAGATATAGATATAGATATAGATATAGATATAGATATAGATATAGATATAGATATAGATATAGATATAGATATAGATATAGATATAGATATAGATATAGATATAGATATAGATATAGATATAGATATAGATATAGATATAGATATAGATATAGATATAGATATAGATATAGATATAGATATAGATATAGATATAGATATAGATATAGATATAGATATAGATATAGATATATTTAGATATAATAGATATGAAAAGCCTTATAAAAACGGCAAAATATGCCGTACCATTACCAAAAGGCTTGCAGGGAAGAATTATACAATGGATATACATATACAATTATGGTCAATCCAATAGTGAACTATGGAGCCATTGCTTGGTTAGGCAGAACGAATCTGAAAACATTTCAGATGAAGTAAGACAAGACGCAAGGACAACAATGTGTTGGTATAGGATAATTGAAGACAATTCTAACAAGAGATACACTAGGGGAAATCGTTAACTGAAAAATCGTGGGGTCGGCAAACTAATCCTTAATTATACCCTGTGCAAAGACAGGACAATCATGATTAGCTTAACATGATGGCTGCATTCTCTTTTAAAAGAGTATTGCTCTGTAAGTAAAGGATGGATATTGGGACAGGAGAGGGGTTTTTTGGTTTCAATGTGAGGCCATGGGGAAACTTGCGTTTTTCTTCCGTAACTTCAAAGAATTTGCATAATTACAAAACGACGGTAGATAAATGAGTTTCTAGTGCTCGAAGAGGTTCAAGTGCAATCTAGTAAAGAGTGCTAAAACAAAACTCCCTAATCCGAAGTCTTTGAGAAAACAAAATTTCACCCAGAGAACTAGTTAAGGGTGTTACTATAGCATATCGATAAAGGGTTATTTGAAAAATCAATGTGGTTGAGTGAAACTTGCTAGAAGGATTTCAGAGAAGGTAACATCAACTTTGATAAACGGCTTGCGTGTTATCGTGGAACAATCTGTGGAATGCCGTACACCACTGTATCTGTTTCGTAGACCTAGAGAAAGCCTTTAACAAACTGAATTAAGATGATGCATGAAGCGCACTGTCATAAAAGAAAATCCCGTTGAGATTTATTGAGAATCAATACCGCAGCGTAACGTGAAGTATTAAGTCTAGCAAACATCTGAATTGGACGGTGGTAATTGGAATAGCAATTCACGAAAGCTATGATCTGACAACAGAGTATTCAGAGCACGACTAATCATAATATACTATAGATATTCAACTACCATGACGTCATTTGTCCCACACTAATGGGGTTAGATCAATCATTTTTTGGACATCTATTGCTTTGTCGTTTTTGCATGTATAACGCTGGTATTTTCTGCGTCACCTGTTCAGATAAGCCATAGCTGATATCAAAGTATTATAAATAAAATTTAAAACCAATTAATTTTGTTATTGTTTGTAATATTCGTAATATTTTCAGCATATGCTCCATAAAGCCACTTGTTTTCTAAATTATGCCCGTACGAAACAATTCATCATATTCATGTCAATAATTTGTCATTATCATTTGCATTGTTTTCTCTCTAATTTGCCAATTATAATGTGTTTGTTCTCTCGTAAACAAAAATAACAATAATAATAATATTTATTATTGAAAAATTATTCATACATACATACGTGCATATTAAAAAAATATTTTTCTAAATTGTTTTTTTTTTTTTTTGTATAATTTTCCTCCATTAACTTATTCGCATATTTTAATATAAAATCATCGTTAATTCTGCCATTTTAGTTAAATAATCGCAATTTAAAATTCATTGTCGTGATGAGGAACTGATTGTCAATAATTTTTCTTCTATTACACACTCATATGTATGTTCGTATTTATTTATGTACGGTGGAGAGAAGCTCTAATACAATATGTATGAAAATTATATCGTTTTGAAATGAGTGAATAAACGATTGGAATGGAAAATGAATGAGTGACTGGTTGGTTGACTGAGTAACTGAATGACTGAATGAATAACGAATGATAATGCTCAAGAAATTCAGCAACTAACTGCATACAGTTTTATTGCATTTAGTGGAAGTTGCAAGCAAGTTGATCTTTCTCAAAGACAGACATCAATTGATTTGACATTAAAAGAATGTTATTCTTCAATATATTTTCGTATTTTTATTTTTATTTTCTTTTAATACTTTTTCCTCTTCTGCTTATATTTTATTTCGAAAACCAGAGAGAGATGGCAGAAATGGCAGAGTAAAAAAAGGCTATAAAATATTGTATGTATTTATTCCACCCACCCGTTTTTGTTTTTGTTTTTTTTTTTGTACATAAAACTTTAGTTGCATGCCTTTTTCTTATTGTGTGTGTGTTTTCTTTTCTACTCTTGTTTGCAGCGTTTTTCTATTTTTTGGGTGCATCAATATCAATTGAATAACTTGTTAGTTTTAGACTTTATACGTATGACGTTTTCGAAAAGAAGAGATTTATATTGATAATGCAAAACAATATTCCTTCGAATGTTGCATGCAGCATGTGTATGTGTGTGTGTCTATGTTTGTTTGTTTGTTGTTAGTTTCGAGATAATCAAAATGTAAATTTATGCTATTTCACGTATTGCACTGTTTGTGACACTTGAGTAGGTTCTTGGAATATCTACATGTGCATGTGAGTCTGTTTTATTTTATTTTTTTTTTTATTCTGTTTCTTTTTCTTCTATAACCATGGCTGCTTACACATGTGTCTACCACATAGACTTGTAGCATGAAGGATGTATCTATGAAAGTTTCGTATTGCAATTTTTTGTCGAAATAATGGTGGTATTTATAGGTTTAACTGTTAAAAATATTATGGAGAAATTATTTGAAATATTTTAATTTATATTGATGATCAACTGATGGAGTCTTTTATCTTTTGAAAGAATTGACAGACCAAAGAATTTTTATTATATTTTGAAGACAACTACATAATCGTTAACTGCAGTTTAGGAAATTGTAGTGTCTTCGTTATTTAAGGCCAGGTCATTTAAATACATTTGCATCTGTAATAAACTTTTGAACAGGTCCACAGCCTATTTTCTATTTGGCGTGTAGTAATTTTACCCAGAATTAGCAGGACTTGAAGTCGCCGTAGTCTAATTGGTAGTGTATTGTCTTATTAGACATGAGTCCACGGTTCGAAAACGAAATAAACAAAAAAAATATTACTTCGTCGACTTCCTCTCAGCAGATTTCTGGCAAAAACTCTAAGAGCAAATAAATTTGACATGAAATGTTTCTCAAATATCTGTCGTTCGGAGTCGACTTTAAACTGCAGGTCCAACAGCTCATGTATTAAATTAACGCACTCAACATATGTGTGTGGTGTGAGAAACTAGTTCGTAATCCTGACTGAAAGGATGCAATTATGTATGTATGTATTAATAGGACTTACAATTGGAGATCAACTCCGAATGACTGATTATGAAATTTTCTCAAGTTAATTAGCTGTTCTCACTGGGACCCTCATCTAATAACCCGATATACGTTTTTAAAGAGCTTAAATTATATCCTTGTCCGTTGATGAAATCCTTCCAGAACTATAGATTAAGCATTACTTCAGGACACCATCCATAGCACTATGCTTGACACGTGGTGTTACAGTTCGGTTATCGCGATAAATCGATGCTAAATTTTCTTCCGCCGAACCAGCTGCTTGTTGTCGATGTTGTTGCAGTGCTTTATGTTCCCTTTGCCATTATGCCGAGTCTGTACAAAACTCGTCTGAAAAACAATTGGCCGGCATCATGTTTGCCACTCTATTGGCACATCTCTGTAATTTGAATATCAACCGTTGGTCTGCAGATAAAAATTATTCCAAAGTTCTATGTTCCACTGTTTCGAGTTCATTCGGACAGTTTGGACTCTTAGGACTATATGCCAACACACTGCCCTCCTGATTGCTGTTGATAACAATCCATTACAATTGTAATCCCTTATTTACAATCCCTTGTAATGTATATTCAGCATAGGTCGGACATAAAACGAAATATGAAAAAATATTTCTTTCGGCGACTTCCTCTTAACAGATTTCCTTTAACAGATCTGTCAAAAATCTGTTGTTCGCAGTCGACTTTAAACTGTAGGTCCCGCCAAACGTGTATAAAAAAAACACACACAAGTGGTAAGTCGTCATTCTGACCTAAGGGTTGTAATGACTAATTACGTATGTATATTGATATATTGATTTTTGATTTAAAAATGAATGTCGGCAAAATTAAAAGCATGTGCTGAAACACTGGGAATAATAGTAAATTCCTGATACCAAATACAGAATTGAAGATGGCACCGCATTCTAATACTTATGCGTTTTGACGAATATATATAGATAGTTATAGCAATGACACACTGAAATTCAAAACTAAACAAATATTTAATTATTTCGTTCGGCATAAGTCATTAGCAATATCTAAAATTACTAAAGTTAAGTTAGACCTGAAATAAATCCATGTACCAGGTAGGCCTACTGGAGAAGACTGCTGAGAGGAAGTCGCGGAAAGAAATATTTTGTCTGAGCCAGGGGTTGAACCACTGGCTCTCGTTTAATGACTCAAAACACTAAATACTAGTCTACTACTATACCAAATAACTGAAACGAAATTATATAAACGAATACTTATGCAATTCGTCTTGCGAAGCTGATTATTTTTTCTTGTGTTACCCTTAACCACCTGTGGAAAGTGTCATCTTTTGAGAATATGCTCGTATAGACATTTAGCTCCTACAAATAAATCTTTTCTTAAGAATATTTTGTCATAAAGGTATATAAAAACAGTACTCAGTATTCCAATGGTGAAGTGCATTGAATACAGTTAGTATTCGAAGCCATCCTTGCAACAATGTATGAACAATAAAAAAGAAACCGTGTAAATCATCTGTAGATGTTTCAATATTTCCGATAAAATAAAAAATAATTTTTCTGTTAATTTTCGTTTTTCCAAAGCCTTAAATGTATGACTCAACATTTCATCAATGTATTGTGGTGGTTGGTGCAAACAATAGTTATACGTGGTACGCTTGTGTCTCTATTTTCAAGTTTAAAAAATATTTCGTAATAATATTTATGACCATCATTATTTTATATTATTTAAGAATTGATTTTTCTTTAATTTTTTTTGTTTTTTTTTGTGCAATTTCTTCTACTGTTTTTCAAAAAAATAACAAAATCTTTAAAGGAAATGGAAATAGTGAAGGAGAGAAGAAAAATAAAAATAAAAATAGAAACTTTAACTACCGTTTTGATTTTTGTTTCTCCAATACCAATAGCAATTGCACTTCTAAACGACCCAATGGCCTTTGTTTGGCACCTAACCGTAAGTCAGTTGCAGACATCACTATGAACTGTGGTACGTTTTTGTTTTTGTTTTTTTTTTCATTATTTTATTATTATTCTTGCACTAATGTTTATTACCGCCACCAACAACACCAACACTAAGGAATACCTTTACCAGCACATATTAAACTGAATGCTAGTTTTGGGCCAGTGTTTCTGTTGTTTGGTTTGTTGGTTGGTGTTATAAGATGCTTAGAAAACTTTTAGCAAAACACATACAACACGTATTGACTGCTGTTCCTGCTACCGTATGAACCAACATTTTGTGGGGGCATTACGTTGGCTTGTTTTTTTCCTTTTTGTATGAAATTTTCTTCTGTTTTTTCCTTTTATATGCCACCAATTCTCTAACGGTGCTAAACTGTAGAGTCTAGAGAGCTATAAGTCTAGTCTAGCTCTAGCTTTTCATAAGTAACTGGCAGTATTCAATGGGATTTTTTTTTTGGTTTTCCTTCCAGTATTTCTTTTCTTTATTTTTGCACTTACTTAGTAACTTGTAGAGCGCTCATAAATTCATTTAATTCAATAAAACCAATTCACATGAACACCATGAAACAATAAATAATGTTATTAATAAATAATAAAAGGTAATATTGTATGAATTGCTACCTGTTTTCGTTTTTTTTTCTTGCATTTTTCTTTTCCTTTTTCTTTAATTTTTTTTTTTGTTCTCCTCTTTTTCGGGCTTATTGGTTCCTTTGAAAAGAAAAAAAATACTCTTTTTAGCATTTGGTTTGAAATTAGTTTTTATGATGGCGCTGTAAGTAAGTTGGCAATTTTCTGTTACTTAGTATTCCAATACCCTACATTCAAAAAGTTGGTCATGGATAACTAAGTATTTGCCATGGAACGTGCAATCCTTTTGTAAGTCCCAGATTTGATAGGGCCTATTCGATTCTAGTCCCCAATGCCATTAATATTGTCTGTGGTATTCCTCTGTGGTAGGACAATCTTCTCCTTCATAACCCATTCATATTGCATGATGCAATAACCCTGTTTTTTTGTTATTGTAATATAAAAATAGCATGGAAATAAAACTACAATTGAAGCAATCGCACAAATTGTATTGCACAACAAACAGGCTGAGTTCCAATAACTAAAATCTCATACCGCTTTCATAAACATTCTACGAAATATTATGGGGCATTCATAATTTGGCATTCGTTACAGAATACATACACCATTACAACCATTCAGTCAGGATTACGACCTAGTTTCTCACACCACTTATGTTATGTGTGTTAATTTTATACATGAGGAGCGGAACCTACACTTTAAAGTCGACTAGGAATGACAGATTTTTGAAGAACTTTTTCATGGCAACCTTTTTATTTACACTCAGAGTTTTTGCCTAAAAACTGCTGAGAGGCAATCGCCGAAGAAATATTTTCATACATTTGGTTTTGTTGAAGATGTCTGACCTGGGGTTTGAACCGTGGTTTAATGTCTAATAAGCCAACGCACTACCTACTAGTCTACGGCGATTGATAGCTTAACTGGGCTTTGGAAAGCATTCGCTTGCAAAAGGTTCCCTAGGAAAATGCTTACTTTTCCCAAAGCTGTTTAAAATAACGTAAACGTTCTCTATGATGATTGTGTTAGTCAATCAATACCCATTAAAGCATGTCTAAGACAGTTTTGCTTGGGTTTTGCTTAATCCAGGTGATTATATTGCGAGATTTGCAATAGAGTGGAATCCATAGGGAATTGTAAATTCAATCAATACATAGAGAAGGCCCATAGAAACAGAACCTGACTTCCTCCTTACAAACTAGGCTCATATGAGAACATTGGCTTTGGATAAACGTAATTAAATGCAATTTTCCTTTGTTTCCCTATATAGCTAACATTTTCATGGATAAGTCTAGGTCTGTCTTGTAGAGAAGTTTGTAAACGCTTAAACGACTTTGACCAATATCACAGGCTTGCAGAGTAAACAATTGAAAATAAAGTCACTTAATACAGCGACAAAAGAAGTCTCCATAGTCTAGGAAATCACGAGTTGACTTACTATGCGAAGTCTTGTGACTTCAAATGTCTCGAATAAAACGAAATATGAAAAATATTTCTTTCAGTGACATTGTCTTAGCAGTCTTCTGGCAAAAACTTTGAGAGAAAATTAAATTTCCATAAAAACTTCTTAAATCTGTCGATCGGAGTCAACTTTAAACTGTAGGTCCCCCCATTCACTGATAAAATTAACGAACACAACATAGATGATGTGGAAAGCTAGGCTGTAATCCTGACTAAAGTGTTGTTATTGCGAATGAAGTAAGTAATACAAGGACAATGACAATCAATACAGAAAACACTCAGTCACTTCTCCATATAGTTCCCTAGAAGATGTACATTTCAGCGGGTACAGCTGGGCTCTATATTTCAAAACAAGTGCTTCTATAAAACATGCTTGCAAACACATGGGATGTATGTGGTATATTAAATGCAGTACGGAGTTACTCTCCACCGGAACATTTTGAATTTTAGACGAGGTATTTCAAAACTAAAAATGCCGGTTCGATCCTTTGCAGAATATTGCATATCTTTTAAGCTACACGTATTTGAAATGTGTCGATATTTTTAGGCTCAAAACTCTGTTGCAAATGTTTTTGGACCGTAGAAAACCTAGGTCAAACACCCAGATATATTACAAAAACAGGACTAACTTATAATTTTCAATTTCAAAGAGGTTTTAGAAGATTCTACAAGATTTAAGGGACTATATATGTAGTTACAGAGATAATATTTAGAAAAAGTTCTAAGGATGCCATTATCATATTTCTTCATAAAAGCTACTGTACAACACATTTAAGTTGTCCCAAACTGACTGCTTATTTAAAATTTTTTTTTATTTTTTTCGCAAAATTATTGTTTTTTTTTTTGTCTACGTTAACTAGCGGTAGTTTAAATGTAGTAGACAGTACATAAATTTTCAAGAAGATATTAAAACTATCAATAGATGATTACCACACTGAAATAGATAGTGGCTTATTGCTATAAACATAAATATTCCACTGGTACATACCATACATACACCATATAATGAAGTAGAAAGAAAAAAGTAAATGGACGATGGTGGTGCTGATGATGATAGTGATGGTAGTGTATGTATATTCAATAGAAAGAAAAAACTTCGAAAAGTTTCTCACAATTACAAATAATACGCGACTACAATTGATGATCGGTGCTTAAGTTGGAAATGGAGAACAAAAAATTAAAAAATTCTCACATATTTTTAGAACAAAAGAAATAAACATTTGATAAAAATGATTGTCTTAATCTGATTGGCTTAAGATTGTTTGTATCGGAAAGAAATTTTTTAAGCCTGTTTTGCTAAGAAAATCTGCGAGAAAAAAAAGAATTTCAGGAATTTTTTAAAGAATCGAATTGAAACTATCACCAGGAGATTCCATGCTTTTGGGAAATGCTTCGTAATGAGACAAGTTAACTTAGAGGCTCCATACTCTTTTCAGTTGAAACCATCAATGTACAGAAGGGTCGATAGCAGCCAGTGTTACAAAAGCATGAGGGATCGCTCCCAGAGTGAAATATTTAGATTCCATGCTTAAACTCACTGGCATATTCTAAACATATCGAAAGATTTGCTCAATTCAGTTTAGACAGAGAGTACAAAGGACGGGACATTATTATCAGACCGCCATATGAGCACTCGGCTTTTATGAAATTAATTCGATATTACTGTGGTACCATATGGGCAAGCTGTACCAGCTATGCAGGTGAAACAAGGCCACCCTCTGCTGGATTCCGGGTCATATGGAAATCTAGGGTAATCAGCAAACAGATAAGCTGGTGGGAAGGTGAATTTCCACAACATTACCGGACCTAGACATTTTCTTTCGAGTGAGAAAAGTTGTTTGAAAAATTATGTGCGGCGAAAGAAAATATGAGAACTCTTCTGTAGCCAATGGGTTTGAGTCATGCATCAGACTTTTTAGGAATAACCTGAAGTGTTATGCGGAAAGATTTCAGTCATATATCAGACTATCCCATACGAGGTATGAGAATAGTAACTGGCGTTTTGATTGCGCACTGTAGACTCAAATAGGGATCTCCTCAAGGCCAATATATAGGCCTGAGATGAAGAACACATACTTGAAAAATACTTATTATCAATACGGATACCGACCAACATCCTGAAGTTTTTAAGGGCAACAGAACTAGAATAGACATTAGCAACTCATCAGGACAATAATAAGAACAACTGGCCTTTGCGCTTCCACTTTTCTATTTCTTTTCGTTACTTTACTCCCATCACCACCTTCGCATCCTCTTATTATTACATACCAATTTCCATGGTCATTACAACCCTTCAGACAGGTTAGCGACCTAGTTTCTCACGCCACTTACATTGGTTGTGTTAATTTTATAAATGGGTGGCGTGACCAATAGTTTAAAGTCGACTCCGAACGTAAGATTTTTTGAGGAACTTTTTTATGACAATTTTATTTACTCTCAGAGTTTTAGCCAGAAATCTGCTGACTTTGCTCACTTTGCCCTCACGTCTAATAAGCCAACACACTACCTGCGAGACTACGGCGATTTATTATTATTTCTACACTTCGTTTAATTCTCATTCAGTAACTTTTATAAGTTGAGCAGTGTTCCAGATAATTGATGCAGATCAAACACCTTCTCTGAACAAGGATTGACTACAGTAGTGAGGAACATTTTGCTGATTGAGTCTTATTCTTCTCCAAATTATTAAATAACAATGCTTTTATCTTAATGTACGGCATATATTTTTAGTATCACTTCGATATTTTTTCAAACCAAATGCTTGTTTCCAACGTAATGTTTATAAACTCTTAACCGCTGGTCATTCTATTACCAACTATTCAAATGGAATGCATGTGAAAAATATATGTACACCATACTAAACTATTAAATTTAAAACAACAACGTACAGAACATTATATCGTATCGTATGCAGAGTGCCAGTAAAAATTTAAATAAAAACGTGACCATACAGTAAATAGCCATCATTGCCATCTTCATCATCATCAGCAGCTCAGCTTTTAGCAAACAGTTGAGAGCCCCATCATCAGCACCACCACCAACCAGCGTCATCATCATCTTTATGCATCTGTTGTTGTTTGGAAAAACCAGTGGTGGGTATCGTAACGCTGTCGACACTGGACACTTGTGTTAAGCTACCTGATATTATTTTGGAGACCAAAAGATTGTTCTGTTTTAACATTTATTATGCTTTTCAAATTTGCTATCTCTCCTCCGTCAGCCTAGAGCACAGAGCATTGCCATTGCGCAGGAGTTATCATCTATTTTTACTGCGCAGCCATTCTTTAATATCTATGTAGTTTGACATCCTGCTGAGCTCTTGAAGGTTTATTTAAATTTTTTAAATATTTTCCTTCTTCTTCTTCTTCGTTTTTCAATAGAAAATTTCCATTAACATTATACATACATATATACACAGGTTTTCTACATACGTTACGTTAACGTATCATCGTATCATCGGTCAATTCATATAAATAAATACGGTTCTCATCTAATGTTAAGCATCTGCACTTGTGCCACTTGCTGTTGCCAAATGATCACCGAGTTCCACTTTTAGCATGTAATCATCCGCATTTTGGGCAATTTCAATTGCCTACATTCTCTGCTCTCTTTCTCTGTCTCTCATTTTCCTTTGTCTTTGTAAAGTACGCCTTACTGACTTTGATTTTTGAAGCTCTGATATGGTTTCTGTTTTTGTTTTTTTTACTTTTTCTTCTTCGGCTTTTATTTTGAAAGTTGAACCTTTTCTTAAAGGATAATTTTCTATGTAGGTTTCTGAGTGTGTTTTTTTTTTTGTTTTTGTTTTTGTTTTGGTCTTAAAGACAAGATATGTTAATTCAAAAGTATTTTGATTTAATTTTTTTTTGTTTGTGTTTCGTTTCAATGACTAACTTAGCCTTTGGATTGGTATTGCTAAGCACGGGTTCTTTTAAAAATCGTTGAAAATAGTAGTTAAGATCTCATGTAAATTAAGCCCACGATCTTTGCCTTGGCTATACCATAAGTTCAATGCAACGATTTGCATTTAAGTCAACAACAACACATTTTAATGCATACCTAGTTTGAACGAAAGAAACAAAATCAATGAAATGAAAAGAAGACTTCATTAGATAATGGTATGTTTGAAATGCTTAAGATTATGGTTCTAATATGCTTTGTTACTTTTAATACCGAACAACAAATTGATAAGGTCGGACAGTATGTATACAATATATTCTCGTCATCCCGCTGTGGAGCACAGACCCATTTAAAAAATTCCTCGTCATTGCCAATTCCTAATCCAGATGTCTCTTCCATATGTGAGCTGGCGATCGATTTCTTCTGTTGCCTTTCGGATTCTACTACTTGGTATGTTATCTGATTTATTAGATCAGTTTTGAACAACGCAGCTGGTGCTATCTAACTGAGTAGCCAAAAATCTGAATGCTGCTTATCATGCTTTTATAGCAGCAGTCCACATATGTAATCTTAGTTTCGCAAGAGTAATGAGAATGTCAAGTTATGGAAGGAAATTTCATGAAGACGGCAATTAAAGAAGGAAAATTGTTGATGAGCAAAATACGAAAAACGACTTAAATCGAGATTTATCTGCGACTTAACGTAATTAGTCATTACAACCCCTTAGTCAGGATTACGACCTAGCATCTCACTTCACCTTAATTTTATCTATGAGTGGCGGCACCTACAGTTTCAAGTCAACTCCGAACGACATATTCTTAAAAGACTTTCATAACAATTTTATTTACTCCCAGAGTTGTCGGCAGAAAACTGCTGAGAGGAAGTCGCCGAAGTCATATTTTTTCATATTTCGTTTTATTCAAATTTTCTGAGCTAGGGTTTGAACCACGGGTTTGAACCACGGGTTTGAACCACGGGTTTGCGTCAAAAAAGCCAACACACTACTTACTAAACGAGATCCCGTGGTTCAACTCCTGGCTCATATGGAAGTAAAAGAGAAAAGATATTTCTTTCGACGACTATCTCCCAGCAGTCTTCTGGCAAAAGCTCTAAAAGTAAAATAAAATTGCCATGAAAAGCTTCTCAAATTAGTCGTTGGAGTCGACATAAAACTGTAGTTACCGTCTCTCATGGATCAAATTAACTCGCAACATGAGTGGTGTGTGAAGCTAGGTTGTAATCTTAGCTAAAGGGTTATAATTACCAATTAAGTAAGTATATATTCATATCGTGCAAACGAGTAAATGTTTTTCTTTTCAATCTTGAATATCAAAAAAAACTAACTTTTCTTGAGATTTTCCGGTCGGCCTCATGGCAAGGGTGTATTATGAAGGGTGTACTTGAATTACTTTGACTGAAAGTGCAACTTTGATCCGGTCTAAAGGAAATAGTCACTTAATTCCAGTTATAAACTGGCCAACTCTTGTGATTGTGTTAGTGCTAGACTGCTATTGATAGTATTTAGAATTCCGCGTGATTTGAGGAAAAAAGAATTATAAAATAAATTTGAATAAATTTCTTGTCTCCACACCTAAAAGAATGGCTTGTTGCGAACAATATTTGAATACTACGATAGGATCGTTTAACAATAAATTCTATAGCAGTTCTTCCAACAAGGACTTTAGAACTTTGACAGTTGTTAACGGCCTGTTGAAGCTACGTTTGTAAAATTTGTTGTCATTTATTCACTCTAATTTGCTAAATCACTATGGGTGGATACACAAAACGAGCAAATAAATTAATGATTTTGTCCAAGAGAGACCAACCGAAAAGTTCCTGTTTGGTGTGAATTTATCGTCATCGGTCCATATTTTTCTGAGATCGGCGTTAGCTAGGACGTTATTGTCAACGGTTAGCAATATATGTAGGAGATTATCAATTTCTATTGGCCTAAATTGGGTTATCTAGACACCAACGACATACAGCTTCAACAGAATAATGCTACGAGCCACACATGAAATATTCTACACGGGCGATTTGAGGGCATGCTCGTCTTACGTTGAGGTAATGCCAACTGAATTATTTATTTGAATGAAAGTATTCTTAAATAATTATATTTTAGGGCCTTATTCAAATTCTTTAGAGTGTAATTTGGTTTTCATGTTCTACTTAACAGCATTTAGTTTTGGCAGATTTTATACGTTTTGCTTTTGGTCTTGTCATAGGGAATTAGTTAATATGTAAAACAGTGATTGTAATCTTTTGGCCAGTTTATAAATATTTATGTTCAGTTATAGAGTAGAACGATGATCTTAATGGCAGTGAAATGTAGATTGTTTTACAAGTTGCTGATTTGTCCTCTTTATTAAAAAAAAAAAGAAGGAAAATAAAAAAAATTGATAAAAAAGAAGAAAACGAAACCCAATTTTGTCAACGAATACTAGATAATGGAAACTGAAATACTGTAAAATTAAGCAAATATGTATAAGGAATATTAATTTGAATGAAAAGTTTTACAAAGTAATGATGGATATAGACAATAAGGTTTTCAATTTTATGCTTAATTTATTAACATTATGTTTTTTAATTATTGAATGGCAATAAAATTAAATTAATTTTAAATTTACAAGCAATTTTCGAAAAAATTTAATTTATTTTACAATAATAACAATCAAACGCATTTTAATTATTATTAACAAATGATATTGGTTACCACAATTACAATTACAAATAAAAATAAAGCGTGAACATATAAAAAATGTTCCACATTTTATGATTCAAATAAAATCAAACGCATGCATAAACTAACACTCATAAAGTTTCTGTAATTAAAACGAAACTTATTAAATTTAAATTTTATTATTAAAAAATGAAGAAAAAATGGAGAAAAAAATGGGGAAAAAGGGGGGAAAAATGGAGAAATGAAAATTAAAACAAAATGTTACGAATGAAATTATGCAAATTGGTGTGATTAAAATCGAATAATCCACAAAGACAAAAGGCTTCTTTGCCTGGGATTTCAGTGTGTTGGATCAACAACATCATCATCGACGCCATAATCGTATGTCTAGAAATTGTTTAAAAGAAATCCACAATATTCTCAAATTAAATTAATCGAGCTGTTCAGGCCGCCCTGATCTATAAACATAATGGGGAGTAACAATATTAATTTATAAAATTTATTTTAATTGCTGCCGTGTGTATTGTGTTACGCCGTTTTGTGAATGGACTGCGTTGTTTGATTTAAGCCGCCAGTTTCAATGTTTTTTTTTTCTTTAGCATTTGTTGGCCCAGCCGCCACTGTGTACAAAATCTGTCGATATACGAGTATTTTGGTGGCTTACGAGTTTTAAATGCCAAATATAAGAAACTTGTTGCTGTTGCTACTGCTGCTAGTGGTGAGTGCTAGTGTGAGGTGCGTTGTAATTCTCACAGTTTTTCTCTCCGTTAAAGAAATTTAATATTTAAATTTGTTGTTGTAAAATGAAAATCAATTCAAATCAATGCTTAGATCTCTAGTCTGTATTTGATTTTGAGTTGTTGTTTTTGGGTTTCTTTTTATTTTATTTTGTATGCCTTACTGTCCGCTTCAAATTGAAGTGTCTTAAATTATTTTTTAATTTAAATTTTGTTTAAACATGCGGTAGTTTTCTTTTGATTGGACGTTATTAAGTCTAAATTATAAGTTCACTTATAAGGTGCATTATGGAAATTTTCAATTTATTTTTCTTGAAAATGGACTTTAGATTTGTTCATATGGAAAGTAAGAGATATTCTTTAAACAAATATAATATAATTAGAATTAATAAAAATCAGATGTGTGTGAAGATAAATTCGAATTTGAAATTCCAAAACGCAATTCGTATATTTTAGCAGCGCCACATTTAGCGTTAACAGTGCAAAATTTGTTCTTAACAGAGCAAAATTTGCCCTTAAAAGCGCACTGTTAACAATTTAACAGTATCCATTTGAACAAGGTTACTTGTTTAGGAGCTAATTTTAGGCCATATACTAGGTCTATGAGTACCATATCATACTCAAAGGAATGTTCCAAGGCCTCTAAATACAATCAGAAATATAATCCAATATATAGTGATACCATATTGTGAAAATTGGCTTTGAAAATATCAGTTTTTTGATTGAAAATTCTCTAGAAGATCAGTGGCCATTTGGGAACATATAAGAAATAGTACACCATACAGACTATATGCAAATGGTAGTCCAGAGGGTCCTCTTTCGAACCTTTGTTCATTAATAATAATGATCATAATGAGAGTTATATTTTATGTCAATAGTTTGTAATAATTACAAAGTAGTAGAATAATCCACTATTGTCACTGTTAAACAGATAACAGTGCTTTAGTAATAGCAAAGTTTACCCTGTTAGAGGCAAGAAATGGCGCTGCTAAAAGTGAGGGTTTGCGTCTTTGGTTTTTATATTCGAATTTATCTTCACACACATAACAATTATAATTAATAACTGTTCTATTTGCACTATAATAATAAAAAAGATTTAATGAGGATGAAACGAATTCATGAAGAAAAACACGAAACTTTACACTATACCGTTGTGTAGTTGCAAAATAGCTGCCGTCCGATAGAGCGAAAAGCATTTAGCGCAGCCGTCAGTATTCGACAAGCATGAAATAAACCGCCGCGGTGAACGTATTAAAGACGAGTCCGAACGACCGATTTTTCAGAAACTTTTCATGAAAAATTGTTTTTACTCTCAGAGTTTTTGCTTGAAGACTGCTGAGAGGAAGTCGATGAAGATATGTTTTTTAATTTTTCATTTAATTCATTCATCTAATACCTTGGTACCTTGGGAAACTTTAATTCCTGAGACTGTGGTTTCGAAATGCTTGCATGTAACAGCTTTTTTATTCTTCTAACTATTTCTTTACTTTTTTAGTATCATCAACCAACTTTTGCCAATAAAGCAGGCGATTGGTTATACACACTAGTGCTGGCATAGTATTGGACAAGCAGATTCGCTCATTGAGCCCTTCTGAAAAGATGGCCTTTCATAAATTTTCTGTAATATTCGTTGATGGCGTTATCTATCTGGTTGATCAGAGTTCAGTGGGTTTTCTGTATGGATTATTTGGAGGCTATTGAAACCTGCTCATTTTTTAAAGTCAAACAACTATGCTGATACTTGTTCGCCTTCTCTATGTCTGGTTGATTGCTCGAATTAGTAGTCAATCCAATCATAACACCATGCCTTCTATGTGTTGTAGTATGATAGCAGTATGACCATCTATGTATGTACATTATGGCCATGCATACATACATACATAATTGGGCATCACAACCCTTCAGGTAGGATTGTAACCTAGCTTCTTACATCACCTGTCGATTTTTGCGAAACTTTTTCATTGCAATTTTATTTACTCTAAGAGTTTTTGCCAGAAATCTGTCGAGAGGAAGTCATCAAAGAAATATTTTTTCGTTTATTTCATTTTGTTCGAGATGTCTGACCTGGTGTTTGAACTGAGGCCTCATGTCAACCTACTACATTCCGCCAACTTCAATGCCTGAGACAACGGTTTATAAATGCTTGCATGCCAAATCTTTTTCGTGTTTCTTACTATTTCTTTAGTTAGTGATCAACTTTGCTAATTAAGCCCTCCTTAAAAGGTGGCTTTGTTTGAACTTCCTGCAATATTCCTTGTGGGTGTTATTTATCTGGTTGATCAGGTGCCAGTGGATTTTCTATATGGATTATTTGAAGGCAATTGAAACCTAATAATTATTTAAAATAAAAAACTATGCTACCCGAATTTGTAGTGAATCAAACCACTACACCCGGATAAAGTATATAGTAGGATAGCAGTATGGAGATACATATATCTAGCCCTACAAACTCTCATAAAATGTGCAAATCAAGAATATATAGGATTGATAAACGGTTTGGATGCAAACTCACTACTAGCAAAGGAAAGAAAAATTCAAATTAAATAGCTGCCAGGTCTGGAGCAACTAATCACTGGATTCCATTCATAAATGTTTGAAACTTCTTTAAATATTATTTGACGTTTTTGTAAAATTCTATCACAAATAAATATGCTCAGTTTTATATATTTGTTTTATTAAATTTCACAAACAATTCATCTACATATGTAAAGGTATGCATTTACAAACAAAAAGTCTTTTTTTTTCGATATTCCCACACTTTTCATTTTATATCTTTCACCCGCAATCAGTGATAATTTTAACAGCTTTTAAGAGTAGTCAACCTGTTCGTTTAAAATCTTGATTGTTTCAGTCATAATGACTGACAGGCTCATTATTATTGTATTTTTTTAAAAAATATTTTCTTTTTTTTTTGTATTTTTAACTGACAAGACACAAACATTATTGTGTAGTTTGGACTACTGATATGGCACAAGGTTGGTGGACTGTAACAGGCTGTTATTTCTCAAATTTGTTTCCTTTTTTTGTGTGTTTGATTTTTAGCCATCATTGCCATATAAAGAAAACCTTGAATTGTTTAAATTTCAATTTAATTTAATGATGAACATTTTGCGGTTCATATATTTCATAATTTTTTCTTCTGTTTTTTTTTTTTATCACAATCTCTTGTCTTTGTATTGAAGTTGATGATTTCTTTTAAAGGTTTTTTGTTGTTGTTTTCTAATCATATCGTTTGTCTTGATCTCATCGCACAATATGATGCTAATATTAAATGGCGCTTTGGTCAACATTAGAGATTGAATATGCAGTACAAAAAAAAAAAAGGAGAAGAAGAGGAAAAAAGAAATAATTATTAAAAGTTTGCCGCTTCTTTTAACATTAGAATCTGGCTTAGATCGTTACCATATAAAAAAGAGATCATCAACTGCTTTGTTTTTTCTTCGTTTTGTGTTTTTGTTGAGCAGCTTAGAAAAAAAAAAGAAAATGAAGATATGCGATATTGTTGAGTTGATGTCTCTAATCATCGCCAGCACACATGGCTGAGGTCCGCATATCTTCGCTCATTAGACGTACAGGTACAGTATTTTGTTTCATTTCAAGTCTGTTGTTTCATTTGAAGAGTTTATTGTAAGAATCGTTTTTTTTTTTAATTTATTATTCGTTATACACCCTACAATATATAATAGGTCTATTATACTATATAAACGGTATTTAAAAGCGCAGTCCAAATATCATATAAGAACACCGTAGGAGAACATTTCCATGACGCAGTGGAATTTAGAGACACTTTTGAAACGTCTGCAGAAACTACGCATATTGATAGGGACTTAAGAGAGAATCAACCCTAATGATATAATTATCCTGCTCAGAAAAATCTGCCAATTTTTTGTTGATATTACTTCGATTAAATTTTAAATAGAAAAACATTGCAGACAAAGGACTGGGAATTCTTCAGACAGATGTAGGTCCATCTGGCTATAACTGCGGCCATTGGGGTCAGAAAAAAGTTATCCTTCTGTTCATTTTTGTAACAAAGTATGCAGTGCTTTGATGATCGGCTAGAACGTCGAAATAATTCCACATACCAGATAGCCCGTATTCGATCACACATCATATCGACGCCTCCATTCTATAACGTTCTAAGTGCACTTAGAACGTTTTTAATATTCTTGCATTTTTAAATTCTACGTTCTCTAACTTAAATACTGTCAAAACTTGGTTAAGATCCGCCGATCCGTTCCGAAGTTATAGGGAAAAATCTACTTAGAATACACATATAGTCTTATATAGCGTGAAAACTTTGAGAGCTCATAACTCAAAACACACTTTTTCGAATGTTATTGAACGGAGGCGTCGATATGATGTTTTAATATGTTCATGTTCCTTGGGAAGCATTGTTTTGATTCCATTGATCTGAAGCGCTTTACATATGGTGTCCTTGTGGACCAAATAGAAACATCTCTATATGTTTAGTTATCAGATAGGAAGTCGCCGTGGTCTAGTAGGTATGTGTGTTGGCTTATTAGACGTGAGGCCTTCGGTTCAAACCCCAGGTCAGACATCAAAACGGAATTATGAAAAAATATTTCTTCGGGGATTTCCTCTCAGCAGATATCTGACAAAAACTCTGAGAGTTTCTCAAAAATCTGTCATTCATCGTCGACTTTAAACTGTAGGTTCCGCCACTCATGTATAAAATTCACACACAGCATACATACATGTATGTATGTATGTGGTGTGAGAAGCTAGATTGTAACCCTAGCTAAAGGCGTTGTAATAACTAACAATGTTACGTGGTGGTCAAATTTCTTTCAAGATTCATGTAATTTTAGCGTGTGTTTAGATAAAGCTACAGGGATTTATTAGATATTGTATGGCAGGCGTCACTTACAGCATTGGAGTCATATTCAATGATAAACCTGGTGTGACATTTAAATTTTGTGTTTTTTTTTATTTCGTAATGGATGTCCATAAAATTGCTGATCGCGATGGCGATGGAAGAATCCGTGCAGAATTTACTGGCCTGAAGCTTTTTTTTGTGAGATTAGTAGGGCAGCGGAGGACGGCGAGGAGATTGTCTCAGGTCGTCCTAGAACTTGCGCTCGGCTATATATTTGAATTTTCCTTACAAGGAATAAAATGACGTAAAGGCTATTACTTAGTGAATGGTGTGTCTTGGTAGTCTAGTCAGTGTAATAGTCTGTTATTTGGATTCCCGTCAGAGACACTGGGTTATTACACTAAACAGAGCATAAGTGCTTAGATACTTACATACATACAAACATAATTGGTCATTATAACCCTTCAGTCAGGGGTACAACCTAGCTTCTCACACCACATATGTTGCGTGTGTTAATTTTATACATGAGTGGCGGGACCTAGAGTTTAAAGTCGACGCCGAACGACAGATTTCTGAGAAACTTTTCATGGCAATTTTATTTACTCTCAGAGTTTTTGCCAGGAATCCGCTGAGAGGAAGCCGCCGAAGAAATATTTGTTTCATATTTTGTTTTGCTGGAGATGTCTTGACCTGGGATTTGACTAACGGCATCACGTCTAATAAGCCAAAACAGTATCTACTAGACTACTAGGCAACTTGCTTAGATACTTAGCACATAATAATTAAATAGTGTACAACTTGAATCGTCTATTATCGACTATTTTTACAAATCCATATGCTAATGAGTCTCACTTTTTTCATCCATATTTCTAATATTATTTAATTTGATGAAATTGTATCTGATTCGTGTATCCAGATATCTAATACTGTTGCTGAAAACCTCCTCAACAACAAGAAGCAAAATAAAGATAAAAATTAATTCAATCTGTTTGTCTTAACAATTTTTCATGCGGAGTCTCTTAATTTAAACGAGAGTTTATTTTTCTTGGCTTGTGTGTATTTCTTTTTTTAATTTTATTTTTTTTTTATTAATTTAAACGCATTTGATTAGACAAAAAGAGCATCGCATCATCAACTGTTTTGATTGTTCTTTTAGACGAGCCAGTACAAATCTAAACAACAATAATTATTCCACGAATTATGAATATTAATTATGCGGTTTTAACTGTTTTTGTGTATAACGATTATTTATAACCATGGGAACATTTTGATTTGAAAAAAAATTATTTAATTTTTTTGATAATTTAAATACAAAGCATATGAGTGTAGTAGGTATGAACTAGTTTCAGAAATAAACGTTCGCAGATTTTATTAGTCATTATTCATACGCTTTAATTATGTTAATTTTCTAGCAGCGTGATATTAATTTTGCAAATGTAAAGAAATTTTATTTTAATTAGGCCCTCAAACATTTCTTTATTGGAAATCAATACAAAAACAATTCAAAATATTTACCTGTTGTTGAGATTTGTGATATGTTTTCTAAACTACTTTAACCCTTTTGTTTTGATTTTGTTTCCTGGAAATGTCTTTTTGAACAACAAAATATCACATCAATATTGCTGGCCACCATCATTATTTGTTTAAATCAAAAAAAAAAAAAAAAACAAAAACAAAGAAACCCTGTATGTATCTGTTGTTGTCTGTTTTTAATCACATGGTGTGTCGTATGTATTATTGGTAGCTACCTGCGCCAATTTATATTAATTTAATATGTACGCCCGTCAATCCAATAAAGTTGCTACATTTTACGCTCTTATTCCGAACGCGTACAGAACAAAAAGTTTTGTTTCTCCACAGCGGCTAAAATCAAATGAAATCTTTTTTTGGTTTGGAAATCAATTTTTTTTTCGTTGCTTGATTGAGTGAATTTAGCAGGAAATATATTTCATAGAAAAACAAATTATAGAGCTTTTGTTTCTTTGTTTGTTTGAATAGAAATTCTAATTAAAAGGTTTGCCTTCAGATGTTTGGAGGATGTCATAAATATGTTAAATTTTGTTTGTGGTTGTAGAAAAAGCAAGGGTTTTAAATATTCCATGGGAATAAAAATTTTGTGTATACGTGTTTGGAACACACAATAGAAAAAACAAGTGTTATACACTCTCCTAGAATTCTGAGTGGCGAAATCTTTTGTTCATTTTAAAGTCTCGATCGAAAACCAATTGCAAATCATCACAAAAAAATGCAGATTATATTTGGGGGCGGAACTGAAAATTTATTCTATTTACAAGTGTTTTGGCTCTACAGGATTCAATGAAATTTTGTGTCGTACAAGCACATTCAGTGTATTTGGTGAAAATGTTAAAAATCGGTTGTGGAGGAATACATATTTATAATGCATACTACTGCGTTAAAATAAAACTAGAGCCCACTAATTACACAATCGTATAGGGACAGTAATTGAACCACTGCTACAGGGCAACATGGCTGTTGGTTGTGATTTTAGATCAGACAATATACATATATTTAATCCTTTAGTCAAGATTACGACCAAGCATCTCACACCACCCATGTTGTGGCTGTTAACTTTATCCATGATTGGCGAGACCTACAGTTTAAAGTAGACTCCGAACGACAGATTTTTGGGGCCCTTTCATAGCAATTTTTTATTTATTGGAGAAACTTTTCATGGCAATTTCATTTATTTTCAGATTTTTTTTTCAGATTCAGAAATCTGCTGAGAGGCAGTTGCCTAAGAAATATTTATTCATATTTCGTTTTATTGGAGATGTCTGACCTAGGGTTTGAACCGTGGCCTTACGTCTAATAGGCTAACAGACTGCCTACTAGACCAAGGCGACTTCATATAACAACCTTCAAATTATCGACCACAGCCTCTTTGGGTAGAAAGTATCCAAAATATCCGATTTTCTATGAATCTGGAGCATAAATCTAACTGAAATTGATCTAAGGCTTGGGTTTTAATAATCGCTGTGATTTGTGGCTTATTCGCATACACCTACGATTTAAGAAAAAGTACAATGGGTCAATTTCGACCTCCGGGTATTGTACTTGTCTTAACGGACAAGTACACGTCCTCTAACCTAAGAAAAAGCTACAAACGACTGTCAAATGGTGTCAACTCGCACGATTTCGATGGCCGATACACATCATCTCCACGTGAGATGACTATGTCCGCAAATCGCTTGAGCAGCATATCCAAGGTGACTTGAGATGTATGACATGTAACACCGTCCTGTAAAAACTACATGTCGCTTATGTCCGGATCATCCAGTTCAGGCCAAAAAAAAATGGTAATCATCGATCCATAGTGTTCGCCGTTAACAAAGATGGCCTTGCCAAAGTATTTCTCAAAGAAATGTGGAGCGATGCTGCATCCAGCCAAATATCCATTCCTAACTTTGACGATTTTCGGTAGGTATTGGACACACTTGGATCTCAGGTGGATTGGTATGGTCTCAAATTTCATAAGTTTGTTTGTTCACGAACCCATTCACCTAGAAATGGGCCTTATCGCAGCAGTTGCTAACTGCTCTAGGGCCCAGCGAACACATGTTGTTGTCTATGATCCGTGTCTATCCGTCCATGGTGACTTGGCAAACCTGACTAAATAAATGACAACTAATTTGACAGAAGTAGATTCAACAAGTTGGCCTTTATCAATTGTGAAATTTCGGAAGTCACTGTTGGAAAACCCTAAACAAACATATTTGAATAGATTTTTATTATATACTAATGGAATATTATCCTTCATTGTTTTTAGTGAAATTAAAATTTTTTTAGTTTTGCTTTGAATTTTAGCAACATTTAACATTTGCTAAGTAACAGCTCTCAACTATTCCTTTAGCATGCCAAAGTATAGAATAAAATCAACATAATTTTTTATTTTTATTTTTTTTTTTTGTTTGTTCTTTCATTTGCAACTTGTTAACTTAAAACTATCATACCAATAGTTTCAATTTGAACATTGTCTCTGCATTTTTAAGTGTCAAGCGAGCAAATTGCATTCCTTTTTTCCTTGAAATTCTACTACAAGAGAATGAAAAAAAAAAAAACAAATAAAACTGAAAGCCAATGATCGTTACGCATGCGTTACTTTATATTTTAACGTATTTTATTTGGACATTATATTCTATTCTATTTTAGTTTATTTTAATTTTTTTTCTTTTTTTTTAGGAAAAAATGCTAAAAACACTGACTGTTGTAGTAAATCGCTCTTATGTGTTTTATATATTGAAAGTCGATTTACATGTACTTGTAGGCGTACTTAAGATAACTTGAATTCCTTAAATAATACTGGACGACAACAATATATCTGTTGTTGTGGTTGGCAGCATTATAATGCAAACTCCAGAAACTCTAGAGGACACTGGTCAATAAAGCCACAGACTGAGAGAAGCAGAGAAAGAGAGAAACGGAACTTAACAATGGAAAGAAAAACTGATATAATTTTCTTATTTCAAGATTTAGTTTTACATTCAATTTCATATTCTAAAGAAGTTTTCTTCATCACTGTATACAATTTTAAGAACATTTTCCTAAAGGCGTTGTAGCTTTCTATGCAAAGAGTGTATTTTAATATTTGCCTTGCGATAACCAGAAAAGAGAAAAATTTGTGAAAATTGTCACCACGATTACACATTCTATTTTCCAATAATGGTTATAAGTATAGAATTAAACAACAACAACAAAAATAAGAAAACTTTAACAATTTTTATACTTTAAAATAAACAATAAATTGCATACCATTGCCTTAGATAAACCAACCGAGTGCATCTTAAATAGTAAAAGCACTTGTTGTAATCGAACTTAAAATAGACGACAACAAAATTTCTTTTCCTCTACTTCTTCTTCTTCTTATTTTAATTTCGAATATTTGAAAGTGTTAACAGATTATGTGGAAAATTTTTAAAATTTATGATATTGCAGCAGCAGCTCAATATATACTCGTACAGGCACAGACAGTATTAGAAATTGTTCTACATTGGTTTGATTGCTACACCAGCTTGTACTCTTAGAGTTGTTTTCATAACATCCACACCTAATGATCCTTTGAGACATTGGCGTACATTTGACGTAATTGACCTCTTAAGTAAATTTAAATATTTTATTTGTTAGAACAAGACAATGTTTTTAGCAACAATATAACAGCAACCAAAACGAACTACAATAACAGACAGTAACAAGGAACCACCAACACTCGTTGAATGTGTCTTGTTTTTTTGGTTTTTTCTTTAGTTTTTTGTTGAACTTTAACAATAATAACAAGTAAAACAACGACAACATCAATAATAATAACAAACAAAATACAATATTCCAAGAAAACACCGACTTGTCGCCCTAACTTTCAATTGATTCTATCGAAGAAGTTAGTCGTTTCGGTTCAATCTAAAGTTTGTGCTGGGTTTGTCTGACCTGGGGTTTGAACCGTGGTTTCACATCTAATAAGCCAACACACTACCTATTATAATGCGACGAGTTCAAGTAGATAGAATCAGTAGAGATTCGTAGAATCATTAAAAACTGAAGGGGTTGAGCTTTGTCACTAGCAAACCACTTAATGACATTGATGGCCTCCGACGATATTTGATATTCAGCGATATATTATTAAATCCAACACAATACTATCACTACTTTACGACAAATTAAATGCCTAAGAAGTGCCCCGGTACTCCCCTGAGAAGTAACAGAAGCTAGACATCTCTGTAAAAAAGAAAATGAAACCAGATAATATCCGTCTTAATCGACCAGCTGCGCAATGAGTTATCAAGATTATAAAGAAATTAATAGAGGCTGAAGGCCTTACAAAAGTGGTACCCACATCGCATCATCGCTTCTGTCAGTGAAAGTATAATTTTGAACTGAATTTGTTTCAAGAAACAATTAAATTCGGCTTCTCATTAACAATGCTAGAACAACATGCATTCAATCCTGGTTTTTATTTATCTCAGTGATGCTGCTCAGTTCTCACTCGGTGGCTTGAAGGACCTTGAAGTGGAAAGACAATTCCAATAGAAAAAGTGAATTTTTGGATGAGCATAATAGTAGGTAGTGTGTTGTCTTATTAGACGTGAGGCCACGGTTCAAACCTCAGCTCAAACATTTCCAACAAGACGAAATATAAAAACTGCCTCTCAGAAGATTTCTGGCAAAAACTCTGAGAGAAAATAAAATTGGCATGAAAAGTATCTCAAAAAACTGTCGTTCGGAGTCGACTTTAAACTGTAGATCCCGCCACCCACACGTAAGATTAACACACACACAACATAAGGGATGTGAGAAGCTTGGTCGTAATACTGACTGGTAATGTTAGCGGGATTGAGTGACATTAACGGAGAGTAGAAGGCTTTCGAATAGAAGAATATTCAAGTTTAGGGATACGTTGATAGAACTGAAAGTGAAGGCAAAATATTTGGAGATTGGGTAACGGAATGAAAGTGAAGCGACCATAACCTAGAATATGTGGTCATATTCTATTGCCTTGACAGCTTTTCTCGCTCTACTGAGAAGGCTTGTGATGGATTTTACTTGGGATATTTCAATAATTTTAATATTATTTCAACAATTAAATAGTTTACATAGCCAAATCCGGTTTAAGCTAAAAATTTGCTTCCATTGAAGACAATTTTCTCATCAAAATCATCAAAAAAATTTTACAATATTTTTAGTATCCAGGGAATGGGTGCCAAGGGTATGGAAATGAGAAAATATTTGATTCTAAACAATTTTGTATAAGAGCCACAGTTTAGGGTATTAGAAATTCAATTCCACCAGTTACGAATAAATCGTTCATTTGTTCCTTTGTACTAAAGGTTCTACTATAAGGGGTTCTTTTGTTTTTGTTTTTGTTTTTGCCAGCCTAATGTTTAGATGCTGTATCGTTTCGTTGGCGGTATTACGAATTAACTGCTTTTACTCTATGCCGCAATGGTATCAGTTTCTATTCTTTTGCTTTTCATTACTTTTTTTTCCAACAGAATTCTTTGTTTCTTTTCTTTTTACATATTCCAGCTCTCACTATCAACTCTCTGAGTGAATTTGTATGTTCACAGTTTAGAAATAGTTCCTCAAAGTTAGCCACTCAGCCAACCAGCCAGCCACCAGCCACCTTCGTTGTAAGTGTTTGTAAGGTATGTAGTATCTGCATATATACACTGTACCTTTTGTATAGTTGTGGTGCTGGTGCTAGTGCTGGTTTTTTTGGTGTTGGTAGTGGCAGTTTGTTGGTTGGTGGTGTTCGTTCAGCTGCTAACCTTAAACATTGAAATTTAACCTTATGCTTAGTATGGCATCATCATCGTCATCACCGTCATTGTCGTTGTGGTAGTTTATTCGTTTTGAGACCGACAGTCGTTGTTGTCGTCATCAGCAGCGGCAGCTCTCAATAGCTGTGGCTGATATAGCACCTTTGGACCGCCGCATAGTTAAGAAGAATTGTGCTGTTTTTTCTTTCTTCTTTCTTTCATTTTTTTTTGTCTACTTTTCTGCTTCTATTTTGTACTTGCGCTGTTGTTATTGTTATTTTTCTATGATTTGCAAAAAGTTTAGCGCGAAAAACCGATCGTAACTAGGAAGGAAGGCAAACAACAGGTAAAAAGCTTATTTAGTCGAAGCCTACACTTGAAAGAAATTGAAGGGAAATACTGAGTTTTTAGTCTGTTTAGAAAGCCCTTTTGCTTCCTTACTCATACTGGAATTAAGGGAAACAAAGACTGTAAAGGCTGACAATCAAATAGACGTGCTACCAACATTGCTAACAGCAAAGCTTGTTTGTGAATTACAATTAGTAGAGCTAGCGAAATGGTCATTCCATTGTGGCGCCCAAAAACTAAATGGAGGAGGGCTTACTTGACCTGGTGTTGGTAAACGTCGATAGAAATTATGAGCTTATTAGAACTCCAAACAGATTTGATCGTAATTGAGGCATGCGATCCTTAATAGGATTAAACTATCCATATCCTTATCTAAGCGAGTAAAAGATTTTTGGATCCCAGATGGAATGGAAGGAAGATAACATAATTGATAGAGTTAAGAGAGCGACTATAGCACTTTACACACCTAAAAGAAATGTGGTTAGGATTTGAGGGCTTAGACACATCATCACATGTATGTCTCTAACGAATCAGGGTGGAATCAATTTGCTTAATGATGATTACGTATGCTATACAAACATTACTGCCACTATCGACTGATAGATACAGTACGCAGTTGACTGCCCTCCTTCTACAGACGCACATACATAATTGGACAACGCTTCAGCCAGGATTACGACCTAGCTTCTCACAGTACTTATGTTTTGTGTGTTAATTCTATTCATGAGTGGCGGGACCTACAGTTTAAAGTTGACTCCGAACAATAAATTTTTACGAAACTTTTTCACGGCAATTTTATTTACCCTCAGAATTTTTCCCAGAAGCCTGCTGAAAGGAAATCGCCGAAGAAATAGTTATTTTAGCAGAATTCGTTTTGTTGTAGATGTTTGACATGGGGTTTGCTCCGTGGCCTCATGTCTAATAAGCCAACACACTATCTACTAGAATACCTTATGCACTCTATTCCACTTCAACTTAAATATTGTTTGCTTTACTCAATTGACTTCCCTCTATGTTTTTGTTAAAGCAGAACGTTGTGCAGTAAGTCCTAACCCAACCTAGACCATGGACATGCTGAATTTCTTGGAATACTTTGGCACATAAAGCTTGATTATATGGTTCCTTATCACGTCCTAAATAAGTCATTTGGTTTGTAGAATTCCAACTAAGCGCTTTTGGTCTAAAGATTCGCAGACTCCCAATGGGACTCTCGAGGTTTATATCGAGTTGGAATATTATAGATTCCTATCGCCTTCATATATGCCTAACCACTGCAGTATTTTCTAGATGTAGCTGTAGGTTTGAAAACGTCGAAGCGTTTGTTAGTTGGTGGAGTTTTCCCTGCAAATCTGTTAATTTACTTTAACATCGGACCATTACCTCGACTCCAAATGATCTCCTTCATAAAATTCGAATACAGTCTTTTAAAAAAATAGATTCACATACCGATTCCTTTACGAAACATATCTCGTTTTTATTTGCGTCTAAAAAGCTGCTCTTCTCTACTAACATTACAAGCCTAACGACACTCCCATGCAACTATTTCTCTCCATGTATACCACCTTCAATCGTTTGTATTTCAGTTCTCTTTTCTTTTATTCTTTTCACCACAGCTCTATCCCAAATTTTCAATATTCAGACAAGCTTAACAAAAAAAGTAAAGAAAATAAGGAACAGAAAGAAACAGAATTTTTTTTTTAGAAACAAAGTTCAAGATTACCGCTATCGTTTCAATGTTTAAAATTAAAACCCCTGTGTGTGCGCGCAATGTATTAAGTAAGGTAAGCTTATTTTAATGAACTGTGTTCTATTTTTATTCATTGTGATATAAACGTACCTGTACCAAGGATACCTTATGGTTTATGTGATGATGACAACACCGGCGACCGCGCCACGATTAACTACGACTACCACTACTACTCCTACCGAGAGCATAGAACTATTTGTGCCAACCATATACACTAATAGCAGCCATGTTTTGTGTCTAAGACGGCTTTTTGGGTAACAAACTATGCTTAAGTGATTGTCAAGTTAGTCTTTTAATTTATCATCCATAGACAAGAAGAGCAGCAGCTTTAAAAAAAAAAATAAAGAAAATATTGTATGTGAGGGATTTTTATTTTATTTTTTAATAAAAAAAGAACTGGAAAACCTAAAGGTTTAAAATATACACTGATGTCACTGTGAACGGTGTAAAATATAGAACTAAATTTAGTATAATTTCCGTATATGTTTTGATCTTGAAAATATGGTGATTGAAGTCACTGTAGTCTAGTAGGTAGTGTGTTGGCTTGGCTTATCAAACGTGTGGTCACGGTTCAAACCCCAGGTCAGACATCTCCATCAAAAGGAAACATGAAAAAATAACTCTGATAAAACAAAAACAAAAACTCTGAGAGTTAATAAAATTTCCATGAAAAGTTTCTCAAAAATCTGTGCGCAGCCCTTGCGCTGACCAACTTCTTCCTTTTCCCTGATTGTGGTGGAACTTGGTCAGTACAGAGACTGCGTTCATCCGTGGCATCACAATGGGCCTCTATGCGTGCTCAAGTGAGCTTTGTGACATCAGAGCTACCACTCCGACCTAACCTAACCTTCTCAAAAATCTGTCGTTCACATACATACATACATAATTGACCATTACAACCCTTCAGTCAAGATTCCGGCCTAGCCCCTCACACAGTCGACTTTAAACTGTAGGTCCCAATCATGTATAAAATTAACACACACAACATAAGTGGAGTGCGAAACTAGGTCATAATTCTGACTGAAGAGTTGTAATGACCAATGTACTCGTATGTAAGGCAAAAAAACGCACGAGCTATTTGAGGACCGTTGTTACGGTCTAATCAAATAATTTTAATGGTTTCCAATATTAGAGGCTAGTTCTTGCCCCAGCTTCATAAATATAACATTATTTAACATAACATTTACACAAGTTATCACTGATGCAGAGTCAAGTGTAATTACAGTGTCTGCACAATATTCTAAACAAATTCCATTTTTTTCTTAGTCCCGATACGAATTCCTTGCTTTAAAATTTTTAATCGATTTTTTAAAGTCAGTTACTAAATTCAGAATCTAAAATATTGTGTCTTAATTTTTTAATTGCATAGCACATAAGCCCTAACTACCGTCCTTAGTTAGGTGTCTAACCCCTTTATGTGCAAATAATTTTTTTCTTTTGTATTCATTAAACTACTGACGTTGGTAGTTTGGTGTGATGTTGTTACTATTAGTGGTGGTGATGATGTTTGGCGGTTAATCTTAAGAAAATACAAAAAAAAACGACAGCCCAATACAATATAACCTTAGTTAATGGTGGCTGCACACTTCTTTTGAGGATGCATAAGAGGTCGCTTAGAGATACGTTCATATACAACCTATAAACTGTAGTCATATTACATAATCTTCAGTTAAACAGCTTATAAAGGGAGAAAAGGCTGTAATAGTAGCCACTATGATCCAATAGCAGACAAAAAATTGAAAAACATGTTGCTCAATCATTAGCTCCTGTAAATAGAAACAACTGCAACAACATTAGTAAGTTTGCGTAATTGTGTTTCTACTTTTTTTCTTTCGTTTCTTTTTTATTTGTTGTTACTTGGGTGATCACCATCATCATCAGCAGCAGCCGTATGATCAGCAGCAACAATCTTTTTGTTGATTCTTTGGCTTTTGCGCCAACTCTTTTAATATTTTTTTCGGATGTCAGCATTAAGGTTGCTGTTGCTGTTTCCAATATTTGGTTGCTATTAATGCTGTAACGTTCTACATTCCAGCATAATTGATTTTAAGCTGAGGTCGCTAATAAATCGTAACTTTATCGCGTTTTTATGTTAAAGTTTCCTTCATTTTTTTTTTGTTCTTCTCAACAATATTGCTGCAGGTAGCCACCGCCATCGCAAATAATTTGTTGGCGTTTACTTTTTCGTTTTTATTTTTTTTTGTTTTTGTCTTCGTTATAAGGATCCTTAGTTGTCTAGATACTTGTTGTTTCCCTTTTTTTTGGGAGCAAATAATTTATCGCAAAGTGTAAATATCTATAATGTGTTGTTGATATTTAAGAGCCTTCTTGGGTAATATTTTTTATTCGAAGTCAAATTGTTTGACTATAAATAATGATGGTGTTAAAGAAATTCAATAAAAATTCCTAAATGCATTTTCAAGTCTTTCCATTGTAATCCGATGGTTTCTTTTCTTCACATTATCTGACTATAAAACGTTTGTGTATTTGCAAATATATTTTTTGGTCTACAAGGTGCTCGTAATTTTTATTTAAAGATCTTCTTTAGATATTTGATATCGTTTGTAATGAAAATTTTAAAATTAGAATAATAAAAAGCAATAAAAAGAAAATATTTCATAACAATAAATTTTTATTAAGAAGGACAGTTAAGTTCTATCAAATATCAGGCTTTATCCAGTTTTCTCTTTATTTACTATAGCTTAGTACATTGACCATAAGTCTAAGGCGTATGGTTAATAATTCTGTGGAAAATAATATGAACTGTAATGCACTTTTCAAACGGTCGTATTACTCAGAATCTTTTGATAAATTTGTTGATAAATTTTCACAGAAATGAAGTCTGGGTTGTATGTACGATGCTATTACATCTTCAAGGATTGGTATACTTTTTTAGATTCTTTAGGGTAAAACTAAAGACAACAGCTTTGATAAGGTAAATCATATTGTTTAACTATCGATCTGTGGCAACAAGGTCTCCGATTGGACTAGCCTTGATGATTGCCACAAAATTCACAACATTTTCCAAGTATCTGTAAGGCAATTAATTTCTTTTTTTTGGAAGGGCATAAAAAGTAATATATTCAGCGTAGGCAACATATCCATTTAATTCGACTTTTGATTGAACAAGATTGTGCAGAAAATCTTAAAAAAACAACACCAAAGTTTAGCTATCACTGCACCATTGCGAACATTATGTGTGATAGAAATGAAATGAAATTTGTGATAAAATTTATCATCGCTTGATTAAGCCTTTGCGTGGATTACATCATAATGTCTGTGCAATTTTTATATGAAAAGGAAAATTTTAAATTCCTGTGTATATGTTTAGAAAATGAAGTCGCCGTAGTCTAGTTGGTAGGTAGTGTGTTGGCTTAGTAGACAAGAGGATTCGATACAAAGCCCAGGTCAGACATCTCCAACAAAACGAAATAAAAAAATATTTCTTCGGCGACTTCCTCTCAACAGATTTCTAGCAAAAAACTCTGAGAGTAAATAAAATTGCCATGAAAAATTTTCTGAAAAATCTGTCGTTCGGAATCGACTTTAAACTGCAGGTTCCGCCGCTCATGTATAAAATTAACCCACACAACATAAGTGGCATTGGGAAGCTACGTCGTAAACCTGGCTTAAGGGTTGTAATGACCAATTATGTATGTATGTATATGTAATGTAATATAAAGCAAAACAGTTTCTTTAAATTACTAAAGATTTCGATTTCCTAAATAGTTAGCTGTAGTATAGTGATTACTGTCCTATCTTATTAAGCAAGTGCTCAGGAGTTCAAACCTCGGGTTTGGTATCTTCGAAAAAGAAGTATGAAAATAATATTTCCTCAGCGATTGCCTAGAAAAAAGATTCTCAAATCTGTGGGACTCGCCGCTTATGAATAGAATTAACACACATAATATAGAATGATGTCAGAAGCTATTCTGTAATCCAAATTAAAGTGTCGTAATGGTAATTAATGTAATGTAAGGAGCAAGGTAATTTGTTCATAAAACCCTTGAAAATCCTTGTAGATGTTAGCCTAAGAGTTATTAGTAGTTGCGGCCTACTTCCCAAGTCAAATCAATTAACTGCCATGAGCATCTAAGAGTGGCATTAGACTTATCATATCACTCGAATCGCTGTGTGCTACTTAAATACATTTCGTCATATTGAGATACTTTCGAAGATCACTTGTATGAGGACATGATATCCTGAAGAGTCTTACTAATCACTTGTCTTACTAATCACTTGTCTTACTAATCACTTCTCTTACTAATCACTTTCAATATCAAATACGCAAGAAGTTCCAAACTTCGACAACATTATCATCGAACACAACCGTCACAACTACAATTATCCGAGAGCTAAATATCGTTCAAAATCATTTTTGACACCTTGAATAAGGCTGGCTACCAACAAAATGTTGGATGTTGTTGATTTTACACAGATAAACCTCATGCAACAAAATCAAATACGCAAATTGTTGCTGAATCTAGAAATTATTGATTATATTAGATTGACAAACTGTTTTATTCGAATCTGTTTGATTCGTTTTCTAGGAAATTATCTACTGCCGTCAATCTTTTATAATTCGTACCAAGCTCATAACCATACAAACAAGAAAATCGTTGACCATCTTTTTTTTCTCCTATTCCTTCAGTAAACTACCTTTCAAACAAATGTAAGGTCATTCAATAAGAGCATTCGAATTTTGAGAGCAGAAAACGGCCATCTTGTTGAAGTTGCATGTTTCACATGAGATGCCACTTGATAAGTCCGTTTGGAAAATCAGCGGGAATGGATATAGAATTCAACAAAACGGGTAAACAATAAAATTGTTTCATTTAAGCTGGTTGGCAATTGACCCTAATTTTCATCGAAAAATCATCTTCAGCTATATGGCCCATTTCTGGATGAATTGTCAAGCCAATTCGAATAAGATCCAAGGACGTCCAATACATCCCGAAAAATTCAATACTTTGAATGGAATTTCGATTTGCGGTGTCATAGGCTCATATTTCCTTGAGAATGACTTTGGCCAGGACATCATTGTGAACAGCGATCATCTACCAACCTCTTTTGGATTGAATTGAATGACTCAACAAGAATGTCAATGTGTTGTCAATTTTGCTAATGATAGACGAAGATCGAACAAATTCATAATCGCTATTTTTTTATTATTTTTAAAACACAGTTTGCAACCAATTTATTACGCTTGCCAATAAGTATTTAAGCCAATAAGTATTTAAGCTTATTCGTTAATCTAAAACTAAGGCGCCATTTAAAAATATCTCATATTCTCTCTCTGTGCATCATTTGTTAACATTAACTTTTCACAGCCCTGTTTCTCTACATATTAAATAGCTTTGTTGGAAATTTTTACAATCATTTCTCGTCTTCAAGAATTGTTCTGAAATGATCACTCATTGATCATCACTTATTATTTATTTGTTTGCAAATAGAAACACATAACAAATGACATATTTTCAGAACTTCAGACACTCATTTTCAAAAATATTCACATATAGCTGGAGTATGGGAGTATGTAAGCATATGATTCCTTTCACAGGTTACAAACATCATCTCTCTATTGTGTGTCAGCTTAAGATTTAAGAAAATAAGCCAATGTAGCAGCCAAAAGACATCCAAACTATATATCGTCTCATTAAATTTGAAAATATGGCCAATGTTGTCATATAAATCTTGTATCCATCAACAAAAATACTGACCTATAGTCAGTTCAGTCAGTATGGATGGAGGATGTTAGTGAGTGTGTGACTGCAATTGTGAAGGCTTGTGTGTGAATGGGCTTTAATGGCCAGTCAAACTCTTGCTAGTATTGTCAATATTGACTGTATAGAAACAACACCAAATGGTTGGAAAAAAACCAAAAAAAAAAGAGGAAAAAATATCGCAAAAATTGATATCAGTTAAGTACATGGGTATGTCTGTCTGTCCGTCTGTTGCACGTACATTTGGTAAGTTGTTTGTTAACATGTTGTATTTTGAACACTTTGTAACATCTCTCAGTAGGCTGCATCCACCACACCACACCACACCAACATCATCAGCATCACCTTAATCAACTGAAACGCATCTTTTTGTTTTTTTTTTTTTTTCAATTTTTATTCATTTGCTATTATATTGTGTGTTCAGTTCAGTATCAAGCTAAAGCTTAAGTCTTGTTGCTTAAGCAAGGCTTAAACTGGCAACACTATTGTCATTTTAAGAGAGGCAATTATTTTTGATTTTTTCATGTGTTACATACCCAGAGATGTACAGAGTGTATGCTGTACAGAAAGATCCATTCGTTCGTTCGTTCACTTGTTGTTGTGTATGCTTCGTCCAGCTTTTTGGTTTCAGATATTTTCCTACCGTGGCTGAAGACTTTAATAAGCTATTATTTATGAAGATTTTACGCACGCTACAAGTGTTTTTTTTTTGTTTCTTCTTCTTCTGCTGGTCTTCGTTCGATTCTCATGTCACCAGTATTCGATGAAAAGTAAAGGCCCTTTATGTCATTATTGTTGTTAGTTTGATCAGAGTAGAAAACCAAAAAAATGTTTATTTTTCTACTCATTTGTTATTGTTGTTGCTGTTGCTGCTGCTGGTGTTGTTATTGTCATCGTCTTTGTGTTTTAAAAAGCCTCTGAAAGCCACTAATAACAAAAAAGGCAGAGAAAAAAGAAACCACTTACAATAGGTGTTGTCTTGTCCTTTTTCTTAACAAATCAATTGTATTTAGCAACACCCCATGATTTGTACATTTTGCTCCCACATATTCACCAAAAACAGTAATAAACAACACACTTCAATTTTCAAATGAGACAAAACAACAACAAAAAGTTTAATACAAAGGTTGAAAAATATTTAAAGTGGGTAAATTGTTAAGTTAATGTAATCGGTGGATATACAAATTTTAGTTTTCTAAAAGAAAGCAATAAGAAAAGTTCTAAATTTCATTCACAGCGTTGGAGAGATTAAAATATGCCAACATGACAGTGCTTGAAAGGCCATGATAGTCCATAGCGGTGATGTATTTCTTAAAACCTTCGCAGGTTTTAGAACGAAGCCACAATGAAAATCAAAGCAATCGAAGAAGGTGATTTCTAGCTCATGCATGAAGAAGACAAATTAATGCTGAATAGCCTGCCTATTAAATGATGATCTATGTACGTTCCTTATAAAATTGATGGGTATGTAGTAATACTTATTGGATCTCGCATTAAACGCTAAATTTTTTAAATTTAAATTAAAAAACAGAGTGTGAGCGAGTTCTCATGGACATTTTTTGTTCGTTTGAAGGGCCTATTGATGACATTATATGTGGAATTAACATCGTTTAAATGTCTGCAACAGCTTCCATGAGTAGACAGAATCCAAAATATCATATTTTCCAGAACTCTGGCACATAAATCAGGCTAAATTTAACCAAATATCTGGGCTATTCGGATACACCTCTGGCTTAAGAAAACCGCACAAGAGAAAAGCTAACGTGGACAAATCGTACCATCTCGGTGGCTAGTTCATCTTGACACGTCAGATCAATATTCCCCTAAATCGCTCGTACAGATTATCCAATGTGGTATGAGCTGTATTGCACGTAGCGACGTAATGTTGACATCACATGACATTGGTGTTCAGATTGTCTAATGCCGGACAATAGAAGGTGCTAATCATCGACCTATAGAACTCGCCGTTGAGCGTGATAGCCTGACCAACGTTGTTCTTAAAGAAATATGAATCGATGACGCCTCCAGCTTATAAAATTACATCTAATAGTGATATTTTCGTGATGCAAGACAAATTGCACAGACGTTAAGTTGCGGCCAAAAAGATTCGATTGCTGCTGAAATCAGTCCTGACGACCGCATGTAATTCATGGAGGTGATGTGAACGTTGACCGAAAAGGTCAGATTAATGGACAGGTTATTAGTACATATTACTGGCTACATGTTGCAAGACCAGTTAAAAATTATTACAAAGTACTGTTACGTTTTTACCTTTTAAAAACGTTAAAAATATTCGTTCGTAGATTGCAAATAAAATAAAAATAAATCTGTGTTTAATTTTAAGTCAATTCTTTATTAAATGCACAACTTTTGTGCCACTGTTCCACGTATACAATGATAACTTTCACAATATGTGCTTGTTCGTGATACTTCTCTGCTTATAACCTTTTTTATAAGCAACAACACTTGTTAGTTATTCTTCTTTGCTCACAACCTTTTTTTTGTAAGCACCACACTAACAAGTGTTTTCTTCACGCAACTTGTCTGCACACAAGTCTGACTGAATTATAACTCGATCTCGTATCTTCACACACCACTGGTGGAATTCTCATTCAATTCAATGCGACGTCGTCACACGACTAACTTAACTCGATCTCCGAGAATCACGTGTCTTCATACACGACTGACTGAATTCTGACTGAATCTCCGTTGCTCGCTTTATCTTGCCTTTTATATCACTGGATCAACAGTGTGATGAATGCCCTTGAAGGATGATGACGACCTTCTGGAACAATCCAAAAATGTAAACAACTTGTTTCCATTTTTGTTGTTCGTGTATCTTGTTTACTTTCGTCCAGGTAGTGTTGTTGTTGTTTTGTTTGTTTGTCTTTCCGCTATATTTTTTTATACACGAACGTTGTTGCTATATTTTTGTTTATTCATCGATCTTGTAAACAAGCCTGTTGTTTTTGTTGCTATATGTTTACTCATTCGTTGATTATGTGAACAACTGCATTGTTTTGTTTTTGGAGCTTTTGCTTATTATTTTAACAACACCATTTTGATTTTCGTAACAATACCATTGGAAGCTCATTGTCTCAACTATTTCATCAGGTGCCCTTAAGTTGGCATAATAAGCTATTGAGCTGAACAATTTTTCAAAGACCCCCAACTCCAACCCTAACGTGCAAAGAAAATTGATAAATAATTCTTTCGGTTCTTCTAGCAGTTATCTGGCAAAAGTTACTATCAAACTGTTTGCCACAAAAAAGGTTTACAAATCCCATCTAGAGTCGATGTAGAACTATAGGTCTCACCACTGATGGATGAAATTAACACATACAAAATGGGTTTAGTGAAAAGCTAGGCCGTAATTATTACTAAAGGGTTGCAGTAATCAATAATGTAGGTCTGTATGTGTATATACAATTATCGAAAATTCCCAAATAATTACCAAAACATCCACCTTTTAGTGTGTACAATCAAATGTCCACCAAAACAATTCGTATTATTTGTGTGTTGCAAGTTGTTTCTCTGATTTCTTTTCTCTTTTTTTTTTTTGTTATTCTTTTTCCATTATTAGCCTTTTGGTACATGTGTGAGTGTGTCTCTGCCATAACAAAATCTAGCCTAATTGACATTTTTTTGTTATTTGATGTCGTTATTGTTGGTGTTGTTGATGTTGTTGTTATTATTTTCGGATATTTTTGTTATTTTATTTTGGCCAGAAAAGAATTTATTGTACCCCAAGCGTACATAAGTTATTCCCTTTGGATATGTTTTGTAGCCAACAAACGCTTGGCTTATTTGCTGTACATAGCTCTTCCACACACACTTATTGGCGTTATAATACCACAACATTTTTGTTTTTATTTTGTTTTTTGTTGGTTTTTTACAAAAATCAGTGTACGACTGTTTCTGTAGACAGATTCTGTAAAGTGCAGTTTGAAAAGTATGGTGCACTCTTTTCACTACAAATGGATTTAGTTTTGATTTTGTTTGCTTTTGTTGTTGTTGGTGTTGGACTTACGGACATTCTGATGGAGAAAAAGAGAGAGTAAACATGTGTACTACATTGTCATGACAGACCATAAAGTACCTTTCGCATTTGTACTCGGTAACAACATATCATTGTATCACTTACTCTTATAAATTCATTCATTCATACCTCCTCATTCACTTGGGAACTGCTGCTGCTGCTGGCCACTTCTTTTAGGCGATTGTGGATGTGTCTAAATGTCTGAACTGTATTTATGCGAACAATTCTTTTGTTTAAAATTTATTTCCTTGTTGCAGCAGTTGGTGTTGGTGTTTCACCTCCTGATTAGACTTTTTCTTTCAAATACTCATGTGTCTGCTGAGTTTGCTAGCACAAGTGTTCCATTAAATCCTTTTTTTCTGTCTGCTTTTTTCTCTTTTGATTTGATTTTGTGCGTATGTGTGGCATATGGCTTTTATCCGGTAGTTTATTTCTACCCAAAAACTTATTGTTTCAAGTGACACTTTTTTAAGATTTGGCGCATATTTGGATTTCTTGTTTACCACAAGTCTTGACAGGATTGATGTGATTGGTTTTGGAGTGATTTTTTGGGCATTTGGAATGCTTTAACGAAACATATGACTCCATAGAAGTAGAATTATGAGTCAGAATATTGATGTATGTATCCAATTTAAATCCTCGTTAAAGCAATTGTGAAATACGTGTACCAAACGTACATATATTGAATGGTAGGTAGGTAGGTAAGGCAACACAAAGAACTTTTAAGATCTTGCTTTATGGCCAAAGAGGTACTAAAGAGAGAGAATTTTTTGTGCTAATAGATCACAGTCTTAAGGCTTTTAGAGTAATTAGGCCTCTTAAAAAAAAATCACTGATTTTGCTCTACAGAAATCTCACTTTTATTTGCATTTAATTTGTTTTTAATTGAAGCTGTATGTTGTACTCCTAATAAAAATAAAAATTGAATATAAATTGAATTAAAATATTCAAAATGTTTAAATTATTTATTTATTATTACTCGCACATGTCTAACCTGAAACTATAAAACGCCATTTTTTATTTTTTCTTTCCAAGAAAATGTAAATTTTTTCTTTTAATATTGAATTTAAACAGTGACTCTGTATAACAAGTTTTAAACAAATCACGACAATTAAATTTACATACCATACATACACGTTTCTTTCTTTTTTTTATTGTATTTTTTTTTGTTTCAAATTGCAGAGGTGGAATGTATTAATTAATACCACCATTGTTGTATGACAATAACAACTTCAGCATGTTGTGACAGCATGTACAATAATTGCATACAATTTGTTTTTAATTCTGATGAAAATTGTATTTCATGCAACTCTGAAGAATGATTCGTATGGTAATTTGGTAAACATCAAGAAATATTGAAGATCTTTTGTGGCTGCATTAAATTTTTAAAAGAATTAAAACATAGTAGCAGCATAGATACTAAGCTGAAAAAATTCTAGTACCGCTTGAACTCGAAATATAATTAACATTCCATCAAAGCCCAATAGAATTTGGATATTATTTTAACTAAGTATGGTACACTTAGAACTATTCATATAATATTGAAATTTAAAATAAGTTACTTAAACAAAGTTGCTATGAACAACCGAACAAATCTATTTTCTGTAAGGTTATGTGCCAGACCCTTGTTAAAGTGTAAGGTTCCACTTAGTCAAGAGGTTAATCCCTTCCCAATCCAAAAAAAAAACTCCCTATTGAAGCCATCAAAGTCTAGTAAGTAGTCTCTTAACCCTCTAAGCCGTCTATAGGCGGTCTTAGGCACTAGAGTGCTAACTTACTAGACCATAGCTCGACATTTGGAACCTCAGTTATGATATTCAAAGGCAAGGAGTTTTAAGAAAATATCTTTCGGAGCCCCCCTCCTCAACAATTTTTCGGCAGAAGCTTGGAAAGTAAATTAGTTGTCCTTAAAAAGCTACTCAAATCTATTATTAATATAGGACGTGAAACTGTAGTAGCCGCCACTCATGGATGACATTAATTCACACAATACGGGTGGTGACTCCGAGAGTTGTAATGACCTAAAATATACATGTAAGTGTGTATCGTGGTATTATACTCCAATAAAACTTTCCATTGTGGAAATCTCTCTTTCCAGTCTAAATTGCCAGAAAACGAGAGACCAAGATACTTTCATCTCTGCATGGTAAGAGACATAAAATCATTACTAATATCTTTTGAATTTGTCGACTTGCCTTCCAAAAGCTCAGAAACTTATAAGAATCCCAATGGAGAGCCATGTAATTCAAGTAAAGAAGGCAGGTCCAGGTCAATTTAGAAAATCTGCCAGCGATCCTCTTCATACAATGACCAGAAGATATCCATCTTAACTGATGCAATCATATGAAGACCTGTGCCCAGTAATAGGCGAAAGTAGGGATCTCTGTATCCTTCTTGGTCTACTCATCAGCAAGGAAATATTTTTGTGGCAATCTCTGTAGCCAGAAATCAATTTAACCCTGCTGGAGTTGTCAATTTGGCCATGACCTCCGGCTGGTATGTACCAGAAAGTAAATGTGTCGGGCAATACTAAAGCCTCTACGTCAGTCAATTTGCCTTTATTGTCTTTGTTTTAATAGGAATTCTAGCTGTCGCTCAATTAACCTTTTCTAGCTTTTTCTGTTAGCCGTGAGATTAGTAGCAAGAAAAAGTCATTCGTGTAACACACGTCAACTAAATGGTCATAGAGGCCGCAAGGAACATCTCACTGACCCACACATAAACCTTAATGCTCAGCTCGTAAATTACACAAGAGATAACATGCAATTCGATTTTACAATTTTTATTGCAACTCTGTGGCTTCCTTTTTTACAGAATCCGTATCATCGATCATTGAACTAAAGAGCTCCTTATAAGATGCTTTGTGTTCTTTTGAGTTCCCTAAAGTTTTTTTTGGGTTCCTTTTATACGGCATCTCTATCATCGAGCATTAAGCTAAAGAGTTCTTTATGGTATGCTTTATTTTCTCCTGAATATCGTCAAATTATAGTGCCACCCAGAAAGTATGATATGATAAAGACCTTTTCTTAGCTTAACGCTAAATAAAGTTCTTGCTATTATTCTAAGGCTAATGCCGTGGTCGATGCATAATCTAGCAGAGAGAAAATGTGACCACTCTTGCCTTAGTTCAACACATCGAGAGGCATTTAATGTCTGTTGGTAGTTGGCCGTCGAAACAGGAGGCATATATGATTAGAAGTAGAATACGAACGCCGATATTTGATAATATTTTTAGCATAGCTAGTGCTATATTAACCTTACCACGTGCATCGGTGCTACTTAGGTCCTGGATAGCTTGTTTTGTTTGGTAATTTTTAGGATACACAGAAGACTTCCGTTTATTTATTATGACTTCTACAGGTACAAAAACTTGTAATAGATACTCGCTTATAAATTATTGTCTTTCTCTTAAATATTTGAAATTTTCAAGAATACGTGTTTATCCTTTTTACGTTAAGCACAGAAGCTGACTTCCGCCATTATAAATTAAAGTTTCCAGCTCTGCTTATTAAAATTAACATGAACAACTTGAAACAACAGCAAATATTGGAAGAGAAAACCTGCTTAAAATTAATGAAAAATAAATTTTAATGGCGTCCATAAAATTTGACAAATAATTATTGACATTTAAACGCGCCAACAAAATATCAGACAATGGCAGCCAATGATGGAAGAAGTACGGTACGTAAGCTAATGAAACAGACTGAAAAGTGTCGATTAAAAATATTCAATTTTAAAAGAACGTAATTTATGCAAATACCTCCTTTAAAAAAGCGCTGAAGTTAAAATTTTAATTTTCAGTTTAAAGATGGCGACACATTAACTAAATTCAAATGCTTTGAAAGACAAAGAAGCTGAAGCTGAAGCTTAATTAAGACCTCAGGGTCAATAATTCCATTTAGCAAGTTTATACAAACCACCACACCCATTACGGGTGCCATGTTATAAAATTCAAAATTTATTTCAAAAAAAAAAAAAAACTCAAACAACATAATATAAATGGGAACATTTTGTTACTGATTTTAATTTTTTATTAATTTTTTTCTTGGTTTTTTAATGAATTTCATTTGAATTCATATTCAATTCGATTTAAATTGCTGCTGATGATGATATTTTTTAATTTACAAAAACATGTTTACTGTGATTTTCGGTTAGAAAATTAAAATTTAAATTCAAAAAACATTTGTTTTTTCAAACATTTAATAGTGTTGTTGTTGTGTCTGCTTGTTTTTAATCCATTTGGAAAAATTTTCGAAATTTCGAACTACATATGTCACCAATAGTGTTACCTCTAGTTTGTCTCATCCACGAATCAGGTGTTAGCTTAATTTGTGTTGTTGTCTTCTTTAGTGTTTTTGGCCATTTATTTCTTGGCCAAAGCCTTGTCTAACTATCTGTCTTATCTAACTATCGCCATCGTTCGTATGTTGTTTTCTTCAAACCCATTGTAATTTATGTAAATTATGTTTTGGCCCTTTGATTTCAAGTTACATATTCCATGTAAAAAATATTGAAATTTCCATAATTATCTGGTATTTGTTTAACCCATTTTGGGCCGGAATGCAAAAATGTTCGAATCGTAAACTAAAAAGTATATGTTTAGGCTAATTAGGCCTGTATTACCATACAAATCTTTTGTCAGAAATTTTGTATCTCTAACAGTTTCCCCAGAAACAGCTGTTCGACTAGTCGAACAACGGCCGTAGGCGACAAAAAAAAATGTGTACTACCATACAAAAATAATTTCTAGGTATCGACAAAAAAAAATCATATGTGGAACAAAAACAAGATTGTAAAGTTTTTTTTATTAATATTTATTATATATATTGTAATTAAATTAATTTTTTGTGATTTTCATTACTCTTGCTCCCATTTATGGTGAGCAGCAAAACACTTCTTTTCGTGCAAATGGACTTGGCACTTAGAGCACATTCTCTGTGTAGGTTTATGACAAACATTGCAACGCCTGGCATGTTTTTCAGATTGTGTTATGATTTGGTGATGACCTGACACACGAGGGAGCGGGCGAATCTTAAATGATGTATCTTTATCAATGTCATCCTCCGCAATATCTTCGTCGTTGTTCTCGTCAGGCGTTAGTAACAAGTTTGTGGCCAGGTCGACCCGAAATGTCAGCTGTGAATTATATTTACGAACAAGCTTCTTATTTACTAAACAATTTAACTTCCAAGCATTCACAACGGATGACTCTAGAACGGCCAACCAAAGTGGCCACCACCACTTCTTTGAACGAATCGAAACACGGTAATTGGAAACAGCATTATCATGAAGATCGACACCGCCCATGAAACTGTTATAGTTTCGAATTATATTGGGCTGCTGCACAATGATTTCACCTGGCTGGCCTTCACGTTGTCGTTGTCTTCTTGTGGTTGATGTGAGTGGGTAAACTCCAGTGAAATTTGATAATAATGTTACCTCACGCTTATCTTGCCAACGGCAACATACAATCTTATTAATCTTATCAAACTTTGAATCGATTTCACCTAAAGAATATATTTAAAATAATTACATAGCCATTATGTATAAATATAGTTACCTTTAGGCAATGCTTTGCCCGTCTTCAAATCTGGTGCAGGCTGTCCTAAGCGATTACTCCGTACAGTCCCGGTAGCGCATATACGTTTATCGGCCAATAAACAAATCAAATAATGAGAAGTAAAGAAGTTATCGAAATAAAGTTGATAACAGGAAGGATGTTCCAATTTACAAGCCATATCCATGACCATAGAAGCGCCCAGGCCTATATTCTTGTCGTATTTGTCGCTAGCTCCACCGTACGGCATCATGTGGAAGACATATCCAGTAGAAGCAGCCATGCACCAAGTCTTGTAGCCAAACTTTATAGGCTTGTTTTTCAAGTACATTTTACAGCTGTGACGTCCAAAATATGGTAACATTTGCTCGTCGATTGACAAATGCTCTTCAAAGACACCGAACTGCATAAATTTTTTGTTTATAATATCATAAAGTGAACGAATTTTAGTATATTTGTCATTTCGATCGAGGTTATTATTGTCGTGAAAGTGCAGATACTGTTTAATTTTTCTAAACATCGAGCGTGGCATTGTCTGCTGCACGATTGAAGAACCCATTGTTGGATTGGTTGACCAATAACATCCTATTTGTGGCAGCTTATTGTAGCCCGACAATATTAAAATTCCAATGAATCTTTCTATTTTTCTGCATACAATGAACAACGACAAAACACAGTAATAATGTTGTGGCGTACGGCCAATGTTCGACTAGTCGAACAGCGAACTTGGCGCATATCTAAATATACCTGGGGATTCTAAAACTCGAAAAAAAATTTGCTGGTCGACTATTTTAGACTTTTGCGAACAATAATAAACCACTTTTAGAAAATTATAATTTATATATATTTTTCATTTTATCCAAACAAAAAGTGTCTATATGCAAGGTATTTTTCGAGCCCCCCTGGAGCAAAGCAGGGGGGGTGGGGGATAATTGTTATATACTTTTTCTGAAAGACAATTACATTTTCTTTAATATGGTATCATTTTTTTTGTGTCAGGAATACTTCATCACATAAAAAAATGGAGGTAGAAAAAGATAATTTTGCTGTTCGACTATTCGAACAGCGGCTCAAAATGGGTTAACAAAACTGTTTTTAACTTTTGTCTTTTTTTGTGGCATTGCTTTAGTTCAACCCATTGAATGCGTATTTAATTAATTTAATAAAACATCACAGTAGTTAAAATTAACAAATATAAATATGTACGTTCTTATAAATGAAAATTGATTATTAACAAAAGACACACACACAGAAATCTTTCGTCTTATCGTTTACAAACAAGTGTTTGATTTGTACCGCATATTCTGGATAACTTTGAAATGTCGTCTGTGGATATTATATTGGTTCCACCTATTTTGTTGACATTTTAGTTGAGAATTGATTTTTAATGCGTTTTTAAAGACATCATTTAGATAATTGCTTCGACTTTTTAGAAAAACATTTTTAACGATTTTTTTTATTGATTATTTTTTATGATCATTGATAAGCTCTTGATTTTTTGGAGTAGTGTTGGCTATCTTAAGGCAATTAATGAAAAGAAATAAGTGAACTTTTATCCACTACCTCTTTTTTATATTTTTAAAAGTTTACATACATTCATACTTAATACTATTAGTCATTACAACACTTCAGTCAGGATTACGACCTAGCTTCTCACACCACTTATGTTGTGTGTTTAAATTTTATACATGAGTGACGGGACCTATAAGTTTATAGTCGATTCCGAACGCCAGATTTTTGGAAAAACTATTTCATTATTTCTTTTTATTTATTCCCAGAGTTTTTGACAGAAATCTGCTGAGAGTCAAGCGCCGAAGAAATATTTTTTCATGTTTTATTTTGTTGATATGTGGATTAAACCGTAGCCTCACGCCTAATAAGCCAACACACTACCTACCAGACAATTTACATTTTAGAAATTTAAAACTATTTTGCTTTTTTAATTCAATGCAGTTATATATTACAGCAATTTTTGCAATGAAATCATAGAAAAAAATCTCCGAAAATAAATAAAATGGTCTTAAAAAGTTATCATAAATTTGTCGTTCGAATAAAATTAAAACACAGAACATGGGTGGTGTGAGAAGCAAGGTCGTAATCCTGACTAAAGGGTTGTAATGACTAATTATGATGAAGAAGAATCGTAGAAATCAAATACATAAAGAGAAGAACAGATTACTTTAAAATATTAAAGGAGACAATATTGCAATCAAATGAGTAAAGTTTTGTCCTACCACACTACAACTGCAAGTTTATAGCTCAGCTTTAAATAAATAAAATAATTTCTTTCGTCTACTCCACCTAATCAGTCGTGTAGAAATAGTGCTATAAGTAAGTAGTTGTCATGATAAAGCTCCTTAAATCCGTCGTTCTAAGTTTAGTGTAATATTGACGACTTTTTATTTATTTATTTATTTATTTTGCCTATGGAAATGCACCTTTGTAGTGAACGACTTCGATCACAAAAGAGAGAGATCAAAACAAAACAAAAACATTCACCCCACCTTTGTCAGTTGGAGTGAGGACATTATACATTCGATTACCGACTTAAGTAACTGCATGACATAATCTTATACAGTACTTATGGTAGTATAGTATTTTCATATGGTAACAGTGCCTTCATCGGTATTAAATTCACTTGAGTTTGTTAACAGTGTTGCCATTCATGAGTGTGTAAGAATATAAATTGCTATTATGGAACGAATGAGAGTTGTAAAACTTTGTATTTTACTGATAATAAAAAGAAAAGAAAAAAAATGTATTTTCTTTTCCTAATATGTTAAATGTTATAGTCATTTTACGCAATATAATGAATATTTGTTTATTGGTATTCGGCCGGTCGAGTGACAGGGTTGCTTTTTACTGATCGAAAAGACCAAAAGAAACGGAAAAATACAACTCTATTTAACGAAAAAAAAACTTAACCAACGCTTCGTTCTATTCAACATCATTCTTCTCATGACAGATATAAAAGCTGGTGTAGAGAAGAAAAAGCTTTTCTTTTCTTTTCTTTTGTTTCTGTGTACTCGTTTACTTGTTTACTTTTAAACGCTTTTCTATTGTTACGTGGAAGAAAGAAATATCGAAACCAGCATATTGACTACATCCACAGATCACGGGGATCTGTTCTAGAAAATCCAGAGGGAACAACAGCGTGCCCAACAATTCCTCGGTATATTATATTATCGAAAGGCGTTTATAATCGTGTGTATACCTACTCCTCAAACGTATCCACATGGTCATCATAATCAACTTTAGTTCAACATAACCTCAAATCCTCAGTATCCTCTTATTCAACAATTCATCTGTATCATATCAAAAGGCGTTTATAATCATGTGTATACCTACTCCTCAAACGTATCCACATGGTCATCATAATCAACTTTAGTTCAACATAACCTCAAATCCTCAGTATCATCTTATTCAACAATTCATCTGTATATTATCAAAAGGCGTTTTTAATCATGTGTATACCTACTCCTCAAACGTATCCACATGGTCATCATAATCAACTTTAGTTCAACATAACCTCAAATCCTCAGTATCATCTTATTCAACAATTCATCTGTATCATATCGAAAGTGTTTATAATCATGTGTATACCTACTCCTCAAACGTATCCACATGGTCATCATAATCAACTTTAGTTCAACATAACCTCAAATCCTCAGTATCATCTTATTCAACAATTCATCTGTATCATATCGAAAGCGTTTATAATCATGTGTATACCTACTCCTCAAACGTATCCACATGGTCATTACAATCAACTTTAGTTCAACATAACCTCAAATCCTCATTATCATCTTATTCAACAATTCATCTGTATCATATCCTCAAACGTATCCCCCCCAGGTTTTATTTAATTAGTATTAATGAAGTAGGTTATCTTAATCTAGACAAGCTCTCTACTTTCCTTCCTTGTAGTCAACAGCATCGTCGCGGAGAGGCCTCATCGCTGATTACTGCTGTCCTAAGGGTAAGTGAAAGTTATATTGTTTATATGAATTATTATTATTCTCTTGAGTGTATGCTCCCATTAATTTTTTATATGAATTTCTAATTATAATTTAGTTTTAAGCACCTCATATATCTAATGTTTTGGATTTTGCCATTATTATCATTGTTACTGTAGATTTTGTTATTTGTAGATAATCATGGACATGACCCTTAATCATGACCTTAATCTATCAGCATACACATTTTGTGTCATGATATAGATTTTACATAATTTTAAATTTTTATTACTCCCTAAAAGTAGGCATTTATTAACGTTATTGAAATTGTAGGATTGATTTAGGTCGTTTTTTTTTCAGGACGACTTTTCTAAGTACTTCTATGCTAATATTGAGAGCTTTTGTCTTTCGCGGGTTTGCCCGATTTTTGTTAATTTAGTTTTTTTTAGTTCCTGGTACATCCGGAAGATTACCGCTTAATGGCATTTATATATCTTCAATCGGAAAGTTTGGTAATTGAACCTAGTAAATTTTTTCTTTCGATTGAGGGTGTATAATATGCAGATTTGTCTGAAATTTAAGTTTCGGTTGTATCAAGCTAGGAGATTTGTTTTAGGATTTAGTTGTATCTGTGTATATACGGGGCCTTTGGTTGCCATTGAATTTTTTATGGGATATGATTATATTGATTAAATTTTATAAGTAGTTTTGTATAATTAAGCTGTTAATAAATTTTCAAAATGAATAATTGATTTTGTGTAATTCTCTCTTATGGATTGACTGTACTAGGCTGACAATATTTAGGGATCTTAGTATACATTTGCGCTCCTAAGATACAGGTATAGGGAGGGTGAAGACGCGTGGTTTCTCAATACACCTGAGAGACCTAATTCAAGAGTGAGGATAATTAACCCTTGTTTTTATATTTTCACTGAGTAGTATAGTGGGGCTTTGTTTGTTTTGTTTCTATACTACTCGTAACATTTAGAGTAACTATAGTAATTAATATCCTAGGGAGTCTTTATAAATTAATGTGTAGCAAGACCAAGGCGGCTAAACTAGGTCAAGAACCCCCCCCCACCCGACTGCTAGCTAGCGAATCATAGGCTCCCGCCGACCTGCTTTAGACGATCCTTTATGAGTGAGTCCCTGCTCTGCTTGTGTATCTACAGGAAACCTGAGACCTCTGTAGTGTGCATTCCGAAGGGAATGGAAATGGAAATGGCACGTATATGGTGTCCATCACAAAGCAGGTGCATGGTGATTCTTCTTTCAGACGAGTGCAACGGAAACATGTTATCCCCTATCAGATTTGCTCCTGCACATTACAGTAAAATGGCGCTTTTGTTTCTTTTGATTCATTAGTGACCATTACGTTGAATGATCGCCCTTCCATTTACATCTGGAAGGAGTTGTTTTTCTGTCGCATGGGGATATCTGATTAAAATTTACATCTTTGTTTTTGTTCGTGCACATTACAGTTATTGGGCGCTGTTCTTGTCGTCGTGAGAAGCATAGTGTCCATTCCCTTGATGATCGCACTTCTCGTTTACTTCGGGAGAAAGACGTTTTCCTGTTGCATAACATTCTGATAAACATTTGCAAATATTATTATATATATTTTTGCTCTTGCACATTATACCTTGCAGGCAATTAAGTAACATTACAATATTAAAATACTAAAAAACTAAGAATTTAAATATTTAATTACATTATTTTTTATAACATTATTTGATAATGAAAAATCAATAATCATATACAATTTATTAAATTCATAACACATTCTCCTTATTGGATCAGCATAGCTAGATCTAAAAAATTGAATTGATAATGGGGAAAAATGACGTGACGGACGTTGAGGAACATTATGTGAGATGTTATGAATTAAAAAACTGGAGCCAATATCACCAGTAATTATATTGAATATGAACGAGATATTTAACATAGTTCTGCGGCTTTTAAGTGTCGGAAGTTTGATTAATGCAAGTCTGGCAGAATAAGATGGTAAAGACTTATGTTTAAGAAATCTGTTGTGGTATTCGAAGAATTGTAGACTGTGTGTGCAGCCATTGATTATGCGTCTTTTACATCGATCTTTGCCATGCTATGTCCAACAATCAACTCCTACTGATCCCAACAACGATTTATGGTGTGCTTATAATTGCCTCCAATACATTCTACATTTACTGACATCGCTAGATTTTTTGTTTCTACCACCCATTTTGACAGCATATGGCTTCCACAAATCATATGTATTTTAGGCAACTTAGTGCTCTAACCTTTCTTCCTTGTCAAATATAATAATTATATGGCACATCATCTCATGTTTGGTGTTCTTTGATTAACCTCGGATTGTGATGATATGGAGCTTTATTCTTATTAACGTGTATAACAATGTCACGTTTATATCCGCTAGTTTCTGTATTTTTTTCAACTCGATGTGAGCGTTTTTTTGATTTAGGCCAAAGGTTACTTACAGGTCTAAGCATTATGGTACATTTTTATTTATATACTTATACTTTGACGCATATCTTCTTTTCTAAGGCGGTAGCTTTACATTCCCAAATTAATTTCTTCAAGCCTTTTAAAATAAAATTACGGCATGCCTACCAACTCTCGAAATGCGCTCACCAACTGATCGGACTAAAAGGGTTCCATCTATTACGATCTTCTAGAATTGGTTTAGATAGTAATTGCATACCTAATTTATTTGAAACAACCATAGATCGAGAATAAAATAAATGATTTACAAACAAACAAATTATCAATTGAGTTCTAACATGTGCAAATCTAATTCTGATTCCCTGCCTTTTTTTGTAGACACAATTATTGAAAAACTAGACAATTTTACTTACCCTGACAGCCAATTTCCACCTCACCTTCACTTACATACATACATAATTGGTCATTGCAATCCTTCAGTCATTACGGCCTGCGTTAATTTTATCTTTGAGTGGTGAGACTACCTACTAGACTTGGTATTTGTAAATTACCAAATCCTTCAAGAACAAACATTATCAAATTCCATGCCAGCAAATATCAATAAAAAAGGAAATAACTTGCAAAAGCTGCAAAATGGTTTGTGTCCATGCTTCGTAAATATTCTCATTATAACGCAATATTGCAGATAAGCTTTAAAATAGCACCCTATAGGTGATTGGTGCAGAAGATATTGTGGCAGTAGGAATTTGACTAGGTATTTTATAACTTACAACAAAAGACTTAAGAAACAAACCGAAAAATTTATTTTCTTTAAAGAAATAAAAAAAAACAAAAAACGATTTGAATGAAATTCAAACTAAAAATTGAATAACTCAATAGTATATTAAAAATATTGTTATTTCCGCTTAATAATTTGCTATTTTATGTTTTTGTAACCTCAATATGAAACCAACAGCAACAATTATTTACCACATAAGAATTGTTGACATTTTCCGCAAACGACATCTTAATTTACGAAAATTACAATTTTACGAAATTACAATTATTTGGCCAGAAACAATAAAAATAAAAACCGAAACAAAAAAAAAAAAAAAAAAAACTATAAGCAGAAAAAAAATCGAAATAAAATGTCAGTATAAGTTTGGCACAAGCCAACATAGTTTTTAGAGTCTTATTACTTAACATGGTATGGCATGCCAACTGTCGCAAATACTTAACACTTAAGACAACTATGACAGACCAAATGTATGAAAAAAAAAAACTTAAAATAAAAACAACAAAAACAAACCAATATACTTACAGAGAGTAACAAATAACAAAATGAAGCCAATGATACATTTGAAACAAAAAACTTAAAGAAAAAATATGGAAGAAAAAAACACATAAAAATATATCTGTAAGTATATCAGTATCTGCCAAAACGTTTGTCTTTCCAGCAAGTATGTATACATACGTATAGTAAAGTATAACATAAGTGTGTGCAAAAATGATTGTTAAACACGATTTTAATGAGCAACTTAAAAAGTGCACCTTATACGATATAAAATATTGTATGTATGTATGTAAATTCCATTTTAAACTACAGTTCGAATACCCCACAATTGAATATTGTTTGTAGCATATCAAGCAAACCAAGACAAACCAAGACAAACTAAACCAAACGAAATGACTGCTATTACTGTATGCACTCCACTTTACCAACAATGGCATACAATTGGCCTGAGATAACCAATGAGCCAAAGAAAAGAAGAAACAAAACAAATGAAAAGTTTAAAAAAGAAGAAAATGGAGGAAAAAATTGTTTTCAAATGACAAAGTTAAGGAAGAAAATAACAAGAAAGAAAAAAATTGGTATTGCATGTGTAACAATACACCTGATTTGTTTGTTCGTTTGTCTGTTTATTTCATGTTGTTGTTGTTGTTGTGTATCCCAGTTATGGAGACCAGGAAATTCATATTCGCAACAATATTTCTAACCATACATACACATGTTATGTGTCACATTCAAGTGATGTTTTTTTCTTTTTTTTTTGTGTTCAATGTGTACAGGTCCCATACTCCTCCTTCTTGGTATTTTTTCTTTCTGTTCCAATACAATATTATATTGTGTTAGTTTTCAGTATTTTTAGTTCTTTGTTGTATTTGCAACAAATTTTCAAACAGAATCAAAACGTCAGAATTTAACGTCACACTCCCTTCTGATTTTATACATTTTCTTCAAAAGCTAAACAGGACTTATTTCATAATTTAGCGGTGAGTTGAAGGAAATTTTATTTTGCCATCATTAAATCATTAAATTGTTGTCGTCATTTACTGCCTTCAATATACATAGGGTATCCTCAGAATGTTTCCTTTACATCTACATATTGTCCTGACGAATAACAGGTTGTTGCTTAGTGCCTAGCAATTGACATGCACCCAGGTTGTGGTAATGTTGAGCACGTTGTAAGTATGTGTTCTGAAGTTTCATTCTCATAACCACCGAATCTATATATTGGGTTCGAGGCGATCCCTATTCTAGACAAGTTTTATTTTAGTTCGAAGTACCCCATAAAATTACTTCAGTGCATGAATTTAAATCTTCTTCAATCGTAATAATCCAAGCTTAGATGGACTCAAACCTGTTTGGTTTGCAAAGAGTTTTTGCTGCTCACTCCCTAGACATATTCGGGCCATACACGACCTGAACTCAAATAAAAAAAGAGACGCACCTTCCTCATTCAGCTTCCTACAAAGTTCAATAATAAAGGGCTATCCATTTCGTGGTTTCAAAAGTATGGGACTGGAATTCGACATCTGTCAAACTAAGTTGTGAAACCAATTTTTTTCTTTTCAGTTGAAAGTCTGACATTGACGAAAATGGATCGCTTAACTATCACACAACGCATAAAAATTATCCAAACCTACTACAAAAATGGTGATTCTGCCAGAGCGACGTATCGTGCGTATCGGCAATTTTTCGAACAAAATTTTCTTCAGCGATGAAGCACATTTCACACTCGGTGGGTATGTTAATAAACAAAATTGTCGTATTTGGGGTTCTGAGAATTCTCAAGTAATTGAAGAGAGGCCATTACATCCAGAAAAAGTCACTGTTTGGTGCGCTCTTTGGTCCGAAGGTGTGATTGGACCTTACTTCTTCGAAAACGACGATGGAACGACTGTCACCGTCAATTCGGAGCGTTATGGTCATATGATAACCGACTTTTTTTGCCTGAAGAATACGACTTGGAGAATATGTGGTTTCAACAAGACGGTGCCACATGCCACACAACTCGAGCGAATATGGCTTTATTGCAAGAGACATTTCCTGGCCGCGGAATTTCTCGTCGTGGCAATATCAATTGGCCACCAAAATCATGCGATTTGACACCATTAGACTTTTTGTGGGGCTACGCGAAAGACCGTGTTTATGCAGATAAACCTTCAACTCTTGAGCACTTAAAAACCAACATTCGTCAAGTTATGGCGGAAATACCGCCCAATATGTGTCAAAAAGTGGCCGAAAATTACCTCAAAAGAATCAATGCTTGCAACACTTCGCGTGGGGGTCATTTAAATGATGTAGTGTTTCACACACAATGTCAACGTTCAAACTTTACAATAAAAAAGAAATATTATGAAAAAAAATATTTTATATGTGTTTTATTTACGTTTACTTTTGAAATCACGAAATGGATAACCCGGTACTTCCGAGTAAAAACATGAGAGCAGAGTGATGTTACTCTTCCAAAAATTTAAATTTAATTCACATCATAATGTGCGCTTATGAGGGCCATTCTGGATAAAGAGGATTCGGGAAACGATGAGACACATCTCATAAGCGTATAAATCTCCATGGATTGATGGATACTGAAAGGAACTGTCGGTGGAGTCATCTTTACGAAATCGGTCGGTATAGCTTACTTGGTAAAGGTACCGAACCAGCCAGGTGGCTGTCAGACTACTGGGTTTTCATAAGATGGTCTCATAGGCTGTGTTCTTCTGCCATGAAATTGTCAACGAAATGACGGAGCGGAAAACAGCACAGCGAAAGATCAGGTCAGATGTTGCACAACTTGCGGACTTTGTTTTTTACGTTAGAAATCCCAGTTAGAACCTGCAACCCTAATATTGATGATCATTGTAATTGATTTCAATGACGCCGCATGGCTAGCATCTGATTTGGAAAATATAACGCAGCAAATTTTACCATATTTAAGTAGAGATTGCATGGAAAGTCTATCCTTACTTCAAAGAAGAGAGCACCACGTAATTGTTGGAGTCATTGCCGACCATAGGATTTTGATCGTATGGTTAATAACTTTTGCAAATGCCGCACAGACCATGAAGAGGAGGAAATTGTTTTGCACTTTCTGGATACCCTATCAGCGTAATGTCGTAGAAGAAGGATTTGCTCACACTTTCATCAAACAGGCGGCCTCATTGATCTGTTGAGGAGGTACATTAGTAGACCAGGCTGCTTCATAACGGAGACTAGAGAAAAATAATGAAATGGGGTATCAAAAAAGATTAAACTTAACTTTTCCTCTCTAGTTGACGGATACTTTTCCCTGCTTACCTACCTAACACTTAGTCAATGGCCTCTAATATGAAAACTAGTGAAATAAGTTGTGGGAGGGTAAAATATTATAAAAAAAAGTTTATGAATGTTTGATTTAAATCTGTAGAATTTGCAAGTTACAAGAAAAAGGGTGATACCGTATGTGTAAAGCAGCTAAAGAACGAATTTTGTCAGTAACGAATCTGCCACAGACAATTTTCAGAAACAATTCTCTTTCTTTCCCGAGAGGTTATTCATTGAAATATGAGTTAAATTGCAACATTTTCATTTTCTTTTCTACACGATGTACAGAGAAGACCTAAAATCGAGTTTTATTCCACTTTCGGTTAGAGGACAGAGTGGTGTAAATATTATAGTAAAGGAATCGGATGGAGAGAAGTATTTTATACAACGCCTTATGAAACAAAGGCAGTTCAATTCTTCTTTCGACAATAGAAATATATACTGATTCTAATGGCTTTTTGACTACCCAACATTTATTGAATGATCTGTCAGTAGTAGTAGATCATTCAGTAGTCGGTTTAATTTCAAATAAACATTTCCTTGCATGTTACGTCTTGTATTTTTTTTTTGTTTATTTTTTCCATTATGAATAAAAATGTGTTTTTTTTTCGTTTTTTCAATTTAAGCAAAGTGTTACAATAATGCTCTTCTTTTTTAATGTTTTTGATAAAGTTATTAAACATTTCTTAGTGACACTTTAAAGAAATGATGTTGCCAACCACAAGAAAGATGTAAAAAGAATTATTTTCAAGATTGTAAACGTTTTACGTTACGTTTTTGGGATACTTTTATGTTTTGTTTGTTGCCTTTTTATTTTTCTCTCTCTAATTTTCGTTGGCAATATCTGGGTAATAAATGTAGTCCTTTTAAGAATATAATGTTGCATGTTTAGATCACAAGTGTACGTATGTGTGGGACATGCAAGCGTAATGGACATATAAATTGTGATATGATATGAAGTACAATAAGTAAAAACGAAATAGAAGAGGCTATGCATAGAACAAGAGGTGTCTTAAGGATACCAGGCATAACATTCGATATAAAATTTTGGATTTGGTCAGACGTTTTTCATTAAACTCGAGATTTAGTGTAACATATTCAGAACTCTTAATACCAAAATGGATCTTTTTCGTTTTGCAACAGTTTCAACTATTGTGGAACCCAATTTCATACACTGACATTGACAAACAGTTGTTCTTATAACAACTGCATCAAAGGCATAGTTTGTTATCCTTAACTAGATACCACCAGACAAGTCGGAGGAACAAATGCCTGCAAATAAAGCAATGAGACTGAGTGCCATAAAAGTATAGAGTAGAGTAGAAGTAATGGTTATTCCAAAATTATAGGTACAGTTGATCTGAATATGCCTTTCGAATACACGATATCTAATGCTGCTTTCAATCCTGGTTTTTCAACGAAAATACAGCCTGAATTCTATTATGAGCAGCGTCATTTATTCGAAAGTATTGTGGCACTCTGCATCTGATTCTAGCCAGCAACGCATAGAAGAAAACTTCACAGAATAATATTAAGGAGACCAGCTCCATTTCTAACTAATTATACGCTATTTTAAACTGTTTCAATGTAACTTAATTTTTCACTGTTTTTCTACATGTGGCCACCTTGTACGTAACTAATGATATTTCGGTTATTTCCAACATCTCTATTCCTTATTCAAAGCAATAATGATTGAGTTCAAATTCCACCTTCATGTCATCATAATTTTAATTGTCAGTCTAGAAAAGAAGACGAAGAAAAACAAAATGATTCTCATCCAACATCTACGGGTCAAAACTAAACTCTGGTATTAATAAACTATAACAACTACAAGTTCCATTAAATGGAGGCTGCTACACTACTACGGCTCTAATGCGAAAACCAACACTAACACTACACAACAACAACAACAACAGTGGAAACATAAGTGCGAAGTTAAACTTTATTGTTGGACAAACACCATATTTTCTCATTACGTAGTGAACATGATGCATGTGAATTGGAATGCCAGTAACACGCAAAGACTTGACTGACTCTGTATCGTTCTTTACGGTCAAGAACAAAACAAAACAAACCAAAAAGCAAAGTAAAAGAAATCTTCTGAAAATTCTATCTGTCTCCTCTGCAAGTCTTAAAAGCACAGATTGAATTTTGTGTGTTTTAGGTTCCGTTTTTTAAATTTTTTGAAGTTTGTGGTTTAACGGCATGAAGAATAAAAAAAAACACGAATGGAAATAAAAAAATACGTTAAAAATCGAAATAATTAAATCCGTCAAGTGTTGGCGGGTGGAAAAAAAGACAACGATATTAAAAGAAAACCAAATATACACCATAACCGTGGCAAAAATCATTTTACTAACAGCAGCTTAAAAGAATTAATTCGTTTTCAAATATGTCGTTTTGTCCAAAACGAAATCGGAATCGAATTTGATTTGTTAAACAAGACAAGTATTCTCCATTAAATGAGACAGGTGATAAGTTCACGACAATTTTCTGTTAATGAAATTCACTTCAAGAATTGGTCAAACTATAATATGACGGAGCTCTTAACCGTAAGGCTGGTTAAAATCAAATTATAAATTTTACCATCTTGTCTTTAAAAAGATTATCACACACGGAATTACCCCTATTGGAGTCTGAAAACTACTCAGGTAGGAGGGAAGAGGAAAGTATTTTATTTATTTATTTATTAATTACAATACAATTACAAATTATATTCTAATTATATTCAAGCTGGGTAACTTCGACCATGTGCTCGGTGTAGTGTCACAGACCAGAGCCTCTGGTGGGAATCAAACCCACGACCCTCACGCTAATAGTCTAGCACACTACCCACTAGACTACTAGGGCGCTCAAAGAGGAAAGTATGTCTGTGAATTTTTAAGTTCTAATAAACAAATGGAACTGGTGGAATACTTTGCAGTATTGGACTAAAAGCCTACAAATGAATGTGATCTACGGAAAGAAAATATGGAATTTATAGGAAAAGTACATTTATTTTAATAAAACAGTCTTCGTAAGAGAAATTCATGTAACATACATACATAACTAAAAAAAAAACTGTCGATTCACAATGGGTCGCACGTAGCCTAAATGGCAACTCTGAGCTTAAATTAAATTGCCATGAAGTATCGACTTTAAAACTGTAGGTTACGCCACTCATGTATAAAACTAACACTCACAACATAAGTGATGTGAGAAGCTAGGTCGTAATCCTGACTGAAGGTTTGTAACGACCAATTATGTATGTGTGTAATGCATTAGAGATGGAAACAAATTTTTAAGATTCCTTTTGAATTTGAAATGCATTATAACACTCCTTCAAATATTTGAGTCTTTATTAAATTTTGTTTGAGTACCTCTAAAGCACTTTGCTTAAATACACTAACAAAAGTTTTTTTTTTCTATATTCGGTTATTTATTATTTCTTTTTATCCTTTTTTTTTTAATTTTTATATATTATTGCAGTTGTTGTAGTTGTTTTTTTAAGAGTATCTTCGCTTTATAGCTTTATATGCCTGGCGGTTAAATTGTGTGTGGTTCCTTCTAAATGTAAGCAATTCTTTTCATTTGTTTTTCTTTTTTCCTCTCTCCTCGCTTCATATTTTTTTTTTTGTGAATTTTGTTTGCAGCATCACAAGGAAATCTCAACAAAAAAAAAAAAATTAAAAAAAGTATTTAAAAGTAACAAAAACAACAACAACTGAACAAAACATAAGAATAAAATAAAGCCAGAAGATGACATTGAATGGTTTATTTAGATGTGTCGTCCATAAAATTGTTACGAACGCATAAAACTCTATACAAGACACGAAGAAAAAAAATAAAATAAAAACTAAAAAGACGTATACACCACGACCAGCATATAAACTTAGTGTCCTGCCGGAGGAAAGAGAGTGTTAAGCGTGAACAAATATTGGCGACATGTTATGTGAGTGTTTTTTTGCGTTCTTTTTTCTTTTAAAGCATTTTTATGGTGTTAAACTAAAAAAAAAAAAAAGGAAACTGAAAGAAATATAAGAATGTTTTTTTAAGTTTATTTGGCACCTGAAGATGATAATCGGTTACAAATTAATTGCAATCATATTTATTCACAAAAAAATAAAGGGGACAGTGGAGTTCAGGTTATGATTTTCTGAAGTAATTTAAATACAATTTTGGATGATAAAAAATAAATTAAAATTCATTAGCAATTACTATCGGTAGAAAGCCCCTTCTTATCTAGCTTCTAATAAGTAACGGGACCTATCGTAATTTTAATTCAGTCTCAGAGTTTTTGCCAGAGGGCTGCTGAAAGGATCCATCATTTTTGTGAGATGTCTGAGTCAGGCGTTTAAACATGGGATCTCGTATAATAACACACACCTTGGCAGTATCGATAAATCAGTGAAATTTGAATCACAAGCATCACAATGTGGCCCACTCTTGTCTTCATTTCTGCCAAGTTTATTTCACAAATAGATCCTGAACCAATAAAGTGTGGATACAACGCAACAGTAATTTATATGTCTCCTGTATAATGTGAAGATTATCTTTTTACGGTGTACCTGTCTCAACCAAACCTATACTGAGACTCAGAAAGGCTAAAGGCTGTCTGCATCATCATTATGAATAATTTTTTTTCTGTTCATCAATTGGAATGAATCTCTAATGTTCTAACGCCAACAGTGGCCTGCCAACTCTGGCCTAACTGTCTTTAGGATATCCGAATCTTGAGAAAGAAACTGAACACGCCTCTACGAATCTGTTTGAAAATTTTTTGAACTCGAACAGTTTAGGTTTTATACTTAGCTCCTAGTGGCAAAAGAAAAGAGCTGAATGCTATACAGAAAAATCTTTATCTGTAGTACATACATACATAATTGGCCATTACAACCCTTCAGTCAGGATTACGGCCTAGCTTCTCACACCACTCATGTTGTCGACGTTTTAACGTCGACTCCGAACGATAGATTTTTGAAAAACTTTTTCGTGGCAGGGTTATTTACTCTCAGAGTTTTTGCCAGAAGTCTGCTGAGAGGAAATCGCCGAAGAAATATTTTTTTTCATATTTCGTTTTGATGCCTGACATTGGATACGAACCCGGACTTTATGTCTAATAAGCCAACACACTACCTACTATGGCGACTTCATCCTTATCTGTAGTGAAAAAATTCAAAAGCTTAAAGCAAAATTGGAGTATTTTTCTTTTTTTCTGGCACTGCACCATATAACCGCAGCATAAAACTATTTAACTTCTGATTTACAATGTGGTTTTTATATCGAAAAATGCCCTGACTCCAAAATATTTATAACCCGTCCGAATTACATAAAGAGAACTGAAGAAACACACAAACATCTCTTTTTGTCAAGCTTACCTTCTTAAATTTCAGAACATATTCTGTAAGCCTAGTCATCTTTCTCCAGATATTGTCGTTGTTAAGAATTTTTCATCAAAAGTTTTTGACGATACCTATTTCATCGTCAAAATGAGCATCTCCTCTGATCCACCTCTCTTTAGAAAGAAAGTGCGTTCTGCACCTTCGCTTACTGCTTCGTTGCGTATACAGCTTGGCTCGTCTGTCTTGCCACTTTGACACAAACATTTGTGAAAATAAGCCTGTCCGGAAAGAAGCTGTGTTAAACAGTATGCATAGGATGATGTCTGGAATGTGTTTCGGCGCCCATCTGCCAGCAGTTACAGCGTTTCGATTCTATTGCCACAATTACATTGACTTTGAAGACAATCAAAAAATAATCCTGATTCTCATTCAGCATTTGCTGTACTTCACATCTGAATCAATCCACTGTACTTCATTAATAAAAATCCACCGTGTTTATTTGATTATCCTACAGATACTTTTTTTGTATACAATTGTAACACACACACACACATAGATACAAATCCAGAACAAATACTCATATCCATGAGATGCTATACAAATGTAGGTGCAAAAATATCTGAAGCTTATGCGTATAAATAAATATGTCTGCTGCCACTTTTTTTCTGTTTTTTTTCTGTTAAGCCCTTGACTTGAGGGAAACAAAAAGCACTTGTATTGTAGTTTATCACAATATGCGTACACTCACACATACATATGCAAACACTTATAAAGTATGTGGATGTACATTTCCATTGGCATGAGACACTTATTATTGTAAGAAGCAATTGGAACTGTAGTGTAGTCAACAAAAAAATGAAGAAAAAAGATTACAATGTTGATTGCTAAGCTCTTAAATTAAGGTGCCAACAATAAAAATATGCCATTATGTTAAAATGGCAAACATACCAACAAACTCATTGACACACCGAGTTATATTCATTCCAACTTATAGAGTGCAAGTGACAATACGATTTAAAATGCCAGTCAGTGTAAAAAGTCTGATTCGACGATATATACGACAAATCAACTAATAAAGGTAACAAATCTGTAAAAGAGATGACAGCCTTTGTGCTGTGTGTGAGAGGGTACCATTCTGTATATGTACACATGTAAACAGAAATTGAAGAGGTGGATTTAAGAGCTTTTTTTGTGCCAAAGTTGTTGCAGACACATGTCTACATGCGTAACAATTGTCACAGAAAAATCGAAAACAATACACAAATTGTCTGTTGTTCAGCAAAATAATCTGCAGTATATTGCACCGACATTTCTTTCATTTGTTGGTTATTTTGTAATGGAAGTTTTGGGATTTGTCAGGTTTTCATGCAGGTTTAATGGCGTTAGGCTAATGAAGTTCATATCAGGAGTTTAAAATAAAATTTGTTTTTAATTTCAAATAAAATACAAACGTTTTAATGATGGTTGTGCTATTCTGTAATGCCTTTCTGTAATGCTATTCTGTAATGCTATTCTGTAATGCTATTCTGTAATGCTAATCTGTAATGCTATTCTTTAATACTATTCTGTAATGCTATTCTGTAATGCTATTCTGTAATGCTAATCTTTAATGCTATTCTTTAATACTATTCTGTAATGCTATTCTATAATGCTATTCTTTAATACAATTCTGTAATGCTATTCTGTAATCAGATTATTTTCGCTACTGTAAGATTCTATAGTGCGTGGCAAAAAATTTGCCGCCTTTCTTACTAATACTACGAAGACGGAACCAATTAGGAGATACTTTATGCCGTGTTAAATTGGCTTTCTGCTAAATTAGCTTAAGCTACAAAATTAGCTTGAACTCGGGAAACTGCTGACCTAAACCACTCCAAAGATATACTAGCGTCCTTTATCCTTATTCTTCGTTATCACTTGGTTATATGGTCTCATTTAACTATCTGATGTAAAGGTGCTTCTCTAGTACAGACTATAGCAACATAAAATTGAACTTGCGCCGTCTTCGGAAACCAAGACTCTTGATACGACAGGCATCGATAATTGAAAAATATATTGGTTGCAGCGAATATTGCATTAAATTTTCATGGTTAAAATCCGATCATAAGTCGCCGTGGTCTAGTAAGTAGTGTGTTGGCTTATTAGGCGTGAGGAAACAAAATGAAATATGATACAAAATATTTCTTCGGCGACTTCCTCTCAGCAGATTTCTGGCAAAAACTCTGAGAGTAAATAAAATTGTCATGAAAAGTTTCTCAAAAATCTATCGTTCGGAGCCAACTTCAAACTGTAGGTATCGACTCTTATGCATAAAATTAACACACACAACATGAGTGCGGTGAGAAACTAAGTTGAAATCCTGACGGAAAGGTTGTAATCACCAATTATATATGTCTGTATGTATGTAAGCTTAAGATCCGGCTCTCGACTATAAACACTATACGATATATTATTATTGGCGTGTTAATGAAACGGTAAACAACCGTTAAAATTGTTTCTTGCTTCACGACCCTTGCATGTGAAATCTGAGTCGTTCATATTAAGCGTTTTCGTCATAATTTTTAAAGGATTTGGAGAGAAGAGATCATTAAAAAATACAATATGTAGTTATTATTCTGAGAGTAAATAAAATTGGGTGGTGTAATAAGTTAGGTTGTAATACAGACTTAAGGATTGCAGGTAAAATAATATGTTGAGTTGTTGTACTTTAAACATTCAGTCCTACCCTTTATCTAAAAAGAAATATTTTTTATGTTCGAAATTTAGCACAATTTTTACAATCAACACATCGTGTTAAACCCAAAAACAATAAACTTTAAACGCTGCTCATAAAGTTAATTACTTTGTAATTTCGTGTATTAATTTTTTACGACTTTATTTTACGATGGCTTTTTTTTTACCAGATTAACACAACTAATTATAACACACTGTTAATCTCATGTTAAATCTCATTTAAAATTCCTAGAGATAAGGAAATTTTTATTTTATATCGTAAAAATTTTGCGAAGATAATTACGAGTTTTTATTTTTTGTTAATCTACAGCTGGTTTAACAATTAAAAAATTTCGTTAAATATTTAAATTGTTTTTTTTTTTGTACCTGAACTAACTTCCTTAATTTTTGCAGAGCATTTCGTAATCTCATGTGACTGCTAAGGAGAGTAGAAACAAAAAAAATATTAAACTGGGGTTCATTTATATTGAAAAATTATTGTTATTACGCACAAATCGTTTATTATTAATTTTTATGTTCAATTTACAGACATCGAATACGGTCGTATATTAATAAAATTGTATTTATTAAAAAAAAAAAAAGTGTGCTCTTCCTCGTATTGTTTAGACTGCAAACTAAACAAAAATTTGCGTGTTTATGAAATGATAGAAAAAAAGCTAAAGTGAAATACACTTAAATGGCCAGAATATAAAAGCCAACAGAAGGTTCATTAATGTCTTTCAAATACAACCAGCCATACAGACATCCAGTCAACCAGTCTGCAAGCCAGCCAGCCCCTTTTGCATTAGTAAGGCTGAAATTATTGTAAAGACAGAGCGGTGAGTAGAGGCATAAAGTGTATACAATAAATTATTATAGTCACGTGACTCACACCTACACATATTGCACAGACTGATAATATTTACTTGCAACATTAAAAACATACACACACTTTTACTCAAACACATACGCTCAGGTTAAACTTTGTATTTTACATTTTCGTTTCTGACTTTTACAGCTCAAGCGGAAATTGTATCATCTATGGTTGTACTATATAGTGTGCCTTGTTGTATGTTTTAATGTTTAACTTAAACGCGTGTTAGCCTCATTTAGACAAAATAATGACATGAAGCAACAACAACAAAAACAACAACAACTGTTAGAGTTAAACTAAATAATACAACGTCTGCAGGCACACTTTTTTCATTTTTACTAAATATTAGTCTAAGGATGTGCCTCTAATTTATTGTGACGCAAAGAAAATTAAAAAAAAACGAAAGAAAGAAAGAAAGAAAAAAATAGTAAAAGAAGGCATACAATTTAATGCATTTTATTAATAATAAAATAAAATGACAAAATGCATGCAATTATAATAAAAAAGGCATTTTAACTTTCTTTTTAAACTCCACCCCGTTTTTTGTAACATTGCTGGTCAGCACCCTAAGGCACTTGTCAACTGTCATTTATTGTTATAAATGTTTAGTAAACAAGTTAATTATTTGCCCTATTTGAGGAACTGCTTTGGCGTTTATAACATAGACGACCTTTTAGCCAGAATGTGTCATTAACGAGCCATGAAATGAATCTTCTAAAATAATTACCAATTATGAAGTCAAAACACATTAGAAATTTGTTTGCATATCATAATCAAGTTATACACTCACCTTTATATTCAAATATAGGGTGTAGTAAAAAAGAATACTTTAACTTCTCTAAGAAATTAAGGGATTCTTAGGCAATCACAAAACCTTTCCCTCTACTTACTCCTTATCATTTATTTTCTTTGTGGTAGTTTCATTAATTAATTTTGTCCATCTAAACAGTTGATTGGTGTACTGCAGCAGGTTCTAGGGTGACAGAGTTGCCATCGCTTTCTATGTAAACATATGTATTGTGAAAACGTTTTTGCTGTGTAGGATGTAGAGATGAGGAATTTTGCAGTTTACTAACTGGTTAGGGAACTTATTGAATGGGTACCTTCTAGTAGACTTTAAATGGGAATGTATTCAATATATTTTCTCCCTCTTCCCACAATTGGTATAACAATATATTATAGCTTGGGTTGGTTTTCACATGTTATGCAGTCCAGCTGCTGTTTTGGCTACCAAATATAGGAACTTTATTTTGTCTCATTTTGTAGCATCCTTTATTAGTATAGTCAGCAGTTGGTATTGCTGTTTTTGGCTGCAGTTTAAGTTTCCTCTTTTGTAAGAAATCACCAATTAAAGATTTTTTTCGTTGTTCCTCTACACCCAGCCTTTCTACTCCAACTGTGGTGTACTTTGTTACGATACATGATACTTATGGTGTTGATCTGGCGATGTAGAACAAGACGAATTGCCACTACTAACGCTTTCTTTGTTGAGTTATTCCGGAGATGTTGTTGGCTGTACTTTGTCATTTCAATTTAATCTTCGTTTTCCCCTATGATGAGCTCTTTGTTACTACCAATATCAGATCCGTTTTCAATTATCACTTTCTATAGCGAGTTCTTCTATCTTTTGCTTACTCATATATGTATGATGAAATTGACTATTTGGGATGCTGCTGGATGATTGCCCATGTATATTTGTGAGTTCCTTTGAAAGCGTCGAAAGATCTGCAAAAAATCTATTAACGCTTAACAGGTGTTGTTTCTCACTTCTCAACCGTCTGTTCCAATGATCGTGCATTAAACTCACTCAGCGTGGAATCTATGTTGGCCTCAAAATTAGCTCGACTGGGACCTTATAAACCAAGATGTTAAATTTTAAATGGTTGACCAATTTTTTCCATGTTTATGGAACGAGTAAGTAACATGCTTAGCTAGACATTGCATAGTGGGTGCTCATGTCAGACGTATTACTTTTGGTCATATAGTCAATGACTTTTATTTATTTCTTTATTAATTTAAATTGTTTTGCACATATTTGGTATATGCCTAACGAAGAAAACACTAGGATTTTTACAGAGAATATCACACATCTATTGAGGAAGACTATTGCAAGACTATGTGGCTTCATGGTCCTGATTGTTTCAGGACTAGGAGAAAAGAAATAAATGGGTTATCACAATGGCCCTTACTTGAACTGTATGCGTGTATTCCGTTTATATCTACCATCCCTACTTCAGGTTAGCTAATTTTAGGATCACCCTTGTAAATATTATTAATTGCCCGATAGTACAACTTTACTTTCGTAAATAGGCTTTAATTTTTAACAATTATTGCAAAAGATATTCTATTCCATTGTAAATGTTGACATCAGTTATTTGACAACGTGTTTTAATACGCATACTTACATAGATGATTCGTCATTACAGCCCTTCAGTCAGGATTATGACCTAGCTTCTCACAACACTAGTTATATATTATAATACTTGTTTTATGTTTTTACATATTAAATTTAAACATTTAAACAAAAATTATGAATTTCTTTTTATTTTTTTTATATGCCCTTATTTGACCTTTAAATTATTTTGTCCTTTAATAACATTATTTTTTTAAATAGCCAAAAACATCACCTTATCTAAATTTGTTATTTATTTAATTACAGTTAAATATTGTCATTCGATATTTGAAAACAACATCACGCCACTTTTATTTACTTTCTATGTATTTACAATTTCTCCTTATTTTATCCTTCTCTTGACCTTCCATTCATCTTTAAAATAAATACCATTTAAAAATAGAAAACCTGATCGTAACCTTAATTTCACCCTTCTTCTATTTCTTTCTTTCTTTCTTTCTTTCATTAAGCTTATACGTTTTATATTTGTTATTGTTTAACGGTTAGTTTTAAGATATAGATTTAATATAAATACTAGTAATAAGGATAATTACAGTCAGTCTTAGATTTGACTTCATGAAGTGAAGTGAAGATTAAAATCAATAAAAATACAATTTAAAAATAACAAAAGTTTTAAGTTGTTTCTTTTTTAAACATAAAGTGTGAATACTTTATAAATTTAACTCACTACTTATGTTGTGTGCGTTAATTTTGTACTTGAGTGGCGGGACCTACAGATTAAAGTCGATTCCGAATGATAGACTCTTGGGGAACTTTTTCATGGCAGAGTTTTTCTCTCAGATTTTTTGCCAGAAATCTGCTGAGAGGCAGTCGAAAAAGAAATATTCGTTTTGCTGTTGATGTCTGCGCTGGGGTTTACACCGTGGCCTCACGTCTAATAGGTCAATACACTACCTAGATTACGGCGACTTGCACTGATAGTTTTAAATATTTCGATAAATAAGTAGATAATGGACAGACATATAGGAATTTATTTTCAATAGTTAAAGGTTTCTTAATCAAACATATTATCGTTTATCTAATACTTCAACAACACTAGATGTCATTGCATATTTTAAACTTTTTTAGCATTACCTCAGCCAACAATATTTCAAAAAAAAAAAATTAAATTATTCGTTATCCGTTATACATCATTAATCCCGCCAGAATGGTTTATAATTTATAAATCACTTCTATTACTTCCTTAAAAAATTCAGGTCTTAACATGTTAACACTTTATTGTGGTACAACATTTTAACACTTTCAATCAACAGCTGTCAACAGCTCTGGAATTGTGAAGAGAAAATCTTAAACGAAACTGAAAAAATACAAAAAAATGCAGACAATGACCACCTTAGATGTGGATTTTTGCCAAAAAACGTGTAAAACATGCAGATACTAATTTAAAGTGGGCTGTCTTTACAGGTTTGCTGTTGTATGTAGTTGTAGTTTATTGTAGCGGTAATAAAATTGTTAACAAGTATTAAATCTACCTGTTCATTGATTCTAGATAATCAACATGTGTTGGCTGATATAAATCTTGTTTGTTTGTTTGTTTTTTTCTGATTATAACGATCAAGAAAACTGAAGTAAATTTGCAATCAAAAACAAAAAAACCCCACACTTTTTAATAAATTTTTTAGTTTTTTAAGACGACTTTCAAAGGAGCTACAATTATTATGAAAAAGTACTTTCAAGCTGATGTCAAGAAAAGTATGCATTAAACCAAACAAGGACTATGATTAGACTTGTGTTTATAAAATGAAAGCGTGTTCTTCTTTTAACAGACATTAATTACAGGTATTATGCCGTATGTTGTTTTAAACAACATTGCGCCATCAGATATCAAAGAACAGAAACAGAGAGGTGCATGAATTTACGCCCCCATAAACATGAGATCTTCAAAAGCGGACAACACTGCAATGAGCATGACTCATTAATTTCTTAAATAATTAAAAACGAGGGTAACTTAATACCATCATCTACGCAACAATATAACATCCTTTAGCATGTCCTTGTTGAATTAAAAGTGGTGTTTGGATGCACAGAAATACTTAATCATTGTCTGTGCTAAAATTAATCAAAGATCCACCACACCACTTACCCTTAGCGAGTCAGGCATACGTACATACATACGTACATATAAGCGGATGACGTAAAAAATCAACATTCGTTTAGGGGTCGAATGAAGCATAGAATAGTCAGCCAGCCAGCCACCAGAAGGCGGTTATGAATGAAAATGCAATTTTTTAATATTCATCATAGACGATGAAATTCTGTTTCCATAGCCTTCTTTTTAATTTCGTTTAAATGCTGTTTGTATGAGAGTGATTAAATTCAAACTCCTGGTCTTTGGTAGCTTCATCAGCCACAGCCACCATATGGTGGCCGTGTCCGGGCTAAGTTTTTATATCAGGTTTGCGTGTAATTTTCTTACCTTTTGCCTTGAATCCTGTCAGTTGTTATGTTTCAAGTACGGGTGCATAAAATTAACCAAAAACAAAACTTACATAATAAACAAAAAAGTATTTTTAATCAGGAAGGAAATGAATATTATATTAGTTTTGAGTTTTCCAAAAAAGAATTTTCAAAAAAAAACTTTTAATTTTTATGTTTCCATTGCCACAGAACAGTCAGATGGTGAGCATAATTTGAAAGTATTCTCGTGGATAAGCGTAACGTGATTAATTACCATTGTTTGTTGGTTTGTTTGTTTGTATTTTGTGTTGAATAAACCTTTTTCTCGCAATTATTTCATCTTTTTAGAGCAATGCTAGGCTAAGGATATTTTTGTTTATAATTTTTAGTTTTTTTTCCGTCTGCTGCTGTTTCATATTACAAATCTCCGTGAAGCAATAATTTTCTAAAATTTTTGACATTTCTGTCAGTTCAGGTTTATTTTTTTTTTTGTGTTTCAGCAATTAATAATTTCTTCTATTCTGTTTCATTCTTTAGAGTTTTCGTCACGGTTTTAATCAAAATTGCCTGTTTTTTAACCTCAAATAATTGAGTCGAAGTATTCTTCAGCACTCAGAATTTATAGAATGAACGTATCTATAAAAAACTATCGGAAAGAGTAAGAGATGCCAGCCAAGAGTTATAATTGTATGACGGAATAGGTACTGTTGGTATTACAACGGAAACTTTTGAGACCCTAGTAGGCATTATTTTTTGAGGTGGCTGCCAATTGCTAAACTACGTGCTATAGTATGTATAAATAGTTATTTTTTCAGCTGTTTAAAAGTTCAGTGGAAACTTTTTAGTATAGAAAAATTCGTGACATGTGGCATTGGTAAAGTTGGTTATCCGAATAAGAAAGTATGTACATTTTATTAAAATTTATGTTTTTTTTTTGCTTAATTTGGTACGAAGAGTTGGTACTCATCAGATACACTTTTATTCTACGGCGGCATCATCGCACGTTGAAAATTGCAACGTTTAGGTATAGGGCAATTATGATAGAATTTGATGGCTCAACATAGAAGAAATGGATTTGATTGGCATGTCATTTCAACAAGACGTTTCAGACGATCCCTTGCCCCTACAGAGAGTTGAGTATTCTGAGCAATTGTTCTTACGTTATGTTGCAGTCCATAAATAATTTGATTTGACAACACTAAGTTTTTTATAGGAATTTGTAATGTTCCCCAATACTAGACACAATTTTAGTCCTGGAAGACAAATTACTGGGATATTGCTCGAAATGCTGGAAAAAAGAATTCAAAAATTGATGGATGGACCACCTAAAACGTAGCAACGGGCAATTTCAACATGATACATACATATAAAATTAGTTATTACAACCCTTTAGTCATGGTTACACATTCGTTTCTCACACCACTTATGTTGTGTGTGTTAATTTTATACATGATTGGCGGTACCTACAGTTTAAAGTCGACTCCAAACTACAGATTTTTGAGAAACTTTTGATGGCAATTTTATTTTATTCTCAGATTTTTTGCCAGAAATCTGCTGAGAGAAAGTCGCCGAAGAAATATTTTTTTCATATTTCGTTCTGTTGGAGATGTCTGACCTAGGGTTTGAACCGAGGCCTGACGTCTATTAAACCAACACACTACCCATTCGACTACGACGACTTCGGGAAACAAACATTTAATAGAGAAAACCAACCCGAGTTCAAAATAAATCTTGCTATTGAAGCAATCTGTCCGATCTTTCTAGCATAAAGATCGCTCAAAGATGCCAGAATATGTGTGGTCAAAACTTCTGTCTCTTCTGACAAGAGAAGGGCACTAACGTCGAGAGTCTCTTTTTCTTCCTTAGACCCACAGCTCCTTCTGAAGTAATTTGCAGGAATCCGAGTCTTTGAAAAAGACAATGGCCTGTAAATATCGCTATTGTGAAACGGATGATCATGAGGTTTAAAAACAGAAGCAAGCCAGTCAGAGTCTTGCAATATTGCAAGTATCTTTCTGCTGTCAAAACCTACTTTCTATAGGACGTCTCTTGAACAAACTTTCTCAGCTTCTTTCTTTCTTTTGTCTGGTAATAATATCTTCCCTAAAATATTGAGATCTCGAGGTCACCAAAGCTGGGCAATAACATAAAAAGTGTTCCATGTCTAGCATTCATTGTCATTTACAGCGTTTATCCATTTTAAGTGCACATGTAAGGCGTAATATCTTTTAAACAAGCTCAGAAGTGCACGTAAGTTACTAATACGCTAATAGTTTTCTTTCCATCAGGCTGCTCCAGAGTATCATCGCAATTTTTCATACTGTGGCGATATGACATTTCAGTCTACTCAAGGTCAAGCTGACAAGACCTTTAAAACAATGAAAGGCATTAAGGAGGCAAGCAAGCTCAAAATCGCAAAAAAGAGTGGTTTTCAATTCTGTTGAGAAATTAAATATCACCGGTTCATAAATACAAAATAATTTACAATTTCATTCAAATAATTCTAAATTTTGTAATGCTTTGTAATGATATTGAAAATATTACATGAACCACTTAGTATGTGTACTTACATGATTATGTAAGAATGTCATTAATAAACTAGTCTGTCTCTTATAAATGAAATTGTCTCCGTGTATCATTTACCATACAATTTTAACCCCACTGCATATGGTATCCATTTAGTCACCAAAATACCAAAAAAAAAAAAACGTCAGAAATAAATACATTAAGAAATACGAAATAGAGACGCCGCCACCGCCACTGCCGCCTAGTTTAAATATTCATCTTTTTTATTTTCTTTTAATTTTTATATTGAATTATGGTTTGGACTGTATGGTTGTATGGCTGTATGGCTTTTGTCTTTCTCTGTATATACGGTTTCGTTCTTGACACATTAACTAGATAAGGACCACCATGGCAGAGTATTCTGAATCAATTCGTTTGATATCAAGTACCAGATACATTCTAGTATTGGCCAGTCATCGGTTGGTATTGTTTGAGTTCAGCAGTTAAGTTTTCATGGTCATCAGTATACAGTAACAACAGTGGATTAGCAACAACAATGAAAACAATCAAGTTGTGTCTTTTGTTTTTATTACACTTGTCTCGTATAGGTGACACATGAATGTCTTTATAAGTAAAATCAATTTTATGGCCAAAAAAAAACAGAAAAAAAAAATAAAATTCTCTTCCAAATATTGTCGGCATGTGTTGCAACAATGCAGTATACAGTGTAGCGAAAAAGTTTTCATACATATTTGAAAATATGATGTAATATGAAGTATAAATTGAAATGAAGTTCTCTTTCGATATGTATTATTAACTACGAAGTTTGATTTCCAATTTTAAACAGATACATCAACCCGCCATGGACCTAATGGAGCTCTTTCATCTTTTCATATATCACATAAAGATTGTAGAAGAAGAAATATAAATTACAAATTATTTCATGATGGTATAGCTCAGATTTCATTTAACTCAAAGGGAACCCTGATTCCTTTAATCTTGCAGCCCTTTAGTCAGTATTACGACCTAATTCATTAGTGGCGTGACTTACAATTTAACGTCGACTCCGAACGACAGATTTGAGAACTCTCAGAGTTTTTGCCAGAAGATTACTTAGAGCAAGTCGTTTTGTTCTCAATACCTGAGCCATTGATTGAACCACAGGCTCTCGTCTAATAAGCCAACACACTACCTACTAGGCTACGACGAAGTAAAATGTATTTTGCTTCCGAAAGTGACAGCATAATCTGAGGCGAATTCCATCGCTTCAGTTTTGTGACACACTGTTCTACTAAGTCAAGACTCAACTATTTCTACTTTACCGTATACTATGGTATGCGTGTATTTGATATCAAAGTGCGTGCGCCTGCACGTTAGTTAGTTTTCTTTGTATGTTTTTTTTCTAAGCCTCTCATCTATGGCTAGTATTAGTGGCTGTTTAGTTGAGAACCCCAAGTGGTGGAAAACCAAACGTAGAGAATCATTTATAATGGCATTGTGGTGTCACATTTGGGTGTTAATAATGTCAGTATTTGAGTTTTCAGTTATGTATTCTTATTCATGTTGTTATTGTTGTTGTTAGAGATTTGTTTTTTCTCTCTCCAAACATTTGTTGTTGTTGTTGAATTAGTATTTTTTTTTTTAATATTTTTTATCACTTTTAAATCCACTTGTTGTCGATGATTGTTTTGTTATGTTAATCATTATTTATTTTGTATTTGTTGTTATTATTTTTTGATTTGAATATTGTTTTTGTTTTTGTATATTCTTTGGTGGCTGACAATCTTTAGAAGAAAATGTTTATTTTATCTAGAGTAGAAAAAGATGTGATTTTTTCTTTTCTTTTCGTTTTTTTTTTTATTGATTTTTATTAATTAAGAGATCGCTAGCTTGGGTGGTCGAACGAACTGTTTTTTATGGGCTTAGATTGTCAATGAAGAAAAAAAAATAGGAATAGAAAGAACAGTTAGAATTGAACCATCTATTCATTTCGAAATTTTATTTGATTTTGATTGAATTTAAAGGTAAATATGAAAAGAAAAACAAAATAAAAAATTAATTTCATGAATCATTCGGAAGCTGCAGACGGAGAATTAAATTTTAAATTCTAAATACCAAATTGGGTTGAGTATGTATGATATGATAAAATCGAAGGTTAATTGCAGTTTTTCTAAATTGCCATTGACGGATATAGGATTCAAGAACAGAAGCAAATAATAAAATTGTTTTGTCAAAATCAGTGTTCTGTAGGGCCACGCATTTTTAGAATCGCCATAGTCGCCCTAACGAGAGCGACTTTTATGCAACAACAGCGATGTTTTAGTCAAATTTTGGATTTCGTTAGAATACGAGTGTTGGTCGATCGTTTAATGAGCCAGTGGACTCAAATTTATCGTCCTACAAGAGGACTACCGAGACGCGAAACCGAGGGAAGTCGAATTCTTCTGCACATTCACACCAACAATATCGATGTTTTAGACAAATCTTGTGTTTCGTCAGCGTTCGAGTGTTGGTCGATCGTTTACTGAATCAGTGGAAATAAATTTATCCGCCATAATTGCCACACGAGATAGGACTCTCTCTCTCTGCAGGGCGTCAATTTTCAGGTTTACTCATATCATATGCCAGGTCCCACTAACTTCGTTAGTAAATGACGTCGAGAGGACGTACTATCGATGACATAAAAGCAATTGTATTTATAAAATTCACTTTAAATGTGAATCCGCATTCTGATCTTTCTTTCACTTTTGAAATAAGGCTATAACAATTAATAAGAGTTTAAAATTATTGTTTTTAAATTTCATTCCACATTACCGGAAATTAAGCTCAAATTGATAAAAAAAAAAATACTTGACAAATCAGTGAATAAATCAATTCCCATGATGCTTAGATCATTAAGAAATCAAAACATTTTCAATTCCATTTTAACTAATATCCTCAGGCAATGCCACAAGGTAGTCGGAATATTCAAATTTTCCAAAATATTCGAATGCATTTAATTAGAAACACGATTGCAACATTGTTATGATATACCTACTACTATGGGTCACCATATTGTCATTTTCTTGGGTTTTTTTTTTGTTTTTTGCTCTCCTTTTTATAATGCCAAGAACGTAATGGCCAAATTGCAATTCCAAACGAATTAATGATCATGCTTTAAAGGGAGACCTAAAAATAAACCAAAAAAGGCTGAAAACGAAAACGAAATAGTCATGGTTTATTATATTTGTACCCACACGCATTTAAATTATTGCTGTTGCTGCTGTTGTTGTTGCTGCTGTAGTTTATGTTGCTTATTGCTGGTGTAGTTTGCTTGTAACATTACAACAGTAGCTTTTTTAGTAGCACATTATAGCAAATTTATAATATCCTTCTGTTTTTGTCATGATCATTTCTCATTTTTTATTCCAGCGCTTGTGTTCTTTTATACGAAAATCGTAATTTTATTTTGCTTTGCTTTTTTCTGTTCTTAGTTTCGGTTTTGCTGTTCTTGTAAATGTGTTGTGTTGATTCTGTTTAATGCCAACCCAAAACAATAGTTAACAAACATTATTTATTCTAACTACTGTTTTGCAGACATCACTACAAACACCATGCGACCACACATCCTGTAAAAGAATGCAATTGAAATTTCTTGTGTTGTCATCTGAAGAATGTAGATTTGGTAAAATGAAACCAGGGAAACGAGCCAAAACTATCGATCTTCTGTTTTTCAAATGGTTTTAAAGGCCGCCATATATGTAGCCGAGCGTTGTCATAATGAAAAATGCATAGCCAGTACAAGCTTCAAACGAATTAATCGCTGCCTATATAGACCTCCCGTGATAGTCTTTTCGATTTTAGCAGCTTATCATAGATCACACTCTTTTGATCCTGCCAAATACAGAGCATTACTTGGCTTATTAAATGTTCCACTTGGCCGTAGATTTTGTTCATTGCCAGCAACTTTACATATAATTTCCTGCCTTTCTAGCAATAATTCAAATCAATTTTATGTTGCCAGTGGTGGTTAGAATTCAGTTTAAAAAATGTGGCTGCAGGATATCCAGAGTAATAGTGTAGCTGATGAAATTACTAGAACAGGCACACTCCTAACGAATACCTAACAAATACAAACCGTTAGCCAGTCTGTAAGACAAAGCTTCGTACTTCATTGCCAAACTCATCTGGCGACAATAGCAGAGGCAAGCACACCAAACAATTGTTTAAATTTGATCTAGTTCGACTCAAATTTCTCTCATTTGACTTATCTCTTCGTGATGGTCTAATGCAGTATCCTTACTATCGATCGACAAATTCATTACACTTTAAGGCAGGGTTTCAGCTTGTTTCCGATCTAATTATGCTTTGATGCCAAACACGAATGCAAATTGATGAAAAAATGTATTCAGATCTTATCAGTTAGCTCAAAAGCTTCGGTATACGTGGGATTACATTGGGAACTATGAATTCGAAGCTGGAAATTGCTGTACATGCTCTGGATAAGGATTGCGGTGTTAAAACGTTGAACTTCTTTACCATAATGATACAATATTCACTTTATATTGTAAGGAGATTGTGAAGATTTTAAATATTAGAAGAGTAGAAAAAGTTGGCTAGACTAAATTGATTAAGTTCTTCTAGGACGTATCATTATGTAGCTTTACATACTCGATTTTGTTTTTCTATATTTGACACACGCAGACCATCGTGAAGTCGTCGTAGTCTAGTAGGTAGTGTGTAGGCTTACTAGACGAAAGGCCACGGTTCAAACCCCAGGCCAGACATCTTCAACAAAACGAAAAAATATTTCTACGGCGACTCCCTCTCAGCAGACTTCTGGAAAAACACTGAGAGTAAATAAAATTGCCATGAAAAAGTTTCTCAAAAATCTTACAATATCTTAGATTTCGTGATTTTGTTAAGATTTCTTATTGACTTCCTAAGACGTGCACCAAATGCCTGTACAAATAAAGCAAAAAGACGAATTCTATCTCTAACAGTGACACCGAAAGTCTATTGATACCTAAACTATTTGTAAAGCTACATTTCCTTTTAAAAGATTTTGCGTAAAAATAAAAAAATTTTCTCTTCTATAAACACATTCTTTTAGACCACTGGTACTATTCCTACAATTGTACATGTTATACGCTTAGCAATGAATAAAAACTGCTACGAAAATAAATAATATAAAGGTTCTTGGTTTTTTTTTTTTCTTCTTATTCTTGCCTTCAGAAATCTTATATGAACCGCAATACCATTGCAGGTAATAAGAAATAAAAAAAAAGAAGAAAAAATATACAATCTACGAGTATGACCATTAAATTTCAGGGAGCATGACATTCACACGTTTAAAATGAACTTTTACGCACCCAAACGTTTTGTATACAAAACTCAACAACCTCCACTATAGGCTTCCTCTACGAGTGCTAAAGCGGCTATGCAGTCATAAGCTGAAACAATCAACTACAATAACCAATACCGCACCTAGTTTGGACCGAACATGGTTTTCTTTTTTTATAATAATTTCTAGAAACAAAAACAAAAAGAGTCTTATTTTCTACAATTTTTTTCGTTTTTTTTCGCAGAGAATTTAACAAAGAAAAAAAGAAAAAAATGTGCAACAAGATCGAGGTATTGCAAGAAGATGAACAATAATGTTGCCACTTTAGTTATGTCTTCTAACCTGTCGAAGGTGTTGAAGATGATCATGTTTTTCATTCTCTTCTTCTTTTTTTTCATTCATTCTCTTACTTAAACCGACATAATGTTGCAAAAAAAAGAAAAAAAATGTGAAGAAGACCTTTCCAAAGATCATCATCTTTCTTATGCCACATAAAGCTTTAAATAAACGTTCAGCAATTTTTGAAAAAATAGAAAAAACAAAAGAAAAGAAGAACAACTAAAAAGAAGAAGAAGAAAAGTTAGAAATTATATTGCAAGACTTGCGTTGAGCCTATAGAACGATCGATTGCCAAGATCAATGATCATATTCTTCTCTAGCCACTTGTAAGTTTATACACTTGTTGCTGCGGGTTTGTGGTTTTTAAGACCATCATTATATCATCCGTTCCTTTATTTTTTTAAATATAAAAACGAAAGACTCAAGAAATAAGTGAAGAATGAAATGCCAACGTACAAGTACAATGCGTTGATAATGCTCTTGTTCTTGCTATTATTATTGGATTTTTTGTTTTGTTTTTATTATTATCTCCTCTGTTGTTGATCTTTCAAAAGTTCATTTGAAATATATCTGTTGTTGGCTTTGCGTTAAGAAACTCTTTCCAAGTGGTTGAAAGAATTTTTTGGCGAATATGCAAAGTTTATGGCACATTTTGTGCTAAAAACAGAATTCTATGCTTGGTAGCCTAACACAAACGCTTTCCAACAACAAGAGAATGTAAAATATTGTGGGATATTCATTCGTACTTAACGAAACTAGGGTGTAATTATAACAAATCCATAAGGGATTGTGAAAATTACATCCTTTTTCGCAATACGTTCATACCAGCTATGATCCGTGATTGCCATCTGATTACAAGTTGCCTCTATGCTAAGCATAAGCGGTTCAAAAGTTGTCTTCAATTTTATCGATGTGCCTTCATAACTCTAAGTTCCCCAGTGTTTTTAAAGATTATAACAAGTCTACTTGATATAGAGTTTATTTCCTGTAATGTGGATCAACGCCGTAGCCTAGTGGATTGTGTATTGGCTTATTGGACGTGAGGCATCGGTTCAAACCCTAGGTCAGACATCTCCAACAAAACGGGTTAAGAAAATGTATTTCTTCAGCGACTTTCTCTCAACGGATTTCTGGCAAAAGCTCGGAGAGTCACGAAAAGTTTCAAAGAATCGGCTTTCGTTCATAATCGACTTTAAACTGTAGGTCCCTCCACTCTTGTATAAAATTAACACACACAACATAAGTGGTATGAGAAGCTAGGTCTTAATCCTGACTGAAGGGTTGTATGTATGTGGATCACCGCCAACAGTTTTTTGATTTTTCTCTGTGTCTACTTCCTTAAGAATTGTAAATAAAAAATTTGTAAATTTCAAATATAATTTTTTTATGCGAATGGCTAGGATTACATGTCTCACTTCTGCAGAACACCAGAGTGGTCATAATAATCTGAGAATTCTCTTGAGACTCTCTTAGTTAACTTTGAATGATGATTGTAACAAACCAAGTCTCACAACATATAAGAATCACTGAGAGAACGTAGGCCATTCATCTACATGTCGATTCTACAGTTGCGTAGAAAACTGATCGCCTTTTTCATTCTTTCTCCTCATACCCTTTGCAGTTGTATAGCTTTCTGCAAAGATGTTACCCAGGTACTGGACATCGTACGCGCGATGCACTTAAGTATGAAGGATGTTAGGCGGCTTAGCTTATTCCATTCTAGCGTTGCCAGATTTAAAAAAAAAAACTGTTTCTGGGAAAAAAAACTTTTTTTTACAAAAAAAAACTTGTTTTCTACAAAAGTACCAACATTTTTAAAGGAAATTCCGGAGCCCAGTACCCTCTGTTGGTGTTTTTTTGCGTTTTTGTCCGGGACCAATACAATACACAATATTTTATTTAAAAATGTAAATATTTCCTGTTTTAATACTGAATTTATTGAAAAAAATTTTAAATTTAATTTTGTCGAAAAAACTTGTTTTGTTAGAAAACAAATTTAATGAAAACTTTTTCGCATCTCCAAAAACTTGAAAAAAAAGGGAAAACTTGGCAAATGGCAACGCTGGCCCTATCCCACTTGAAAACAAATATTTGGTCTCCATTTTAATTAAGCGGCAAACGGAATTGACCTTCTCCACACGATTTGTATTTAATCCACTAGAACTGTGAAGCTTGTAAACTAACAAACTGAAACAACGTGTCTGCAGCTTCCGAGAGAAACTTTAACTGTGGCATGAGAAATAAGCCTCTAGTTTGGCAGACTAGACGCTGCTACCACTTCAATTCAAAATGGTTGGGGACTCATGAACTACAAATTTGGTGTGGTTCAAACAAACAACATAAGCATAGTTGTAATGCAACATGTGCTGTATGTAAGCAATACCAGTAATGATGAAAGCCTGGCTAGCAGATATTCAGGTAGGCAATTGAAATATTTGGGAGCTGGTGAAAAGATTCAAACTTTGACGTATTCCGACAAATCTTTCTGTGAAAGCAATCCAATGGGTGCCTTAGTAGCCCAGTGGTTAGTGTGCTAATGAGGGGTTGTGGGTTCGATTCTCACCAGAGTCTGTAGTGTTTCTGAAATTAGTGGATTATAAAAAAAAAAAATGTGGCGAAGGTGTAGCAGTACTCGCTCTTTACTTTCTGCTGTAACTTACTTTCCAGTATTCGAACACAATGCAATGACTCATGCTTTTCCAACTAAACAAGTGATTGGTCTTATCCAGCAGGTACTAGAATGATGTTACGGTTGCATCTACCATTACTCAGTAACATCGTTTGTTAAAATGCAAAGAAATTGTTGTGTTGCATTAAGTAGTTAGGAATCTTCCCCATCAAATGCTACTCTTATGCGTTTAAAATTTTCAAACTAACTCTCTCTACCGGTAAATAAGTCTCATAAGATCGGTTTCTATCGACAATTTTACGTCTAATAATCTTGCTACACACACAATGCTGTTTCTATTGAAGTGAAGTGAGTGGAGAGTGTAAATATTTCTGCTCCTCTTAACGGTCTGTCTGTCTGTCTATGCTTGCAATTTGAAATCTCATCTCAATGACCAAATACTCAGGCCAAATGGTGGCAATTGGAAACGTAACGTAAACCACGCATTCATTTGCGGCAAATATATTGTGGTCGAAAGCAAACAGAACAGAACCGCGAGAGAACAAAAACAAAAACAAGAAGTATTCAATGCGTAGCATATTTCTATAATTTTATGTTTTTCCCGCTTTTTGTTTTTCTCGTATTTTCTTTTTTTTTCTCTTTTGTTCCGGGCAATTGTATTGTATTTGTGTGTTGCTTTTCAATAAAAGATCTTTTGTTCTGCTGATGATGCGTTTCTTGTAGTATTTTTTCATAAGAACAGAACAACAACAACAACAAACAAATGAATTTCAGAAAATTTTTTGTTTTTTTTTTGTTCATCTTTAACTCGTTAAAAATCGTGTCTATGGTAACAAAACACAAGAAATCAAACAAAAAAATCGCTTTTATTTTAGTTTCTTAAGAATCATTTTTTGTGTTTCTTAACAAAAACAACCTGCTACAGAGATGAACTTTTTTCTTATTCTGAGGTTTTTGGCTTTAAAACAATTTTTTTTTGTTGTTTTTTTTGTGGGTTTATTGGTTTTTGTTTTTCAATTTTGCCCTTGAAGCGATACACGTTTATAATTTTTCTACTCTCGTAAGTAGTATTTCTTATACTGTGATAATCTTGCCAATTCATTTTATGGAATTGAGGGTTTTTTCCACAGACACAGCCATAGCCATAGCTACAGTCTTAGCTTTTTTTGTTTGCCTTTCAATTGCGTTGCGGTGGTGGTAGATGATGCCTGCCATCCATATCTGTTCATTTGTATAACCACTTACTACTGCTCTATTATGCTGGTGTATGTATGTATGTAGGTATGTGCGTTAAGGGCCGTTTTGTAGGTGATTATACCGTGGATTATTGGCCGTATATGTCTAGTAGGCTTTCTGGTACAATATAAATAGCGATCATGTGGGTTGTGTTTTTAGAGATGTTGATTCAAGATGACTACAATGATGATGATGATGATGACGATGACGATGATGTTGATGTGTAAAGACTAAAGAGTATTTCAAGTATTCTGCTGGGGCCCTTCAATACAAGTACCTGTTGTTAAGAAACTAAATAAAAAAAGTACTTTTCCGTATTACCCAGCCTCATGAACACAGCCTATTGTACTCATATGAATGCGAGTCTAGCAAGTAAAATACATTGTTTTTATTACAGACAACGTTTTTTTTTTTTGTTTTGTTTTTGATCTGGTCACATAACAATTGCGTTGGCTGACCATCGGTAACAGTGGTTGAATTAAGGGAAAATGTTTTTACAGAGAGTGTCGAATTCTAAAGCCTGCTACAGTTCACCAAACAAAATTTAAAAAATAGAGTCCAAGCAGGCTTTCAATTAATAAATATTTTATTTTTTTGCTCCACTGTACACACTTGTCGATCGTGCTGATCTTGTTGATTTCAAATAACCACCTTAATAATAAAACGTTGCTATTGCCGTTCAATTCGTTGGCTTTACACGTTTCTTATTATATTTACTGGGCACTTTTGTCGTTACTGAACCTTTTTCTTTACTTTTTCATCTTAATTTTTTTCTTCTTTCTTTTTCGTTTTTTTTTTCTCATTCGCTTTAAAAGAAAATAAAATAAAATTAATGTTGGCAATAATAATGAGCCTACAGCAGGTTCATTATATTTATACGGGTACAGGTGATTTTGTCCTTGGGTTAAACAACACAAACAAAAAAAAAATTTTGAAAATAAATAAACGTTTAAATGCAACGTTTTTTTCTTTCAGTACAAAAAGGGTTTAGAATAAGGAAAAATAAGTACAACAACAACAATCTGGTTTTTTTTTGTTTAAACGAAACAGAAACCATAAATTATTTTCAATTTTAAATTTTGTTTCTTGATTTTTTTTTTAATTTTGTTTTGTTGTTGTTATTGTTGTTTACTTATTCTGTTAAATCAATTATTTTATGTGAACAATTCATTTAACATCTTAATTACTTGAGTTAGCCATTAGCTGCTACCCCCTTGTCTGCTACATAGTATCTTAGCCTGCAGTTTGTATGAATTTCTTAATGTATCGCGCAAAAATAAAACATCTTGTTTGGCAAGATACTTTACATTCAATTACCAGGCTATTAATTTTTAACGCACTTGTTTATACACTTTTCAATATTGGTTTCGATTTTACGTTTCATTTTTTTTTTCTTGCTTTCATTACAATTCTCAAACCAAATAGTACGACGTATGGCATGTACGTCGTACGTAATGGCATTAAAACGCAATGCCTTTTGCTGGAAAAAAAATATATCAAAAAATATGTCGAAAAATATGTCGAAAAAATAGACAGAATACTGGTTATTGGATCCCATAAACCACCATTTGGCAATTAGTGTTTAATAATGGATTACGTTAACGTTTCAGTTCACTCGTTATTTTCAAATTCGATTTGAAGTTTTCTAGCCCCCATTGGTAATTTATTGGCAATTTAAAGTTGGTGCTTGGTTGGTTGCCTTATAAATATAAATAAAAATTTTAAATTTTAAGCAATTTTCAAATATAAATGCAAATGCCTTTTTTTTCTATGGCAGTTTTTCCTTTTTTCGTGTCTTTATAACTTAATTATTTAGAATATTTTGTTAAGCGATTACGCATGCGCGCACAGTTTGTATAGCAGATAAATGGATTTTTCTTATGATATTTTTATTTTATGCGAGAGTGTTTAGGCAGTGAAATGACTCTTGATTGGCAGTTAAAAGTGAGTTCAAAAAAAAAAAAAAAAAAAAAAAAAAAAAAAAAATACTTCTCATGAATATTTGTGTAGTCTCTGTAGAGACTACATATAAAAATTTATATTTTTTAATATTTAATATTATCAAGAATAATGTCGTAATACAAAGGTGTCTTTATTTTGTAAACAATTCATAACAGTATTTCTATTGTAGACATACATATACAGAATTACTTGGCAGAAAGCCACTTATTGATACTCGACTTAAAACTGTTGACTACACTGTGAATAAGTTAGAACAACTAAGCATTTTGGCAAGACACTCTAGTCTCACAGCGGGCACTTGAGGTAGAATCAATGATTATCTCAATTAAGCTGAATATTAACGCCACATTTCCTGTGCGTCTGTGAAAAACGTTGGTTGACACAATTCAGTTGTTTGTTACTGAGCAGAGTTTACAATGGGTCAGTTCGACCTCCGGGTACTGTACTTGTCACAGTTGACAAGTACACGTCCTCTAACCTAACCTACTGAACAGAGTAGTAAGTGATAAAGTAGGTTTATTCCAATGGGAATATACCTATTCTGTCATTTAATTTTAGCTCCTAGTTGGCATCTCTCAACCATTCCGAAAGTCTTATGAAGGTGACATGCTTTTCTAAATTCTGTGTATTCTAGAATTATTTTTCTTTGGTTCCCCAGCACCGGACAGTGACATAGAGACATTAGTGGTGTACTCTTCTTCCTCGTCTTTGCAGCTTCTTCAGAAATCCTTATGAGCTACTCCCAGACTTTTGGCGTGAATACCCAAAGGCCAGTGTGCCGTTAACACTGCTATGAGATTCCACAGATGGAATCAGGCCACTCCTGTCTGGCATTTCTACAAGCTTTCCCAACTTAACTTTTCCAATGAATGGAGTTTTTATAAGATCATTTGTTTGAGTCACTGAAGAAGAGCACCAGTCTCATGTAGGAATTAATTTGAATTTTCAGTGGTGTCAGCTACTATGCATAAACTAGGTAGGGAAAGCAAGGTTTCTCTCTGAGACCCGAGTAATGTTGGAATTTGTGACAATGAGCTGACAAGCAGGGAATTTTCCAAGACGTTGATGGTTCCAGAAACTTCCTGTGCAGTAGGAAGATATGTTTGGAAGGTTATACTCTGCGTAAGGAAATATAGAGAAATTGCTTCAAACTAAATAAGCTTTAAAACGATTGTGAGTAACTGCAATAGACGGAGTTTTAGGTCATGCAACTGACTATCCAGAAACAACACAACGGTAGCAGCCGAAAGTCGCCACAGTTTAGTTGGTAGTGTATTGGCTTATTAGACGAGAGCTCATGATTCAACCCACGGCTCAGACAGCTCAAATCCAACGAAATACAAAAAAAATTTCTTCCGCGACTGCTTCTCACCAGTCTTTTGGAAAAAACTCCGAAAGTAAAATAAAATTGCCATGAAAAATTTCTCAAAACTCTATTATTCGAAGTCGACTTTAAATTGGAGGTCTCGCCACTTATGGATACAAAATTATTAACACATACAAGATGGGTGGCGAAAGAAGCTAGCTTATAATCCTAACTAAATGTTTGTGATGACCAATTAAGTAAGTAAGTAGTAACCGGATCTTTTAATAGGGCACTCTGTACTCAAAGTACACTTGTACAGAATGACAATCATTTCCAATCCAACATGTAAATTCTGTGTTATTGAGAATCAATCATCAGAACACATACTTGGTACCTGTGGAGCATTAATGCAGCTCAGAAGGACTCATATAATCGTATAGATTATAGTTGTTAGTTAGTTGTTCTGTTGAACCCACAGATACAAAATGAGAGGTCGACAAGTCCATAAAAGAAGAGAACGGCGGAATAGTTGGCTACTACAACTATGAGCTGGATTAAGCAAATAGCCAACAATATATCGGTACGTAGTGTAGTGATTAGTGCAATAAAATGTACATATTTGCCTTGAAATATTTTATAACCCATGTGACCCACTTTATACCTATGTGATAAATTTCTTAACAATTATCAAAAATCGGCTCAAGGCTTATTGTCTTATTGTCCAAAGTATTTAACTTACACAGAACATAAAGAATTCAAATGAATCCATTGATATAATTTGTAAGAAAATTTAACAAGAAATTTACAATTTACAACCGAACGTGATCATTATCACATTAATCAGTATTTGTAAGGTGACGTAATAAATTGCAATAAATTTTTAAGTGTCATCATTATTAAATTATGGGTTCTTCAATATTGATCAGCGCGATCAAAGAAAATTTTTTTGTTTCTCTACCAATACATTTCGTATTCAGGTTTGAAGGCAGCTTTAGTTTTTTTATTTTTTTGGTTTCCTTGTATTTCATTTCATTAATTCGCTTTAAATAACCTGCATAAGAATACATACGTTCAAGAACAAACATACAAAATTAAGTGTTGTGTCATGCAATTTAAACGGAACCACTTCTTATGAAAACATATATACAGACACACAGAGCGCAACCTAAACGTTTATGATGGACACCAAAGGAGTTTTGGTTATGCGAGCGAGTCAATATATGTATTTTTTAAATGATGATCTGCACAATTCGAAAAAAAGCACAAAAAATATAATAAAATCTACATTGGAATACACTTGCTGCGGCCGGACAGGCATTGATCGTTTCGTAAAGAACAAACAAAAATGTGGAGGGAATACAGACAAAAAAACAAAAAAAGGAATGAAAGAAGTAACGACAAAGATAGAACTTAAATTGAGAAAAAAAAGAACCAAATTGCCATTTAGGGCGAGTCAAACCACACCAACTGATTAAATAATAAATTAATAATATCAACATCAACAAGTCCGCAACAATAATTTTTTTCTCCGTTTCTTGTTGTTTTTGTTGTTTTTCAGAACAGTCAGCCTTATATTGTGGACAGACTTATATTTGGCTGGAGAAACAAAAAAATGTACAGACAGCCATACATACATGAAAATGAAACAATAACGTTAAGAGGCGCATACACACCCAAAAACTATTGAAGCACAGGATCGATTATATTCATAATAAAGCACAAACATTTCATTAATTCTACCGGCCTTTGAGTACTCAAGATCTGTTCTTTTTCTTTTTTTTTTTTTTAATGCGTAACAATAACTCTTGTTTCAGCTTAAAGTGGATAAAGAAATATATCCCGTGCTATCGGGTTTTTATAATTTTCATAAATAAAGTATAAGCACCTGAAGCACCCGCAATTATACGATAATAGATACGAAATTTCCAATACGATAATAAACTTCTGCTAGAGAAAAACCTCTATCTATGGGATTAAGAGATAAACAACTTTCATTGTAAATAATAGAACAAAAGAAAAAAATAAGGGGTAGTAACAGTAATTCCTTGAATACTAGGTAGACCTGTTATCTGCTGAGATTTAAGAAAACCCCACAAGAAATGGACTAAAGAGGTCAAATCGTATCGTGGCGGCCACTTCACAAAGCTCCACGTGAGATGGAGATTTTGTTCGGAGATCCAATGTAGCATGATTTGTGTGAGCAACGTTCTGCTGTAGTTGCTGGTGTCCTTATCATCCCATTTAAGTTAAAAGAGGTTGGTATAGTGATGGCCGATACTTTTCTCTAAAAAGTATGGAAAAAATCTAATGTGGCATGGGTTGTGTGATGCGTAGCGCCATCTTGCTGAAACCACAAATCTTTGCTGTCCAGATCATCCAACTCAGGTCGGTAATCATCGATATACAGTGCTCGCTGTGATGGCAAGGAAATGTCGTTCTTTAGGAAATATGTGCCTATGACGCTACCCTTTCCAAATCCATACCAAACAGTTAGATTTTCAGAACACATTAGACGCTGTTGAATCTCATGTGGATTGAAATTGAACAAAATTTTGTGTTTTTCATCCAGAATGTTTCATCCAGAAATGGGCCTCATCCAATTTAGTAAACACCCATCGTTTCTAGGGTCCATACTTAACAGTCCATTGTGATTTGACAGATGCGGTTTAAACCAGATTGACGTTCACAATTGTCAATGTTCAGGAGTTCCTGTTGGAAGACCCGATACAGATCCACTAAGGACAGTTATGGCAGTTTTCAATGCATATCTCATGTTTGATAGCACATACTTCTGTTGACTGAGTTTGTCAGGGGCTCAGAACAATTTAATCACTGATAGAGCAGGACTCATGTCTTGGCAACAAGGCGTTTTGTTTTTTGTTTGTTTTGTTTCTGAACTGATAGACGCTCGAAATCAAGACGCCGCAGTCTAGAAGGTAGTGTGTTGGCTTATTAGATGTAAGACCAGGGTTCAAACCCCAGGTCAGCCATCAAAACGAAATATTTCATCAGTGACTTCTTCTCAGCAGATTTCTGCCCAAACTATGAGCATAGATAAAATTGCCATGAAAAGTTTCTAAAAAATCTATTGTTCGGAGGTGACATTAAACTGTCAGTCCCACCACTTATGGATAAAATAACACACACAACAAGAGTGGTGTGAGAAGCTCTGTAGTTATTTTAACTAAAAGTTTGTAATGGCGAATTAAGTAAAAAAAAAAGTAATTAAGAACTTCTTGTAATCATATCAGCATAATATTCATTGACTGGAAGCTTCTTTCTTTAGAATTTTATTCCATTTTTTTTATTTATTTTTTTTTAATCATAATTTTAGCGGGTGACTGGACTTGAGAATTTCAATACCGTTTCCAGGTATTTTACTTACAAAAGTGTGTGCATATGTTGCGAATGTGTGTAATTTTAAGCTGTTTTTTTATTGTTATTCCCTGTAACAAGTCGGTTTTTTTTTCTCCTGTAGCAGATTTCATTGCATTTTTGTCGTTTTCATCTTTGTTCGGTGTTGTCAAGCACTGTTGAAGGAGTATAAGAGAGTGTGTTGTTGAGATATTTCTACAGGTTCCTTCCTATTGTAAGAAATAGCAAAAAAAAAATGCTGTTGATATTCAAGGTTATTTTTCTTTTAGCAGTTTTACTGCCACGCCACAACACTAACAACACCACCACCGTCATCATCAATAACTACGCACCCAATTTATATGAGTATCTGTACGAGTTGTGGCTTTTCTCTGGCGTACGTCGATAGATAGATTATCTGGCAGGGCAGTATCTCAGGTTCTTTTTATTTATATTTTCTTTAGTTTTTTCGTTTTGTTTGCTGCGAAGAATTATTTGAAATCCGGCGACATCCTAAGAATAAGTTCTCATTACTTTTTATCTTTCCATTGCTCTCCGTTTGGTATGGATAAGTTGTTGTTTTAAGTTGCTGCTTTACCGCACACGTTGTTATAGTTTTTTCTTTTGGAGTCTCTTCAAGTGTTTTGGATATTAATGGGTTTTGAAATTAATTAAAGTAATCGGTTCATTAAGTGATGATTGAATTGTATTTTATTTTCTTTATTCGCTTGACCATGACAATTTATTTCTTATCTTTATTGATTTAATTTTAAATCTGTTTTCAATAATTTTGCTTCCGCTCCCTACACCATCTTTAGTTGTAGCAATAGATTGAATGCTAAATTTAAAAAAAGTCTCCATTCACTCTCCTATTGATTTCACGGGCAAACTGAAGCACGTAAATTTTAGAAAAATAGGGCCTAGCCACAAAGCTTTCAACCTTTACGATGTTGTCAATTAGTGTAAATGAAAGGCGATTTAAATTAAACCCAGCTTGTTTACCTTAGACCATAATACTCATCAAGCAATCAAGTTCACAAAATTCGTCTGCTTTCTGCGTTCTTCTTGCTCCATATTAGAAATGAGTTTTGCCATTAAAAATCTAGCATTGAAAGCCAGTCAGTGTGATATGCGTGAACATGTTTCTGCGATATTTCCAAACTCTAATAATCGAAGTCACCAGAGTCTAGTAGGTAGCGTGTTGGACCCGAGGATCAATCCCTAACTCAGACATCTCGAACAAAAAGGAAGTATGAACAAATATTTCTTCAGTGACTTCTTCTCAGCGGTTTCTCAAGGTGAAAGCTCTGAGAGTAAATAAAACTTCCAGGAAAAGTTTCTTAAAAATCTGTAGGTCCCTCCATTTTTGGGTAAAATTAACACACATAGCATGGGTGGTGTGACGAACTAGGTTGTAAACCTGTCTAAAGGGTTGTAATGACCAATTAAGTATGTATGTATGTAGTGTAGTAGTTAGTGCTCCAAACCTCAGGACAGCCATCTCGACCAAAACGAAATTTAAAAAACATATTTCTTTCGGCGACTACCTCTCAGCAGTCTTTTGGCGAAAACTCAGCCATGGAATTGACATTGAACTGTAGATCCCCACCTCATGGATAAAATGCACACACACAGGTCGTGTGGTAGGTCGTAATCCTGACTAAAGGGTTGTAATGACCAATTAAGTAAGTCCGTAATTATCTGCTACATTTTTTTAATATTTTCAGAGGTTCATACATAGCTAAGACACACAGGTCTCACTGCATCTGTAACATTTCTAGTGCCTTGCACCGTAATGCTTCCAAAGTTTGTCACTTTTGAATCACCAGTTTCCTAGTAAATTTAAACCATCTTTGCTCTGTCTGTGGTTGTTAAACGAACCATAAACGACACTTCACATGAAAGATATTTTAATTCCTGCATTTTCTCACAATTCTATTATCAAAACATACCCAAATTATATGTGCCTTCATACGCAGTTCCACAGTTCGCACTTAAACCGATTACTTATAACAGTCGCTTGCATTTAGCGCATAACGACAACAACACTATCGTTTCAAAATGAGCGGGCGTTCATTAAACCTTGCGTGAGCGGAGCGGAACAAATTGTATGCCCAACAACCTGTTGCTAAATCTAGTATTTCCTGTGTCATGATTATAAACCATGACAATCATTGCTAGTCCGTAGTCAGTGCAAATACCGCCACCAGACAGCATCATCATCAATTGTAATAAACCAGCCTCAATTAAACAACATTTGCTGTAAACTGAAGGCCCATAAAGGTGTCCTAGTTTTAACATTTCCTTTGTAAATAAATAAAAAAAAAAAATTTTAAATAAAAAAGAGATTGTTTAAAGGCGTAGGTATTAAAACTATTAATAGTTTATAATTTATTCTCTTATTTAATATGGCGTATTAAGGCAGACAATTTCTCATTAATCTCTTTCAAGAAATTTGAAATAAAATGTTAAGAAATAGCAAAAGACTAATCAATTCATTTTAATTGTGCCAATTAATTTCAATTATACACTTGTTAGCCACTTTGGCTGGCCACTTTGTTGCCCTGTTCAAAAGTTTTTAACTTCAAAATCTTTTTAATGAATATCCACCACTAATGATCAATCAGAGTGTGCCTGTGTTTTCTGCTACAGTCACTATCGATTTATTTTTCACTTGATGCGTAATATTGTCTTGGGGTAAAAGTTATTTCGATCAAAGGGAAAAAATATTGTACAAAGATGTTAAAATGAAAAAAAATTTATCGCCACAATTGAAGACGCCGTAGTCTAGAGAACGCAGTTCAAACCTCAGCTCAGGATGGTAAGGATATAAAAGATGAGAAAATAAAAGATAAGAGAATCGGTAAAGAAACGTAACTATCATGACCCAGGGAACATAATGGCCTGTGGATAAACATCATGCTACAAATAATTACCTTGGCAGTCAATGCGGCTTTAGAACTCTATTAGATCGTCAACTTTACTTTAGATATGCCTCAACAAATTGACCATTTCTGTCTGCACGCTTGCAATCATTGACAGTGGCATAAAATGTTATCAACTGTTTCTTCTGTCCCTTTACATAACCTATAGAAATCAGTAGACATCTGTTGATCAGGTAATTAAGAGGGTCCTGACGCGTTAAAACTCATATAGTAGCTTTCAATACTCTCCTACAAAGGTTCGCTTCACCATAAGACTCATAAGAGGTCGCCGATATTAGAATGAGGCCTCTGTTCAAACCCCAGGTCAGACATCTCCAACAAAACGAAATACTTCCTCTCATCAGATTTCTGGCAAAAACTCTTGAGAGTTCGGAGTCGACTTTAAACTAATGTATAAGCTAGGTCGTAATCCTCACCAGGGTTGTAATGCCCAATTATGTATGTATGTATGAGACACTTGCAATTCTACAGATCGATCTACATCTATACGCCTTCTTGATGAGTGAATCCGGGCTTACCTCAATAATTTCAATATAAAAACCTATTGGTAGTTCTAAAGCTGTTTCTGATATTGTCACTACATCTGCAACTACTATGCCAGCACAATCTAATTCAATAATTCGACATACGACCACGAATTAGCCTTTTGCTCTTCAAGACCAGATGTAATTTAAAAGTATGTCCCCTCAAAGCCTTTAGTATGGCCTGACTATTCATATAAATTATGACTCTTGACCTCTTCAATATAAGTTTTTGGATAAATCTTTTGCCATAACAAGCCCTAGAATCCTAGCATAAAAAAATAGTTCAGTCCAATGGAAGATTATACGATTCTCTGATTTTGGTTGCCATTTGATGCGGCACCGTCACTCATTCCCTCGCAGTAAATGCAGCCAGGATCTATCACTTTGCCAATGCGGTGTAGATATTTTCGGAAATAACCGTGACGTGAAAGAAACTGGTTCAGAAAGTAATTAATTTCCCCAAAATTTTTTTGTATGTATCCATGCTTCTATACATGGAATAAGAGTAACAGTCCATTTTCCGCTCATTTCCTCGCCTCATATACATAGTCATCGGCGTATAGTTTGAGATCTGAGGTCTGTGATACTAATGGTACCGTTTGCCCAGATCTTCAAATGTCAGTTGGCCGATAGGTATCTCACCGGTGATCATAAGGACTGCGGCGCCCGACACTGGCATGTAATGAAGACTCTTCGATCCTTCTATGAAGACAGTCGAAAATGTTATTCGAGATTTTTAAGTTCATTTGAATATTTTTTTTAATCAAATGCTGTAAGCTTTGATGCGGAGAAAAATCCTAACCAAAAATAAGAAAATAAGTGCGAGAGTTAAAACGAAATGACAGGTTCTCCATCCAATTATTATAACATCATATCGTAATATGATGTATGTATAATATGATAACTTAACAAGACTTAACTATCTGTCAACTTGTTATCAGATTCGTGAAACAAAAAAACAAAAAAAGTAGCCTTATTAGAATTTTAAAATAGGCATTAAAGCAACAAAAACAATTACTGCCACAGTATATGTACGTAAGATAGATAGAAAAACAGGACTGCGTTACATTTCCCCTTTGCTGCAGTCGTACTTGATTATGTGAAATAAAAACCAAAAAATTCATACGAGGCAGCATAAGATAGTGACAACAAGTGGCGTTTTTTTCTTTCCATCAAACTCTTCTCAAAGCTGCGTTTATCGCAAGTCATATTAGACATTTATATGCATGGCGCAGCATATGGTTAAAAACGAAACAGTAAAACGAAAACAAAGAGAAAAATAAACGAATTTAATAAATATACTTGCGAAGTATATTGTGGGCCTATGGTGTCACTACAGCAACTACTACGTCGCCTGCTATACTACTGGCACTCTCAGAGTAAAGCGTTAATATTATTCAAATTTAATGGTAGTTGGCTTGATTGGTGGCTATGTTGACGATATGCCATCTAAGATATAAAATCAGGATAAAACCATAAATAAACGAAAGAGAAAAAAGAAAAAAAAAATAAAGAAATAAGAATCAAATACTCAATGAACGCGCGCTGTCATCATAATTGATACGTTTGATCGATGGATTGGTTAGTTAAAATGTCTCGCTTTTGACTGACTAGTTGCTGGTGTTTGCTGGCTGCTAGATGAGTGAGTGATAGTGCTATGGGACTACTATATGTCTAGATAATCAAACGTATTGTTGATTTTGACGACCTACCTGTTTATTAATACCATACTATGCCACAAACAGCGCAATGTTTAAAGGAATACACTTGCTTTTGTTTTGGTCTAATGTCGAAGGCCAGACAGGCATAAAGTTTTTGAGGAGGGGATTGACATTTGCAGCTCCTGCTCGTTAGTATAAACTTTTCATATATGTATGTATTGTACTTATGTGTTGTGTGTCGTCTGATGACGATACTCTACGGCTGAAGGTGTTTAAAGCTAAAATGAAATGAGAATATAAGCTGATTGCGTCGTTTTATGTTTTAGATGTCTATCGAAGAATATTTTTTCACACACTGCTCACTGACTGCTATTGGGTACATTGTTGTTGTTGCTGTTGTTGCTGCAGTGACGACTGAAGACGGCCTTTACAACTCATGTGGGAATTCAATCAAAAATTGTCAGTTAAGCGGCACTTTAGTCTACTACACTAGATGTTATAGTCGCTTCTTAACTGTCCGCATGTACCGACAGACCTGTCTAGTTATCCAAACGTTTATATCTGTGAAGTTTCAACTCCTTGTCTTTATTGTTGGCTCGTTAATGGTAGCGGCATTTGGTTGTTGTTGATTTTTGTTCTCTCTTTTTCAAAGTTTTCTGTTTTTTTTTTGTTTTTTTTTTTCCTTTGAAGACACTTAACAGTGTATGTTGTTTTCTGTGGTGTGAGAATAACTGAATTTTGTTAATAGAACAGGTACTTTTTCTTTTTCACGCGTCAATTCTTTGTAGTCGATTTTCTTTTTCTCTCTATATTTCTCATTGCTGTTGTTTGTGCAACATTTTTATGCAACGAGTTGCCAGATTTGTGGCCAGCTGGAGCTTTTTTGTGTGGTATTTTTCCAGTACAATTTTCGAAATGCAATACCTTGCGCATTGGTTTCAAAGTAAACCCTGTACATAAGCTGTGAGCTGTACAAAACTTCCACTTGCATCAGTGATAAGATTTATTATGGACACATTAGCAGCGGGTTCAGTAGCCTGACTATTTATTTATAACTTGAATAGACTACCCGAGGTATAAGTAACATGATTATGAGACAGAAGCAAACGGAGTCCTATTTCTTTATAACATCGAATATAGTTTTCCAATTCAAATTTGTTGTCTGTTGCCACTTCTATCGATATTTGTAGAAATTTCTCAGGGTTTGCACTCTACAGAGGACAAAAGTTGGAGGTAGCAGGACTCTAACTTTATTTTGTATCTTTCTTAATGACCGTCTTCTTGACTTCACTTGCATACATACATAATTTTCCATTACAACCCTTCAGTCAGGATTAAGGCCTAGCTTCTCACACCACTCATGTTGTGTGCTTTAATTTTATACGTGAGTGGCGGGACCTACAGTTTAACGTCGACTCCGCACGACAGATTTTTGAGAAACTTTTTCATGGCAGGTTTATTTACTCTCAGAGTTTTGGCCAGATATCTGCTGAGAGGAAATCGCCGAAGAAATATTTTTTTTCATATTTCGTTTTGATGCCTGACCTGGTATACGACCCCGGGCTTTACGTCTAATAAGCCAGCACACTACCTACTACACTACGGCGACTTCCTGAACTTTACTTACCAGGATGAAAATATTATTTTGACATTTTGCCGTCTATCTGAAGTCTTACGCAAATGGTCTGAAAAGCTAAATGTGTATGACTCACTCATTTGTAACCTTCATACAGGCGATACCAAACGAACCAATGTTTGATTATAATGGAATACAAAATGAGCTTTATTGAGCCAATTATGGTTCAACATTAAGAAGCTTTTTTTGTTTATGTCATCTATGACGGATCGAAAGCATACAATTTGCATTAGGAGAGTGGTATCTAGTCCCGGCTTAAGTATAAATTTCCAAAAATTTTAGGAAGTATAAATATTTATCTGTTCGTCCACTGATCCTGTGTGTAGCCGGTAGCCGATATTCGACTTACTGATGAAAAGTGCTTCCTTACATTTATTTTGAATAGGAAACTGTCTGTCGAACTGAATATATTCAACAGGAATCCATTAGTCTTTATTCTTACAATAAACTTTTGGGAATGCGACCTTAATTCGAAGCTAACTGACTCAATCTATACAATGATGGTCAGAGCTATTTTAACCTATTGGTGCCTGATATTGTAAAAATTCGCAAGACGACTAACTTCCACTTGATATGACAGATAATTTTAAGAAAGAGATTGTATTTGGAAGAGGTACTGCCTTATAGACTGGCACGGGCTGTACAGTATTCACATCATATGGGTACAAGGACATAGTGGCTATAAATGAATTGGCCGAAAACTTTCAAATGAATTTTCTATATTCAGACTCTCATAAAAAACATGCTAATTTAGGATTGACAACATCCTAATTGCAACAACAAACAAGGCAAAATACTCAATTTTGTTTGTGTTTTCCATAATAACAGACCATCGTCTGAAACTATTCGTCTTACAGAAACAGGATATAAAAATATATTTTTTCAACGCCTAGTGTGAACACGTTTCTCCCAAAATCTCTGCAAGTAATTATTTTCATGAAAATCTTTTCAAATCTGAAACTTGTTTGAAGTTGACGTTTGGCAACAACACATTGGTGGTGTGAGTAGCTATGTAAACTGTAATCCTAACCAGTGATTGCTTATAGAAAAGAGAACAAAAGTTCACAGGAAGTATGGTTTCTACTTTGTGTGATTCACTGCGAATGGAACGGAAAGAATTTCTACTTTGATGGGAACCATTTTGTGTGGGTTGAACGTATAAATAAAATTGTTTTTATTTCAGTGTTTAATTGATGGTTAAATATTTTGTTTTCCATTTTAAGAAATAAGTTCTATTACAATGTGGCATCCTTTATCCTTCTGAAATAGAAAAAATAAAGTATCATCTGCTAGTTAACTTTATATTCTATTATATGTCTTCAGCAACATGTTGTATGCCACTTTAATGATCTTGTCTTAACAGCACACAACACTTGGTTGCTGGAAAACGTCAAAACAACAAAGCTACGAAGAAAAGATTCCACTATTATATGCGATATGAACAATATACACCAAATTTTTTCCTTTTTTTTTTCAATGAATATAATTTTACAATAACCATGATGATGATGATGATGATCGTCATCACAACAATCATAATAATAATAAACATTATCACGTGGAAAAACATTATCCAGTGAAATCATCACCATTTTTACAATTGCCACTAAGACAGCAAAGACATCGAGTATGGCATAGAATTGAATAGAAAACAGAAAATATTCAGCATCAAACGAAATGACCACCAACAGAGCTTTTATTGGTTATCAGAGGCCTATTAAGTCATAGGCAAACGGACAGTATAACTGGCATAACATCAAAATATATTTTATTTCAGGCAACTATTATACGGTTTGATAGATGAGGATTCCATGAAAATGTGCCATGATGGTTGGTGGCAATCAAATTAAAAGCTGGCTTGGTTGTAACGTCAGGCTAACCCGGGGGAAGATGTGTGAACATAATTGTGTGAATTTTTTAATTTGAATTTTATGTTTTCATAGGTTTTTTTGTTGTTGTTGTTTTTCCCAAAAACAAATTGGTTGTAAAATTAGGCTGTGGACACTAATATTGGAATTATTTTTTTGTTTTTTGTTTTTTTTCTGTTCGTATTGATAAATTGACTTTTTCAAGCATATTTAGATTAAAATGTTGTAAAATATTTATTAACAATTTGGGATTATTATTAATTTTATTTTGTTTTCTTTTTTCATTTTCTTCTTTTATTATCTATTGTATGGTATACGGCGTGAACAGAAAAAGACCACCAACACCATCGTCTGAATCATATTTATTATACGTACACTACCAAACAAAGCAGCTACAAGTGGGCTTTTGTAAATGAATAATTTCTTCAACAATTTCTTACAATATTAACGTTTTTATGCTAATTTTTTCCAATTTTTGTTTTTGTTTTTAACGCGTATGTAATAGGCCATATTAAGAGTCTTCAGAGGCTTTGCCTTTTTATTTAAACCGCCAATTGTATTTAATTTATTTTTTTTTTATTTTTTTTATTTCATAGTTTTCAGAGGCAGTTTTCGACCTGTTAATAAACAGCTTTTAATTAGTTTTTAACAGCGGTAGGTCTCTAGCGCTAAATAGCAATTTTTGCTTTTAATCGCTCTAAATTTACTAAGACAGCTGATGGTCATTGTCTTGTAAGTGGTGTTTTAGGCTTGAAAATATTTCGCCCATCAAATATAAGTTTCGCACATTTTTTTAATAATTGAATCCAGATAATGGAGTCTGTGTACGGCATTCCATTCAAATAATTTTTTTTTTGCAATTTCCAACTACAAACACATGCACAATAGTGACTATTAATTAATAAAGTAGGCCAATCGAAAGATTTTAATGTACAATGTAGTGAAAGAATCATTTGAATCATATTTCGTGCGAATAGTATGATATATGATGGGATTGTCTTCATACCAAAGGCGTGTTATAATTCCCTCGTCATTACTAAGCATTTTTGTTGAAGTCCATGAAAGGAGATATTGATTTTAGTCTGGATGACAACCTTCTATTCAGGGCACAATCCTCTCAAAATAAAGGGAATTTTGAATGTTTTCCTGGATACAAAGGAAGCCTTCAATTATGTAGGAAGACGAATACAGGATACAATCAAAATTCCTCCCTATCCAGCCTTATGTCGCAGAACAAGGAAGCAGCTGGGCACTATGTGATGATTTTATTGAACTCTCCATTGGGGTAGAGAAAGACTAAGAAGCTTCATCAGGAGCTCCGTAAGGTTTCAGGACTAAGAGTGAATCATAACTGTGTTATCATAAATCGCCGCAGTCTAGTAGGTAGGTAATATGAAAGAAATAATTCTTCGACGACCTCCTGTCAGCAGATTTCTGAGAGTTAATAAAATTGCCATGAAAAAGTTTCTCAAAAATCCATCGTTCGGAGTCTACTTTAAACTGTATGTTCCGCCACTCATGTATAAAATTAACGCACACAATATAAGTGGTGTGTGAAACTAGGCCGTAATATTGAGTGAAGGGTTGTAATGACGACTTATATATGTAGAAAGGCGAATTTGGAAACGTATATGCGACGAAAGAAAGATAGAGAGTATTAGATGGATAGGATTAGGATTGGATGGATAGGAGATGATACAAACTTTATATAGAAAATTATAATGGAAAGAGATTTGAATCTTACAACAGGTTATGCAGGAGTAAACCCATACAATTAGCCGGCCACTTAAAACTCAAAGAACTTTAATAGAAAAAGGAGATCGCTTTATGCGCAAGATTCTCTGAAGAAGAAAATAAATCCTCAGAATACATATTCGAAGCCAATTCACACCACTGGATAAATTGAACACACACAACATGAGTGATGAGATAAGCTAAGTGGTAATCCTGACTAAAGGGTTGAAATGACCAATTGAGTACGTAATATAATATTAATTGTGCGGTAAACTGAGTACGATGCTATTGGGTAGAAGACATTGGTATTCTGGTTCTTAGCCAAACAGGTTTGAAGGTCTCAACAAAGCCTATATGACATCCGAACTAATCAGTAAATTTTGGAAATTCCTTAATGAGATAGCGAGATCATAACACTGACCCTTGGTTGAATACAGTTAGATACAGGCATTGAGGGTAATCTAGTCGCTGACGTAATATCGATATGATTTGTTTGTGAGGAGCTAGGCCGTAATCCTGACTGAAGGGTTGTAATGGCCAAATAAGTATGTATGTATGTTGTTTGCCGTTGGCATTGCTAGCCGATTAAATGGCCTATGGATTCTAGTTACATAATGAAAAATGGGCTTTACTTACCAATATTTGAAGTCGCCGTGGTCTAGTAGGTAGTGTGTTGGCTTATTAGACTGAAGGCCCGAGTTCGAATCCCAGGTCAGACATCAAAACGAAAATATTTCTTCGGCGACTTCCTCTCAACAGATTTCTGGCAAAAACTCTGAGAGTAAATAAAATTGCCATGAAATTGCTTCTCAATAAATTTGTCGTTCGGAGTCGACTTTAAACTGTAGGTCCCGCCACTCATGTATAAAATTAACACACACAATATGAGTAGTGTGAGAAGCTAGGACTGAAGGGTGCGGGCTTCTTGGGGACGATTGCTGTAGACTGTCTAATGGTGAAGGTATAGCACTGGCCATTTTATAGTCACCTAGCAGCAACTCGTTTCCTTGCCGTTCGCATCTTGAGATGTCCACAAACACTACTCCCTCTCTTCCACCTTCCTACAACCCATTTTCCTAAAACCTGCACAATGCACTGCATGAGTAGGGGCCATCCCCTGACCCTACGTTGAAGTGATTTCTAATCAGTGATTTCTGCAGTGAAGTAGAGGATGAGAATTTCAGACATGTTCCAAGGCAACAAGTAGTGCTTTTTAAGTAGAAATAATGAGCTCGTACTCGATCTGACGACAAAGAAAAATTGCGTGAAACTTTTCTCCTGCATTAATAGCCCGAAATATTTATTTGCATTAATACAAAGAAATTATTACTCACCATATAATATCCAATATGATTTAATTTTTTGCTCACACCTTGTTTTGCGTAAGCGTGAGAAAGTTTTTGAAGCAAATGTTATATAAATTTACAACAATTTACATACCTAAACACACTTGTTAAATCAAAATTTTTTTTACTAAAAGTTTATTGCCTTGTTACTCATTACACACGTATTTTAAAAATGTTTACCAAGTTTATTCCCATATCCTCACATTCGCAAGGTGTTACAGTGTGATCTTTAGTAATGAAATTTTTATTGTTGTTGGTGTTGTGGATTTGTAATATGGTTTTTAGGCCTCTTTACATAATACAACATATTGCTATTTCAATGGGAAATTAATTAAATTCCCCGAAAAAAAGTATCCAAGCGTTTTAATTAATTCATTTGAATCGAACTTCCAAAAACACATGTTGTTTTCAGCAAAATAGTTTTGTCTGTCTCTTGTGGTACTATTTCTCGTAGGAAAGCGTTACGAATCCACATATTTTACAAGCTTTTAATAACAACCACTGTTTATTATTATTACTATTTAAGGTATTTAGCGTTTAATTTCATGTAATTCTTTTCACCACTTTAGGTTTTTTTTTCTTCGTTTTATGAAGGCATAACGAATTGTTAATTTGGGTCATTAACATTGGATTGAGAATATTTTGTGCATATTTTTTTTTGGGGCCTAAAAACTAATTTTTTCTTAATAAGATTGTGGTGGTGTTGTAGATACTTGTATTAATTAATGATTAAATTGTTGTGAGGCATCATGTTATTTATAATTAGATAGTGATTGTTTTATTACTTGTTTACGGTAGTCTAAATTGATTGTTGCCTGTTTGAAGGTGTGATCCAGTCAAAAACACTTGTATAAGAGAAGGGAACTTATTTCTTTTCTCCTTAGTATTCACTTGTATTTCAAATATTTTTTGTAGCATAGAATTTCAATTTAGAGTTACAGGTTTTTAAAGGTATTTAAAACTACATACCATATAAACGCCAATCATTTTGAAAATATTTTACTCTCTCTCCATAGATAAGAAAATTAATTAAGTCAATATGAAATGAAAAACAAAGAGTTACTCCGGCAGCTTATCATACAAGCATACATACATACATAATTGGTCATTACAACCCTTCAGTTAGAATTACAACCAAGTTTCTCACACCACTTATGTTTTGTGTGCTGTGTGTGATCTAGAGTTTAAAATCGACTCCGAATGACAGATTTTGAGAAACTTTTCATGGGAAGCTTATCATGCTAGTAAAGCCTGGTTGGAAAGCATCAGAAATGTCTTAATTTCCTTTGTTCTGGCATATAAATCAGGCGGAATTTGATCAACAGCCTGTGTTATATTGGTTTGACGACCATTGTGGTTCATGCGACTGACATGAAAACCTGACACGGAAGAGTATAACGTGGTCAAATCGCACAATCTTCAATGTCTGCTTTTCACCATATTTGTGGCTTGTTTGAAAACATCCACGACTTAAGAAAACTCCTCAAGAAAAAGCTTAAAAAGGTGAAGTCCCACGACCTCTGAAGCCAGTTCACAACACCTCCTCGTGGGATGACCATGCCCTCCAATCGCTTGTGCAGAATATCCAATGCGGCAGGAGATATGTGGCAGATAGCGTCGTTCTATTGTCGTTGATGTCCTTATCAACCGGTGTCTGGACCAAAAGGTGTTGGTAATCATAGAAGTTGGTTATGTTCACTGGTGACAGTGATAGCCTGACCAACATCATCCTCAAAAAACAAAGGACCGATGGCATTACCTGAACAAACTCCAGACTAAACAGTGACTGAAGATGAGGCTTCCGAAAATTCCATTCCACTATTTGGCATAAAGTCACTTCTTATATTTCTTGTCCTTGACTGCGTCCGTGGTTATGAAAGTAACCGAATCGTTGATAGGCTAGCTAAGACAGACAGTAATAAGATATAATAACTGTTCAAGCACTAGTTCAAGCACACGTTTAGGAGAGATAATCAGTCTGTGCTATAACAAGACATAGATGAACGAAGTCTAGTAAGTAGTGGTGTTGGTTTATTAGACGAGGCGCCACGGTTTAAACCCTAGGTCGGACATCTCCAACTAAACGAAATATGGTGACTTCCTCTCAGCAGATTTCTGGCAAAAACACTAAGAATAAATACAATTAAGTTCACATTCGACTTTAAACTGTAGGTCCCGCCACTCATGTTTAAAAATTAATACACACAACACAAGCGGTGTGAGAAACTAGGTCGTACTCCTGTACTATATATAGTATGTGGATCACCGTCAAGTGTTTTTTGATTTTTCTCTGTGTCTGCTTCCTTGAGAATTGCAAAGAAAAAATTTCACAGACGGTTTGCGAGGAGTTTACTCGATCAGAAAAGCCTCCTTCCAGTGAAACTCACAATGTTACCGAAGATGACGACGACGTATGTCCCCATTAGGAATAATAAGGAGGACTTGTTCGGCATGCAATGAACGATTGGATTTGTATCGCCCTAAATTCAACAATTTTGTTTGTTCACGTTTTGAGTACCATCAAAAATAATACAGTGAATGAAATCTTTTATATACTAACTGAAGTTATTTCGATCCACACAACTAGTTTGAATGCAGTTTCTTAGTGTATTACGCACCTTCCATTCCATTTACGAAGTTATGCGGCTATTTGATCTTAATTCAATTGCTGCAATCATGCCTTCAATTATCTTTTAATTTTTTATGATAAATTAATAGATTCATTTAAAAAAAAACTTCGTAGTTATTATTTAATGGCCATAACTTAATGGAAATTTTTTCCTACAGTTTTAATTTGAAAACTTAGTTTTGCAATTCAATTCGTATAAAATATTGTCCTTTATAATGTGTTAGTTTATGGGTCGTTAATTTTGCCAATAAAAACTCACATTAAATACAATTTTAAAGTATTTTAACTAACAAGTTCTGTAACTAGTTCAACGCTTTTGAAATGGTCTTTCTCACATAAAATTCCTCAAATGTTTTCACACTTGCGGTGATTGAATAAAAAAAAATTTTTTTGCTGCCCACAATTACGATCAATCCAATCCAGTGCAAGCCACGTCCATACATAATCAATTATTGAATAATTCAATTACTGCCAATTATCACAATTTCTTAACGCTTTACATTACAACAAAAAAAATCCTTTTCTTCATACCCTACACTATTTTCAAGTAGAAGTTGGCGGATGCATAGGTAATGTAGTTGTGGACATAATTTGACAAGTAATAGAGTCCAGTCTAGTAAGTTTCCGACTGAGAATTGCCAGAGAATCAATTTATTTTAAACATCCCTCAACATCATTAAACAACATTATGATGATATAGGATATGCCACAGTCGAATACGAACGTTGGTTGTACAACTTTATTCCTCAAATATAAGCCACACTCTTTTGGTTTTGAACCTGTTATCAATCAAAGATTTCTTTAAATATTTCTGCCTATTAGTTAGCTAATGTTAACCACTGTCGTTACCACCATCTTATGGTCGGCAGTCAATCAGTCACACAACCTTTCACTTTGAATACTTTTTCGTTGCTTTTTTTTCTTAAATTTTCACAATAGCAACAGCCATGCAAGAGCATATAAACACACATGCCTTATGGTTATCAAACCCATGCAGCAGCAGCAGTAATAGAGGTGGCTGATTGTAATAAAAATGCAAAACTGCAATATTTAATGGAAACTTAATGATTTCATTAAATGTGTGTTAAAAAATTAGTTAAATAAGCGTCAACAATACGACAAATATAAATCATTTGTAACAACAGAGAGTGTTGATAAACAACAAAAATAACAACTGCAGTTAAAAAGAAAGGCATGAGTGGCTGGCTGTCTGCCATGTCTAGGCTAACTAGTGACAGACAAATGGACGGGCATACAGTCAAACAAACGTTACAAACAAATAGATGGATGGACAGGTTAAGAGATGTACATGTTCACACGAGAATAGAAAAATAACTAGAGTGCAGACAGCAAGTGAAATAACAGTAACAAGTGAAGTAAATCTAAATACAAGAGTTGCTGTGTGCAGGTACACAGTAAAAAATTAAAAAACAAATACAGAGAAAAATTCAATTCAATATTTAACTTCGTACAAAAATTTAAAAAAATAGAAGAAAAAAAATAATTCCTTGAAAAATTTCATAAATATTCCTACATACTTTGAATTCTTCCTTTATTTCTTCATCTGTATTTACAACGCATATCACATGATCACCCCTCTTGAATTGTGTGAAATCTCTTTAAACATGAGAATTTGAAAAATTTCAAACATTTTTACAGCATCAAAGCGTGTCAATTAACTTGACTTGATTTTACAGTGTGAGACCTGAGACAAACATTGTCCCAATACGAGGGGGTGTTTAATACTTTACAGCTCATTTAAACACTTTTCTCAACGTCTCTTAAGATAGAAAATGCCAAGAAAATAATGAGTTTGCATGAAATCATTTTAAGTAACAATTTATAATAGAATAGAGGAGGACAAATAAATAAATAAACTGTACATTGAAAACTAAACTACAAGTGTAGCACAGAAGTGTCGCACAATTTTACATACAACTTGAGTAAGTTGTGAGTGAGCGAGCGAGTGCAAAAAGAGTTAAAACGAACAAGTAACAGGCAACAGGCAGTCTGACTTTGATTAACAGTTGAAAAACACATTGAAAATAATTGTCAACACACTTTAACACTTTTAATGCTTGTCAGCTCGTAAATCTTTTAGCACCTGAATCAAAGGGGGCATAAGTAATATACGCCATCCATACACTATCGCATACTACTTGCTTCGGCCATTTAGGTAAGTCCATGTAAACCATGATTGTAAGTTAAAATGGTGCAAAAAAAAGAAGTAGAAGAAGAAACACGTAGAATCAGTAAAACAGTGTAACTACTACTGGAAATGCAAGGTGCTTTCCACTGTTGTATTCTACCGTACCGTACCGTACACTTTATTAAACTCATCCATATCCATATCGGTAAAGTGCAGCATGAAGAGAAGAGTAATGAATATGAATTTAAATAGTCAAAGTATGCGTGTAATAAATTGTTAATACTTAAGAAAAAAAAAAAATAAGAAATATCAACTTGCATAAGATGAAAAGCATGCTATTTTAACAATATGCACTATGGCTTGGAAGTATTGACATTGTAACCTAAAAATGTTGGGCTCTTAATGTGGGACTTATTTAAAATATCATCAAATATGACCACTTTTCACTATGCTCTGCAATATATGTGAGTCAAATGCGGCAGTAGCTGAACAATAAGGCTGGTGAGGTAAAACTTCTCAAACATTAAATTCTGATAATGAAATATTACGCCATTGTTTAATTGAATTTGACACAAAAAAGTTTGATTCGTCTAACCAGCAACTCAATTTCAGCAGCTCAGACTACTATATGAGGCCCTTCACAACCCATCATAAACAAAACATATCTTTGGAGTCTTATTGAAGAATTATTAACAACTACTCATCACCATCAAATAACGATTTGGCTTTGAAAGCACTTGTAAACCTTAGTAATTTATTTTGATATGAGTACCAAATCAATAATAAATCGAATGAATTCATCAACAGGAAGTCCAATCCTTGCATACCACCATACTGCTGTTGATAAAGCTGTATAGCTTATCAACTTAAAAACATTATTTACTTGACAGCATGTAATTAACAAAGTGGAAATCGGGTAAGAAAATGGTTTCTTATTCTGTAAAATTCCTGAATATAAGATCCGAGTTTAATTCAGAGAGAACGACGAACATTTCTGTAACTCTAAATGCTCTTTAAGATACTTTATCGGAGTCAGTTTCTGTTGCTTTCCGCGGCACAGTAATATCCTTGGGAACAAGTGATCACCCCAATATTCTATTCCTATAGATTAATTTAGATATGTATTCAGGCGAAGGAAGGGAAGATACAATCATCTTACCAGGAGGTTAACAACCTTTAGTCACAGTAATATCGGCAATAAAAAAAATTGCAAGCCAACATAACAAGCCTATTATGAGACTGATAACTGGTTTCCTTACGGTTTCAAGTCAGTGATTGCGATCTGGAATAGATCGCTTCTGTATTTGTTCAGAGTATGTTAAGTGGCCGTAGTCTAGGAGATAGTGTGTTGGCTTATTAGGCGCGAGGCCACGGTTCAAAGCCCAAGGCAAACATGTCGAACAAAACGAAATATGAAAAAATATTTCTTCGGCGACTTCTTCTCAGCAGATTTCTGGCAAAAACTCTGGCAGTAAATAAAACTGTCATGAAAAGCTTCTCATAAATCTAGCGTTCAGAGTCGACTTTAAACTTTAGGTCCCGCCACTTATGTATCAAATTAACACAAACACAACATGAGTGGTGTGGAATGTTAGATCGTTATCCTAACTAAAGGGTTGTAATGACCAATAATGTGTGTATGTGAAGAGTAAAATGAAAAGTGAAACGATAGTCCATCTACACTGTGATTAATCGGCTCTTGGTCGAAAAAACTTATTTTTCTAAATTGTTAAATTATTTATTACTAGCCAATATTTACGCTCTTGTGAGCTTTATGAGATGTACATGTATCCTCGCGTAGCTGAGTCTTCCATTTTTGATTTCTATTTTTACTCACTCGATCTTTTTTCCTTCCTTCCTTAAGGATGAAAACAATGGCTATCATGACCGACGGCTCTTAGCTATTATGGTCCTCTAATCTACTTACATATCAATCAAGGCACCGTGGGCTTAGTTGCACTATATGGCCCCTTAAACAAAACTTTTAAACAAGTTTTAATAAATTGTTTCATTCCCTCTTTAATAAGTCTATCACGCGCCATGGTGCATTTAAAGTCTTTATTGATATACGAGCTTTATTACTTTATAATGATATTGCTTTTTTCTTTTTTTTTCATTTTTTCCCTCCTGTTTTTTACGTTTTATTTTTTCTTTGTTGTTGCATGGTCATCGTTGTTGTCGTACACAATGATGCAGTTATTGCCAGGCTTGTACGTGGACTATTTGATGATGTAGTTTTTATTTCTGAGCCTGAGCTTATTAAAAGTCAATAAATTAATAAATTATCGTATTAAAATAAATTGCATCTAAATGTTCTTAGATGCACATTAATTAAATAGATTGAATGATTTATTACCAGATCAAATATCCAAACCAATATTAACACTCTGTACACTCTAATGTAAACACACACTCTGTGTGCACTAGCCACTTATTCTACTTGCATGTACTCGCTCGTTTGCTAGTTCGCTAAGTGCACTGCCATGCCAGCAAATATAGTGAGTGGATGTCGCCAGGCGCAATAACAACTAAACTAAAAGCAGTAACAGCAACAGCAACAGCATTAGCAACATATTCATTACTTGTCATGGTTTTATGGCATTTTAAAGGCGTTTTTCTACCTAAATTGGTCATCATTTCGCATAAGGAGTATGAGTACGAGTGGAAACTTCTCATACAACAGCTCAATGACGATGTTATGCTGCTTGTCTGTTTTATTTTTACATTTTCCTCAACAACATGAGTGTAATTTCTACCAGAAGATGATGTTTTTGTCTTCTTCTTCTTTAATGTTTTAATAAAAAAAAAATGTGTTTCTAGTTGGTTTTTAATATTTTTTTTTTTGTTAATTTTTCTTCATTTTTAAATTGCGTTGGTTGCATAAAATATGGTTGTTGTTAATGTTCTTAATCGTTATGATTAGGATTATGACTATTGTTGCAATTCTTTTGCTAATAATAAAAACCATTGAGAATCATTAAATATAATTAATTATGGTAATTAAATAGCAAACTGGGTGGTCTTTATACTTTATTGCATTACACTGATGGATTTACTATTAATGAACTGTAAGCGGTATTAATTTTTTTTAATATTTTATTAAGAGATTAAGAATATAAATCAATGAATACAAAATGTTTAATTAGAAGATGTTTACAAATCATGAAATATTTACTTTTAATGGGAATTATAAGTCCAAAGGCAATTTACCATTGTTGAAGTGATGTCGAGCAGCATCATTAACACTAAACTGCCAGGTGCATTGTAGTTAACACAATTTATACATACCTTATAAAATCGATAACATTTTTACTATGCTTTACTGCATAAACTCTCACCAGATACCGCGCTTTTAACAGATTATATTTTTTGAAAATTAGTCTTTATTCGAATATAGCTTGTCCTGACATATGAACGGTTAGAATGCGAGGTGACATGGATCCTAAATGGTACCCACTAACCATGATCACATAAGAAAATTCCAAAAAATGTTTTTAAGCAATGCACACCATACTCTCCGTCATTCAATGTCCACAAGTATTTAAACGATATTCGCCATTGGAACTTCTTTAAAGACATTTTACCCTCTGTCAATTATCTAGATGAGGACCTCACCATATATTTCCAATAGGGCGTTAAAAGTTTCTACAAAAGTTGTGTCAAACTCAAAGAAAGCAAACGCTTACGAAAGCTGGTAAAATGCATTCATTGAATAGGGGAAGGGGCAGGAAATGTGAGCCATCCGTTGATTTCACCTACCCTACTTGCACTAACTAATGCCTTAAGCCAAACAAACCAAGAAGAAAAATTTAATTTAATTACGGTTACCGTACGCTTCTTTAGTTTTGCGGTATTATTCACACTCACTTTCAACAATTAAAATTGCCAGCAGCTGGGTTTTACACCATATGCATAAAATCGGAAGGCATTCCGAAAAAGTCACTGTTAGACGTAGATTTAGGGCGCCGTCATCGGTCCGTATTTTCTTGAGGACGACGTTGGCCAGGCCATTACTGTCAACGGAGAGTATTATTGGTCAATGATTAATATTTTTATTTACACGAACGATTTGAGAGCATGAGGTGGAGGTAATGTGAACTCGCCACCGAATCGTGAGTTTTGGCCCCATCAGACTTTTTGTTGTCAAGTTACCATAAGTCACAGGTGTATGCGAATAAGCCACAAGCCATAGGTGTCCTTAAAGCCAACATAACCCATGCCATGTATCAAATTCAGACTGATATATGTTCTGCTGTCATAGAAAATTGGACATTTCGGATGTGTTCCACGCAGAACGTGGCAGAAATTTGTATGATTTTACTTTCCGTTCAAAATGTCATCAATAGGGCTTTCAAACGAATATAAAATTTCGATGATGTCTCAAACACACTTTGTTTTTTTTTTTTTAATTTGAAAATATGAGGCGCTTAATGGAAGCGCCCTTATTGGGATTAAGTTGTTGTTGGGGTTATACCACCAATTACCATTTGTCAGAGTTTCGTTTGCGTGTAAAGGCTGAACAGTAGTTTAGTAGTGAGGTTGTTAGTATTATACTTATTAGATGGTTTAACCCCTGGCTCAGGCATCTCAAACACAACGAAATATCAGCAGTCTTCTTTCAAGAACCATGAGAGAAAATAAAATTGGCATGACAAGTTTCTCCAAAAATCTGTCATTCAAAGTCGACGTTAAACTATAGGTCCTGCCACTCTTGGATAAAACTAACACACTCAACATTGGTGACTAAAGGGTTGTAGTAATGACCAATTATTTATATATGTAAGGAATGCGCCATGTGTGGTCTACAGTGGGTGAGATTGTTTACAGGAAAATATTATCTGTGTGTTTTCGCATTACGTCTAGGAACTTATTACCCTATGAGCTCTGCCCGAAGCTTGATGGTTACCATGGATATGTGTTATGCTTTGGTTTTTTAATGCTTCACTATAATACAATTAACATACTCTGTTAACAGAATTATACTTAAAAAGAAGCTTAGCAAAGAGTATATCTTACTTGTGTAATGTAAAGTCCTGTTGTAATACAAAACATACTCATTCTGTCCTGCTAATATAACACTTGGCAAAAATTTGTTACAGTTTTATTAAAGTCTGGATTCTATTCAAATTACCTTTGCGCTATAGAAGTCTTGCCAATAAATTCTGCGTGACCAAGATTACTTCGTCTCAGGTTTCCAAGTATCGGACAATGACGGAGAAGATCTTTTTCTACGTAATTTCAGTTTTCCCAGGAATCATTGTGCGGTATTTCCAGAGGACAGTGTTTCATTATAAAGGCTGGCTGATGGAGGTTTCCAAGATTGCAAAATTTCTATTAAAAAGCAAAATAAAATAAAATTAATTTTAAAATTCTTTGAGATGAAAATTTTCCATATATTTTCAAAGCACTTGCCATTTAGCTTTGAGTTTAAGCAGCATTTATGGTACCTACTGTAGTTGTTAACAATTTTATTATTAAAAATTAAAATGTTCCTACCAAACTTCACACCTTTATCAATAAACTAAACACATAATCGCGTCAATTAACATATCAAATCTATGATTAGAAAAATCTCATAAAATGAAACACACAAATAAATATCATAATCAGAACAAAAACCGAACAATTTTTTTTTTTGGTATAAATGTGGTTAAAAAATTTAATAGAATTTTATAAACGAGAGAAACAGCGGCTTTATTTTTTATTTTTATTTTTTATTACATATTACAAGATAAATTGAAGCGTGGGTTTTATTAGCAAAAATAAAATAAAAATAAAATTTAAATTTAAATAATAAAAAAAAAAAAAGAAAAAGAGAGTCATATAAGATCTTTTTGTTGTTTTTTGCATAACAAACAAATGTTAAATTGATAAAGTTTATTTATTTATTCATTCTTTATTTTTTTTCGCTTTTTTCCCCTACAAATCGACTGAAAACAGATTTTTTTTCTAACAGATCAAAAAGTGCAAATAGTGCAGAGACCCATTACTTTACTTGCACGTAATAACAAATATGAATCATGTTTCTGCTTTTTATATGCAAAATTTGCATACAATAGTAAAGAATATATATACTTTATGTGTACGTAAGTACGTAAGTATTGTTGTAAAAGTTATATTATATTAAGATATATGACAACAACAATAATAAAGATGAAAAATATATATTAAAACGAAAAACTAACAACTCAAACAAATAAACCCCAAAAAACGTCGACCAAAAATACTAAAAAAGCAAAATAAAGAGAAGGAAGGCAAAAAACGCAAACGTGCACTGTAGTAAGTAGAAAAAAAATTAAATCTAATGTGGGTAATTATGATGCAGATAATATGACATTAAATTTTTCATATTCACATGTACATTAAAAGAATTATTCACTCATTCTTTCATTCATTTATTCATACGCTGTACTTATTATACAATACAAGCACTATGTACTCACAATTACCAGAAAAGATTATTCATTTGCCACATAGTGTGTTACAGTTTCCTATTTTTTTTTGGGGGTTTCTTTTGAAATGGTACGTGCAATTGAATCAATTTTTTTTTGCTTCAAGCAGCTGCATTTACAATCGTAAGGAATCAAGTAGTTTGCTTAGTTCATAATGCCAACCGAGCAACTATAAAACGTTTACCACAATGATAAAAAAAAAGCAACAAAGAAAAAAACTGGGAGTTGATTTTTAAAGATTTGTTGACACTTTAAGTGCATGATTTATTTTTATTTTCAAAGACCGCAAACAAAAGGGTAGATGGCTATAAAGAAAATTATCCAATTAACGGTTAAAGTAAAAAAAAATATTTTAATACAAAAGGAACAATTTTATTGTCCTCAAGCGGTGACTGTGACTATACTATTCATTCTGTATTTGCCCATTTCTATTACTCTGACAATCTGTAGAGTATTGTTCACCACCAGTAAGTGTAATGCCTTAAGCTGCTTTAATACTGCACAAGTTCTATGTCTACATATCGGGCTGGAGATTGAGTCTCCAATATTCGGTCCAAAGGCCAGTTTAGATTGCCTCAAAAATAAGACACACAGCCCTCCACTCCATACTTCTCACCGACTCCATAAAAGGTTCTGGCTCTATCAGCGGCGTGGTAGCTTCACACTTCGTATACTCATCTGAATACACATTAGCATGTCCACATATGACCGCGAATAAAGCAGAGAGTGTATCTGCTTTAACAAATTCATCAGCTAAGCACTCAGTTAAGGTTACTAATTGGCCAGGCTATATATGATCGGAAATCAAGCAGAGAGGATATCTGCTTTAACAAATTCAACAGCTAAGCAATTACCCGTAATGTTTCCCTACACAGGAATGCATGAATTTGCCATAAAACTGTTGCAAGATTGTCAAGCCTTTGGTGGCTAACTACGATCTATTTACATAACTACATAATTGGTCATTACAACCCTTCAGTCAGGATTACGACCTAGCTTCTCACACCACTTAAGTTGTGTGCGTGACCTACAGTTTAAAGTCGACTCCGAACGACAGTTTTTTTGAGAAGCTTTTCATGGCAATTTTATTTAGAGAAGAGAGAAATGTTTGTAGTTGGAGAGACCTAAAGAGACCAGTTCCAAAGCGCAATACCTACGCCTCACTTCAAAACATGTTATTCGCAATTGGCTTGATTCATTCTCATTCTCAATAAACGGGCTGTGGTGTAATTTTTCTTGCTTGTTCAATATTGTAGGGAGATTAGGTTACCTGACGGACCCATCTGTGCTTTGCTCCAGCTCAGGCCAATTCAATTACGATGAAATCCCATATAAAAGAATGCTTTGATTACTTCGAAATTATCCTGAAAAATCCTCGGCATTCATAGAATAGAAAAACCCCTTCGATAATTGCAGCCTGGTTGTGACAGTAAATTAAAAAATTTTCAGGTAAAATTCCACCATTTGACAAGCATTGCATACATACATACGTAATTGGTCATTACAACCCTTCAGTTACCACTTCTATTGTGTGTGTTAATTTAATACAGTTTAAAGTCGACTCCGAACGACAAATTTTTGAGAAACTTTTCATGGCAATTTTATTTTACTCTCAGAGTTTTTGCCAGAAATCTGTTGAGAGGCAGTTGCCGAAGAAATATTTGTTTCGTATTTCATTTTGATCGAGACCTGGTCTGATCTGTGATTTGAACCAAGGCCTCAAGTCTAATTAGGCGAACACACTACCTACCAGACTACGAAGACTTCAAGCATTGCGTTGCTTTCAAAATGGTCATGACCTTCGCCAGGAGAATACTGCAGTGTTCAGGTTATGTTTCTATATGAAGGTTAATATCTGAAACGTTAGTAAATTTATTACAGCCAACCTCAGAAATCCTATTGAGAATCTTCGGATCTTCAAAACGTTATGAGGATCTATTTAATCGACTCAGATTTGTCCATATTTTCCCATAATTGCAGCAATCCGTAGTCCAGGGTGGGTGAATATTTAGCGACATTGAGCCTTAGTGCCGCAAGATCAGAACTCTATTTAAGTAGAAGGTGCAAATAGTGTCTTATTGGAATGAATATACTGACTGTTTCTATCAATTGAAAGTGGCATTGGGTTTTGGCACACCGTCCACTAAAAATGAACAAAAATTAAGATTAGTTCCATCAAGGCCCGATAGGAGTCTAGTATGTCATGGCAGTTTTGAATTTTCATGTCCTACCCCAGGGTATCTTATATAAATTTAGTAACAAAGATAACATTTTGCACAACTGTATCACCTGTGAAAAACTTTTTTTATGGAATATTTAAACACTTGCTTTTCTAAGTGTACGTGTAACTTATTTCCTGAAAGAATTCTTCTTCATTTTGTTTGGTTGAATTTGTGCAATTGTATTGTACCATGTTTCTACTTGTTGTTTATACATTTGTAACAAAACTTAAAAAAAAAGTTAAAGAAACAGAGAAGAACACAATCAAACAAACACAACTTCTTTAGGTTTTACAAAACAAATATTCGTGATTACCGATAAGCATCATTTGTAAGTGCCAACTGTAAGCAAAGAAAAAAAATTTAAAACAAAAATTGAAACGAAGAAAAAAAATGCGGAAAGCTAATCAAAAACGCGTTACAAATAAAACTCCCAACCTTAAACAAAAGCCAACAGAAAACACCAAACACCAGCACCAGTACAAATGAAATGAAAGCATTTTTGCTTGTGAAAAAAGAAACGCCGAAAAAACTAACGAACAAGAACAATAATAATGGAAATAAGGAAGAAAATCTCTACCACCAAAACACCTTATAAAACCAAGTTAACAAACAAATGCAAAAACAAAAAAATATAAAAAAAGAATGAAAACCAAAGCCAAGTTCAATATTGTTACGCTGCTAAAGGTGTTTTTTTTTTTTTGGGATTTGTTGCAATTTTATTCTTTTCAACTGTTTTTCCTTTTGGTAACCACAAAACAAAAGTAGACGAAAACAAAGTGTAAAGTCAACAAATGCGTTTTATACGGCATTTGGTTAAACCATTCAAATGTTATTGACTATCAATTGTCAGCTACTTGAAATGAAATAAAAATGTGGGGAAAAAACAAACCAAAACAAATGCAGGTAATACAACCACAAAACACTTGGAAAATTTGCTTGCAAAAAAAGGAGAAAAAAACGTTTTCCATTTACTAAGTGGCTGATTAACGTTTTCGTTAATGTTGAGTATTAGAAAGACATTTTTGTTAATTACAACAAATTTACTTAAAGTGTTTCGACTCGTTTTCATGGCTTCTATTCTCTATTTTTCTTACACAAAATTTTTTTTTATTTTTTCTTGATTTTTTTTTTTATTTTTAGTTTAAAGTGTACAATTGCTGGTTTTGGTTTGGTTTGTTGTGTTTAATTTTTATTTTTCAATTTAATTTTGTTTTTAATTCTTGTGTTTAGGTCGTGTGATCTCTCTTTCAAGTACAAGGTTGTTAAGGTAGAAAACATCATTTACTTGTTACACTGTAATGTTTAGCATGAAACAAGTTCGTGTCTTAAGTCTTTTGTTTTGTTTAACTCACTCTTGATAAGAAAATAATCATGTGTTATTTCGAAATAAACAAAAACATTAAACAAGATATAAATGTAAATGTCTTTGTTGTTTTTTGTTTTTTTTTATTTATTTTTGTAGGTTTTGTTTTTATTTTGTCTTTAATTAAATTGAAAATCAATTGAAATGTGGCAGAGTTTTGGTTTAGTATTGTGTAACTAATGGAATTGTGATTGAATAACAGGAGGGTAATGAATGAATGAATGAATTTATGACATGTTAAGCTTTCAGCATTATTATTCTTTTAATTTAATGGTTGTTAATAATAATTTCATATAAAAATATAGAATTAAAATTAATAAAATTAATTATGTTGCTTGAAACTGTATTTCTGTAATAGCACAGAAGAATTTTTAATTACATATCTTCGCCACTGTTCCAATAAATGACTAGTTTAAATATAATCTCAAGGATTCAGGATTGAAGTCACAGAAGTCTAGTAGATATTGTGTTGTTCAAATCCCTCCTTCCTTTCAGCGATTTTCACTCAGCCGTCTTGTGACAAAAAACTCTAGGATTAAATTAAATTGCTATATAAATGTCATGAAAAGCTTCTCAAAAAAACTGTCGTTCGGAGTCGACTTTAAACTGTAGGTCCCGCCACTCATGTATAAAATTAACGCACACAACATAAGTGGTGTGAGAAGCTAGGTCGCAATCCTGACTGAAGGGTTGTAATGACCATTATGTATGTATGTATATAAAAGTTTCTCAAAAAACTGTTGTTCAAAATCGACATTAAACTTGTTAGGGATTTAGATTGTATACTTGACACAATTTTAAATGCACCGCTGTTCAGGGGTTTGGATTGCAACTCTGTCTGACAGAAACAGAGATGTCACAGGCATTACACGTGCGATCATTTGATTGGTCGACAGGGGAATTAACGGTATATGTCGTACGATGACGCTTGGTTTGTTCTAGAACAAAGAAAAAGAGAAAGGAGAAAAAGAAAGAATGCGTTTTTTTTTAGGAGTCAGTCAGTGGAGTTCAGTTAGTTGAGTGCAGAGCAGAGTTTGATGCGTGTGCGTGGTCAGATATAAAAAAAAAAATATAGAAAAAAATGAAAATGCGATAAAACCGAGTGCACAGTTTTTCTTAATTAAAAAAATAATAGAAAATCCTTTAAAAAACTTCAGAACCCTACAAAAAAGTAATATTCAATATTTGTGGTAGAAAAGTGTACATTTACAATCCAAAATACAAAAAAATATTGTTTGAAAAGTGCTGCAAAGTAACCTTTAAGAAAAAAAACTTCTGTTAATATCATTTCAACAATATACAAATGAAAGAAACAAATTATACAAATATTGCACGCTAATACGAATACATTTTATTTCTTTATAATTAATTCTAAATAATACATAGTTCGAAAAAATTTTATAAATATTGTAAGTTATTTCTTTCTTACAATAATAGTACATTGAAATAATTATGCTGCTCAACCATTTCGTGGCTGATTTTTAAGACTTGGTAAAACACGCACACAATCAAATATTTAAAGTGAAAAAGAAACAAAAAAAAAAAAAAAAGCGGCACTGAATATATTTAAAACGAAACCACAAACGTATTACAACCATTATAAATTTTTTTTTCTAAATTTTAATAAAAAATTATAAAATAAAATAACACAATTTATATACTTGATACCAACAACAACAAACTATTTTAAAATTCTTAAAAATTATATAAGTTACAAAGAAAAAAAAAATTTATTGAACTTGCAAAAAAAATCTATTGAAAATAAAAATAAAAAAAATAATAAAACCAAATTTTTTATAGAAATATTTTATTACAAAATTGCTAAAATTTATAAAACAATAACAACAACAAAAATAATTAATGGGAAGAGCCTCGGAACCGAGTGGAGCTGCGAAACTATCCATCATCAGCTCTCCAGAAACAGCACCATCATTTACTTACAGTCGACCACTTCATCAAGCAGCAGCAGGGTATCCGTAAGCTATATTTAGTAAAGCAATGTAATTATATTATATTATATTATATACAATTAAATTTTCTTAAATTATATTACATTATATTATATCATATTATATTTTCTTATATTATATTTTATTATACTATATTACATTATGCTACTCTGTGTTGAATTATAAATATTATTACATATTTCATATATCAAATGTCAAATAAAATTTTAAATTAGTAGAATGCAATTCTAAGAAAAAATAATTTTTTTGTACGAAGGCGAAGGTTCCCCGGACAGCGGGGTGGGTAGGGTGATGGAAGTATGTTATTACTTTTTTTTTTGCAACTCTTCATTTATTTTGGCATGTATGCATTTTTTTCTATGCTTACGTTCGTTGAATTTTCGGTCGGGAACACCAACGACATTGAGCTAGTCGGGACACTCTTCATACATGCCATGTTCCAATTTGATTTTATTTTATCGACAACTGTAGACTTTGAAACGAACGTAACAAACTGTAGATTAGGCCGCTCATGGATAAAATAAACACACACCACATCAATTGGTGTAATAAGCTGGGTTGTAATTCTGACAATATTAATATATTAATAATATTAATACAATATTAACAAATTAAGCAAATAGTTTAAGGATTGATCACAATTATTTTACTCTGGCAAATATGATCAGCTACAAAATCGAGTAATCCATCGCAGCTTCTCATGTGTGATTGTACTATCCTTGTTCTAGAAGTATCATACGTCTCATTCCATCCTAGCTCCATTTTTCTTATACTATCAGGATCCTCTCTGACAGAGTAGGCAATTCACTCTCATTTTATACTTGTTTTCGTATTGTTATGGAGATCTCCTTGGTACACCTGCAGAGATTCAGGTTGCTGATGTAATTAGGCCAAAATATTATCCAGGCCCTATTGTGATGGTGTTGAAAACTCACCAGCTTCTATTTTCATACAACAGAGTTGACTTACCACATACGTTACATGTTTTAAGCTTGGTTCGTCTGGATATTTGTGAGTTTCGCAATACTGATTAAAATTGTCTGAATGCTGCTTTCGTTTTATTGAGCCTGCCAACTGGTTGTCTTGTAGCACACTGTTATCAACGCTATGCCGTTAATTCTTATGGCTTTGATTTTCTGTTTGATATATACCTCAAGTCCAACAGTATTGGTTCTATGTTGGCGATGTTGTGCATTAGTAGACAAATATTATCTCATAATCTAATTCCTCGACTTGGCATGAAAATCTTAATGATATTCCTCTTCTCTCTAAATAGACATGGCTTATAATGTCTTTCTACATGAAGGTAAACATCTGAGGTGATAAATAATAGCCATATACTGCTCCAGTGTTTGCATCAAATGATTGACTTTCTCTGACGATTATAATTTTTTTCTTGGGTATTGCTTTTTTTCTAATACTTTATATAGCTTTCTCGAAATCTCTAGGAACAGTTAGCACATCGTCCCAGAGAGTAATACGAGTTTTGTTAGATCGTAAGTCTTTCTCTATTTTGCAGGAAGCTCAACAATTGGCAGAAGTCTCCACAGTTTTTAATATGAAGCTAAAGTCCATTCTATTTATTATATGGGAGTGAGATGTGAAAGACTTCCAAACACTGTATGTAGAATGTGTTAGCTGTTGCAAACAGCTTTGCTAGATCATACGAATTTTCTGGAAAAGACCTCTAAGCAATCATATTCTTTAAAGATCACTATATGTGACAGGCATGTACTGGTTTCTGTTGTTGCAAAATACCTAAAATTATAAAGAAGTCATCGTTGTGCCATACAGTGCGTATGATTAATATTTTTGATTATAATTTTTAGTTATTCCACAGAAAGATATAAAGATAATAAAGCGTTTTGCAATTTATGTTTTTATTTCTAAATTATGGAAAAAAATAGTCAAATATTTACTAATAAAACAATGGAAATTTGTATTATTTGCTACGTTCAAATAAGTAAATATTGCAATAAACATTACAACCATCTTGGGGTATAGAAATTAAAAATGTCGGATTTTTGAGAAATTATTAGCGTTTACTGTGAATCTTATAAATTTATTTAAAGCATTGAATGTCATTAAGTGTGAATTTTATCTATCTATCTAATAATATAAGGATTACATTGCAAAGAAATACCTATGTTTTTGTGCCAAGAATGAAAAAAAGCTTTTCAGATGTATTGTTTCAATTACCTTCTAGTCGTTGGGACTTTCAGTGGATAAAGAATTAATCATTTGTGCACATATATTTCCCTTGCATTTTATTACAAGCCTTAGTCCTGTAAGCAGCATATAGCATTTTCTCTGTTCACGAACTTTTGTTTCATCGGGCACTACTAGAAGAATATTGCAATCGTATACCGTATATGAGTGCTTGATCATCATCATTTTCTTTGATTTACAAATTGCTAGGTTTCACCCGAAATGCAGGTCTAACGTCCTGTTATAAACTACAAAGGTCTCAGCATTTAAAAAATAAAAATAAAAAAAGGAATACGGAACCCCTTGAATATACATCCTTTTGGCGTGTACGTATGAGTACTTGCAATTCTTTCCTAGCAATTATTCTAAGGATAAAACAATTTCCCCTACTAGAGTTCCCGCAGCATTTTGTACTTACAAAGTATTTTGAATTTAAATTGCCCACAAAAAATTTTTTTTCTTTCTCGAATGAATACTGCTGGAAGTTTGGAAGTTGCTGTTGGAGTGGCTGCCAATGATTTGGGATGGTTTGTTTTGCTTCAATGACTGCCTTTTTAGTGTAATGCCTTTCGCCAGCTACGAACTCTTTTTTCTATCCTGTCCAGTCTCTGGCTACCTTGCCAAAAGCCATAACTAAACTGAGCAAATCATTTCTCGACTGTTGGAACCTGTGGTATATTCAAACAAAATATTAACAATTCTGTAATGGATAAAAAATAAACAAAAAAAAATATATATTTTGTTCAATAAACAAGTGAGAAATAAATGACATATGGTTTATCACAACAAATGCAAAATAGATATTAAAGACACAAACCATATGAAAAATATTTGCGAGTGTAGGGCAAATTACGTATTTAATATTTGTTTTTTCAATTTTTTTTACATTAATTAACAAATTTCATTCCGCATTCAATAAACGTCTCTCATTTACTGTGACAAAACCCATGTTTAACCACCTCTGCCCAGATAAATTAAACTTTCGAAATAAGTATGTGGCATATGGCAGTTTCGTATTTCCACTAAGATTATTAAGGAAGTAGAGTGTGTATTTCGATTCGTAGACAGACATATTCATTCAATACGTATACGAATACGAAACGAAACAATAGCAAATAAATAGTAATTTGAATTTGAATTGCATGTGACAACAAGACACTTGGCTTTTAAAATGAAACACCAGCTAAGAAAAACACAAAAAAAAAACGGGAAAATAGACTCAACTGCACAAAATAATATTTTATTTTGTAACATTTTTTTCTCTTTTTTTGCTTTTTTTAATTTTGCATGTTTAGTGTATAATTTCGTTATTTTTTATGTTGTTAAAGTTGTTTTGTAAACAAAAAACAAGAAAAAAACCATTTTTTTTTTGTTTTTGTTTCTTTTTTAAATTTAAATATTTCGACTGCACCTTAAATTTAGTCTGGCGCTCGGTGATTTTTTTTTTGTTTCAATTATTATTTTCTGTTTTTAATTTTACACATTTAACGACGTTATCTTAAACTAAAGAGATCTTTTTTTCTTTACTTTTTTCGTTTGGTTATAGGAACCAAGAAAAAAAAAAATCCAAAAAAATAAACACCTGGACAGACGTGTGCCGTTAAGTGATAGGGTAAGAAAAATGTCAATAGTTGAGTCAACACAAAAATGCACTACAAACTAAATTAATTGCCGTTTTGTTCTTTTAATTGTTAAAAGTAATAAAGAATGTTCACACAGACATATTTAACGACAAAGTTCTGTTCAGAAACTAAAAGGTACATAAATTGCTTTCAATGTCATTTTAAAAGGAGTTTCGTACTGTTGGATAAGATGATCTGATAATTCGTTTTCAAAAAGTAGTTAAAAACAGAAGTTATAGAAGAAAATAGAGTTGACCTCAATCATTTCTTTCAATAAAGCAAAGAAGTTATCCAGATGCTGAAACGATTTTTAATATATTGAACTATATTAGTTATTATCGCCGGAGTCTATTAGGTAGTATGAAGGTTCAAACCTCAGCTCAGCCATCTTGAATAAAACGAAATGTGAAAAAATTTTTTTTCTTTTTCTATTCTTCTCCAAATTCTCCGGTAATATACACCAACGGCTCTAAGTTATATGGGAATATGAGATGTGGAGTTTATATAGAATACTTGGATATAAGGAAATTATACGGATTCCTATATCGCTGCGGGAGACTAATGGGAAAGTGAAGCGTTATTTTCTTTCTTTTTCACACATCGAATCTTTTCTAAAAGTCAACCTCACCCACTGTCCTTCAAGGGCTTGGTGTCCCCTGTCACGCAAACGAGGATATGACGACCGACCATGGGCGGTATAACGTTAATACTTGCATGGCTAAATCCCGGCACTTTGCATGCCTGGAGGCTATGTTGGCAGCCTCAAAACCAGGATCGGATGCTATAGCCTAATAAGCTGTAAGTCTTAAACAACTCTTATTACGGCAACCAATCGGCCCTATGCTCCCTAGGAGGAGTAAAAGGAACATATATGTATATATATATATATGTATATATAGCTGCAGTATCCTCTAGGCGAAAATTGTAGCTATCCTTATGGCGATCGAATGCTTGCACAATACCGAATTATTTCCAAAGAATATACTGATAAGCTGTCCTAGTTTAGCCATAACTCTTTTTCTAACTTTATATTAACGTCCATGCTTGTCCATGGATATGGTGTCTATTGTTGGGTCTCCAGGTATAGCGACGTACCAGCATCCTAACTCTGGCTAGAATGGGTATAAAATCATACATAAATCCTATTACTTTTTAATTGTGATTAGATTAGAAATTGAGGGAAATTGTTAGTCCTTTAAGTTGTCATAGTCTAGAACGCAGTGTATTGGCTTATTAGACGTGAGGCAATGGTTCAAACCATAGGTCAGACATCTCCAAAAAAAAAAAATATGAAAAAATATTTCTTCCACAACTTCTCTGCAGATCTCTGGAAAAACAAATCTGAGTGTAAATAAAAATTGCAATGTAAGGTTTCTCAAAAATCTGTCGTTCGAAGGCGACTTTAAACTATAGGTTCCGCCAATCATGTATGAAATTAACACACACAATATAAGTGTTGTGAGCAGCTAAAGGGTTGTAATGCCTCATAATTATGTTATGTATGTTAGCCATCGATACAAGAGAGAATCTGATTGACAGCTAGTTTGAATCTTAAGCCAGAAACGGTTAAAGAACTAATTTTTGTCTCGCAAGTTGACAACAGTAGCATGCTATTCGCAAGCTAGATGTCACTTGAATGGAGACCAAACAGATCTGACCTCGTATGGCTATTTGCAGAACAAAATTTGCTTTGCTTAGGAACTTCATAGCAGTTGTAACGAGACACTGGCGTCTGGGTGCACATATTTGTAGGCTGAGAATACTTGACAACGACTTCTGCAGAAGCTGTAACGACGAGAAAGAAGAGGGGACAGAAGTTCAGAATGGTGTTGTAGAAAGAGACCTGTCATTTAATGAGCCACCGCCCTATAATCGTACAAATATGTGCGAGAATAGTAGCAACACCATATTGTTGGCTTTAATGACTGAACTGTTTAAATTTAGAACATCGGACGAGGTGGTCTAAGCTATAGGATTCTTACGAATGGCACACATTACTGTTTTAAAATGAATTGGGGTTATTTAAACGAGTTTTTATGTTTGGTGAAGGCACCTACCCTAACGTAACCTTATCCCTCTATCAACTAACGAATCTTTATTCTTTATTTCTAACAAACCACATTAAAATTTTGTTTGTCTGTGAGAATTTAAAGTGGAACAACTAAAAGTTTTAAAGCTCACAGATCTAAATTTAAATGTTATTTTATTTAAAGCTTTTATATTGCAAAATAATATTTAAAGACTTTTTAGTTTAATTGTTGCAAAAACTTTGCAAAATCCATATTACTTTGTTGTAATATTTCAATTAAAATCTTTTTCTTTTTGTCTTTATTTTTGTGTTTTTCTCATCTTTTCTTTTTTAAAGTACAAACCCATTACATTATTAAAATAGTTTTTGTTTTGTTGCTGTTATTGTTGTTGTTTTTTTTTTTTTTTGTTTTTAAACAATGTCTACATGGTTTGTCTACGCAACAACGACGTCATTACATACAATATTTTCATATAAATTTTATTAACTCTCTATAATACACACTCACAAACAGCCACACACTCATGTGTAGTTTTATAACAGATATCTATTGCATGTGTATGCATGTAACGGTTGTAAGTGTATGTAAATGTATTCATGTTGCAGCCAGCAATATGACTAAAGGCTTTAACGTTTTAACACAGATTTTTCTTGTTGTTCGAGAGCAAAAATGCACTTGCATGTCTAAGCAAGACTTTATGACTATTTTTTCTGCCAATTTTTTTCGCCTTTTTTCTGTAAAAAAAGAAACGTACACGTACAAACATATTTATGCGCATATCAGCATGTATGAGCGTTTGAAATATTTTTACTATTTTTTTGTATTTTTTGGCAACTTTTAACAAGTTTACTTATTTATAAAGCTCTGTATGTAAGCGTTTGTTTTTTTTATAAATTTTTCGTCTGTTGGCCATATGTCTGCGGTTTTGCTATGACTCATAGGAATTGTCTGCGTTGTTTTTTTCTACAGAACAGAGTCCAAGATTATTTTTTGAAAAACTCTATTTGTTGTTTATGATTTTATTAGTTAAAATAAATGTTTTTTGTATTGAATATTTGTTGTTTTTTTCCTATTTTTTGTAACACAGCATTCGATAGGTTTTTCCTTTTTTTTTTGATTTTTCTTCTGGTAGGTTTTTTAGTTTAGTTTATGGAGTGCATGTTTGCCCCGTTATTTGTCTTTTTTTCTATATTTTATTTTTCCATTTAATGCTTTGTCAATTAACCAGCAAATTGCTTTACAAATTTATGTTGCATTTAACAAATTTTTCTTAATTAAATATCTTTTTTTTTTTATTTTTTTTACTACTTTTTTATTTATTTTATTAAAAACGATATTTTTAGTTTTGGTGTTGGAAATATTTTTTTCTTAACAGATTTTAGTTAATATGAAAACAACAACAACAACATACGTTATTTGTGTCTTTGAAAAATAAAAGACTTAAGACAAATACTTTAAATTACTGTGTCAAATGCACTAAGTTATGCGATATTCAGTCTCAAGTAATAAATTCTTGAAAATAAATTAGTTTTAAAATTAGAAAGAGTTTTAATATAAAAAGAAAAGGCTTAGTTGCTTTAGTTTATAATTTTTCCAAAAGAATTCAAATGTAAATTTTTAGCAAATTAGTTTGTTATACCTCTGACATATCGGACATCTCTGATATGCGAAAAATGCTTAGTAAAGTTTATCATTTCACCATATATAGATCCTTGCAAGCCATTGAATCTCATTGTCAAAATTCTTACTGTGTGGGAATTATATGCATACATACAAAAATGGTCATTACAATCCTTCCGTCATGATTACGACCTAGCTTCTCACACCACTTATGTTGTGTGTGTTAATTTTATACATGAGTGGCGGGGGCTTACTGTTTAAATTCGACTCCAGACAACAAATTTTTAAAAAACTTTTTCGCCGAAGAAATATTTTTTCATATTTCCTTTTTGTTGGAGATGTTAGAACTGGTGTTTGAATCATGACCTCACGTCTAATAAGCCAACAACCTACCTAATAGACGACGGCGACTTCCAAGAAGTGTGAGAAGTTTGTTTCGTAAATTATGTTAAGTTTATGACTACCTTATAATCAATCTAGCGAGCAAGTTTTTCAAGTTGTTGAGGCGAAATTTTACACAAATTCCACTTTTTAGTTAATAATCCGATATTTCGTATGCAAAGAATAAGTGGCGAAAAGAATATTGCTGCTGTATCCATCCGTGGCGATGAATATTGAAATCGCCACCCTTGTCATCAATTAGTCTGCTTGTCATCAACTGCCTGGAAAGTAGTACGTACATTGGATTAAAACCATACAATACATAGCTGTTGCCATATTACAACTTCGTTTGTTTGGTAAATGGGCCTTAAGAAGTTTGTATAGAGATCTCCATTTGTGCTGATAAATTATTTTGTCCAATGCAGCCCATTTATGCCTCGGGGGTACGTGAACAAACACTTACGCTTTTAAAGCGCTTTCTGTCTTTAAATTTAAATAAAACAAAGTATATGGAAGTTATCATCGAAATTTTTTATTTGTTTGAAAGATCTATTGATGCCATTACCTCTGCTTGAAGCGAATCCGAAATGTTCAATTTTCTAACACTCAGGCTGAATTTAACCGATGGCATGGGTTATTTTGGCTTTCATGATCTCTATGGTTTGCGGCTAATTAGCTTACAGTTGCCACTTAATCTACGTGACATGACCATGCCCTCAAATCGCTCATGCAGAACATCTAATGTGTTATAAGCTGTATGGCACGTAACGCCATCCAATTAGAACCACATGTCATCTATATCCAGATAATGCAACTGTGGTTAAAATAAATTGATAATTACCGGACTATAATGATGTCCTGACCCAAGTCGTTGTCAGAAAAATATTAATCGATAACACTGCCAATCCGAAATTCAACAAATCGTCTACGTCCAGATCATCCAACTGAGTAAAGAGGAAGTTGATAATCACCAGCCCACATCGTTTTCAAGGAAATATCTACCGATAACACCGCTAGCCCAAAATCTACTTCAAACAGTGACTTTTGCAGGATGCACATGATGCTCTTGGATCTCATGTGGATTGGCAGCATTACTAATTCGATCGATCTGTTTGTTTACATATCCCTTTAGCCGGAAATATTATGAAGTATGTATATTAAAAAGAAATTCTTTTGTGTCTATCTGTGAACATATATTAGTGGAAATCAAAAACCTTAAGAAACGAACTTTATTCATATTGGAAGTAAAATTTTTCGAATATCAATTTGTAAATATTGATGGATATTCAGAGAAGAAGGGGATATTACGTATAATATGAATTATTTTTTGTTTTTTCAATCTTTATTAATTATCAACAACAATTTTTTGTTTTTTTTTTGTAATTCATTTAAAGGCCCCTTAACCTTTATTTGGAACCAATCGAATTGAATGGGAAAGAAAAAAAATTAAAATTACTTAATCCTTCTGAAACAATACAATTGTGTATGAAAAATAATAAATATTTTTATTGTCTTTTATTGTTCAAAAAAACGAAGAATCAAACAAAAAATATAGGAATTATCAATGCCGCACTATCTAAATATGTACACTTGTAAGATATAACAGACAATTGTTGTGGCAATGGGCAGCAACAGAGACACTTATTTTTTTTTCGTACTTATTTTCAACAAACCAATAGTATTAAGCCAATAGTTACTAGAGCAGAAAATAACCATATAAATGACCATTATTAGTAGGAGCTTATTTAACAACAGCAATAACAAACAGCAAGAAGAAAAAAAGGATCCATAGAGCATTACTAATAAAAGATCATGTTTAACAGAGTTGGTAACAATAACAATATCAGCGACAATAACGAACAACAAACTCTACCTCTAAACAAAGGTAATAAAAATACATAAACAGTTGCACCAACTTAAGGAAAAGCAAACAAAAGATGAAGAAAAATCTATATACATACACAATATAAGTATACAACGAGAAAATTTAATAACAATAATACTAGAAAATTATATCTGATAAATTATATAAACAAACAACAACAATAACAATACTATCATATTAAAAAGCTTTACTTCCTCCAATATAGTGGAGTGTGTTTAAAAGCATTTGTTAGAGGCCAATATATTGTTGTCAACCCAGGGAATATTTGGATAAGAAAAACCAATGTTCCAAAGACATCTAGGAGGACCCAATAGCTATAGAGAGAGTCTATAACAACAGGTAGGCTGTTTATTGTTTAAATAGTTGCCTTATGACTTTAAATACACAAGATGGCATAACAAACAAAGAAAAGAAATTCTCTAGTCCTGAGAACCAACCTGTGGCATTGTATGAAAATAAAATAATAAAACAAAGATTCTTTTTATTTTTATGATATTTAGTGGCCTAATAGCTATAATACCCTACAGGTGGTGGACTAAACATTTCATTTAAATTTATTTCATATAACGAAGGGGTACTTTGTATAGAATTTGAAATCATAATCGCAAAATCTTGGTTGAGAGCTCTTGATCCTTCTTCATACATACATACAAACACAATTGGTCATTACAATCCTTCAGTCAGAATTATGCACCTTGTTTTTCACACTACTCATGTTGTGTGTGTTAATTTTATACATGAGTGGCGGGACCTACAGTTTAATTAAAGTCGACTCCGAACGACAGATTTTTGAGAAACTTTTCATGACAATTTTATTTACTCTCAGATTTGTTTTGCCACAAATCTGCTGAGAGGAAGTCGCCGAAGAAATATTTTTTCATATTTTCGATTTGATGTCTTACGTGGGATTTGAACCGTGGCCATAGGTCTAATAAGACAACACACTACCGACTAGACTACGGCGACTTCATGATACTTCTACATAACAACAGCTAAAATCTACTCATACATACATACAATCCCTCAGTCAGAATTACCACCTAGCTTCTCACACCACTTTTGTTGTGTGTGTTAATTTTACACATGAGTGGCGGGACTTAGAGTTCGAAGTCGACTCTAAACGACAGATTTTAGAGAAATGTTTTCATGGAAATTTTATTTCACTTCCAGAGATTTTTCCAGAAAACTGCTGTGAAAACATATTTCGTTTAGTTCGAGATATCTGGAATGGGGTTTGAGCCATGGCCTTACGTTTAATAAGACTACTAAACTACAGCGACTTCGAAAATGTACACATAACCGACAAACCATCCAAACCATATAGCGTTCCTAACCATTTCGCTCAATATCTATCAATTTATTTAGAACCTGTGAATATCTCTTAATGGTCATTGTGTTCTTCTTTGTTTCTAAAATACTCAAGGATTGCAAGCGACAATATTTTTCATTTCTCCAACGCGGATCACACCACCTGAGCCGTTTTATTAAAACAAATATTTATGGCCAACAAACATTGCCATGTATTCTTATCACAGCCAATTAGACTTATATTTTTGCCACCTATTTTTCTATAGAAACACAAACATACACACATATACAACCGTATACCAAGTTCTTCTTATGCCATGCTACTACAGTGCTGTATCACTATTTGTGGGATTGTAGAGGTTGCAAGCAGCAGCATCATCATTATCATCATCATCCTAGTGGTTCTCTTCTGATCTGTGAATGAACGTCGAGGTCTATTTTGCAATGTAACATTAAGAAATTCTTATTTTTATGGTGTTATTATGGCAATTATGAGCTATAATTGAAATTTTTATGGTTGTTAAACTATGAACAAGTAGAAGAAGATGGAGCAGAAGAAAGAAAATACACAGAATAAATGGAAAAATATGCCAAAATTTTTATGAATTTTTATAAAATTAAAACTAATTGGTTCTTTATATTTATTGTATGTGGGTGCTATTGTTGGCAAACAACAACAATAACAACAGTAAAAAAATAAAATAAATCCAAATTTCAGTTTTCATTTGTATGAACTGCTTAAGGAAATTGAAAACTTTGTTAACATTCTTAGGCACGTTTTTGGTTCTTAGTTTTTCCTTTGCATTTCTAGGGAGTATTCATTATAATTTTAAAACTATTTAAGCTCCAGCATTTTTTTATTTTTGTTCTCCTCCTTTAACGTTAGCAGCAGTTCGAATCGTACTTTAAAATAATCATGTGTGCTCATATATGATTTGGTTTCTTTCTGTAGTTCATTGAGTTTTTTTTTTTTGTTTTGGTATGTTAAGAACGTGATTTACTTTTTGACCTGTTCGTTCCATTGTTGCCAAAAAAATTGTTTGCTTTGTTTTCATAGTTAATTATATATTGTTTTTGGCAATTTTTCCATAAATTTGTGAAATTAAGTTTCTTTTGTTTTCTTTCAGAACAGAAATTAAATTATTTTCCATTTTCTTTTCTTTTTTTTTTTTTGCTTTTCCTATATTTTGTTTAGTCGTGTTTAGAAAATGGAAAATTTCGTGCAAAAAGTTTTTGAATTAAGAAATTAGAAAATGTAAATTAAGAAAGAAAGTAGCAAAAAAAAATATAAAATGGTACGATGGATGCGGGTCAGTGTCATACAAAAAACGGAATTTTAAAATACGTTTCAAACGAGAACAATTTCAGGGATGCCTAACGGCTCTGATGTATGTTCTAGTCTTTCGTAATGAACTGCTTCCGAGTGTTATGTTAAGGATGGAAAATTCCTACATCCCAATGGGACAGATTCTATTTATAAGAATAATTTTTTTAAAATTCTTTATTCCCATTAAAGTGATACTGATGTTGATGGACACTATATTTCCATGAAGGTTTTTTAATCGGTAAGAATTTCATGTTCGCAAGGAATTGGTTTCAAGCCTTGATCTCGTTGATTATGGTTTTAATTGAAAATAGTTTCTAATACTAATAAAGGTGGTGTTTATTTAATTAGAATCCCTTAAGCTGGATTCACCCAACGTTTCGGAACAAAATTTTTGTTTAGTTTGTTTTAATTGTAAGAATCTTTGATCCTAATGTCGACAGTTTATTCCCAATGAAGTTGGTTTTAAAAGATAAGAATTCACAAACATTATGAAATCGATTTTAACCTAGAAAGTAAATTTAATTTGCAAAATACTCAATCCCCATGGAGATGGCTTTCAGGAGATTGTTTTATTTGATAGGAATCTCACATCATTGTAATGTAGTTACTCGTGTCTCCATTTATTGAACGGGAGAACGTAGTTCAAACCCCTGCCCAAACATCCCCAACAAACCGCAAAAAGAACATTTTTTTCTGGGGCTTCCTCTCAGCAGTCTTCTGGCAATAACTCTGAGAGTAAATGAAATTCCATGAAAGGTTTCTTAACACATTGACCGGCTTGTCAGTCACCAGTGACTGACACTGAGTATTTACTTTAACTTGACATTCAGTGATGTCAGTCATTTTATGAAAAAACTTGTTGGCGGAGAATGTGTTAAAAATCTGTTGACTTTTAACTTAAGCTTCCGCCATTCATGCATAAAATTAACACACACAATATGGGTGGTGTGAGAAGCTAGGTTGAAATCCGAACTAAAGTGTTATAATGACCAATTAAACAAGCAAGTAAGTAATTCTACATCCCACGCAGGTTGACTTTAACGAAAAAGAATTGGAATTCCCCATGGAACAATAGAAACGAATGTACATTCCTAGAGAGGTAGATTTAACTGAAAAAATTCTTCTTCCATATGAAAGTGCTTTAAACTGGAATGAAATTTGCATTTACTTGAGTAAGGAAATAATTTCAGAAAGATATGGTTTTAATTCATAAGAAGGTGTTCATTCTACAAAAAAAAAAAAAAATATCAACGCATTTTGAAACCGAAATGAATGGATTTAATACAGACATTGAGTCGAATTTAATGTTCAAAAGGTCCAAAGTATTATTGATCAACTTCTCTGTTCGGTGATAGCATATGCCAGCTGTTGAAGAGTTAAAATTATTTGCTAGAACCAGTTATATTATCAAGTATTGAAAGAACCGTTCCAGTCGCTAGGCTTTTTAAAACGTGAAAAACAGGCAAAAGGTATTACACTACCTTTGAAAACTATCTTTTATAAACTTCCCTATTACTGAAGTATTATAAACTTCTAATGACATTCAAGTTGGCTATCGCTTGCAACTTAACCTAAACTTAATCTCTTACAAAAACTGACAAAATGTGACGCCAAGCATTGTCACAATTGTGACATCTTTTGTCCTTTCACAAAACTGTCATAAGCCCATTCACTCTTTAGTTGTCAACTCATTACTCATTAATTAGTTGGTTAAGCTTTAAAGAATACATTTTGCAACACCACATGCATTTAATCTGTGCATAGGACACTTTAGAGTTTTATTACTTTTAATTTCCAGTTGATTCCCACGCATTTCTGCTGAAAAACTATAAAAAAAACGGCACAACCTGAATAAAGTCGTCTGCTTCCTTTAAAGAAACAACAACTTCTCCTGTTACTTTGACTGGAGATTTTAATTAGTTTTGATGATTTATTTTTAAACCTTTAAAGTTAAATGAAGTCAAAATGGTTGCCTTTTTCTCCTTCTTTTTTCGCTTCGTAATTGACACCCATATCTTGAAACCATTAAATTGTAACGCAAAATAAAACAAAACCCACACCACAGCTATTAAAAGCATTTCTTTTTGTATTTAATCTAATTTGTTGCACTATATTAACACAACAACAACAACAATAAAAAACAAAAAAAAAAACTACTGAGACTAAGCCTTTCTGTGGTGGTGTTTGGTTTTGTCTTTCTGTCAGTAACAAACAAAAAAAAAATAAACTCCCAGACAGTATCGTCATAATCAGTGGTAAAGCTCTTTTCAATGCCTTGATTATTATGTTTGTTGTCTTTGCCATCATCATCGTCATCATCGTCATCAGCGTCATCATCGTCAACATATTTTATAGCCAAGTGTTTTGTTAAATTTGTCCATATGCAGTTAATTGTTGTAAGAAACTTCAACTTCATACAGATTTTGATCACAAATCTGATAATTAAAGAAGTTTTATTACTTTCCATTTGCCATCAAATGCGAATAGAGTTTGAAACCATTTGCTGAATATTCGATTCCATATACATAAGTAATCAAGTTTTATACATTGCAGAATGACATTAAATGACAATTCCTTGGTTGATTTACAACGATTTTAGGTGATGTATTGATGTATCTCGATGCTGTGGCAGTTGTTCAATTTTTGATTCACTTCAACACAGTAATTTTGGTCCAGAAAAACTTTTCTCAATTTAATGGGGTAGTCAAAAAGGGGAACGAAAATACAGACGCCACGAAAGAAATCGGTGATGTCTGAGGAGGAGACTATAGAGGGGATATATGTACCTCTACAGGAATTGGAAAAATTAGCATCGAATTCACCAAACTCCATGAGTGGTCCAACATACTTGGTTGCCAAACTTCAAAACTGTTGTGTCCAGCAGTGGATAGCTGGAAAACCAGGGAAGTAGTTGAGTTCGACAAGAGAACGGTTTCTACTTTAGCACGAATTCTAAAGGAACCACTGCGCTATAGGCAATTTCCCTGACAAGCTCAATCTGCACCACCAGGATTATTGCAGAAACTGCCATGATGTAGAGAAAACGGTATAGCAAAAAAGCACGGTATAGCAACCGAGTGAATTTGCCTGTGAATGACAAGCTACCCGCTAACCTTACCTAACTTCTGGGACAATAGATAACGAAGACTTACTCGGCGGTGCGTAAGAACAGCGAATCAAACAGAAAGCATAGAGGAAGTGAATTGTTCCGCAACCGCAATGCTATTTCATTTACCTTCGAAATTAGACTCGAAAAAACGAAAAAAGATTACAACCACGCTTGGGTTGAATGCCGTTCTAAAGGCTAAACTTTGTTTTATAAGAAAATCGCCCTACTCGTCTTCTCTAAATCACAAAACTCATTGTATGACCATTAAGAGAATATAATCGAGTATTTATTCTAACAAATCTCGAACTACTGTCCGAAAATTACCCCATCTTCCCAGCTACTACTCCTTGTCAGCCACTTGTATGTCACTTGCCAGAGATTTTCTTGGCAAATTTGCACTTTTTTTCTGTTTTATTGTCTTCGGCTATCAATTCTTCATTTAACTGTGATTTTTTGTTTGCAACTCAACTTTTTTCCCTCTTTTTGTCTGTTAAAATCTTCTGTTAATGTTATCTTGTTTACTTAACTTAAGATTTTTTCGTTCTCCACTTACTTTTTATTTTTTCTAAGGCACGTGTCTGACTTGTTGAAAAAAATTTTGTTTTTCTTTTTCTTCAACCACTTTTCTTTTGTTAGGGAAACGGAAATTGCTTAAAAGCATGTTTTGGTGATTAAGACTGAGTGCGATCACGTGCATGTGCGAACAATTTTTGTGTATTTGATGATGTGTTGGACAGAATATCATTTATTTTAATTCTTGTGCAGATATTGAATCAGAATTTTATTTGCCAATTACTTTCACCAGTATTTTTGAAATAGAATTGGAAATGAACTGTGTAGGCTTTGCTTTTTGAATTCGTTTGTACAAGCCGTTGGGTTTTAGAAGACCAAAATTACATTCGAACTTTTAATGTAAAAAAATTATACATAACATACCATAATTGGTCATTACAACCGTTCAGGCAAGATTACGACCTAGCTTCTCAAAATATGTAAAAAATTATGGCCACAAAAATTGTCAAACAAAAATTACTTGCAGAAATATGTTGTCCGCTTACATATATAGGGTCACATGACATGGTTCTTAAAATTTCAAAGAGATTTATGGATCCTATAAGGGAAAGGATAAAGGATAAGGGAAGCTATCGCGTAATTTTTGATTCGAAAGAAAACAGTACATCCTACTAGAGTTTAATGGTTCTTTACTTGATGGTGCTTCTCACGTCAAAGCACAAGTCGCCATTTCTGTTGTTGAGGTACTTCGTATGAGACTTATTCTGAATAGGAAGCTGTCCTGGAAATCAAATATGCTTGACAGAATGAAAAAGAAATTTGCTTATCTCTACGTTTGTATCAAAATATTGGATAAAATCAAACCTTGGGCGCTTCACTGGATCTATGCAGAAGTGGTCAGATCTCTCTTAACCTACGTACGCCTGGTATAAAATCCTTGTCATGAAAACTAATAACAATTTGGTACGCAAATAAAACGATTTGAGAGCATCATTGTAAGCAGTGCTTTGCGTTTTCAACTATTTCCACTGAATATTTATTGTAAACGCTTAGCAGCTAAAACAAGTCTGGGCCTCTGGGCGTTTGGCTGAAGCTTTTAAAATTATCGGCTACATGATATCATGTTATCAGTTCTGGAATAAGTAGAAAAAATCCATTCTGGATAGAAAGGTTTTGGTAAAATGGTAGTGTAACGCACCTTGTTCAGGTTTGATATGTCGAGAATGGAAATTAGAACTGAAAATGGAGCCATCAAAAGCTTTGAATGGTTCAAGTACTAGCAGAAATAGACGACTGTGGTATCATTATAGGCCACATATGATAACTACAAGGTATGTGGGCTTAAAACAAACTATTAACAGTTGAAGATCATATATTCACATAGGATAAATGTTTTCACCATAAGCGAAATCTAGGTGCCTGGGAACGCAGATTCAAACAGGCCTAGGTGTACATTCTCAGTGAATTTATGCACCAATTTCTGGAACCATTAGACATCTATAATACAGAATTTAACTGTATCCAGTTTAAATTAAATATCGCAGAACTTATTAGAATTGCCTCCGTGGTTTGAATCCAGCTTAGACATCTCAAACAAAATGAAATAATATTCCTTCCGCTGATTTTTCCATTCCAATATTAGGATAATAAGGGTTAGGTTAAACTAGGGGCGTTCATGGGAAAATTCACTCGGTGGCCATATGACACATTGTGTTACCCAGTGTGAAGTAAGCCTCCTTGTCATTATCTGTTAATGGTGGGTTTGAATCACACCAAGCTTCGGATGAAGCAAGCACGTGTGCCACCATGCCCACATCTTCTAACGTTCTGTCACCCAAAAACCGATGACGTCTGTTCTGAAGTGCAGGGATGATAAGGAATAAGGCATATGAAAAATTTATGGAATAAAGCTACATAGTAGCAGTAGTAGTTTCTCTTACACCAACTATGGACCTTAGCTATTATTTTCTGTCATGATATAAAATTTTATCCATTTAATATCCACAGAATATTTGTTTCACCATGCCAACACTACAACATAGCAAGCAGACCTATGATTAATTGCATTGCAGCATTAAAGTAATGAAATAAATTTGTTAAATTTTTTTTTTAATTTATTTGTTTTCATTCTAATCAAACAAGCGTATGCCGCATAGTGTGATAGTGACAGGTTCCATAAAATAAATGCCGAATTTTTATATACCAAACAGAAGAAAACAAAAAAAAAAAATGGAGGAAGAACGCAGATGATACTCATCAAAATGAGCACGTGTCATGTAAAGAAATATTTAAAATTAAAGATGCCAATGGCTTTGAAAATTGATAGCCTAGCTTGGCTATAAAAAATAAAGAAAAACCAAAAATCACAAACTGCTTCAGTCAGTAATAAATGTGATGCGAAAAGAAAAGAAAAAAAAATCCCATTAAATACAGTATAAACATACATGTTGTACACGCTATCAGGCATGAAAACAGCATTGAAAAGCATATGTTCAGCTTCTCATAAACATCAAGATTGTATTCTCACACCATTCATTGCACGGACACGGACATATATTTATGGCTAGACACGCACCAAACAGACACAGAAAACATCAAATACTATTGGCCACTTGTATAGTAGACAAACAGACATTTTGCAGAACTAAAGATAATGCGGCGGCGGTCCACCATCACCACCAACCGTTTGCTGGCATACAAAAGGTTATGCACGTTACTACGCAACATTTAAATCTTATCGAGATAAGTGGCCAGGATAACGTAAGGATAATGTATTTACAATTAAAGCATTACGCATGTACTTATTGTCTTATAGTTTTTGTACGCAATAGCTACGCTTGTGGAAGTTTCATAATTGTTGTCGTCATAATAGCACAGTAGGATCAAGCGAGTGTTTAAGCGTACAATATACTTTGCTCAGTCGTCGAACTGCATAAGTATTATAACCTTAAGGGCCGTTATTACAACTTGCCGTTAAAGTTTGGTTCAGTTAAAGATAACTTTAGCTAAAGTGAACTTTAAAGTCACCTTTAACTTCATTTCGTTATTATAATCTACAGATAAAATAAAGTTCACTTTTTCAAAAATATGGCAGTGCCGGAGCACTGTGTCGATAACACTGCTCAATTAAACAATTTTTTTAAAACGCAATCGCAACGAATGCCTTCCTTTTTTTGTTGTATTTGCTCATTTTGTTTATATTTGACGTTGCCAAAATTAAATTAATATGGCAAGTTCAAACATAAACTTAACTTTAAAAGTTACCAGTAGGATGATCCTCCCTTTAGCTTAACGCTCACTTCTACCTTATTGTACACTTATAATAATGGAAGACAATTTATCTGGCCGTTAAAATACTCCCTTTAGTTAACGGCAAGTTGTAATAATGGCTCTAAGGGCCATTATTACAACTTCCCGTTAAAGTTGGGGTTAGTTAAAGGTACCTTTAGCTAAAGTGAACGGCAAAGTTACCTTTAACTTATTTTCGTTATTACAACTTACAGATAAAATAAAATTAAAATATGGCAGTGCCGGAGCAAAGTCGATAAAACTGCTCAATTAAACAAGTTTTTTTTTAACGCAGTGGCAACAGCGGACTTCGTTTTTTTTGTTGTATATGCTCATTTTGTTTAAATTTGAAGCTGCCATATCGAAAATAGTATATGATATGGCAAGTTCAAACATAAAGTGACCTTTAAATGTTAAAGGTAGGATGATCTTCCCTTTAGCTTAACGCTCACTTCTCCCTTATTGTACACTTATAATAATGGAAGACAATTTATCTGGCCGTTAAAATACTCCCTTTAGTTAACGGCAAGTTGTAATAATGGCTCTAAATGTTGCAATTTTACTTTTATTCGGCTGAAGTAAGCTTTGTATTCTACTGTACCATTGCATGTCATGCTAGATGCCATGCAGTCACTTTTAAATTTTACTCGATAATTTTAGAGTAACTTGTGTTTTTGTTTAGGGGAATTGAAATTTCTTTAAACATAATATGGCTGCCTTTAATAGCAATTCAATCTTTTCTTTAATTTTTATTGCATTCCTGTTCGATAAGGATCACCCAGATTTGGCCTTTGGAGTATGAATTTCGTTTCATATAAATAAAAATAAAAATTAAGATTCTTAGCACCACTGTGCATCTTCTTCTTGTTCGCCATTTATTTTTCTAAACACTTTAGGGTTTAACATTTTAACCACCAACTCGCAAACAGATAAGAAAAATTAAAAAATTTTCACCACCACCAACCAATTGCTGCCACCCTAAATAGAAAAGTTCCCACGTTGCAAAGTGTTGCTGATGTCTCCACTTAAAGAAAACAAGATCGTTAAGCCAACAGCACTATACAAAACATACACTGACACACGTATGCACTCATGCAGCTTTCATGGTCTAATGTGATGCTCATCCATGGCTGTTAATAAAACAAACCTGACAATGACGTGGTATATGCTGCTGGTACTTGAAATAACCAGCAGCATTTCATTCACTCATTCATTCTCATTCAGTCATTCATTCGTTTGAGACTCTCACCATGACAACAGTTTAAATAGATGATACAATGTATTAATAATGTGGAATATTTGTTGTTGCAAGTGCTTTATCATTGCTGTTGCTTATTAAATTACACTCCCTTAATTCGGTTATGGCTTAGCCATTCTGTTTATTGTGGCCTTAAGACACCCTTATTTGCCTTCTCCTTTCTTTTTTCTTCCGTTATTTTCTATTTGCATGGAATTGCGTGTTTGCTATTGTTGTTGTTTGATTACTTGCTATTTTAGCAGAATAATTTCCTTACAATCGTTGTTACTTTCCATGATAATGGGTTTGTAGTGTTTCTGAAGTGTTCAATATTGTTTCGTTACGGCTCTTCTGGAGTTTATTATCGTCTGGTATGGTCTGTTGTGGAGCGTTTCAATTATTGCTATCAATTGGAATTGTTTCAGTTTCTTTTTTTTTCTTCATTTTATTGTTCGTCCATTTGTTTTCAATTCAATTTATTGTTTTCGCTTTTGTTGCAACTAAAACTCAGAGAGTGTGGGATAATTTCACGAATATAAACGGGGGTTGCTGCTAATAGACGTTCGTTTGATTGATTTTCGTCATGGGAATGGGAAAGTGTTATGAGGTGTTTATAATTGTTTAATTCAATTGAATTTATTTTATTGATGATTACGGTATCATAAATTTTATTAATTTTTTCTTTTTTTTTCAGGCAGCATTGCAGTCTGCATATTTAATTTTTTGTGTGTGAGTATGACATGAAATTTGTAACACCATGATGTAGAGTTTGGAAAAGAAATAAAAAAGCTTAAAATGAAATATTGAATAATTATTAAACATGAATATGTTTGCTACTTATAAGCGTATCACAAGCAATATGTAAGAATTAAAAATGACCTGGTGCTGGTCTAAAGTACTGTGATATTTTAGTCTCCAAAGCCTTTGAAGTCGCTGTAGTCTAGTAGGTAGTGTGTTTGGCTTATTAAACGTGAGGAAACTTTTCAGACGTCTTCAACAAAACGAATTGTGAAGCAAATAGTTCTTCGGCAACAGATTTCTGGTAAACTCTCTGAGAGTAAACGAAATTGCCAGGAAAAGTTTCTCAAAAATCTTTTGTTCAGCGTCGACTTTAAAATGTAGGTCCCGCCCCTCATTATAGAATTCACATACACAACATAGGGTTGTTGTAACAGCTCTACTGCTGTACCTCGAAGTACTTACCTGTTGAAAAACCAAGATTAATTTGATTAAATCTGGTTACCTTCGTAAGCCTAGGATGATGTTTCGAATGATATGGAAATGTGATGTATCAGAAGATGGTTGTCAAGCAGTTGGTAGTCCAAGGCATTACGACTCGTTTGTAGGCCTCAGCCATAAGTCTATTGGACATAGGGAATTAGGCTTGGTTGAACAGTTAACGAGGTGAGCCGTGCCGTGTGGACTTCGATGACATGTTGGACAACGGTCCAATTCTTTCCCGAAGCAATTGAGAATGTTCGACGAATCGAACAGGCTAGAATAGTTCTTCTCCTTCCATTTTCGAACATATAAGAAATAGTACACCATACTGCCTTTCCCTGCCTGATATTAGGGGTGGATGTTTGTTACATGTCTTGTTATCTTTGTGGGTGTTGTGCTACCATCAACTTATGCGAGGAGTACGCTACACTTCTATTACCGATATTCTGATACAAAGGAGTTGCTATGGACAATTGAGGCAGTAAGTAGTGTTATACGCAAATCGAATTATATTCGGTAATTATACTATCGGTCATATATTCTAACTAAAGATTATAGGAAAACTCTGCGCAATTCTCATTAATGACTTCCCAAAATCCAATTATATTTGTTGTTATAACAATGGCTTGTACGTTCTGTAGGATATCATTTAAAGCTTCAATCAACGACTATGATCAAACAACAAGAAACTTTTCGGATAAGCTTAATTTTAGTTAGACTTTAAAGCTCCTGATTCTTGCTAAAGTGTTACGAATTAAATTCATTACCAAGGTAAATCGAATAGGGATATACACGCACTTGTTGTGTGTTTTCTGGAGAAAATAGAGATGCATTAGTTGGATTTCCTTTTATAATTTTTTGGACACGAATAAGTTTCACTAAAATCTTTGAACCATATTCTATCAACTGCATTAGAAATAACTAGAGCCACAATATTACTCTCACAGGATTTTTTGTTACCTTTCTGATAGTAATAGCAAGCCATTACAAGTAATAGCGAACTTTGCTTCACCAGTATAGCGTACTACCTGCAGCGGAGCAAACAGTTTCACTCTAAATATTGTGATTCAGTTATAAGGGATTTTAGCTTCACACTGTGAGAGAATACTGCTCAAAAATGTAACTTCATCTATGAAAAGAAAAGGTTGAAGTAAAATAGATAACTTTAGGATGAAGATACCTTTAAAATTTCACAGTTTAGTTAAGAAGGGATGATAAGTGTTTCCACAAGTAAAAAGACCAGACAAATCAGGAACTTTTGGATACAGAAGACAAGATTTATTAACATATCCATACAGGAACTGTCGTAAGTACAACCTCTAGACTTTTATAACCACTGTTTAAGAACACTTTGAAATGATCGATTCGATTTCCGTTTTTCGAAGTCTGGTGACCTGAGAGGAAAGATACTGAAGCAATCAGAAAGTTGTATAAGATCAATAGGCTAAAAGATTTAAGTTCTAATATTTATTGTGTAATTCTAGTAAAGGCTTTTTGATACTCTCCTAAGCAACTGCTTTAATAATTCCCTACACTCTATTAATGAAAATTGGCCAAATTTTCTCAGCAAACGATATTACAATATATTTTCCCATTGACAATGTTTTCCCTAGAGTTTAAACGAAAAGAAAAAAAAGCTTTCTGATTAGAAATTAAAATATATTTGCATACGGCTCTCATATGTCTAACAAAATTTATGGATATTAAATGTATCTGAAAAAGATATTGCAAAACAGTCACCAAAATAAAAATAAAGAAGAAAAAATAAAGGGGAATACATACGTGTAAACTAAATAATGTATGCCGAAATACTTAAAACAACAGTTACTTAAGCTGTAATTTCTCTTTGACATTATAAAGAACCATACCATACCAACCATGTACATAACAATAGCAACAATATCCATAAAACATTAGACACTTCATTTTAACTTAAAACAACAACAACAACAACAAAAACGCTAAGACAACGCACATAAAAAGGGCGCTTAGCGTTACAAAAAAAAAGTAAGAAAATAACAAGAAACCAAATAAAGTTAAAACTGTTTTTACCCCCACTTTTTTGCGAATGAAACTTCACTTCAATTTAGTTTAGTTTAGGGGAACTGTATGATGAATAGAAAAAAAAAAAAGACACAGCAACTTTGCTGTGACTGTTACAAACAGCGGCGACATAAACATGATTTGCTGCTGTCAACCATAAACAACAGTTTTGTTTTGTCTATCAAACCAACACACAATGCTACACACAATACACAATACAATACAAAGAAGGTAATGAATGATCAAAGTACTCATATGTAGGGATCATATGACATCTACACACTCTTCAGCTACATATGGTATGGTATGGTGGCGGTGGAGTAGTGCGTATGTACTTAAAAGAGTTTTAGGAGAGTATACATACATAAGTGTCTTTAAGACCCGTTAATAGAAAACTTAACAAAAGAAAAACTTGAGCTTTTAACAACAATGGCGCCAAATGCTTTTGAAGTGATTAAAAGAGCAAAAAAAATACAAAAAAAATTTGAAAATGTTTATAACCAAGTTAATATTAACTTGCAGCACTCAAGTTGCATGTGGAGTTTATCTCAATTGCTTTAAAGTAATATACGACTTTTGAAAGAGAGAAAATTAGAGCGATTCTTTGATACTTTATGTTTACTAATGGAATAAAATGGTAGCCGTAGTCTAGTAGGCAGTGTGTCGGTTTATTAGGTGAGAACTTGTGTGCTCAAACATAAGCTCTGACATCTAGAAAGAAAATATATGAACAACGTCATCTGAGAAGTTTTTAGGCAAAAGTTATGCGATTAAATAATTGCCATATCAGAACTTCTCAAATTATATTTTGGTGTCGACGTCACCCAGGGATAAAATTAAAAGGCATAACTAGGATCTGCTTACACCAACCATTACAGCTCGTAATCCTGACTAAAGGGTTGCTCACAAGATGAAGACCTTTCGCAGACCACAACTTGGCGAATTTTATGTGGTGAGCTGGGTGTGCAACCAAACAAAATTTATATGATCCAGGAGCGCAAGTTAAACAACCACCGAGAAAGGCGTGTGTTCATTGAATGGACTGTGATGTAATTGGAAACTGACCATCATTTTCATCGAAAAATCATGAGACCCATTTCTGTACTAATTGGTACGTTAACAAGTTAAATTACCGAATTTTAAATAACGCAAAAATCGCTATTTCTTGTGGATTTTGCGCTGTTGGCATTATCACTTCAATTTCTTTGGGAACGATGTCGACCAGGTCATCAATGTCAAAGACGAGCACTAAAGCTTGGTGATTAACAATTTCTTTTGAGCTGAATGATATGTAGTTTCAACCGGACGCCAAAACGTGCCACACAACTCCTGTCACATTGGATATGCTGCACTTCTTACGTGGAGAAGATGTAAACTGGCCACCATGATGATTTGATTCCATTTGATTTCCATTTGATTCCTTTTTTTGTGGTGTTTTCTTAAATCGCAACTATATGCGAATAAGCCAAAAACCACAGCAGTCCTCAAAACCAACATAAATCATGGCATCGTACAAATCTACACATTTCGGATGCATTTGACCCAGAGAAGCGGCCACGGACTTTGGTATTTATGGTATTACATGCCACACATGGAGTATCAATAGGTCTTTCAAACATATTCGGTAATAACTTACACACACTTACAGACATACATATTTAACAGAGGAGAAAGATAAACTTCTGTCCTATAGAAGACATGTGGGGACAATACTGAGGGATAGAGCTTCTGCTAATGCAATTAAATATTCTCTGACAGTCAAGCTGCTATCAAAACTTTGGTGTCGTATAAAACCAAATCCAACTTAGTTCTTCAATATAAGGGGAAGATGAAAGATCTTGGTAAGGTGGGCACTATTTTATTAATCTGCTAAAGAATCTGTAGGAATGTAGAATTTTTCACTTCTCAGACGTAGGCAGTGCTATGACTGTCATCAAAATGGAAATCTGGAGTACAAAACAGTTCGAGTTCCATTTTCTACCGAGATATTTCAAAGGTTGACTAACAGCTAAGGACTAACAGTGCATCAGGAAGAGAGGAATTTGACTAACTTTCTTTAGAAAGATTTAGCGCTGTATTTTAAGACAATTGCACTCTGTTTATAATCCAAATAGGTAAGCGGAATTGTAATCCTTTTGTAGTACCATAAAGTCCTTTGAATTCGTTCTCTATCAATATTCTTTTTCTTATTCTACTTGTTCAACTCTTAGCCATTACCAAAGGGCAAAAACTGTGCAAAAACTATGACTCCTTTTACCTACACTTTTGGACATCATGTCGCCAATTTAAATACATAAAAAAATTGGAAAAAAAAATCTATAAAAATAGGAACAACCAGTCGTTGATGATTTTTATACAAATCAACTAAAGGTCCAACTTTATGGAATAGAAAGTGTCATGTTTTCTTAACGCTCAAGTGTTTCTTTTTTTTTGTTCACTGCATTTGTATGCCGCAAACTCTATTTTGTTTAATTTCTAATGCTGGCTGGCTGGCTGGCGTCTGTGAAAACAGCCCACTACTATAAAAGCATTTGTTTTTGTTTTTGTGCTTTTTTGCATATTGTTTGCAGGATAACGAAATGCAACATATGCAAATTATTGCGGGTGTTATGGTACTTTTGCGGCTGTTGCAACTGTTACTGCTTTCATTGTATTGTTGCTGTTGCTCTTGCTATTATTGTATAACGTTGTTATTATTTTGTATTGTTCTTGGCGTTAACAACACAATATTCAAACTTTTATGCAAAGTAAAATTTATGAGAAATTAAAGAAAATTTATTACACTTACCAAGCGATTTTTTTCCTTCTTTCCATTTTTTTGTTTGTTTTCCAGTTTGATTTCTGTTTTCTTGCCATTATTATCCATCCATCCATCCATACATCCATTCATTCATTCGCATATGAAAGCACGAGTACACACACAGACAGAGAGAATTAGTTCAGAGACTGTGCTGTTTCCTATAAACGAATTAAAACATTGTGGATGGAGCTGCACAAAGTCAGACAGGTTTAGGAAGCTCATAAAGACCCTTAAAATGTACTACAACCGCCAATGTATCACGGGTTCTTTTTAGAATTCCTGCATGCCTCATGCAATTTCAAAAACCGAACATGCCTCACAAATTTCTTGTAGTGACCCCATCAAATGAAAATAGAAAATTGGTTTGAGTGATTGAACTTTTTTTCTGAAAAAAAAAGAAAAATATCAGAAGAGTTATGTTTGTTTAACAAAACAGAAATTGTAACGTACATACGTACAATGTTGATTTTAATCTAAATATTTGCCAAAAAGATATGTGTGGGGGTATGAAATTATTTGAATTGCACAAAATATGGCAGAATACGCACATACTCGTACATTGTTGGAAAGCATTTTGTGTTGTGTTGTAAAATTTAATTGAAATATTGATTTATGTTTATTGGTATTATTTGTCCATAGCTATGCTATAAAATATTCTACATGTTGTTTATACGTTGAATTCTAAAGAATCTTTCAAATATATCGCTCATCAATGCCATGGTATACAGCGTTTATGTTGTTTCTTAACACTTGTTCTGTAACAATGAATCAAAATTGCCTCAAACTTTTTTGAATATTTATTATCTTGGTGAACTATCTTCATCAATTTTAGAAAAAGTGTATCATTTATTTGGATTTGAACCAAATTGGGTTCCATATAAAATTTCCATTTATATCCCCATGCGAGATACTGGTAGCAATCGGCTGAGAAGTTCTTATTAAAAACAAAATTGCAGCCGAGAATATATCTTGTAGTCGCCATAGTCTAGTAGGTTGGCTTATTAGACGTGTGATGGGTTATTAGACTGATGCCATAGTTCGAAGCATATATCAGACTGAATTTGACCGATATAGTGGGTTATGTAGGCTTTGGGGCCCACTTGGAACGTAACTTATTCACATATACCTGCAAAACCCCTACAAAAATATGGGTAACGGGTCACACCGCTTGATCTCGCTGGGTATTTCATATTACCTCCAACCTATACGGGAAGTCGATGTAGTTTAGTAGATAGTGTGTTGACTTATTAGACCTGAAGCCACGCTACAAACTCTATCAAAATGAAATACGATTTCTGTCAAAAACTCTTGCGAATAAATAAAAATTGCTATGAAAAAGTTTCTTAAAAATCTGTCGATCTGAGTCGACTTTAAACTATAGGTCCCGCCACTAATGTATAGAATTAACGCACAACATAAGTACTGTGAGAAGTTGGGTCATAATCTGGACTGAGAGGTTGTAATGACTAATTATGTAAGCACAGCAGAAGATGGAATTCGACCTTCGTTGTACTCTCTCACAGAAATATCTGCAGATTTCCCTTTTGACGACAGCAAAGCGAATATCCGAGAAGAAGGTGACAAATTCCATATTCATAGATACCCTTTAGCAGATTCATAAAATAGAGCATACCTTATCAAGACGATTCATTTCCCCCTTATATTAAGGAACTAAGTTCGATTTAATTTTAGATGACATCATGGCTTTCATAAGAGTTCGACTGTCAGAGAATATTTAATTGCATTAGCAGAAGATCTATCCTGCAGCATTACACATGTCTGCTATAGGACAGAAGTTTATCTTTCTCCTCTGTTTAATATGTATGTATTTAAATGTGCGTAAAATATTACCGTTTGAAAGACCTATTCATACTCTTATGTGTGGCATACAATACCGTTCAAATGTCCGTAAACGCTGCTCTGGATCAAATGCATCCGAAATGTCTAATTATCTATGACTCTCGCACATAAATCAGACTCAATTTGTATGATGCCGTGATTTATGATGCAACTTAAGAAAACACCACAAGAAAAAGTCTAATGGAATCAAATCTCAACATCATGGTGACCAGTTTACATCTTCTCCACGTATGAAGTGCAGTATATCCAATAGGACAGGAGCTGTGTGGCACGTTTTGCCTTCTGGTTGACATATCGTATTTGTCCAGATCATTGAATTCAGGTCAAAAGAAATTGTTAATCATCAAACTTTAGTGCTCGTCATTGACATTGATAGCCTGGCAGACATCGTCCTCAAAGAAATATGAACTGATAATGCCATCAGCGCCAAATCCACATGAAATTGAGATTTTTACGAGCTTCCAAATTCGGTAATTAAACTTGTTAACGTACCAATTCATACAGAAATGGGTCTCATGATTTTTCGATGAAAATTAGGTTCAATCTCCAATTACATCACAGTCCATTCAGCGAAAACACATGTTTTTCTGTGGTCGTTTAACTTTAGCTCCTGGACCATATAAATTTTATACGATTGCACACCCAATGCACCACATAAAATTCGCCAAGTTGAGGTCTGAGATAGATCTTCACCTTGTGAGCAATATAAAACGACTGTCTTGGACATGAGGCGACGTTTTCGTCAAATCTTGCGTTTTATTGACCGATCCTTTAATGTACCAGAAGACTCGAATATAACCACCACATTTCGAATTGTTCTCTCTGTAGGAGAATAATGGCAATCGTAAAATTGTTTCCTAAACAAAACACACATTTTGATAAAAAAAAAATTATTATTTGCCGTGTTATTACACGCTTTATCCGTCCATTGTGATTTGGCAAAACAGATTGAATAACCGACAACTACTTTAACAGATATAGCTTCAACATGATTGCCAACTTCCCAAGTCCCTTTTGGAAGACCCGTTAGTTTTAAACAAAATAAAATTATTACATATTTGAGCACATCAAATACAAGACAAAATTCTAAAACATTCTTACTTTATGAAGTTTTCTTATTTATAGTATATCAGGTGTATAATGAACACACTCTTGCTGATGTCATAATTATAGTACATCTCTGTACACACACTAACAAACATTACAAACAAACATACAATTATTTCCGTACATATTCGCTGGAATCCAATTTGACATTTATTGAAACTGAAAAGTTGCAAGACACCAAAAATTTTTTAACTTTAAAAAGCTTAAGCCGCCAAACATAACAAGTCAACAGATTATGATTCGTTTTCTTTTTCTTCTGTTGCAACAACAACATCAACTAAGCCCCTTAAGCAATTTCTTTACAACAAACAATTGCAACAATATAATACAAAGAAGGAGAAAAAAAAAAACAAAACTGAACAATATTAGTAAAGTAAACAAATCTGTGGTACGTACGTACGCTTATGATTATTACTTAATAATGCTGCAGCATATAAATATTTGCTGTGTAAGTAAATATAATGAACGTACGATGTATGTAGCGACATAAGTACATTAAATGTTTTTGCGAAAACAAGTTGCATGCAACTTGAACAAACAAAGTAATTGCCATTTTACTTAAAGTTCTCTTTTCTTGATTTAAGTTTCAGTCGATTTTCTCAGTTCGTTACTTTAGCCCATGTAAACGGCGTTTATATTCCTGTTTGTTTAATCCTCTATTGAAAGTATATCGATTTGAGTATATTACACTTAGACTTCATATATGCGTAGCAGTAAAAGGCTATAGCAGATTGAAATACGAGGGTCGCTATAAAAATTAAATTTTTTTTTTTAACTTTGGTTAAGGATTTAAGTGTCTTGAACTGTGGGTGATTATTTCCAGTATAAGAGAATATCGTGCGCTTGTTTAGTCCGTTGCACTTGTTAGTGAAAATCAGAGCTTTAGAGGTTAGCGATTACAAAATGGGAGACAAGTCGAATCTGTAGCCTGGACAAAACTAATAGACTCTTTGATTTTGAGAAGTACTACTAAACGAGACTTAGTAATAATAGAGAGAATATACTGTGATATACGAGTGAAACGTGATCGAATATTGGGACAGATGATGAGAATTTGGTCTCAGACTGAATACTCCGACCCCGCGTGGAAACTCGTTAGTGTTGCAAGCAGAAGTCTACGCTATCGAACGATGTGTTTAATATCCTTTCATTTATAAATCATGGAGAATATCAATATTATCTGATAGTCAGGCCGCCTTTCCAAGCATTCAACTTTTCTGATGTTAAATTAAAATTTGTTTGGGACAAGTTGGGACAGCTGAATCAAATATACTGGGACAATAAGGTTACCCATTACTGGTTCCCATATTATGTCGGAATTCACGACAATAAGCTAACAAATCAGTTTGCGAGAAGAGAAGCTTCCATGCCGCTGTTGAGGCCAGAACCAGACATACATACATAATTGGTCACAACAACCCTTCAGTTAGGATTACAACCTATCTTCTCATACCACTTATGATGTAGGCGTTAATTTTATACAAGAGTTGTGGGACCTACAGTACAAAGTTGACTCCGAACGAAAGATTTTTTGAGAAATTTTTCATGGCAATTTTATTTGCTCTGAGAGTTTCAGCCAGAAGACTGCTGAGAAGAATGAGAGAGGATGTCTGATCTGGGGTTTGAATCGTGGCCTCACGTCTAATAAACCAACACACTACCTACTAGACAACACCGACTTCTAGTTGAGACCAGAACTTTTCTCAGCAAAAGCGAAGATAGTGAGAGGCAGAACATATCCTCAATCTATACTCTTGTTGGGTAATTACAAAAGAATAGAAATTTAAGTCATTTACTATATTCGACAGCAAACTAAAACCTTAGTAATCGGCTTTTTCACTTGACACTGTAGGCTCAAGTGCAACTTGTTTAGATTGGGTATCCCCTAAGAACCAACTGTGATGATGAGAATGCATTATCAGAACACATATTTGAAACCTGTGAGTCATTAACGCATTCCAAAAAGGAAACAACTGAGCGCAGATTATTAGAACTTCAGTTGCTGACACTGAGCAGCGTTGTGAAGTTTGTTAGTGTAAAAGGATTGGGACCAGAGATTAGCAATAAATCGTTTTTTCGCTACTCATAAGTACTCATGAAATTTTGAATATGAGTGAGTCAACAGTATTGAAATTCAACTACTCTGCTTCATTCGTACTCACTACAACATTCATTTATAAATACAGGTAGCAATGAATATGAGTACAACGTTGACATCAAACTTATAACATTCGAAATATGTTTGATTCATACGCCTACTCATTCAGATTCATAAATTTAGAATAATACTTATAATACTCATAAATGATTCGAGTGATTCGAATCATTCATCAAAATTTATAGTCTTAATTGTTGTTGAATTTACAAAAAAAGAAGAAAGAAAAAGACGAAGACAGCAAGCAAAGCAAACACACAACCTTCTAATGAGTATTGTAGTGTTCGTACGCGAATCACACTTATTTTGTGATTTTTGTAAAAGTCGAGTAAAGGAGAGTCGAAATCAACAACATCATGCGTATTGTTAAGTATGAGTACGATAAGTATGAGTAGTATGAGTATGTTATTAAAATAAATATGAATGCGTATAAGAAATTATGAGTATGCCTCGAATCTACTCATCTTTTTGAATACTCATTGCTGATCTCTGATTGGGGCAATTATCAATTGAGGGCTGTCTATAGTCTGTGTGCTTTATTTGGCTAGGTATGTACTTATTTGGCTTTATTTAATATATTAAGGGATATTCGTATTCAAGAATTATTATCTGCTTGAGAATTAGTTCCGTTTTAGCCCCCTGTTCAAGATTGCCAAGCCTTTGTTAGCTAAAGTGATTTTTCTAACATGACCGTTCCAGTCATACCTCGTATATTCTACAAATCTGAGTTAAATCCTTGCATGCATTTAATCCCCTCTGTATGTTTGTTTGTTTTTGGTTTTGTTTCTTGCTTTATGGTATACTATACCACGTATATATAATTTTGTAATAACTAAGTATACATATCATGTTATATTATATTGGATACACTCATAAATATTGTGTGTTTTATTATGAAGTGCCACCAATATATTGATTAATTTTTATCGCTAAAAAACATTTTAAAAAGTGATTTATTAAGAGTTGAGATAAATCATTTAACTAAATATTGATCACAACATATTGCTGTCCACATACAATAAACCCTCGATATGTTTTCCCCCGTCCTTTTGCTTAAAACTACAAACGATTTAGTTTGTTTAGTTCCACTTCTTTTATTTATTTATTTTTTTTTTGGGTAAAATGCACAGGAATATTGTGTGTATGAAACGAAATATGATCGTAATATTTAGAGTATCGAATTATATTTGCACGTACCATACATATGTATGAACGTACGTACGTATGAACGTACCAAGAAGTAGTAATTTGGTAATATTCATGTTTAAATGCATAACAAGAAGGCAAAAGAAGCAGGAAAATAAAAGCAAAAGTATACTTTACACTGAAATTATGAGTTTTTGAAAGTTTCATTCGTTTGTACCCGAAATAAAAGTTTTCATGTTCATGTTTTCTGGGGATATTTTATGTTTCCTTTTTTTATTTTCTTTTGATTTTCCAGTTTCACAAAATTTATAAGAGCGTGTATACTTTTTCGTTAATATTTATTTGACTTTTAATGATACGTTATTGATATCAGAGTGATAAATTCGTTTATATTTTTTGGTAAATATTTTAAACGCAATCGTTTGTTTTTTTTTTTTTGTCGGCCGTTTACAGGTCAGAAAATCTGGCGAGTATGAAGTGAATGAAAAGTAAACAAATAAATAAAAATGATTCAATCAATTGCGTTACATGCGGTATAGAATCAATTAATGATTGAGTGACACTAACAAACGAAAAATCTTGAGTACGCTCTTTTATTGTAGTTTTTACTAGATTTGTTACATTATTCTTCCACAGATTTCAAGGAGCGGCAGAAGCCAGTCCTTCGTAAATGATGATGATCTCTCTTACCTAACGTACTTAATTGTTCTTTACAAACCTTTAAACATTATTACAACCAAGCCTCTCATACCACCCATATTTTTTTATAATTTTTACAATTCCAAATCAATTCCGAAAGACAGATATTTGAGAAACTTTTCATTTTTATTTTACTCTCCAAGTTTCTGCCAGAAATCTGCTGAGAGGAAGTCGATGCCAATACACTACAACGACTCTATTTGTATACGATCCTTTTAATTCACAGCTTCAACACTGCAGTGACTCACGGACCCATTATCTCAGCTGTGAAGCAGTGCGACTCATTCACCATTGTTTTCGAAAAGCGACATAAAAACTAGGCTTAATTGCTGTGAAATACCGCAGACACTCTATCGAAACGTCTTCACAAGGCTGGTTTTGTCTCCATATCATGAGCACAATTTTTTCTCGCCAAATTTGCCATCGCTTTACTGTATGCAAATGATTTCGGAGCATTGATTTGAACATAACGATTTTAATGATTATGAATGGGCTTTCAATCAATAAAGATCGAACTCATCTGATGTATATTGTATATTGCTTATCATGGGAATACTATGGAAGACTGTAAATATAATGGTCAGAAGCCATGACCTCGCAAAAAATAATATTTGGCATACATGCAAGCTTAAAAACAATTTGTTACTGTTCATCACTCTGCATGATCCCGAACTTCATATCTTTTAACGGCGCTACCAACAAACGGGGCATTTGTTGGCATTTAGATGAATGCGCTGAAGGTATTGAGTACTCTTTAGGAAATTAAATCTTGAAAACATATTTCATAATCGAGCAAAGAAAAACAAAGCTGCAGAGCTTCATAAGACACAGTCTTCGAAGCCTTCCACACACATACAGTGGACGGCAATAGTCTTATTACGGCAAATATATTTTAGAAATTTCATGAATTTTAGCCAAAAATTTCTATAAAATTTTATAGTTTTTATATTTATTTTAATACATTATTTCTGTTTTATTATAAAACAAACAATTTTTTAATATTTTTCATAAAACAATAGAAAAATAAGGAAAAGTTTCAGATGACTCCATAGGTTCCCCCAAAGAGAACCCTGAGTAAATTTAAAATTCTAAGGCCTAATATATGAAAATGTAGATTATCCCTTAAGGTCAAGCACTCCATTTAACCCATTTGGAATTGAATGTAAGAGTTTTGTTTAGTTTTTTCTGGTGGCACCATGTGCATGTTCGATTGACTTTTGTTTGAGGTTTAGCGATTACGTAACCATTCTTTCAAATGATCTCCTAAATACTCTATTGAAGTCATAACGGGACTTTGTGCAAGAGTATTATGCCTGTGGGGACTTTTTTTTCTAAATATATTGCCTTACTAAGACTTTTGCAGTTCACTGTATATTGGCCCTCAACACAACTAATAAAGAGGAGAATTGCCCGTCAACATTTTATCAAAGTTGAAGTAAAATACGGAAAATATAACAAAAATAATTCCACGCTCATCTTGCATATATTGTTCAGACATGGAATTCACAATATGAGTTACCTAGGAGCTAACAATATGGCTCTAAATTGAAACCAACAAATCGTTTGATGAATTAGAATTACTGGCTGGCAACAGAGATAATTGAATATTTTTTTACACCATGAACTCCATACATTATACACCTTTACAACCCTCTATAGTGTATTACAGTCTGGCTCTTACTTAATCCATATTGTGTGCTTTAATATTCTCCGTGAGTGCCAGGATCTATAGTTTAAAGTCGAAACCGAAAGACCATTTTTTTTTTGTGAAACCAGCACTCAGGGGATGGCCCCTACTCATGCAGTGCATTGTGCAGGTTTTAGGAAAATGGGTTATAGGAAGGTGGAATGAAACCTTTTTCATTGCAATTTATTTACTCTCAGAGCTTCTACCAGGAGAATGTTGAAAGAGACTCACTGACAAGTACTCTTTTCTTTTCTTTTTAGTTTATAGAGGGGTCTATTTATCATTCTGATAAATTTATAAGCCTATGATTTTATAAAAATTTAATGAAAAAACAAAAAAATTAAAATGTATATGCTGTATTGCGAAGCCAAATATATTTTCATCAACTAGCAGCCCACCTAAAATAAAACCTGCACCTGCATTATTAAGCCAAATTTTAAAAGAAATATAAATCGGAAAAACAAATTATCACTTTTCAAAAATCTCTTTTAAACCAAAATGTTTTTGTTTTCTTTATACTTTTTTTTTTTTTTTGCCAAAATTGGCAGAAACCATAAATTTTTCCGAAAACAATTCTACACATGTCACTGCCACACAACCAACAACGAGGCAAATCAACAGCGGTAGACGGATACGAAAATAAAAAATCAATGTTGAAACAATCAATGCTGATCCTGCTACAAAAAAAAAAAAACAAAAAAAAAATTTAAATAATTGCTAAGCATGAGTTGGCAGAAAAACAAAATAAAAAACGCGACAATTACTAAAGCCAGCAAATAAATAACAAACCTATTGAGTCGAAGACAACTGACTGGAAAAATCACGGGGGCAGGGGGTGGGGAAATAGAACTGAAAACTGAAAAACTAAATCAAAACTCTAAATGACGTTTACGTTTACGTTTGTGATTTCGATTTCGTCGTAAAGTAATCAACAACATGCAGTCAATAAATTGTAATTAATTAAACGAAAAATATATCGATTGATTTTTGTTTTTACAACAACAAAAAATAAAGAAAGAAAGAATTCTTTTTTATTCCTACATATGAATATAGAAAACGAAAAAAAAAAACCAAAAAGAAAAAAATCTGTTTTTATTTTTGTCCAGATTTTTAATTTTCGATTTTGCAAAAGAATTGCATGCATATGTGCATCTAAAGTATTTTTGTTATTATTATTGTTATTGTTGTATTTGTATACTTTTTGCATAATAGTTTTAACTAAATGCATAAATGATTTTGAAATTGGTCAGCAGTTAGACATGGTCCCAACATGTGGTCGTCTGCAAGTACACCATGGTGGAGTGGACCAAACCCAAAATACTTGTGCTTTAAATCTTTATAAACTAGTGCCTATACAAGGTGGATTATTTGATTTTCCATTTGCCTGTTTTTTTTTTTTTTTTTTTTTTTTTTTTTTTTTGTGGGGTTTTTAGCCTAATTTCTGTAATAAATATATACATACAATATATATACGATGTTGTTTATGTGTGTTTTTCTTTCAAAATTATACTTTTTTGGAGGTTTTTACACTATCTAATTGTATTTGAACACGTATTATATATAAATAAACATATTTAGACTGAGATCGTTAAGTTATACTGTGCGGTCTTTGAATATGGCATCTGTGCTGTTACTGCATGATTTTCATTCTTTCGAAACTTTTTTATCTGTGGCCACTATCTGCCTCTTAAAATATTCCAAGTATTTCTATGGTACTATGGACTTCAATCAATCGCTTGTCTTAAAATGTCTGCCAATAGCCTTGTCAGTTTATAGTATATCCATGTTCCTTTTGCTATCGAAAATAATTGGATTGAAAATGGGTTTTAAGCCTTTACTATCCCCTGCGTATTACCCGCATTATCAGTTTTTACTTTAGCCCATTTATATATGTAAATCCAACTCAATAAGAATATTGTGCAAGAAGGACCCCAGCTCTGTTGTTTAGCCTGCACTGGTCTCGAAAGGCTCAGATTCCTCTCCTATGCAGCTAACTCTGTATACTTTGTCTTCGAATTACGCTCACGAGTTATAATTTTCGGTGACATCCACTTGTTTCTTAGTGCCTCCCAAAGTGTGGACAATATACGTTATAATCGATACATTGTTCAAAATTGGCGAGTTGAATACAATGTTCAGTGAACTGTTCGATAATAGTTCGTCCAGTATTAATATGGTTCACACAAGACCTGCCCTTGTTCGTTTCCTTGCCCACCTGGAGGTATGCAATTCAATATTAGAATAGATGACAGTTTATTGACCGCATTTCATCGGCCTGCAGCGTTATATACTTCCAGATGTTCCATATGTGGCCTGAGATCACCCTCAACTACCATATTCTCTTCCAGCAATCCAAGGTACAACTTTGCTCTCACAGTCTTCTTATTATGGGTACTTATTTATTTAGTCAGGATTACAACCTAGCTTCTTGCATCATTCAAGCCGTATGTGTTAATTTTGTCCTCGAGAGAACTACTGTTTAATGTCGACTTTAAAGGACAGATTTGAGAATATTTTCAGACTTTTTGCCAGAAGAATACTGAGGGGAAATTGCTAAAAGAGATATCTTTCATATTTTCTAGTTCAAGATACCTGTGCTTTGGGTTGAACTGCGGACTTCCTCGTCTAATAAGCCTACTAGACTACGGCAATTTCATTTTGAAGTCGCCGTGGTCTAGTAGGTAGTGTGTTGGCTTATTAGACTGAAGGCCCGAGTTCGAATCCCAGGTCAGACATCAAAACGAAAATATTTCTTCGGCGACTTCCTCAAAGCAGATTTCTGGCAAAAACTCTGAGAGTAAATAAAAATTGCCTTGAAAAGCTTCTCAATGAAGTTTGTCGTTCGGAGTCGACTTTAAACTGTAGGTCCCGCCACTCATGTATAAAATTAACACACACAACATGAGTAGTGTGAGAAGCTAGGGCTGAAGAGTGCAGGCTTCTTGGGGATGATTGCTGTAGACTGTCTAATGGTGAAGGTATAGCACTGGCCATTTTATAGTCACCTAGCAGCAACTCGTTTCCTTGCCGTTCGCATCTTGAGATGTCCACAAACACTACTCCCTCTCTTCCACCTTCCTATTTTCCTAAAACCTGAACAATGCACTGCATGAGGGGCCATCCCCTGAGTGCTGGTTTCACAAAAAAAAAAAAAAATTGCTCTTAGGGACTATAGATTGGCCAGATGCTTTGAAATTCTTTTTGGTATTTCAAAGAGTGATGAGTTGCGATCAAGATTTTACTCCTTGGTGTGCCTATACTTTCCTGAGAGGTCCATTTCAGTGTTTGGATTATACTTTATAACTGGATCGAGGTATTAAACAGGTCTTGTCAATGCGTTAATTGATCCTTAATGAAAGATATATGGCAACTAATTGCTCTCTTGACCAGTTTTAAGAACAAGCTTTCCTCCCAGCATATCACTGCCAACTTCTTCGCTTCTGAAAATGTTATAATAGCCTTGAGTCTTTCTGCTGGTTCTAGGCGTTGCTGTGTAAAAGCGATTGCTTTATTTTTTAGTCTCTTCGATTTGCTATTTTATTCATTTTGATATTGGACATCCATGACTTGGGACTTCTCTTCTTAGTGCCGAGAATTTGTGCTATACTTTGGGGCTGACGCTTCTAATATTCCCATCTTCTGTAGTTAGGTATTGCATTAGTCACCCCATATTACATCACAAAAGATTGTTCGTAACAACGCCATGCCAATCGTGACAATATACTTTACATGACATTTGGATTCAAAAATATTCTCATTTTCCTTCACTTAGACATGTAGGACGCGTTCTAAATAAGTCTTCAATGGCTAAACATATGCCGGAATGTCTGCATATGACTTTTAATGCCCGCAAACTTTTCATCGCTTGTAGATATTGTGGTTAAGTGATTGGCTTGATTAAAGAGAGTTTTTTATTGCAACAATGATTTTTAAAATGGTTGAACTGCTCTAAAAAACTGCAAACAAAAGAGTAAGCCGATGTGATCCCAACTAAGCCCCTTTAAGTTATATTAACTTTACATTACTACCATATTCATTTGCTTACGAGTATAACCATTACCACTAAACCAAGCAATTGTTAATGTAAAGAAAAAAGTTAGTTTAGGAACTAATCAGTGTTACATACGCCCCGTAACACCAAAGAAAATTAGCCACTAACATATGGCTGTCCGTCGTCTTAACGTCTATCTCTCTATGCTTGGCCATACATTTCGTTAACAATTTTTATGTGCTGTTTTAATATTATATTTTTTTTCTACTCTTTTCGATTTTTAGTTTTTCGTTTTTTTAGTTTTTCTTCACATTTTGGAACAACCTGTTGTGGGTTTCTCTAGACTGCTGTTGTATTGTATTGTGTGTGGACATTACATTTTGAATTTAAGCTCGTTTTAGTATAGGAATTATGGATGTAATCGAAGTGAGTATATTTCTTGTGGCAAATAGCTAAAGAATTAAGCCAAGTTATTGAAGTTCGGGTCGGTGTTAGTATTTTCGTATGTTATTTTATTGATGATATTATCATCAACAACATGTTAAAAGTCATAAACATGTTTACAGTTTCTACTAACAAATATGACTGCACACTTAAACTCAATACAATTTCAATTGCAAATCCAATATCCAAAAGCTAAACTAATTCCAATTCCAATAACAATAACAATCATGTTTGAATGTTTTTTTTTAAGTTTTTTTCCCAAAACAATTGTTATTATTTTCTTAACAACTCTATGAATGCTGCTGCTGATATCAAAATAGAAAAAAAGGAGTTAAAAAAAGGAAAAAATTAGTGGAAAAACATATAAAAATTAGAGCAAATTATTATGACCCAAGAAAACTATTCACGGTAATAACAAATCTGCAACCATAAAACTATATCGACTAGGGTGGGGCAGTCTAGTTTGGGAAAAAGACACAAAAAACAAATGAAAGAAAAACTTGTAATAAAATATTGCCGAAAAAATAAAAGTAAAAGTAAAAAGTAAATTGAAGTTTTTAATAAATTCGTAATTATGTGGAAAGGTATAGGATTAAAATATTATTTGCTGTGACAACATAAACAGGTGGTCGACATGACTTTTCATATGCACAAGAAGGGATTCAAAGAAATTTTTTATGATACGCTTGTATGCTTAAAACAGTGTTCAAGTACAACGAAATTATTGCACTTATTTTGTCTTATAAAAGTAAAGAGGTAACGATTTTGCTTACTTAAATACTTACTTAAATGGCAGTGCAGCTTTTACAACCCTGAAGTTAGCATTAGAACATAGCTTCCTCACGTCAATCATGTTTTGTCTGTTAATTTTATTTATGAGTGGCGGTACTAACAGTTTAACATCGCAAACTATTGGTTTGGAAACAATACACTGGTCTAACAATACACTGTGGAATGTCAAGGTTAAGCCCAACAACGGGCAAAAAGGTGTCCAAAAATTTTAAAGTGTATGTGGCAAAATAGTATGAGAAAACGCCTCACGATATTGATAAGCTCGATTGCGTTTCAAAAATCGCCGTTTACATGGTTGTTAGATAACCTTTCCATAATTATAGCGAATTGCACTGGGGAACCGCATTGATGGAATCGTACTCATATTCATATCATTTGCACTTAAAAGGAACACCCAACAAGTATACATATATAGCATAGCCCAATATAATACAAGTACTTGCTTGTTAGCTTATACGGGGCCTATCATATTTCATTGAGAACGGCCTTTGAGAACACTGTCAACAGCGAGCACTGCAGGTCGATACTTAACAACTTGATTTGACCTGAATTGAATAGCGTGGATACTAATAAAGTGGCCGTATTCTAGTAGGTAAAGTGTTGGTTTGTTGGACACGGCTCAGACATCTCAAATAAATCGAAATATGAAAAAATATTTCTTCCTCTCAGCTGTCTTCTGCAAAAACTTTGTGAGTTAAAAAAAAAATTGCTATGAAAAGTTTTTCATAACTGTCGTTCGGAATCGACATTAAAGAGTAGGTCCCACTACTCTACTCATGTATAAAATTAACAAACATAATATGAGTGGTCTGATAAGCTAGGTTGAAAACCTGATTAAGCAAAGTACATATGTTTTCAAAAGGATGACACTACGTGCTTGACAGCTCATGACACATTTTCAGCTTACGACTTAATCCCTTTATACTTTTTCTTGTTGGGTTTTCTTAAGTCACAGCTGTATGCGAATAAGCCACAAATAACATCGGTCCTCACGCCAACATAAGTCATACCATTGGAAAATTCAGTCTGATTTGTAAGAAGGAATTATGAAAAATTAAACATTTCCGATGATCTCCACCAGAAAAAGACGTGTCAGGCATTTGAATGATCTTATATTCGATGCAGCCGCCGTAGTCTGGTAAGTTAGACAGACTTCTTAGACGAAAGGCTCCATTCCAGGTTCAGACATCTTGATGAAGATGAAATATGAAAAAATATTTCTTTCGGAAACTTCCTCTCAGCAGTTTTCTAGTAAAAATTACCTTCACCATGAACGAGCTTCTCAAATCTGATGTTCGGAGTCCAATTCAAACTATAAGATTTGCTACTCATGGAACAAAAATTAATGCATACAACATGATTGGTGTGAGAAACTAGAGGGTAATGCTGGCCAAAGGGGTGTAATGACACACACTTTGTTTTATTTAAAACAACTCAACTATACCCAACTAAATAAAGTCAAGAAATAAATGAAAGAACTGTAAGGAAGTAATAATAAATTCTTCGCCTACCTTAAGGTAATGTTACGACTGAAGCTTGTTATATTTACCAGCCTTACCATTATGACACATTTTTAGAATAAAAAAAAAAGAAAAAAAAAATAGAAATACATTCAAAAAAGCAATTTCACTGTGCATACCACACATGGGTTAATAAAACATTTTGTCTTAAACATGTTAACTTTTATTGTCCTCTATCAAGGTTATAGTTATGCTTTCAACTGGAAATATTTGAGCAAACCTCCAAAACAGAAATCATGGGCGTTCGCCAGCTTTTATGGAAATTGCTTAAAATGTCAAAACATTACTACACCCATATGCAGATTAGCTCTTGCAAACCAAAAAAATCCATATCCAGGCATATAAAAATTTACATGATTCTTTATCACAGCGACAGGTTCACCACAAATTCTCTTTCTCTCTCTCTCTCTCTACTCACTGCCAACTTGCAAATAAAAACTTGAATACTTAATAACTAAAAAATGCGCACAAAAAAAGTGAAGGAAAAAAATGCATAAAGTTCAGTGGAAATATTGCAATTGTTAGTAGCCTTTAACAAAACTGATGCCTTTTGAATGGGAGAGTGTATGCTGTGTCCCACGAGAGTGTGTGTGTATGGCTTCTAAATTTAGAGATTCTTTATAAAATGATTTTTGCTCTAGTTCGATCGACCATAAAGCGAATTGTATTCAATTTGCTGGTGTATAAATTTTTACATTTTTCGATAAAAAGGGTATAACGATTATTCTCGATTTTTTTTTTATGCTTCTTTCGTTATTCTTTGCGTTTTTTTCTTTCTTTTTCGTTCTTTTTTATGCTGTTTTGCATAGCTTTAAGCAAAAATCGTGATTTTACATTTATTTTAAGAATTCTGTTGCCTTTTTCATCTTATTTACTTTGTTAAAAACTGAAGAAGAGCGTTTTCTTGCTTTGCTTTTTTCTTTTTGTTTATTTTGTTTTTTCGTTTCATTTAAAAAAGTTTATTAAACTTGATTTTTTTTCCTTATAACCTGCATGCATTCGTTACGTATTCTTTTTTCTTCTTTTTTTTGGGTTTTTGAATTAACTTGAGCAGGTTACGCTTGAGTTCACCTGTTTTAGTCAGATTCCTGTCTGGAGATTAAAATCACCTGCCTTAGTTGTATAAGCTGTATAGTTTTTGAGATTGTTAAAGTTTGCGTAAGGCACCCACGCATTTTTAAATTTCTCTCCACAAAAGTGGACCTTAACAGCAAACCAACGACAAGTTTTATTTCATTCTTCTTCTTTCTTTTTTCTTTTCATTTTTAAGTAGCTTTTGTTGTGTATCTCGTATCGTTAAAACATTGTATTGCATACTCATCGTCATCGTCATCGTTAAAGGCACTTTAAATTTGTGCATTTCGTTCGTTATTTGCTTTACTTTGGCTGGCTTTGCTTGGCTTTTGCTTTGTTAGAGATGATGAAGTTGGCAATTTATACCATTTTTGGGCTTGGTCAGTCACATACAATATACTGCATATGGTGGTAGAGATTTTTATAATAATGTTTGTTTGCATTTTTGTGCAAAAAAAATTATGATTTATTTTCGAGTTCAAAATAACTAATTTGTTGTAGAAAATTTTTCCTGTACGAAAATCGAAAGACTTAAGACACATGCATAAAGAAAGACTTCAGTGTTGTTCATGTTAATTTTTTTATTAGAAGATCTCCAAATTGATAGAGATTGCAAATAAAGAAAGTAATTACATGACTTAATGTGTTTATTTCCTATACATTTAAGTCTAAAAAACTAGTCAGACCTTGATAGAAAGCGTAAAAGGCCGATATAAAATGGTTATCCGCCAGTGTGTGATATTAAAACACTTTTTTGTTTTTGTGTAAACGTTAATGGATATCCATGGCCTATATCACTTATTTGTCAATTTTGCTACGTTAAAAAGTATACAATGCCAGGGCAATTAAAAATAAAAAGGACTTTTCCTAACTATCCAACAGCAGCAGTTGACTCATCATATATGTTCCGCAAGTACATGCGATGGTACTGATATCATCGGTCAAAAACTGCAAGAAGTAAATCTGAAATTTGCTGCGACACAATATAAGCGCTTATAACTGATACTTAAAAACAGTCAGACAGTTTATCCATCGCTTTACATTAAAAGAAACTCAAAAAACTAAACTTTTTAGCTGTTTTTATATCAATTCAAGAATTTAAAATCATGGCTTTACCCTTTACGAAAGTCGTCGTAAACAAAACCATGTGTTGTTATAAAACAGGAAGACATGGATACTTAAGAGAGCCGAAATAGCCAATATTGGTGTTTCTAGAGAATATTGCTTCGTGGGTATTAGGCTTATCAGTCAGGGTAATAGAATTATGAGAGACAATATTAGGTTATCCTACATAGGTTAAGGACAGATCGCTGCTGTATTATGTAAAGAACAGACCTTGAATGACTTCTAATCTACATATATGAGTTTTGCTGTGACATTGATGCAGTTCGGTGACAGTATTCCATGCAGTGGTTTAACCACCACCACTTAGATTAAGTTTGTGAGTAAAAATATGTTTCTATAATGTATCGCTTCAAGATAAGTAATTCTTCTTATTGCACACAATTCTTCGATATAAATGCGCATCCTCCATTAGTTTTCAAATACGGTACACATATGTACTTCTTTGTCTTGTTGATGGTTTTAATTCGAAAAGTCAGGATTACGATCAAACTCCTCATACCACTTATGTTGTGTGTGTTCATTTTATACATGAGTGGCGGGGATCTACAATTTAAAGTCGATTCCGAACAATAGATTTTTTGAGAAACTTTTTCATGGCATTTTATTTTACTCAGCAAGTTTTTGTTAGAAATCTTCTGAGAGGAAGTTGCAGAAGAAATATTTTCTCATATTTGGAGATATCTGACCTGGGGTTTGAAGCGTAGGCTAACGTCTAACAAGCAAACTTGATGTATTTATTTGTTTGTTTTAAAGTAAATTTCTACAATTTGGAACAGAAAGCTCAATATAGTTTGTGCATCCTCAGCTGTCAAACAATAATTATCGATAACGCTGCATTCAGCTAGAGAATATGATTATTTTATCTCAGAAAGTGAAAACCGTTTACGCTCTAGTCAATTACACAATAGCACTCGTTAAGTTGGGGTTTACACAGGCAAAAAATGAATTAATTTTGAGGTAATGCTCTCTGTTTGTGTTATATGTATATCTGCAGTAGACTTTGTTATGACTACCACTTATATTTGATGTTGTTTGATTAATAATATCAAAAGAAGATTAACAGCTCCTCTTGTCAACAGTCAAGTTTACATGGCGACTAAAAATTCCACTTGAAGTTGTTGACAAGTCTAGGATTTGACATTCACTACAATGAGTTCCTGATATGCTCAACAGAATAATTGTTATGTCTTAAGCCATTTAATTTCAATGACATTAAATCAAAGTGTTTAATCTACCTTTTAAATAAGTTTCCAATACAAACAAAAAAAGTGCATATTTGTGTGAAATCAAAAGACTTAAGAAACAAACTTGTTTTCTTATATCCAAAATTTATTTTTTTTGCCTTCTTGTTCAATAATTTTAATCCTTAAAATTGATTAAAAATTTCATGTTTTCTTTTGTTCTTAAAACCACAAATACTGACCTTGAGGTTTTAAATTAATTTTTTTTTTTGCTAAAAACTTTATTTATCGCTTTTAAGCCATCATGTTTATTTTAATTTCATAAACAAACAACACAGCATATAATTGTTTGTAATTTGTTTGAATTATCAGAGTAAAGCAATCGAAAATTGTTTATTTTTAATAAAGTTTTTAGGTGATAAAAACTGAGGCAAAACATAATTTTAATTTTCGGTTTCAATTACAGCCATTATCAAATGTGTGCTGGCTGGCTTTATGGTATGGTATGGCATGGTATGTGAGAACCGTCAATGCTTGAACATGTCTAAACATGAATGGCTTTAAGCCAAAAACCGTAAATAAAAACGAAACAAGTAATAACTTTAATAAACAGGTGAGTAGTATGAATGCAACAACGTTTAAGGTGAAATAATTGAAACCTATACCCAGTAATTATACAAACGAAAAAAAGAGAAAAAAAAAACGAGTGTAATTAAATAACTTTGTTTTGAAGTGCAATACAAGTAAACGTATATTTAAATTACTTGAGATTATGAATCATAGAATTTTATTAAAAATTGAAAATCACAATTTTTCTTAATTTTAAACACCAAGACAGACGTTATGTTACGAAATTGTTGAAATTTTTTTTCAAAACATCAAACATAAACCCGTTCAAATTAAGCTTAAATTTTCAAAGACTATACCATACATTTGGACGTAGAATAACTTTCAATTTATATTTGATTCTAAGAATTAAAAAAAAAACGTTTTCTTTATTCCGCTTATTAACTGGTACTAAATCGTTTGCGGTTTGTTGAACAATAAAATTCAAAAATTATTTGCAAAAGCCATAAATCTTTTGCCAGCAACAAAAAAACCAAAAAAAAAAACAATTCCGAAATATATAGTGTATCTTCTTAAAACAGATCTCTGCCATTGTTATAAAGGAGCATGTATTCTTTTTTGCTTGGCTTTTATGAGCTTAAAAAGAGATTGTGTCTTCAGGTTTCCTTGAATGCTTCTTTTTAGTTTTTTTTCTCTCCATCATCCATCCCTTTTCTCTAAATCAGTTGCATAATTTTTTTTTGTTGTTTCTTAACAAAATATAATACGAACAAGTGTTAAAATATTGTCTCGTTTCAATACCCTACGCCTATAGTAACAGTTTATTAAGTTAATCCCTCAACACTGCCATTTATCTCTTGCTTAACAGTAGCCTATACAGCTTCTTCATTTCCAGCAACTTATGCTGTTGTAGCGATTATATTTTTGAACATTTTAGAATATTTTTTCTTTTGTAACGTTTTGTATTGTTTGGTTTTTCGGAAAATTTTTGTTGCAAAAGTAAACAAAACAATCTCATTTTAACTTGAACTAAAGCCATAAATTTTATTAGGAAAACATTACTGCCACCATATGCCTTTTTCGCCTTTCGTACCACATTCGATTTCGACATCTACCACGTATGTTTATAGTGGGAGATTTAAAAATAAGTGTTACATAAAAAGAAAAAGGAATAGCTAGCAATAACAACAAGAGGAAAAAGAAAAAAAAAAACATTCAATTTGTATTTCTTGCCTTCATATGAATTGCTGTAAAGGATTTTGTTTTCTTACCAAATAATCGACGTTAAAATGCTTTGAAATTATTGTTTAGTTCAGGTGTTATAAGATTTTATTTATTTTTTGTTTAACTTTTGTTATTATTTGTTTATAAAACACCTTTATTTCTATTGAATATTTGCATAACTATCATTGATTTAATAGGTTTTCATGTGGCTTTTTCAGTTTGTTTTCCTTTTTTTTTCTTTGTTAAAACCAAAACAGATAAAGCGACTCATTAATACACTAAAAAGAAAACCTTAGTTGGTTTACACAACTTTAAGCTTGATGCTTAAACCCAGCTTAATGCTGAAGTACAAAATAGTCTCCAATATAATATAATAGCATTTCCCTAAGGGGTTGAGAAATTAAAATATTATCACAAGACAGAAAAATTGTTAGTTATTTTTTATTACTACAACCCTTTAGTCAGGATTACAACTTAATTTCTCACTCCATCCATGTTGTGTGTGTAAATTGTACCAGTGAGTGGCTGGACCTACAGTTTATGGTCGGCAACTTTTCATGGAAATTTTATTTCACTGTCAGCGTTTTTGCCAAGAAACTGCTGAGAGGAAGTCGCCGATAAAAATAAATACATACATGCATATGCACATAATTGGTTATTGCAACCCTTTAGTTAGGATTACGACCTAGTTTATAACACCACGTATGCTATGTGTGTTAATTTTATACATGAGGTACCTACAATTTAAAATCGACTCCGAACGATAGATTTTTGAGAAACTTTTCATGGCTGTTTTATTTACTATCAGATTTTTTGCCAGAAACCTGCTTAGAGGAAGTCACCGAAGGAATATTATTTCATCGATTAACCCAGGCCTCACGTCTAACTAACCTACACACTACCTACTAGACTACGACGACTAGCAAAAAAAAATTTGTTTATATTTCGTTTTGTTGGAGATATCTGACCTGGGGTTTGCACCACCGAGGTCCTCAATTTAAACACAATTTTATTTATAAACATGCTGATATTCGGCCAGTTCCAAATGAGCAAAATTAGAAAAAACAGTATTCATTCCGCTTCAGTTCTTGGACAAACTGTGGATGCGTTAGTCCAGATTATTACATAAAATATTTCATGTAATTGATGGGCAAAGGCCAATAAGTTGAGAGCGATAACGAATTGACTTTACAGCGTCTTCTTTAAAGTTTCATACTACAGCAATAAAATTGTCTTTTGTTTGTTGATAGTTTTGAATTGGAAAGATTAAATTGATATGAAAGCGACCAACGAGTGCACGAAATTAATGCCCACTAATCTGATTATATTGAACATGAAATGAATCAAGGCATTGGGTTTGGCATTACAGTTCAAGAGATGAGTCGAGACATATAGATTTAGATGATATCCCGGACCTGGGAACAATCCTTTCTCGATAGTAACTAAGGATGCTCAATCAGCTGAGCCTCAACTGCGCTAGGACTGGTCTCATTTTCTTGCGTAGGTGCCGCCCACTGGCAGAAATTCGAGGTGGCTGTTCATTAAGTACCCTGAAGTAATTGTGGCTATTTAAAGCTGCTTTAACCACCAACAAATGCAACATCCGGTTTATATCTAATAATAATAGCTGATCGCTAACAGTTTGAAGTCGCCGTAGTCTAGTAGGTAGTGTGTTGGCTTATTAGACGTAAAGCCCGGGTTCGTATCCCAGGTCAGGCATCAAAACGAAATATGAAATATGAAAATATTTCTTCGGCGAATTTCCTCTCAGCAGATTTCTGGCAAAAATAAACCAGCCATGAAAAAGTTTCTCAAAAATCTGTCGTTCGGAGTCGACGTTAAATTGTAGGTCCCGCCACTCATGTATAAAATTAACGCACTCAATATGAGTGGTGCGAGAAGCTAGGACATTGTACAATGGGTCAATTCGACCTCCGGGTACTGTACTTGTCACAGTTGACAAGTACACGTCCTCTAACCTATCCTAACCTAACAGTTTAAAAGATATCGAGCATATCAGCATAGCGTGGTGGAAATTCGGTCGAATGTGATAAGAGTGAGGATCTTCTATAACGATGTGTTGGTTGAATGGAATTGAGGTAAAGGAAGCTACCAAGTATTTTTTCGACAGTAGGTCATTACGCGGCTTGACTGACAGCATCTTGGTCACCTCATACAGATTATCCACATTTGTCATTTTCGTACATGCTGTCTATCTGTGTTATTTTCATCTTCCGAAATCGGTTTTACTCTTAATAGGTTTTATATCATCTACTAAGGAATTCATTGCTCTTGCAATCAATGTTATCTTCTATATTCAGTGTCTAATATAAATAAAAAAAAAAACTCATTTGTAATAAAAATTGTTAAACAATTTGAAAAAAATTCGTATAAAATTTCTTGTAAAAATATTCTTACAATTCTTAAATTCATTCCAGACTTAATTGAAAAAGTTTTTTTCTTTCCATCTTGGATATCCACTACAAGTAAATTACTAATATAACTGGAGGCTTAAGGCATTTCGTTTTAAAACCATTTATATTTAAAGAAAATTAAACTTGCTATACTGCTGCACATCATTTTGATTACAAACATATTTTTCGTTTTCTTTCATTTTTTTAACTATTTATAACAGCACCCGCATAGACTCTATAATAACATTTGTTCTGCTCTAAAGAAAATAAATCTTAAAAATTTGTTTTTGTTGTTCTTTTTGTACAAATCATCTTGAAGAGAAACACACAATAATATTCCCAGGCTCCATGATAATACAAGTGCAACAGACAATCAAAAACCCTTAAAGCATTCATCACCAACAATTACTAAAATGAGGGTGAAGTGGTGAAGGTGAAGTAGAGGCAGTGTAGTAAACTTTGAAAATAACGATATAAAACAACCTTGAATCATTTAGTTTAAAACCTCGGATTATTTGTATATATATGTGTGTGTGTGTTTTGTCTGGCAAATACTGTATAATAACGCTTCAAATAACATACAAACGTAAAAAGAGAGAGAAAAAAACAAAATGCATCATCAACATACCACCATCATCCCATTATCACATACCAGACGCACTTGTAAGCACAGTGTTGGCCTTTCCGCCACCACATTAACCACCACAACATACCGTCTGTGTACAGACGGTTAGTCAGACGAACGGACATCATGAGGCATCATGATGAGTGAGTATAGGCTGGTATAACTTTAGTTATTTAAACTCATGAAATAAATCGCACTCCTCACACAGACTCTATACCATATACTCGTGCGTTGTATACCAAAAAAAGAGCAGCAACAGAAAAAAAGAAAATAACCAAGAAAAGAAACGGTGCTTAGGGCAACTGAAAAAATCCAATAAAAATTAAGAGAAACGAAAAAAAGTTGTTTTAGTGTAACAAACACACACACAAACTGAAGGAGAAGAAAGATTGAAGAATTTTTTTCCGTTTTGGTATTGAAATACGATAGAATACCACTAAACGATCGATAAAATGAAAACGTTTTCCGTTTTTTTTTAAACATTTTTTTGTTTTTTTTTTTTTGTAGAAAATCGCCACAATATATTTTTGCGTGAGCTGGTTATTATAAAAGTGCTGCACACATAGAAATTTGAAATTAAATGCTTAAAAGCTTCAAGCGAAAATCATATAAAAATTCAAATTTTAATAGCGTTGAAATAGAGAATTCATGACTTGAACTTTTGTTTTCTTTTTTTTATTTAGTTAGGAAATCAATATTAACCCTAAATGGTATTCGTTTTTCTTTCAAAATTGTTAAATTTTAGGGATGGGTGACCTGGTCTGAGATCTTACGTTTCTCTTTCTCAAATCGTATATCGTTTTAAATTTAAAATTAACTGGATTCCCCTTTCATTTCCCTAAAGCCAGTTAGACAATAAATTTTTGTTTCGTTCTGTTTGACATGCTCTTGTTATACTAAATGGGTAGTCGCATCAAAAATAAAAGACTACTTAGTTCCCGCTGTATTGCTGATAATACCTACTTCGTCATACAACATTCCGATAGCTTCATGTACGTATTTGTGGGTTCTATCCAAATCACCTTCAACTAGACCCAAGAATCCTAATGCAAGAATCCTAAATGCCGAACAATACTCCTTTTCTTTCTCTTCATAACAGCTTCTGCTGAAATAGTTGTGCAGTATTCCCAGTGCCAGTGTTCCATTATAACTGCTATTAGGTCCCTAAGATGAACTCTGGTTAGGTTATGTTAGCGGTTAGCTTGCCGTTCACTTGTTGTCCCATATGGCCCATTTTGCTACCCAGTGTGAGAAAAGCCCCCTTTCTATGATCCGTTAGTGGTGGAATTGAATAACCCCAAACTCCGGATGCCACCGGCCAGTTCTCTAAGTTGCACGTTCACCAGCATGTCCAGATCTTCAAAAGTTCGATCAACCAAAAACCGATGACGACTTTTCTGAAGTGCAGATCACCCTCATAAAAGGTGTTACATCGATTCAGTTTCCTCCACATAATGGCAGCTTCTGCAGTAATCCTGGTGGGCCAGACAAAGCTTATCAGCTAAACTGCCAACAGTGTCCCGTTAGAATTCAGATTAGAATGCGAACCGTACTCTTGTCGAACTCAAGTACTTCCCTGATTCGCCACTGGCTGTCCAATGCTAAACATTGCAGTTTTGAATGCAATCATCACACATCCCTTCTGTGATCCATTCCGTGCCAGTCTGTCCGACTTTTCGTTTCCCTCTATGCTACAGTGGCCTGGAACCCAGTAGAGAAGGATATTGTGTCGTCGTAAACGATGTAGAGAGTCCATGTAATACCTGACGACATTTGATTTAACGAGATGGGATCCCAACACTTTGATTGCTAATTGACTGTCCACACATATGATTAATTTCGAAGGAGGTAAGTCCTATGTTTCAACCATTCGTACAGCTTGTTCAAAAGCAAAAACTCTGGTTAGGCTTCAAGCAAAAATTTGGGCTTCTAGTGGGTTCATTATCCCATATTACCTTTCTAAATATCACATATGAATTCACTGAATTTTCTTTCGTATTCCTTTAACAAGTTTTTCAACTTTGTTGTTACGTTTCAGGAACCCACAAAAGCGTGTCCTTCAGAGCCATGGGACTTTTAAATAATGTAACGTGTTGTGGGATCTATTGCCAGCTTTATTGTGTGTAAATATGAGTATAACTCCACTCGATATACTCTGATATCGAATGTGCACTGCGGAAGTTTAATAAGCATTATTTCAAATTGAATAGCAATGCGGTTATAGGGTGTGCAAGAGATGATCGCAATCGATAGTCGCTCCACTCATGAATAAAATTAACACACATGACAAGGGTGGTGTACGAAGCTAGGTCTTAATCCTGACTAAAGTTTTGTATTTAGATATTAACTGATGGCATTAAACTTGACATTAAACCCATTGTAGTCAGAGCCATAATAGTTCAGTTACAACATAAATTTGCAGAATATTGCAATTTTTTTATATCATGAGCCATTATAGTGGTTAAATTTTAATTTCCCCTTAATACCAACGACTACGATGCTAATATTAGGGAGGATATTGATACTGAGATTCGCACAAAATGCAGAAACAATGTTTTTTTTCTTCTTCTTCTTTCAAAGTTTAAGGCGTTGTGAAATCCACCTGTTGCAATAGGCTCATATTTTCGGCCTTAAGCGAAATGATATTAAAACAAGACAAATTAAAATAAAACTTGCGCATCAGTAACACAACAATTAATGGCCACAGGAAAAATCGTGCAACTAAAGTTTTCTACTAAAATTTTTCCAGCCAACAAATTACAAACAAAATATTTAACGAATTCCAATGTTAAGACTGGCATATTAATGAAGCTCCTACGTTCGTACGTACATACGTACGAGTATAATGTTCTATAACCTGGGACATGAAGATATGCATACAGTTTTATTTACTTTTTTTCTTATCGGTCTTGTGATATGTTTTATAATAAAAGCGGCATTTAATTGCTTAAAGTATTGCAGGTTTGTTTAGCTTAGATGAAGATGAAGTTCAAACCAGAAATCCCAAACAACACATCGAGCCAACCAAGCCATCAATAAGCAATACAAGTTACTAGTTTCCAGCTCTACTTACTTTGATAAGTAATTTCTTTTGCTTGTAGAATTTGTGCTGCTCAATAATTGAAAATAAAATTTAAAAAAAAAAATAAAAAACATTGCATTAAAACGCGTAAAAACATTAATACAATAACAACTAACATCACACCAATAGATTGAATGTTCATTATTTCGACTGCATTAAAGCCTTTGCTCGTCCCGTTCAAGCCAAACTAAAAGAAGAAAAAATAAAATGAGGAACAACAACAACATTAACAGCTAAGAGAGGGAGAGAGAGAACACTAGCCATGGCCACATCGACATCATTCACATTTTACAATAACACCAATAAAAAGCACTTCATGCTGCCAATCAATCAATCACTCGCTCATTCACTCACTAACTCACTTAAATGCAAGACACAAAACCCCACAAAGCACAGCATCTCGAGCTTTTCATCCAGCCAACTGCTATTGCCTGGGCTATTGCGTTTAGACCAAGTAACACATCTTCTTTAGATACTCATCGTTTTAAAGTTTTGTTTTATTTTGTTGTTTTGAACATTTGCACACGGCGTTTGTTAAATGTTCTCTACTGCAGGCGAAAAACCATTTATTTTGCTTCTTTCAAAACTATATGGGAATATTAAATTTTGTTTTCATGTTGTTTTGTTGTTTTTTTTTTATTTTTAGTGGTTCTATTTCGCTTTATAATGGGTAAGAGATGATTTGAAATTATTGTTACAAGAGATGGTCAAGTGTAATGGTTTTGTCATGATGTTGCATTTAATGCCCGCTTTTTTCTTGTGTTTTTTTTTTTTTTTTGTCCGTAATCATCGCCATCGTATACACCTTCATTGCTTAAAGACAGTGTGAAAATTATTAAGAAATACGAAAAAAAAAACATGCAATCTGAATATCGTAATTGAGATGGCAAAGTAACTTAATTGTGTCATTTTGTAGGGAATTAAAAAAGTTTGATTGGCCTGCTCATCCTCATATTATGATAGGATTTTTTGAGAAACTTTTCATCTCAATTTAATTTACTTTCAGAGTTTTTGCCAGAAATCTGCTGAGAAGAAATATTTTCTTCATATTTTGTTTTGTTTGAGATATCTGATCTTAGGTTTGAACCGTGTCTTTACGTCTAATAAGACAATACACTACCTACTAGACTAAGGCGACTTGAGATTTCATGTTAATGATAATTGCCATAGCTGTGCATATGATTGGAAAAATCAGGCTGTATGGTATTACAGGCCAGACTAGTCAGATATCCACAGTTGAAACTGAACGTATGATGGCACTAAGAGAGGATAGAAACCATTAAAGTTGTAAGGATAAAGAATTATACTCCAAGAAAGTGTTTCAAATGCTGAGCTTTCGACAATGTAGCAACTGCTTCGAAGGGGCCAGATCAAAGCAAATTCGGTTGGTAATATGGCAATGAAGGCGGTATAAAAAATGCTATACAATCGATGGAAAATATCTTTCATGGAAAGACATTCATCTGGATGGCAGCAAAATGGTTCTTTGTTTTATAAGAAATCACTGTGCAAAACTAAGGCATACAAAGGTACAAAGGATCAAATGCTACAAACTATGAACGTCGATCTTATGGTCGGAGCCCTATGAGAACATCAGGTCACATGACTATGATCTGGACTCTAAGAAATTAGTTGCAATTTCTATAATGAATCGCGCTAAAGCAAGGATGCATGTAGCCGGCTTGTTGATTCAATCTTCTGAATAATGGACTTTATTCCGTTAAGTACGTCTGAGGTATACGGAGTGCTCTAAAATAGTCTGCTTTTCGGACCACACTGAACCAACTGCACACTGAACAGCATTAGATGGAACATAGATATGACAGTCGTGGCAAACTTGTACAATGCAGAGAGATTGAAACACATTGATTTTATATTCTGACGCATTTGGTGTATTAAGGGAAGACCTTACATGCTTGATTACTGAAAATAGTTAGTCTTTTTGGCAGCACAAATAAAGCACACTGGTGGAGCATCAATTTCTTTATCAAGGTATAAGGAAGAGGAAAGCTTGCTCACTAAAAGACAAATATCAACTTCAACAATGGTAAGTATAGACAACAGCTTAGCTTCTAAAATCACCCCTGTTGTATGAGTTGACTTTATTTATAGTGGCCTACCGTTTAATATCATCAAGCCAAGCGATAGGTTTGAGAAGCTTTTTAATGGCAATTATTTACTATCATAAAATTTGCCAAAAAGTGCTGACAAGAGATGGCTGAAAGAAATGTTTTTTTTTTTTTTTGATATGTAAGAACTGAAGTTTGAATTCACGAGCATTTGCCCAATAACACTACTCAAGAACATTGTAAAGAAATGCTCAACTCCGAGTGGTAGAGAGCTTGATGTTGAGTATCGTGCCTGGAGAAGGAAACTTAAGAACCAACTGTGCAGAGCAAAACTGACTGCTTCAGTCAAATGCAAAATAGCTTTAAAGTTAATCCCTAAGCCATGCGAAAGGTTGGAAGGCCAAACAAGGACATAGTCTTAGAGAAGCAAGTCATGTTAGATGCTGCCCTTCCACTCTTACTGAACACATACCGAAACATTTTTGTTCTTACGTTCTGGTCAGTGTTCAAGTCGTCAGTATTATTAGAATCAGTATTATTAGAATTCAGCAATGATGCAAAGTTTGAAATTAAATTCACATTTTCTGCATTAACAAGAGCGATACAAATGTGTGCAACTTGTGTTCCGAAAGGCTTTTTATTTAATAGTTCCTAAGCGAGTGATAACATAAGCAAATTGAAGTATTGAAGTTCAATTTCAAAATTATTTTATTGCTGTTTATTGCTTTTCACTCTGTATTGCTTACCTTTAATACCAGCAAATGGCTCAAAAGAAAAGTAAGAATTATTCGTTGATTTTATTTCTTTTTCAATGAATTTTTTTTCGCCTATGCTCCAACAATAATAATAAAAAAATAAAATTAAAACAAGTTGCGTAGGTTTTCATTTAATTGTCGGCAATATTGTTAAGTTCTTATAATTCATATTGTTAATAATACACTTGATTGCTTTGTTGGCCATCTAGCTACACAGCACTGCACTGACCGTGCTGAGTGTGATGGTACCATGCCATACTCAAAGCTCATTGTACCAATAAGCCATTGTTGTCTATTTCGTTTCGGTACGTTTTTTTATTTTTCTTTTTTAGTTTTTATGGAGGTGGTGAGCTAAGGTTGAACTGTAATTAAGTGCATTGTTATAATTTTTCCCTCTCATCTTTAGAAACTTGCTTGCTTAAGTCGTTTGTTTCATTAAAGATTTCTGGTTACATGAAAATCCAGTAAAACCTATTAATTGTTGATAATTTGTTGCAGCAAATCCAAGGCGGGAAAATTGCGTATTGCTTGTGATATACTAAATTGATAAAAAAAAAGGAAACTCTTAAGTTTCAAGGGTTTAATAAGCCCAATAAGTGCGTTGTAAGCAATTGCTTGAATATTTTTATGGAGTTTTTTTTTTGAAAAGATTTTTCTTAAGTCACGACTTGATCGTCAGTGCTTAAAAAGTAGTTGTTTGTCTCATATGAATTAGTATTGTTTTTAAATTAACTATCATGTTTATCGCATAAATATGCAAATTTTATTTTCCAATATTTTTTTTTCATAAACCAACAAATGCTCCAAATGTTTTCAAAAAGGGTACAAAAATAAATACAAAAATAAATAAAAAAAACACACGTAAGTATAGTTTTTTTTTATATATTTGTTCGGGAATTTATATTGTTTTGTATTAATATGTCTTACAATATGATAAAGTTTTGCCAATACCTGTACAAATATATTCATGCACACATTTATTTTACTTTTATATTTCCAATAATACCCTGGTCCTCTTATGCACCATAACTATTGATCGGCAATTTGATCTGTGGAAATATAAATTGTTAAACGTTTGCTATGCTATCAATACAGCACAAAAAAAAGGTAAAATTTTTCCTTCTTTTTGAAAGAATATAAAACAAAACCAAAAAAACAAAACAAAACCAAAAAAAAAAAAACAGAATGGTACGTAACGACAACCCCTGCTGTGCACTTGTTTTAAGCAAAAGTTCACTGCAAACAAACAGCAGCACTAGCAACAGTAACAATAATACAAACAACATAAGCTTTATTATGCTCCTGTTGCTTAAGATAAAAAATTTCGTTGCTTTTTATTGGAAAAAAAAAACAAAAAATAATACGATTGCGTTGCTTTTCATTTCATATTTTTGTGTATATAATACAGCGGAAAATATAGTACTTAAGTACCTTTTTAAAGGTACTTTTCCTAATACAAAAATGAATTCCTGTATGCTAATTTTTGTTTTGAAAGATTGTATTGAAGTCATTAAACAAAAGACTTAAGAAACGAACTTGTTGTTCGTAAATGAACACACTTTTCTTATTCAGAATAAAAGTTACAAGTTGGATGTGGAAGTATAAAAACACTTAAATCATGTATGGCTCCATTTCCGGCACCACAGTCTTTAATTTTCTGTAGATTTGAAACAATTAAACATCACCGAAGTATCAGTGAAATCATTTTCATAGTAAACATAACGTATACAATAAGATTAAGAACAGTTTCCCGCTCTTCATCATATCTGAAGCTGTAACTGGTAAATGGCTAAAACCAATGCATTTCGTATCTGTACCCCGAGTGTAATGTCCAGTTATGTCTACGAAAAATAAGCTGAGGATTTTGGAAAGAATTTTCGAGCGCTTTTGCTTTATCTTTGGAATGTGCACTCCGAGTGCAATGTCCAGTAATTATTACGAAAAATACGCTGAGTAGTTTAAAATTTAATAATTTCATGCGCTTGCATACGTTCAAAGCGTTAACGGAGCTTATTACTATTTTGTTAATTTTGCACGCTCTATATGGTATTCCGAAACTAGAAAACTCACTTGAAAGTTCAGTGGTTTTGCCATATTTTACCAACTTATCTACTCTCCAGTTTTCCAGAATACAACAATGTCACGGTAGCAATATGAAGTATATAAATATACGGCTGTGCCGTATTGTGGCAACTATTGGTAGATCTTTACATTATTATTTTAGAAACTGGTGGTGCTTTGACACTCGCTAAACTATCAGAATGAATGGTAATATTTCTTGCGGAGATGTTGTCATTAATTAAAGGTCGCTTCAAAATCCCTGTAAATATGCTTTTATCTGTACTCGATATACTCTGCTACCAGCAATCACTATTTCACCTTGGTTGTAAATACTGTAATGGAGAATAGACCTCGAACTATAAAAATGGCCAATACATGTTAACAAAAGGCATCATTTCTAGGCAACGACAGATGTACAGCAATTAACGAATACTTATTGGAGCACAACTATAAGTTGGTGGTTTTATTTGAGAAATTTCATTATTAAACTGAAATGCTGTGGGAGATGCTATGCTGAAGATCCACATTCCCTAAAAAGAACGTAAAAAATACTTAAAAATAATGGATTTATTTCATTTTGGGTTTACCATCGTTTTCTAACAAAAGACTTAAGAAACAATCTTTTAAGTTATGACCATTAAAAGAATTTATTTGAAATAAATTTTACGTCTGCACTCACCAGTAAAGTAGCAGTTAAAGTACCAATTTCACTATTTCATTCGTACCACGTATCACTGTTCTTGATTTGATTCGATTATTGACTGGCAAATATTTGTGTATAACTCTATAGTTTTGTATGTCCGACAAAGTCTGCGTAAATATGTTTTTTTTTGTTTTTATTGAAAGCGCAAAAATTCACAGGAAGTGAAAATACACAGCAGTGCTCTCGTATTAAATAAAAGCCCAAAAACAGTGAATCCAAAAAAAAAAAATTGAAAAGAGTAAATATTCAGAAAAGATTGTCATCATATGAAAAATGTAAAAACGTTTGCAATTTGACACATTTTTCGAAAGCATATAAACTCTGTTGTAGTCGTTTTATTCTATCTCCCTCTCTCTCTCTCTCTCTCTCTCTCTGTAAAGAAAAAGGTTTTCTTATACAGAAGAAACGTAATGTAGATGAAAGGATGATTTTTGTTTATGGTAATGAAACAACAAATATAAGATTGTTTTAAATTTAAATATTTTTGTTTCGTTTACTTTGTCTTTTTGTTTTTTTTTTATTTGTTTTGCATGTTTCAGTCAGTGAAGAGACCAGACCAGGCCAGACCAGACCATATGTTTAAATATTTGTACGCCACTTTAAAGTGTATTTTTTTGTGGCACAAAAAAAAAGTAAAAATTTAAATTCTTTCACTTTTTTACAGAAATTTATTTAAAACGTGGAATATTTTTAATAAATTATTATGTTTATCCACTTTGCCTCTCGCTCTCACTGTCGGTTTTAACTGATATGATGTGAGTTTTTATTTGGGGTTTCTGTGGAGCTAAAATTAAAAGCTTTTTGAAGTTTACTAATAATCCTCCGTGTTTGGAGATAAACGCTGACGCTGACAAAAAAAAACTGTTCACAATTAATTATTGTTAATTTCTGTTCTCAGATAACAGGTAGAATTCCATTTTTATTTTGCAATTTTAAATATTTTTTAAGTGGCTTTCGGGAATTTTAAGAGACTGTATTATAAGATTTTTAGATTTCATTTTTTTTGCGCCTGTAAATACAAATGAATTAAGCAATTAAGTGTTTATTTTAAATCTAATATCAGTTGAGTACATGCAATTTTTGCTTTTTTCTTAATAAAGAAATATTTTGCATCATTCAGACAGAATACGGAAAAATTTCAAAAATTTTATTAATTTGTTTCTGTTCATACAAGTTAATCAATTATTTAATCAAAAGAGTATAGAAAAAAATATTTGAAAAATATTCTTTCAAATAAGTTCAGGTTAACTACATATAGACGTTTGGTAGACAGTCAATCAGTCTCATGCCAAGGTCAAATGAGACAAGTACAGTACCCGGAAGTCAAGTTGACACATTGTACGCCTCATGCCCAAACTCAGTAGGAAAAATAACAAAGAATCGTCTGTGCTTGATATGTATAAACTTCGAAAATGTTTTTGACACGCAAAGCCAGTTATTTATATTAGGTTTTCTGGAACATAATCGCACACCCGTTAAAATTATAAGACTCATCAAGGACTTAAATGCAAACGCTACACTTCGAATTCTTTAGTGTACAGCTTTCTAGTTGTGTACGAGACGTAATAGAGATGTCAGTACCACAGGATACGAATTTTCTGATGTCTTCAATGCAAATTACACACTCATAGCTTCTCAATATGCAATCTTAATTGACAATGGTCCTGAAACCTACATTTCGAGACAAAAAAGAGAAGGAATGTGTTTGAATTCATATTACGGGTAAGCATTTTGGAAGAATTTAATACTGCCGATCTAAATCAGTATGGTCTACATGATAATCTGAAGCAGCTTCCCACTCCACTAATGTTGTGTGGGTTAATTTTATTCATACGTAGCTACAACTCCGAATGATAGATTTTTTCTTTGAAAAACTTTTCATAGCAATTTTTTATGCTTTTTTAAATGTTCCGATTGACTTCATTAAATTATGCATTCTCCGCTTATTTTACGGAAGGACTGAACTTTGTTGGTAGGACTTATGCTGGAATTGTAGAATTTTCGCCTGTTCATTTCACTGGCCCCTGTTATATAGAAAATTATTTTGATAATCCCTTGAATAACTGCAGCAGGCGTTGTGAATCTGTAAAGGAGGAAGATACTATCTTACACTTTATGTGTCTGGATCCTGCTCTTGTCATGAAGAGGAGAAGGTTTTTATCCTCAGTATTTCGACCTAGCTTCTCATACCACTTATGTTGTGTGTGTTAATTTTATCGGTGAGTGGTAGAACATACAGTTTAAAGTCGACTTCGAAGGACAGATTTTTTTTGAGAAAAGTTTTCATGGCAATTTTATTTACCCTCAGAGTTTTTGCAGAAGAGGAAGTCGTCGGAGAAATATTTTTCATATTTTGATTTGATCGAAATGTCTTATCTGAGGTTTGAACCGTGGCCTCATGTTTAATAGGCCAACATACCTACTAGACTACGGCGGCTTCGTATCGTCCTAATTTATCCAGACGTGTAGAAAATATTTGCTTGCCGATTTGGATATTAGTAATGGGTGGCCTAAATGAGACCTTATACTTCATCGAAGGAAGACTCGTTTACCTAACCCGACGCATGCTCCGTTTACATATAGGCTCATAAGTGAGTGAACAAAGAAATTATTAGTGTGATTTAAAAAATTTTTAACATATGTCCCATCCCATTAAGTGACCACAAAGCTCTTAAAGCAAAAAAACATCCATTAAAAAAAATATAGTGCATATGGTAAAATTTAAAAACTTTGGATTTTGAGTTAAAATATTTTTTTTATAGATATGCCTCTTGCTACTAAGTGCCCACAAAGATCTTAAAGGAAATGGTCTAAGTTTTCTTTTGAGGAAAAATAAAAAAAAACTTCAGTTCGAAAAAAATGGGGGAAAATGAAATTGGTACATGTGCCAAATATTGAAAAATCTTATTCTTGAGTTAAAAAAAAATTTTTTTGATAGATATCCCACTCGCATCCCATTAAGCGATTATAAAGGCCTTAAAGGAAATTGTATAAGCTTTCTTTTGAGCAAAAAACAAAAAAAGGGCCCAAATTGAAAAAAAATTAAAAAAATTTTAAATTAAAAAAATTATTTTTGGAAAGATTGAAGAAATAGCTATCTAATATCCTTTGAAAAATTTTTGCTAGGACCAATAGGTGAAAAGTTACACACATTTTAAAAAAACCCTGTATGAGCAAAATGTCCAACTTTGACCCCCTCTAACTCCGGCAGTTCATGACTGATAGAGCTGAAAATTTGTGTCTGGCCAACTATCCAATTGTCGTCAAAATCGGAAGACATCGATTTTAAAAATTGGGTCACTTGACACGAAATTGTCCATATACATTACAGTTACTCAGTTATCACATGATATTTGTAATTGATCTGCTTTTGAAGTTAAGATTTACATACACTAACTGGCAAACACAAAACTGCTTTATATAAATAAGGAAAGCAGTAGAATGTGTTCCTGACAAGTTCACCAAGCAAAAGAAACAGGAAATAAAAAAAGGCACAATAGGTTACTTTTCGAATTTAACTCACTTACTAAAATTTGTTATTGAGTCTTTTGCTTAAGGAATGCATGATTGATTAAATGTCTGTGTCTACAAACGTAATTTAAACCCTTTACTTTTTATAGTTCCTATTATCTTACAATTACATTTTCTTCATGTAACTGCATGTATACAAATCACTATTCAAATGAAATTTTTATATAAAAAAATTTCTCCTTTCTCTAAAAGCTTCAGAAAATAAAGGTCACATTAGACATTCTTGAGACATGTTAGAAAAATGCAACATCCATTAAAAAATTTCTCTTTTCTTATTGTTATTAATTAAAGAAAGAAAGAAAGAAAGAAAAAAAAACTGTTTTTATTGTATTTTATTGTACTGTATTGTACTGTGTCTGTAGTACAGACAATAATTTCTAAATTAACATATTATAATACGCCTGTCCCTTTTTTAAATGTGCAACAGGTTATCCTACAGCCAAAAAATTAACACGATAAAAATGGGGAAACGAAAAAAACCAGACACTTGTACGTAATGTAGCCAAACACAAGACAATACAATGCATTGAGAAATATGTATGTTGCGTCTTGTAAACATTGTATGTACATACATACATATGTGGTTGAGTAAGTACATGAAATCCAAACAACAATTGATTGATTACCACAGAAAAATTACAACAACAATGTAAATTGTAGAGATTTAAATTGTAAAACTTTTAAAATTTTTTTTCTCTTGAATTGGGATGCATTATAATGCAACAAGCAATAATTCATATAAAAATTCTTTTAAATTGAACATGATTTCAATGAAAAAAAATATTTCTTCACACAGACACAAATAAAATTGACAAGTATTCAGATGATCACCAGCATGCAAGCCATCAAGAAGTTTAAGAGACAGATGGACCAGCAGACAGACAGAGAGACAGACAGACACATCGACAAGGAAGGAAAGTTTTATTTTCTCCTACAACATGAATATGAACATATGAGCACATGAGTACATTATTTATTAAAAAAGAAAACGAAGGTGTTTTCTTTAGATACGCATTTCAATTGCCATGTCATAGATAATTTAAGAAATTGTTTCCATTGAAAATGATTTGTCTTTAGAAAAAAAAAAAAAAACAAGAAAAAAATTATTGAAAAGAAATAATAAATCCACATAAAAGCTTATTAAGGTGGAGTTGGTGTACACCTTAGATTAACCGCGATATACCATACATCATACATAAGCTTTCTATATGCACTTTAAGAAAAATTACCATTTTTGTCGCATTATTTTTCATCGTATCTGAGTAGTAGAAAGTATATTAAACTACGCTACGGTAAAATGAATTAAATATTTTTATTAAATTAAATGTTTATTTAAAAGTTGTTATAATCTATTATTACTAATAAATCTATGTATGTATGTGTGTGTTTGTTTTAAGGCTCGTGCTTCACCTCTTAACCTGCCATAAACAAGCTCAACGGTGTAGAGTTTACATGTTAAGCCATAATTTTGCTTCATAATTTGTCTTTTCCAAAAAAAAAAAAAATTATCCAAAAAATAACTGCTACCATTGCCACAAGCATTTGCTTAAATTTGTATAAAAAATAGCAACAACAACAACAACAAAATATAAAAAGTCTACTATTAATTTGACAACAATTCACTCAGGCTTAATTTTCACAAAAACTGAACAAAAACAAACAAAAAATAATCATTAAAACCAAATAAATAAAGGGAAGTATGCCCAATAGAACGGGGAGTCTTGGTGCAGTGCTTAAGCAGCAAAACTATAAACTTGAATATTGAGAGTTCTCCTGTTAATAATTCATCCATGCATCCCTCTCACACCTCAGGGATACCGACATCAACATAGGAAGGTCAGAGCATATCTGAAAAAGATGTAGACTTAGTGAGCAGTATACAATTATTGTTGTGAAGTCGCCGTAGTCTAGTAGGTAGTGTGTTGGCTTATTAGATGTAAGGCCCGAGTTCAAACTACAGGTCAGACATCAAAACGAAAATATGAAAATATTTCTTCGGCGAATTCCTCTCAGCAGATTCGTGGCAAAAACTCTGAGAGTAAATAAAATTGCACATAAAAAGCTTCCCCAAAATCTGCCGTTCGTTGTCGACTTTAAACTGTAGTTCCCGCCACTCATGTATAAAATTAACACACACAACATAAGTGGTGTAAGAAGCTTGGTCGTAATCCTGACTGAAGGGTTGTATGTATGTATGTTGTGAAGAGGCGCCTTAGTGCAGCAACCCTTCTATCTATTGCACTTAAAGCACACTTTATAAGGCAGCTCTGTAATGTCTCCTCTAAGCTCATTGTCCTGACAAACTTCCAGATAATGCTCGGTTTCAACAACAACAAGTATTTCCTTCTGGGATGCAGTAATACCTAACTGATACCAAGAGTGTCACAAAATCTATATGTGTGGCACGAGACAATCCCGAATAAGTGTATTTTGAGTTTACAGTGACCTGCTAAGAGACTCGTTATCAACTTCATATTATTTCTTGATAGTCTAATACATCTCCTCTTTTTATAATTTCGCAACAAAAGCTTTATCTGAATAAAATCCACTTGGTTTATAAAGCAAATCTTTGGCCCTCCTTATCTTTCTTTTCATTGATTATTCTCTTTTACAGAAGGCATTGATTCCAGTTAGCAACTCCTTCTTTCTAGAACCTAATCTCTATCAATATAGAAATTTGTTAGGAAATGTTGTTTTTCAACAATTCCACATTTCTGAAAGAAACCGAAATATAAAGGATTTTTAATTTGCCTTTCTTCTTCACATCTTCTTTCTTTCTAACGCATAAAATTTATTTATTTTAGTGCAAAATACTGATACAAAATACATGTTTTAACAGTGAAAATATATTGATAATCTAAAACCAAAGACTTAAAAAACGAACTCGATCAGAGTGTTTAGGTAGGTAGGTAACAATGTACACTTTGAATTCTTCTCTCCGAATTATACCGACAATGAATTATTTAACACATTCAGGCTCAAATAGTTGAAGGTGGCTTATATATCACGGACATATTGACCAATTTTAGAGTGTTAGTACGGATGTACAGATTTCGGAAACTGTTAGATCTCATGTAGTTGTAAGAAGCTCAATATTATTGATCAAAATCAATGGATCGTACAGTTCTACGTTATTAAGATTTGTAGTCACCGATCTCGTTTTTAAATAAGCTCTAGGTTTCGCATCTGTGTATGAGTATGGGCTTAACACGCATACTATTCTATTGTTTTTAAGATTACCATGTAAATCAGTTAACATCCAGTATTAGGCTTTGTTGGTGGGTTCATCAATGAATAAACCTCTTCTAAGTTATTGTTATAGAGAAGAGTGAAGCATGAAATATTTAGAATGTTCTTTCTTTTATATGGTAAAAGTTGATTATGCCTCTCAGCAGGCTTCTGGAAAAGCTCAAAGAGTAAGTAAGTTTTTGAGAAACTTTTCATGGCAAATTTTATTTACTCTCAGATTTTTTGCCAATAGTATGCTGGCAGGAGAAAAACACAAAAATAAAGAATAAAGTAATATGGATTTTGCAAAGTTTTTACAACAATTAAACTAAAAAGTTTTTAAATATTATATTGCAATATAAAAGCTTTAAATAAAATAACATTTAAATTTAGATCTGTGAGCTTTAAAATTTTTAGTTGTCTACTTTAAATTCTCACTGACAAACAAAATTTTAGTAAGATTTGTTAGAAATAGAGAATAAAACTTCGTAGGTTTGGTTAGGGTAGGTGCCTTCACCACATATAAAAACTCGTGAGGAGACTACATTAGGCCCGTCATTCTACCACAATCCATTAAATTTTAAAAACAGCAATGCGCGCAACTAGTAAGAATCCTATAGCTTAGGCCACCTCGTCCCATGTTCTAAATTCAAACAGTTCAGTTAGGGATGCCAAAAATATGCTGTTGCTAGTATTCTCGCATAAATTCGTACGATTATAGGCCGGTGACTCATTAAATGACATGTCTCTTCCTAAAGCAACATTCTGGACCTATGTCCCCTTTTCTTTCTCGTCGTTACAGTTTCTGCAGAAGTCGTTATCAGACGCCAGTGTCTCGTTACAACTACTAGGAGGTTCTTAAGAAACGCAAATTTTGTCCTGCAAATAGCCATATGAGGTCAGATCTATTTGGTCTCCATGCAAGTGACATCAAGCTTGCAAATAGCATGCTACAGTTGTCAATTCGTGAGACAAAGATTAGTTGTTTAACCCTTCCGGGGTTAAGATTTAAACCAGTGATCAAACAGATATTCTCTTCTATAGAGGGCTAACATACATAACATAATTTTGGGTCAACTCTTCAGCATCTCACACCACTTATGTTGTGTGCGTTAATTTTCTACATGAGTGGCGGGATATACAGTTTATAGTCGCCTCCGAACGACAGATTTTTGAGAAACCTTTAATGGCAATTTTTATATATACTCAGAATTATTTTGCCAGAAATCTGCTGAGAAGTCGCCGATGATATATTTTTTCATATTTCAAATTGTTTAAATGTCTGACCTGATTTTTGAACCGTGGCCTGATGTCTAACAAGCCAACACACTACCTACTAGGCTACGGCGAGGGAAATATGTGTAGCAAGCTAAGCAGTAAGCCTAACCAAATATAGTATAATAGCCAATGAAGGAAGTAAGTATATCTCTAAATTGTTATATCTCCAGACAACTTCTATTGTATTAGTTATACCCGTTTAAAAATATATAGAAAATTTAACTTCTGCATATAAAATTACACTAAATTCATAATAGTGACAGAAGTTGCTAACAATGGTTACTTCCTTACATCCAAACCAAAAAAATAAAAAAAATTTAATAAGCTTTAAATATTTAACTCAGCAGCAAGAAAATTTAGCAGCAAATTGGTATCAAACGTGATTCTTAAATAATGCAGATTTGTTTTCTTATTATTATTGTTGTTGCATTACATTTTAAATAAAAAAAGGATTGTTTTTAATACAATATTACGTGACCAATAATTGCCATAATTCCCCCAACACGATTTCAATTTTTTTCCCTCTTTATTTTTCTCCTTTTTTTTTGGGCTGCTAAACTGTTAAACTTTTAAACTGCAAAAAATGGCATTTTATTACCTGCAAAATTTTACAGGTGTCTGCAATAAGTTTCGTTTCTCTCTCTCTCTCGATTTCATTTGTCTACGTACCATTAACAACTTTGTGTCAATGACAGTTCAATGTGTAACCTTTTACTGTTCCTGTTGCTGTTAGTTGTTGCCAATGCAGTTTGGTTGTGGCAACAATTTAAATAGTCGAGTAGGAAAAAACCAACAAAAAAAAAATTGTTTTTGAAATAAAAGTAATAAAGTATACACGGATTTTTTTGTTTATTTATTTATAATTGCTGTTGATTTTGTTTTTAAATGTTTTTTTATTTTTTACTTTTTTTGTACTTTACTTTGCGCAAAGTGTTTATCGTTTATTTCCTTTATTTTTTTGTGGTTCATTGGCTTATTTTTTTATAAATTTTTTCCTTCTTTGTGTCGCAGTATTAAGCCAACGTTTATTTGAGAATTTGTGGCCATATCGATGCATGTTGGCTTATTTGCTTTTTCCATCTCTCTCTCTCTCTCTCTGGTGATTTTTTGTCGTTTATGCAAATCGTGACTTTGTTACGTTTTACAGTAGTACATGCCACCAATATAACAGTCATTCAATCACTCACCCAATCATTCATTCACTCAGTAACTTATTCTGTCACAATTTGGATTTTGTTTCTTTTTTTTTTTTTTGCTTTTCTTTATTTATTTACGTTTTTAAAGCTGCAGAATAAAAATCTGTGTATGTACGTATGTATTTATTTAGTTTTGCTTGTATTTCGTATTTTCGGGGAGTGTAGTGATTTGTAGGTCTTCATGTATTTCTCTTACTGCATATGTGTACGTGTGTTTGTTTGCGTACAATTTATGTCTGTTTATAGTAAATTGATTGGGTTTTTATTTCATGTTGGATTGATTGATGAGGATTTATTGTCAAGTAGTTTTGATTTGTTAGCTTGTATTGTAAATCGTAATAGCTTTTGAGTAGTGAAATTAGAAGAGACACATTTGATCTCAAATTTCTAATTAGAAGCTTGATTTCTGTCTTACAGAAATATAAAAAAAAATGATCCGTACAATCGACTCTCAAGCATTTACACTAACGTGCCTTATCACAAGACCACATTTTATTTTAAACAAGATTCTCCCAATGAGTGCAGTAATAGTTATCAAAGTTTAGTTCTTTTAGCGGCCAAAAATTGTGCAATTTTTGCAGTGAAAATTTGAATGAATTTAAAATTAAAAATGCAATCGAGTGCCTATAATATGAACACAAGTGGAATTCGTATTCTATTAGAAATTTTTGCCGAACATAACAGCTTCAATTTCATTGAAATCCGTAGAAGATAATTTGATTTTGATACCAAACTGATAGACATACTAAATGCCCAACAGGGAGTTCCGAAATTTGACAATTAGTTGATGGTGTCCATCTCGTTGAGGCTACGTCTCTCAAATTTATTATCAAGAATTAAGAAGATTATTATCTATTACCACCAAATAGCCCTTGACGGATATAGCATTCAACAGCACGTGCTGTTTCATCAAAATTTCATTAATTTTAATCAGTGATGAGGCCCTTTTCTATAGAAACTGGTGCGCTAACAAAATTGCTGTTTGGTAAGAACTTTGCGATGGAGTATGTCATTACAACCCTTCAAGACCTAGCTTCTATCTTCTCACACCACTAATGTTGTGTGTGTTAATTTTATGCATGGGTGGCGCGACCTACAGTTCAAATTCTATTTTGAACGGCAGTTTTTGGAAAAACTTGTTCATGGCAATTTTTATTTTCACTCAGAGTTTTTACCAGAAATCTGTTGAGAGAAAGTCTAATTGTACATAATAAAGAAAATTTTGTTTCAAGTGGTACGAACAATAAGCAGCCTTGCTCTGGATAACTTAGATCGTGTTGATTTTATATATGAGTGTCGGAACCTACAGTCCGGACGCCAGATTTTGGAGAAAGTTTTCATGGCAATTTTATTTTGCCATAAATCTACAGAGAAAAAGGTGCTGAAGAAATTTTTTTATATTTCCTTTTGTTGGAGATGTCTGATTTGGGGTTTGAACCGTGGCCTCATGTCTAATAAGCCAACAGACTACCTACTAGACAGCGGAAGCTTTATATTCCATATAACATTGAAAACTACATTGCCTACGATCGTACGATTTGCCCCGGTTAGAGTTTTTCTTGTGAGGTAAATGCATAGCGATCCTCAAAGCCAATATAACTCATGCCATCAGTAAAATTTTATCTGTTTCAAGTGCCAGAGTAAAGGAAAATCCTGCAATCAATAATATCTCACGGCACTCTGCTATAGTCACGGCAAAATCAAGAAAAATCATGCAATCAATAATATTCTTAACGATGCTAAGAGCTGTGTGGAAGTTTCCAGCTATGCTGTATGAAATTTTCCGAAATTGTGCTAACTTCGATCGATGTCGAAAGATTACTGTATATTCTTTCAAACAAGCTACTCTATATGTAGTTGGATGGCCATAGTATTTAGAACACCAAGTTTGGGCTCATAATGAGGTACTTAGGACCTTCTTATGTTTGTAAAAATTTATCTCCACAATGCTGGTAAATGCTATAATTTGCCTGGTCGGGATTAAAGATATGCTGGTTATCAAGGAGTGCATACACTGATCAGAAAACTTGTTGGTCCAACGAACTACGTATGTATTGGTTGCTGCAGCTTAGAGCTTCTACTTGGTTCTAAGTTTTCATGTACATATTCACTAATAATGTTCCACGACCTGCCTAAGCTCGAACTGTCGCGATTTACACTATGTGAATGATCATGGTAATCCTTATCTCTCGTAGGCCACATTGTATCTTATGGTATGATTTTTTAGTTCGATTTACAATACAATTGAATTCAATTGGACAGAAAGTTTCTTGGAAGAATTATATGAGTTTTCCTGTCATGAAGCAAGAACGAATTTTGGATTTTAAGGCAAGTTTTTCTTCTCCTTATTCAATAGAAAAGGTGATGGGAGTACTTGAACTTTTTTCAATATAAAAATTTAAAATGCTAAAATTCTAACCCGAAACGTTTCAATATAAAGTTTTATTTTAAATTACTAAACGTTTGAACAAACTCTCTGTTTAGTCTTAACCATATGGAGTAAATTAATCATGCGAAGTAATAAAATACCCCCCCGCCTCCCCCTGAAAAAAAATTATGCTTAAAATTCCCATTGGGTTAGTAATCATTTGAGCAAAAACAAAATAAAAATTGTTGTTACCAAATAATGTCAACATAATGCCAACAGGAATTATACAACTACAACGTACAATTTCAGACAACTAAAAATAAAATATTAAAAAAAAATCGTGGTAATAAAAAACAAAGTAACCAAAAAAAACCAGGCAGAGATATTTGTCATACCTACCAATATAAAAAATCGATCAATTTTTCATACCTTTTGAAATGGCTTTTGACAACAGCCAGGCCAGCGAGTCTCTTGTCAACTTTAAGACCCTTTGATATGATTTTTTGTATTTTACAGGTTGTTAAACACACTCAAGTGTAGGTAATACGGAGCATAAGTAAAGCAGCCCAACGCCAGAGATCAAACGGAAAGCAAACGATATTTGCCGCCAAAGTTGATGTTGCACCAATTGCTGAACCACACACACACACACAGCCACCTACAGTCACAGTCATATTGTGTGTGTGCCACACAGTTATGAATGTTGTTGCATGTTCATGTAAATTTTATACAAAACATTTAACATGTTCTAATTTTTATGTTTCATTTGCTTTATAGTTTTATGTAACCCATATACACCAACGAATAGCCTTATAGCTGCTTATACGGAAAGAGAAGGTTTCTTTTATGTGTTACATACACATAAACATTCTATTTTATTCATCTGTTTAAATGCAAACCAATCACGTCAGCTTTTTTTCGTCTTTTTTCTTTCTTTCTTACAAATTTTGAACAGACCAAAAAAATAAATTTCATATTGGAACACCAGCTCCAAAGCTAAGGAAGGAATTATATGGCAAGCCAAAGTGAAATGTAAGAGTAAAACGCATACGAATCGGTTGTAAATTCAAATTGCGTTTACACAGTTAAAATGCGATCAATACGCCCGATTTTCTTACCTTTTTTTAATTTTTTTGTTTTTTTTTTTGGGAAAGATTTGATTTTGTGCAGGAACGTGCTGCCATTAGTAGAAACACCATTTCCAATATGAATCGTAAATTGATACATTTTAGTACATTTTTTTAAGACACAAAGGATAACAGAAGCCTAAAAAGTATTACATTTCTTAGAATAATTTTGTTTTTATCAGAATCGGCTGCATTCCACGGAAAATAGAAATCAGCTGTCTTTTATAGAGAAATCTTGTTGTAGAACGAAAGTGTTTAATAATACCTTTAGCAGCTGTAGATAATAGGTTGGAAATTTAACTGATTTATCACTATGCATACCACATGGTTCCATTTAAAATTCAATACTGTTACGTTTTTACCTTTTAAAAACGTTTAAAATATGAGTTCGTAGATTGCAAATAAAATAAAAATAAATTTGTGTTTTAGTTTTAATTAAATTCTTTATTGTTCGCACAATTCTGTGTGCCACTGTTCACAACTTGATATAAACAAAAACAATTGTTTTGTTTGTTATTCTTCTTTACACTCTTTTGCGTAAGGAGATCTTCAAACCACGATTATTCTCTTCAAACACCGCGCGTCTTCACATAAGACTGACTGAATTTTTTACTGACTCGTTGCCTGCTTTGTCTTGCCTTTTATATTGCAGGGTAAACAGTCTGATGAATGCAAATGAGTTCGCCTTCTCGAAATCTCTATAAATGTAAACAACTTATTCTTTGATTATTTAGGGAATTATGGTACTCCAAATAGCCATGGTCAATAACAAACATTGACCATGGGGCCAGCGTATTCCAACTATTTAGTGACAATTCTATGAGAAAATGTCAACATTATTAGTATACTTCTACTCACTTATAGATTATCACCTTATTGTGCCTTTACAAGAACTCAATGGGCTATACTGACGAAGAGTTATTCACTCTTGGATAGAGTCACTAATGCTAGAAACACAGTTGGCGAGCAGTAACTCAGAGCAGTAACTAAGGTGTTATGCAAGTCGTGCTAAGGATCAGTAAAACTAGAACCTGGTATACTCAAATAATCCAGTAAACAATAAAGTGTCTTGAATACCAATTGTAAATATGCCTTGGCAGCATCATGTATGCTCTGCAATGGTCGTACTCTCAATTTTGTTAAGAAGAAGAAACATGAAAAAGATAGACATAAAAACAAAAGCAATTAAAAGAAACAAAAACGAGTAGATTTTCAAATCTATTGAGAAACCCGCAGATATCTAAAAACCGTAAGTATATTCAATAGAAAGTAGTACTCTTGGGCATCATCTTAGATTTGATGGCAGATTACCATGCGAAATAAGAACTTTCCGCGGTGCTGATGATCATAGGATTATAAGATACATTATAGAGATAACGGAGAGGTAGATTGAGGAACGCACATTAGATCGTATCGACACATTACTAAAGTGCTTATGCTCTCGTAGTTCGCCATCCAATCGTAATAAAAATGTAATAAATATAAAACAATAAAGAATTCCCGCACTATGTTGCCATTGGTTCGTAGTCATTAGGGTTTCCTTGAAATTTGTTTTCGATCCATTACCTCATGCTGTATCTGCATACCCTGTAATAGCTGGCTTAATAAAAAAATATCATATGCATACTCGACCGTATTGTTCCTTCATAATTTCTTTGCTGTGTGTTTGATTTGTTTCATAGCAAGCATAAATTGAAACGCTAGTTAGAGGTAAATGGAGAGTTCAAAGATTAGGTGAACTCTTCCTCATTTCTGACAATTCAAAGGATAAAAATACTTCATACTGTGGAAATGGTGTTGTAGTTTTTGTTACAAACCATTTAATTTTTTGTCCATTTTTTTTTTTTTTGGTAAATTTCAAGTGTGTGTTTGTGTCTTAAGTCTTTTGACTGTGTTTTACTCATTTAATGTTTTTGTGTGTGATTTTTTTTTTAAGTTTTAAGTTTTTATTTTCAAATTTTTTTTTTGTGTTTTTTTCTGATTTCGATTTGGTTGGCAGGCGATATTCGTGCATAAATTAATAAATATTTTCGGACCGCACACAATGTTTAACATGTTTTATTAATTCAATTTGTGCTTAAATTAACGTGTAACTGCAAAATATTGAGTTACTTTTTTCTCTCTCTCACAATATCGTTCAGATACAAAATGTTGTTGTTGTTGTTGGTGTTGTTATTATTATTAATGTTGTTGCAACATTAATGTACATGTCTATAGTAAATACTTGTGTTGTATTTGGTTACTCAAATTTAAACACAACGCGAACGACCACTACTCTGTATTTATAACGACAACAGCCACTAAAGGTAACAATGAATGAAAGACGAAATGAATCACGACAAGAGTATTACAACAACATTAGTAAGAACAACATATTAAGGCATGATGCCACAACATGAATGTGTTAAAACAAAACAAAATAAAATGTAAATTAATATTGTAGAGGAGATGTTTTTGAATATATTTTATTATGTTCTTAAATTTATCAGAGTGCGGGATATAATATCTGTTGCAGAATGTATCAATGCTTTCCTTGTAAAAGATACAATTTTTGAAAAGAATGCAAAAAAAGTATTGCGTATTGAAAGGTACACTTTGTAATCCAAGCTTAAATGCTAAATTTTTGTTTCATTTTCAAACCCTGGTGCTGGCAGAATGCATTGAGGCGTTTAAACAGCCAAATAACACCAAGAAATTATTGACTGCCTTTCTTTGGCGTGAATAGTGCTTTTGCTTTTCCATCTTTTTTTTTCATTTGTCTTGAAGAAATCACATGACATTCGTACCATAATGAGAACATAAGTTGCCATGTGTCTGTTGTTAAAATGGCCCTGTTAAGTAGGCTTTGCGTTGCAACATAAAATAAAATTAAATGAAAACAAAACAAAAAATACAACAACAACAATATTTCCTGAAAAGAAAAGATTTCTTTTTTCTACTGTTGGATATTAGGTTCCTTGTTTCTTTTTCTTTTTTTTCCAAGTTACTGCCAGTGTTTCAGTAAGTTTGTTTTGCCACTAAATTGCGTGATTGTTTAGCGTTTACAATATAAATTGCAAGTATAAACACGTTGCGTTCAATATGCAAAAAGAACTCGTTAACATGCGTTTTTGATATGAGCATTTAGATTGTAAGCAAATAATGGCTGAAATAAGTCACAAACATACAAAAAAAAAAATAAAAACAAAAACGAAGGAAGCTGAAAAATGAAACCAATTTTTAATATCCCTTTTGAAAATCAAAATATTATTGTTTACATACATACAACATTGTTGCAATGGCTGTTGTTGCTTTTGAGACAGAATGAGAAGAAGAAGAAGATTAAGTACCACATTTTTAAGCAATAAAAGGTAATTAAGGCTGCATACCTTAGCAAAGGAAATCAATACTCAAGAGTATAATGAAATGATATAAAAATTTTTGAAATTATTGTAAAAACCAACACGTGAATACTTAATTAATCAATTTAAAATATGTTTGCAAAACAGCCCCATATGGCTTCAGAGATTGTAAGCAATAAAAGGACATGACTAAACAATCAATCAAGAATACAAAAACAGTAATGGAAATACAAAATTAATTGAAATAGAATAAATAAATAAGCAAGTAAAAGAAAAACAATTAAAGTTTAATGCCTGTTTACAGGTTATTTGAAAAAGACATTTAAAACGTTTTAAATCCAACCAAAATTGAAGCATCAACGATACTACCTACAGGTTGTCTACAGATTGTTATTTTTGCTTCAAGAAAACTCCAAGGAAAGTTAACCACAAATGGTGTTTTCATAAATTCCATTTTTTTTAGTTGAGAGCATATGGTTTCCACAATACCTTCACCTTACAGAATTTGCTGCATTTATTTTTGCTCCTACCCATGTATGTTCACACTAACGCAGTTCTTGGGTTATCCAGTTGTTCTTCGGTTGACAAGTGCTTCTAGGGCCTTCCAGGTGATACTATCGAACCTCTGCTGATGCTATAACCCATCGACCTAAATTTTATGCATTTGATTTGTTTCAAAATGAATTGCTTGTTTGTTAAGTGCCAGAAATCCCTCCTGCTGACAATGTTGAGAATGAATATCTAGACATTCTAGAATACTCACAAACATACATAATTTGTCAGTACAATTCTTCAATCAGTATTACGACCTAGTTTCCCACACCACTTATGTTGCGTGTGTAAATTTTATACATGAGTGGCGGGTCCTAAGTTTAGAGTCGACTCCGAACGATAGATTTTTAAGAAACTTTTCATGGAAATTTTATTACTTTTCGAGCTTTTGCCAGAAATCTATTGAGAGGTAGACACCAAAGAAATATTTTTTCATATTTCGTTTCGTTGGAGATATTTGACCTGGGTTGGAAACGTGGCCTCACGTCTAATAAGCCAGCACACTACCTACTACACTTCTACTAGTTTATACAAAACTTCACATTTCCGAGTTTACGACGTTTATTTCTGGCTTGAACAGATTTTAACAGACTGCAAAAAAACAAAGCAAAGAAGTCCACCTTAAACACTATCCAGAATTAAAGCTTCATTGATACTATGGGATCTCGCCCTATGATATGATCGATCCACACTTATAAATATTCTGCATGAAATAATTTCACTGTGGATTCCTTTTTAGTGAGGTTCTAGAGATCCATAATAGTGAAGGCGATGAGCTAGAATTTCCACATAAAGTTCTGGGATAATTATTGATATTCTGGGATATTATCTACAATTCACAGGATTGTATTCAAAACCAATTGGGTTTCAATTCCACACAACATGTTAGACTTCACACTTGAGTTTAATATTTAAGATTGAATACCTGATCCCCAGGTTACTTGTAAGTCCCTGCACACGGATTATCCGAATACCGTTTCTGTCTGTTTCTGTGCCCTAATCAATTGTCGCTACATGGTTTATTATCATGATATTGATCCTTAGTTCAAGAATAAGTGCTAAACTTTTCTGTTTTCTAGTGTCGCTATCACATTGGAGATCTTGTGCAAGGGTAAATAAATATCATTTGCGTAATCTAATTTCTCGAGTTGACGTAAGAGATTCCATGCTGTCCCTCTTCTCCTTGAAAAAATTTGCTTAAATATATCAAACGGCCGTTTGTGAACAAGTGATGTGATAGACTACGTTGTTGCATTGCAACGTACGTAAAAATGATTGCCAGATGGTCTCATTGCAAGGTACAGACAGCTTTGCACTCTCAAGTCTTAGTACTATGTGTCGCTTTATTCTGTGAGAAAGTCTGTCTTCTAATTCTTTGTATAAGCAATCCGTCTGATGAAGTCGGTGCATTTTCTGTAGTCAATGAATAGTAAGTAAGGGGGAACAAGACATTGTTGTTTAATTGCCAATTCTGAAACCCCTTCCTTGATAAATTATTTGAAGGAAGTTTTAATTTTTTAAAATTCGTCACTTATTATAAAAAACATTTTTGCTTTCGCCGGAATAACTCGTGTTAATAGTAAGGAAGTTTCATCAACGCTCCGTACTGCCTTGTTTACTATAGGCAGTTGTTTTAGCTGCATGAATACTTTGATCTCAATAACCTGGATTTGATAACCGAGAATTACTGTTGTAGGCATTTCTATTCAATAAAGTTTGGCAGGTCATCATGGAACGCTAAAAACCAGAAGAGCGCTTTGTGAATTGTAGAAATTTCCTCGGAAAAAATAGCTCAAAGCGAATTTCATTCATTCCACGTTCCACATAATTGTGCAATTGTTAATGGCAACTGACTTAATTTGTTATTTCTAAAACAATTAAACATTTAATCCTTTCAATATGAAGAAAATCCTGAAAGTTCATAAGTGCTACCAGTTATGAGTTATAAAGAATTCTTTAACCCTATAAAATCATCAAACATAATTTTGTTAATAACAGATACATTAGTTTTCAATTGTTATTACTCTACCTGTATGTTTATTTAACAAAGAATTGTTTGTTTAAAAAAAAAATAACAAAAAACCTGAATACAATACCGGAACATTTCAAATCATGTGGGAAAGTTTTTAACTATTAACAACGATTTCATAATACCCTGCAATGAAATACTAAAATTTTGATGGAGCTCCTTAATACAGCCACTAGAGTCTTCCGTAAGTCTTGACGTTCCTTTCCCATTCGGAGTGAAATTAATAACATGAAATGGTGTTATCTTTCCAATGGATATTATTTAGTATTTTCTAAATTGTCCATAGAAGAGATGCATCTTGAATACCATATAAGCTGGTGCATTGTTTTCCGCTGTGCAAGTAGGTAAACCGTAATGTGTTCCGTGTATCTACCTCGAACCGCGTCTATGCATCTATGGTCTCAAGCAGTTCATTCTAAACTAAGCCTTGCTTTATCCCAAATCTTCAATTTTGTCATCAATTATGCTGATGTAGGGTACAATGATTTTGTACTTGTTGTTACAAATGTACCTCACACAGTTTAACATGATCAATTGTATTTTAATATTGAAAACAAAACAGAAAAAAATGCTTGAATTTGATTTCAGAACAAACGAAGAACTTGTATTGCTGAAAAAAATAAAGAAAAAAAAATTGTACAAGACAACACAAAAACCCCAGCAGTCTGTCAGTTACCAACTGGGTGAGTCTCTATTTTAAAAGGTTTTTTTTTTGGGGAATTATATGAGTTGGCGTATGGCAAACTCTCAGTTACTTTTATTATATTATCGACATGCTCGCATAAAGCCAAGAAGAACGAAAGCAAACAAATAAAAAAGAAAAAGAAATGGCCACCAATTGTGCCAAACTGTATTTTAATTAATTGAAAAGAAAACAAAACAAAAATCTTACGAAAAACACAAAAAAAACTTATGGACTCCACTTTAAACATCACCACCTGTGTATTTGTTATATGTAAAGCAGTAATTGAAGGTAAACGTTTGTATGTATTTACACAATATAGGTATAAGTGTGTGGGGGTTTTTGTTTGTATAAAACAGACATTATCTCGATACGTGAGGATCTCCACTCCAAAAAAAAAAAAAAACAAAACCAGACATGCAAAAGTGCTGAGAAAAGAAACAACACGATCCACCAAGAAACGTTATTCATCACAGGTGGTAATAGCAACGCCCTTATTTGTGTCATACACTTTATGGCACAAGCCAGACCGAAGAATCACAGAATGAAATGCCGTTTCTTATTTATTTGTGTCTTTAACTTGAAATTTTTATTTTTAATTTCTTTTATTTTTTTTTTTTTTTGGGGTCATTAAAATGATCATCATTCATTCAAAAGTAAGCAGACAATCGAAGAAAAAATTAATTAATTATCTGTCCAAACAGCAAACGTATTTCATTTTTATTCTCCATTTTAGGAATTTAAAACACTTTTTTTTGTTTTGTTGCCATTGTTTGTGTGAAATTGTTGGCAGATTTATCAAAATTCAATCATGAATTTAATTGAAAATAAAACAAAATAAAAAAATAAATAATTAAGGCATTGTTAATATTGATGGAAATATGTAGTTGTGCTGATGATAACTACGATCAAAAGGTAAATTGGACCAATCAAACGAATGTGCTTTCCGGCATATGTTTGCTACGACTACGAGTTATAAGAGCCATTGGATTAAAAAAAATTTAGATTACTTTTTCCAATAAACATGGTGGCTTGAATATTGGCTTTCAATTGTTTCAGAGTTACAGGTTTGTTAGCACAATGCACTGATTTAACATAACCCAATAAAATGTAATGAAGAGGCCTCTTAAAAAGGAACTCACTAAGTTTATCTTACAATAAATCCACTGTTAGTAAGATATGTATTCAAATCGCCTTTAAACAGTTTTAATATATTCATGGTTTTCCTCTATTTAGAAGAGTTTTAGAGTAGCTTAACAATTTCCACAATATTCGATGCCAAGTTTCAGATCCATAGATATCAATTCTAACCTCATTATACCAATATAATTTATACTATGCCATCATGCCTGAGGTAATTGTTAATCGCCAGTTTGACAACAGTCCTTGATCTCATATCCCTGGAACCTTTTGCTCTATTTGCCATTTAACTACTTGTTAAGTTATATACATACATACGTACATAATTGGTCATTACAACCCTTCAGTCAGGATTACGACCTAGCTTCTCTTATGTATGTTGTGTGTGTTAATTTGATATATGAGTAGCGGGAGCTACAGCTACAGTCGACTCCGAACGACTGATTTTGGGGACTCTTTTGTTGACAAATTTACTTGCTCTCAGAGTTTTTGCTAGAATTCTGCTGAGAGGAAGTCGCCGAACAAAAATCGGAATAAGAAAAGGTTTTCTTATTCATTAACAATGCCACGCCCACTTTTAGTAAAGTTTTACAAATTCTACCCCAAACGGTAACAAGTTATCATGAACTTTGTCACATACAAGGTTAAAAACACGGAAAAAATTAAATTTGCTCTTCAGTTTGTCATTTTAACGCCTTTTTAAGAATGCCACGCACATTTTTTAAATAAGTTGTAGTAAAAGCATCACTGAATTAACGATCCAAAGCACAACCCTTTAGTCAGAATTACAACCAAGTTTCTCACACCACACATGTTTTGTGCAATAATTTTATGCATAAATGGCGAAGGAGGACCTACAGTTTAACGCCTTCTCTGAACGACAGATTTTTGAGAAACTTTACATGGCAAATTTATTTACTCTCAGAGTTTTTGCCAGACTTCTGGTGAGAAGAAGTCGCCGAACAAATATTCTAATTTCGTTTCCAATATTTCCCTGATTGCACAGACCTCAACTTGAATAGATAGAAGCAAGTGCTTCAGACATCAATACGTCCCTTTCCATAGCAAATATTGAGGTCTTACATCATACAGCCGTCATTTTCATACTGTTTTAAGCGCTTTTCCTAAACCTGAACATCGAATACATTAATCAGAACAATTTATTAATGCATCACTGAATATGAAAATGCTGTGTGATGTTAGAAGTTTTGAATAGAATTTTCTGTAAAACTTTAAGGAAAAAACTTGGTGGCATTAAAATGATTAAATCCCGTATACAAGAAAAAGCGGTAATTGCGAATACTTAATGCGTGTTGGGGGAAAGATTGTAATAAACACCAAGTAAGTTTGATTACAAGGGTCTCTGCCATATATCCGCAACCAACTGCAATTCAACAATTTAAAGTTGACAACGGAAATAGTTGTTTGTGAATATCATAGCATTTATTCTGAGACTTGTAATAAATTATATAAAAATTCTTTGTAAAATTTGCATTTTAAATAACATTTTAATAATATAAACATTTAAAGGAATTAATAAAATGGTATTTAAATATTTATTGAAAAAAAAAAATTCAAAAATTACGATAAAAAATGTTTACTTGACATGCATATGTATATAGATTGCCAAATACACACATATACATATGTATGTATGTGTGCATAGTATAAACGATATATATATGTAAGTACGTAAGTATTAAACATATGGAAAGAGACAACTTTTTTTTTTTTCTTCAACTGCCTGCTTTATAAACTTCACCAATCTTTAGTTTCATACACACAATGAAAAAGCATTTCAAAAAAAAACGTGACTCCCACAATTTAACCCTTGAACTTCTATATATGAAACAGATAGACAGACGGACAGAGAGACGTACAGCAAAAAAAAGTACACAATAAATGAATGAATGAGTTTAAAATAAAAAAAAATTGGGTTTTAAATAAAGTTAAGAAAAGTTTTCCATATAAACAGACAAACTAACAAACGGTTTAGACGGACATTCCATATACTATATGCCACCCGAAAAAAACATACACATACTTAGGCATAAAGGAATAAACGAAAGAAATATCAAAACACTTTACATTTAACAATAACAACAACAACAAGAAACAGTTTAAATAAAAACAAAAACATAAATTCAATACGTAAATAAAATTAAACAAAAAAGGGTACAAAACAAAAAAAAACTTAAAAATTGAAAAAGAAGATTTAAAGTCCCCAAAAGTATTTAAAAGAAAATAAAGCAGAAATAAAATAAAAAATATGAATAAATGCAGCAATAATAGGCGACAATTAGAGTTCACTACACAATTTAAAAAATCATCATCATAACATCCATTAAAAGTGATTGTTTAATCATCTTTTCGTAGAAGAAGCAGCCATTATGGTGAATTGCGAATCCTATCAAGTTATTCGAACTGAATTTTGTTTCTAAATATTATTCAACATCAACGATATTTGGATCCAATAAGGCGACGTAACTGGTTATAAAGCGGGCTTATCAGTCGATTTATTGCGATGTCAGTAAGGTGACAACTTTCGCTCCAGAAATAGTTCTGTTTAATGGCCCTCTCAATACTTTTTATGAGACTATGATAAGTCAGTGCATTATGCTGTTAAACCTGCAACTCACAAAAAATTGGAAACCAATATTCAAGCCTTATCGATACATTCATACATAATTGGTCATTACAACCCCTCAGCCAGGATTTAAAGCTAGCTTCTCACACCACATATGTTGTGTGTGATAATTTTATACATGAGTGGCGGGACCTACAGTTTAAAGTCGATTCCGAACGACAGATTTTTTAGAAACTTTTCATAGAAATTTTCTTTATTCTCAGAATTTTTGCCAGAAATCTGCTAAGGAGAAGTCGCCAAAGAAATATTATTTTTTCATATTTCCTGGCCTTATGTCTAATAAGCTATCACACTACTTACTCGTACTACGGCGACTTCAAAGCCTTATAGTCATGCTTATTGAAAAGAAAACCTGAAATTTTGAATTTGAATGTACATATTTTTGAACGTATTTGTCAAACTGCTTTCAATTGTTTGAGCTGAATTTGAAAGCACAAGGAACAATTTCTGTATATGAAATTTTTTGTTTTAGTTTTCTGATTATTATTCGGACTTACCGGTAAGCAAAGCGCCTAAGAAACTTACAATTGCTGCCACTGTAGAGTACTACGAAATATAAAGGTTTTCATTGAAATCAAAATCCAACCTCTATAAAAATTCACAAAAACAATAACAATTATTTATGGCTTTGCCGGCAAATTCTTACAACGTACGGCTGCGAAGAAACCCAGAGTGAGAGCGAGAGAGAAAGAGAAAGAGAGAAAAAAACAAGCACAGACCTTAAGAAATGTCTATAAATCACACAATTTCATGTTAAATGCAGAAACCAAAAAGGCAGATGAGACATAATATTTTATTAATGTGGAAAGATAAACATTTTGCCTGCCACAAAACAACAGTTATTTTCCGAAAATCCCAATACAATTTACTTGAAATTCCATACGGTATTTAATAATCCGCAACACAAGTTAATTAAAACACAAAAAAAAACAAAAAAAAAAAAAAAAAAAATAACAAAACCAAGACACAAAACACTTGAAGAGATTTTTTCTAAAAAAAAAAGAAAAAACTCACTTGTCACTCTTTTTAAGAAATTGTCATACCAAAAAAACAAACAAACACACCGCATTAATCTGTACTCTTTTTTCCTTCACTGGGAATCTTTAATAACATTTCAAATAATTTCTAATGTATTCGAATACAAAGAAAAAAATCAAAGATTTCATACAATTGTCGCCATAAAATGATAACAAAAAAAATTTGTTTGAATATCAAATTCATTTGCCTACAAAAAGTTTTGTTTAAGGCCTAAAGGTGTCTCAAAAAAAGGATTAAAATGTATTTGAAACCTTTTGACTTTCTAAACTTAATCCGTTTAATCAGCTTTAACAACCAAAAAAAAAAAGAAAAGAAACTTTAAATTGGAGACTCTTTTTGTAACACTTGTTGTTTTCTAAACAACATAAAACACTCTAGCAATTTGGAAATACTGACCGATCCCATATCACACAATTTAGGTCTTCGTTACGGTTGTCATATGCCGGCATTCAATGAATTTTTTTTTTTTTTTTGAGGCAATTTATACGCTTGTGGCAAGAATGGCGTAAAAGATTAAAACAATTTTTGTTTTCTTCACTAATTTTTGAAAAGCTTATTCGTGGAAAAAAAGATTGAAATTTAACAATTTCTTAGAAATTTTGTAAACAACTGATAATAATATCGTAAATACTGAAGCCTAAAATATTTAAAAATTTATTTTTCTGTTTCTGTTTATATACAAGCGGCGGGCGAAGAAATTAGTTTTTGAAAATCTCTAAGCAAAAAACAATATATGTTGGAAACGTCATTCTTACTAACTTGATGGGGAATGGATTAGGTAATCACCCGTCTTACGGGAAACTTCTAGTTGTACAATCCTTGTTATTTTGTTCAGAGCGTAAGTTTTTTAAATCTTGTTCATACAATCTCTGCCAACCATCTGGATATTTTTATGAAGAGCATTATTAAATAGGCCGCCTATATCGCATTCATGCACTCTTGAATGTCTCCTCCTAAGTCTGGAAGAGCTATTTCAATTGAGTTCTATATTCGTGATGTCCAGTCGTACACTTTCTTATATCCAACAACCTACTTAGTTGTTCATCTCCTTTGCGTTCATGGCCTCTTGAATGGCTCGTCCTAATCTTCGAGATCTATTTCAATTGATCTCTATATACGTGATATTCAGTCATACACTTTCTAATATCCAACGTCTTACTTAGTTGTTTACAAATTTCTGAATTGTTTTGGACATGATAGACGTGAGTTTCGAAGTTGCCGTAGTCTAGTAGGTAGTGTGTTGGATTATTAGACTGAAGGCCCGAGTTCGAATCCCAGGTCAGACATCAAAATGAAAATATGAAAATATTTCTTCGGCGACTTCCTCTCAGCAGATTTCTGGCAAAAACTCTGAGAGTAAATAAAATTGCTTCTCAAAAATTTGTCGTTCGGAGTCGACTTTAAACTGTAGGTCCCGCAACTCATGTATAAAAATTAACGCACACAACATAAGTGGTGTGAGAAGCTAGGTCGTAATCCTGACTGAAGGGTTGTAATGACCAATTATGTATGTAGACGTGAGTTTAATTGTTCTGAAGAATTTTGCGTGAGTAGTATCCCTTATTTCACAATTTTGCAATGAACACTATCATCGCCCATCGCCATAATGCTGGTATACACCCAAGATTTAGTCTAGTATTTCCTACATAGCAATAGTTCCTCTATGCACTTCTGTAGTAGGGCAGTAAAAATTCCATCGGTTTTCATGTTTTTGTAGGGTAAAATTTACTCAAGGCTAACGTTATCTTTTCTCCGGCACATATGTATATAATTCACAATTTGCTTGTTTATATTGCCAAAATTTACTGGCCTAGTAGGCCACTTCCTGGGAAATGTGTTCGCAGTAGTAGTTCAGCCCTTTCATTCCGCTATCTGCCATCCACCCTTCTCAATAACATTTTTGCCACGTATTTGTTCTTCGCAAGAGTGTTACATAATCGTGCTACTTACAGCAGAGGTTCTACTCTCTCAGAGAAATATTTAAAGCTATCACGTTTAGCTTTCCTCCTCATTATATTCTATAAGTCAATCCTTATATTTCTATCAGTTTATTTAGATTTAAAGATGTGTACTTACATATTTCCAAGCCTACAAAGTTTGGTTCCAAATGCAGAAATATGGAACCGAATCTTTTTCTCTATCCCTGAATGTCTGCCCCCTATGTTATACATCGTCTAATGCCCAAAAATTTGTAGATAAGGAAGAAATATTGCTCATAATAAAACTATAACTGTGTCGTAAGAGTGTTTTAATAGAATGCGTATATTCATAATCACGAATGAGAAACGACTTATGGATTGGGAAAATTATTCAAATATTAAAAAAAGGAAATGGCATTGAATAATTTGTATTGCCTGTTAACAACGAATGCTTCACTAAGTTATTATTTCTTTATTTTGCGTGCGTAAATTTTATTCCTTGATAACTTTGCATTACATTACGTTATTGGTAACCTTCAGGCCAGGCTTAGATGATATTCTCATCCCATGTTGTGTGTGTTAATTTTATCCGTGGGATCGACAGATTTTTTAAAAAATCTGCAATGCTCCTAAGAGGATACTTTTTTTAAGCCAAGACATTTTTAAACCCAGAATTGTAGAACGTGCTTCAGTAGACCACTCACCAGCTTGAACAAACCTAATTAATGAAACTTACATTTATACATAAATAATTGGTCACTACAACACTTCAGTCAGGATTACGACCAAGCTTCTCGCACCACTTATGTTTTGTGTGTTAATTTTATACATGAGTGGCGGGGCCTACAGTTTAAAGTTTTTGAGAAACTTTTCATGACAATTTTATTTACTCTCTTCCGAGTTTTTGTCAGAAATCTGCTGAGAAGAAGTCACTGAAGAAACATGTTTTCATATTTCGTTTTAATGTCCGACCAGTGGTTTGAACCGTTGCCTTACGTCTAATAAGCCAACACACTACCTATTAGAATACGGCGACTTTTTAATGAAACTTAAACAGAGCAAAAGAAATAATGAGAAGATGGGGGAGATGTCTTGTGACAACATTTCTTTTTTAAAAATTCTGAAGATAAGGCAAAACAATTGTGCAACCGAAAAGCCTCTGAATATCACTTGGCCATGTTATTTACTTTTAAATAAAAGAAATTTTATTGCAATAGCGACTAGTACTGGCTTGATAAAATTACATTTTTAAGGAACAAAATTTTAGTTCTAAATTTTTCCAAAGAATACTTCTTATACGATTCAATACATATATACCCACGCAAACATTTTTTCATTTCCCTCAAGAACATTATAATGTGGAATATTTTTAAAATTTATTTCCTTTTTTTATTCATAACGACGCACATTTAAAGAAATTATTTATGGTTGTTAGTAATAATTAAACAAAACTAACATTTAAACATTTAAACTTCAACGTACAAAAAATTGATAAATTAGCCTTAAGAATGTAATGACTTTATTGCTGAACCGAATAGCCACAATCGTGATTTGGCCAGATACACGCACAACCCAAATAAGCCAACCTGAACTGAACGAATGGGGGAAATAAAATCTATTTATGTATGCAATAGAGCCACACAGAGTCGTGGCCAAGACTTAATGTTTAACGCACAATTTTTTTTACAATATTTTAATAAATTTAATTTTAATTTTTTCATTAAAATGAAAAGCCAGAAAAAAAGAATAAAATAAACAAAAAAAACACTGAAAATGTTGTTGTTCAATTAACGAAACGGTTAAGAAAATTTTACATGTGAAATCTAATTACTTGGCAGTGTGTGGTCTAACATTTCAAAACAGTTTACAATTGTAATTGAAACTGAAATTGAGAAAAACTTTAATTGTTTATGTGTATGTGCCTGTGCATGTGAATATGTTTTTGGCCAAATGTAGTTCACGTTTACAGGTCGATAGTTTATCTTGACAAATGTCATTTAAAATTGTGCACAAAGGAACTGAAACACACACACATATACATGCCATATACATACATGTATTGCATTTGTATAGAGAGGTCTTTTACACACAGTCAATAGAGTTACAATGTACCGAGTCTAGGCAATATTTCTTATCCCCAAAGAAAATCCAAAAATAGACAAACAACATTAGGAAACAGTTTGAAAAAAGTACAAAAAAAGAAAAACAAAAATTTTTGGCTAAAATGCGTGAAAAATTTGTTAACAATTTTAGCTACTTGTCTTAGCCCGGTTTTATGGATGTAAATGCAATATTTTACAGAAATGCAAGGGAAATTTGAACATGAACAGAAATTATATTTAAGATTTATGTACAGAGCCAGTGAAAAATTTTTTGGTCACCATTTCGAGGAGTTACCCACAAGCAGTGCATTTGGACATGGCCATTGCATTTTACAGCCATTGTCTCTGGGAATATGTATGTATGTACATATATGAGTGTGTGTTTTTTATTATGGCAGTTTAAAAGTCAACATTTAAATTGAAATAAAAAAATAAAAAAAAAATAAAAAGAAAAAATGTTTTCAGAAAAAGCAAAAACCGATTTATTAAATAAAAACAAAACAAAGTCGAAAAAAAGAAATAAAAAAAATCGCTCAACAATTTAACAAACAATTGCACTTGTAACACTTTGTGTGTCAATATATGACTGGAAAATTTATTATTTTAACTGCATTTCAAAACAATGAATCATAAAAGGAAAAATGGTAAAAATGGTCATAATATAACAGAGATATTCAAATAGAAACTATTTTTGGCTTTTGTTATGATTTTAATTTCTTGATTTTTTTTTGCATTTTTTACGATTCGATATTGTCTTTAAGCGTAACAAGCTTGTTGCAGATTTACGCTCAAAAATTAATGTTTGTAATTAGCAAACATTATAAATCATATATAATATGATTATAATGATATAAATCAGCAGAAAAATAATGGTTCTAAAAAAATTTATATATTTCTAACTCTTTTATTCACTTTGAGTCCTTTAAGAAACGTAGGGCTGTCACAAAGCATCACCATTAACTTTTTATTCTATCGTTTTAGTTTTTTCCTTAAGCTAAACAGTTAGCAGGTCTACTGTAGTAGGATATGAACAGTCGTTGTCGAAAACTAAAGTTGTTCCCTTCAGTAAAGCAGTAAACCGGTCTATTGTAGTAGGATATGATTTGTCGTTGCCTAGAACTCAAGCCCCCTATGAATATGTATTGGATGTACTAATAACGAATTTTGTTGATTAAGTCCTTAACCTGTTGGCGCTGCCTGACTTTTCTAATAAGATCGTTGCTGTGGAGCCGGAGTCAAGGAGCCTTAAAACAATAATGTAGATAAGACTGAAATTTATCAATTTATTTAATTTTAAAACCAGAATGAAAACCTCTCGCACTATTTCAAAAAATTCCTGTCAGAACTAACAAAAAACAAGAATGTATAAAATAGTATGGAGCTCACGAATGAAACACATTCAATAGACGTGACTCTAATAGCCATTTGAAATCGTTTAAAAGTAGCAGCATCCATTCAATAGCAATGAAATTGTGTGCCACATCAACTGAAGCTGCAAGACTTTGAAAGACGATTTTGCATGCCCTTTTAAAATGAAATCAAAAGAAATTTTGCAATGAATTATCACAGGTAAAGAAAAATTAAATCATTACTACAACTCTAACGTAAGAAATCATATGTGAAGTAAAGGCAACGAGACAAATTAACGTCCAAGCAGAATATGTGTGGTGCTAAGGAAATGTTTTGTATTTGGCGGGTTCAGAAAGTTATGATACATTATGAGCTGCTAAAACCAGGCCAGGCTATTATGGAAGACCTGTACAGACACAATTGATTTGCTAGATAAAACTTTCTAAATACACAATCAGAAATGATACCATTTGCAGTGCTCGGGCACATATCGCCGTGCCAAAATCTATTGCAAAACTGTGAATGGGAAGTTTTATCTGCATATCCGCATAGCTCAGACACTGCCTCCTCTCTGACTACCATTTCTTTTGATCGATTCGGGCGACTCACACTGGAGCACGCTGCAGTAGCTAGTGCGTTGGATGAGTAGACACAAGCTTATGGTTCAAGCCCCAAACGAAATATATAAAAATTTTCCTCTCAGCAGTCTTCTGGCAAGAACACTTACAGTAAATAAAAAAAATCTTCTCAAAAATCTGTCTTTCAGAGTAGACCTTAAACTGTAGAACCCGCCATCCATGTATAAGGTTAACACACACAACATGGGTGGTTAGAGAAGCTAGGTCGTAATCCTCACTTAAGGGTTGTAATGATCAATTAAGGAAGTAGTTAACTAATGACTGCGTAATCGGAAGAATAACTCGTGGTCTGATTAATTTGAAGGCGCTCCAAAAACAGCAGATCTGTACTTTAGGTGAACAAAATAGATCTTCAAGCGTTTACTTTTGAAGTGTGTGAGTTTTGACCATTCAAAGAAAGACAGGAAGTTTGTGAACGGGAAAGAAATATTCAATGGGATGTTGTGTGAATGCTCGCCAAATACCGATAAACATGTATCATCCGTGAACTCCCTAATTTTATATAATCATTTAGTTTACTTTTTCAAGCCTTCTGTCTGGTATTGTCCTTATGGCAACTATTATAGTCTTGCCTTTGAGTGCTAGAAATGAAGTTGGCATGTCCTTGTACACGAGAAACTTTATCTATCCCCATACAAAATTATTAAGTGGGACACAAATGTATTGATTTTGACGGCAAATGCCCTGCTTCAAAATTAAAGAGTAATGCTTACCAAATTGGCCCCTATATCTAGATATTGTTTTGATGAAGCCAGTTCAAACCAATTCTGCCATCTAAGTGAAATAAAGTCAGTAATCATTGCACGATATCTTGTTCCATTGACGGTAGTAGCGTTCAATGCTGTTACCATAAATCGTACCAAATAGGGCATCTTTTAAGGTCTATGGGCAGCGCTAGGACAAATTCAGATTTCTGCTTCTTTACGTACTTATTTAGCTAAAAATTGGCTTCGGCACCGAATGCCTTCATTATACTTGTCTATGCCAGCATAACGGAAAGGAAAATATTGTGGAACTTTTTTAGAGCATATTTGTGCTATTTTCGGTGAGTGTATGTTTGTTAAATATTATCCGGCGGCGTTTGGTTGTTATCTTTTGACATTTTCGTTCAATATTGTTTGCATGTTAACAATTTATTAGTCATAGAAATATTAGAAACTTTTTACACGATTATTTTTTCTATTTTTATTATTTTACCCTTAAGAGCTTTAACTTTATTTAAACTTGTCTTATAATCAAATCCAGCTTAGAACCAATGTAACATATAACAAGTTTGATGGTTTAGAAAAGTATTAATTAATTATTAATTAATTATTTGGTTCAAACTGTAAGACTTGGGTTCATTTTTTATTTCTCAAAATAAATTTTTTTTGTTTTAACCAAAATATGTCATCAACCAAAAATATTATTAAAATGCGTATGTGAATGTGAATATATGTAAGAGCTCATTAGATAATTTATTTTTATTTTGATTCTGTTATCATGGCTTAATATCAAACAGAGATTGTTTTTAATGGACTTGTCAATAACATATGCTGCCTTTAATTATTATTAATCTTTATTTGCGGCATCGTCTGATGTATGCTGCCGCCAAACGTTGTTGGAATAATAATCAAAAATAATAACAATTTAATAATAACAATGAACGAATGGACGAATGAAATAAATTAAAAACCATGGATCTATCAAACATCAAACAATAGAACCTGTGACAGTTGGTGTTTTTTAAGGGATTAAAAACCGAAATCAAGTGACACAGAATAAAAAAAATCATTTCAAGTCAAATGTCTTCCAATGGGAATTACGACAATAAAGCCACAACTATTAAATTCAATTGTATTATGAAAAGACGTAAAAAAATATCATATTGTGGGAATTTCAAACAATATTTAATAAAAAAAAAGACGGTATTTGAAGTTACATTTTTTTGTTTTGCTTCAGTTAACATGAGAAAAACAATCCATAATTCAATTTTCTTTCTTTTTAACGATAAAACTTTAATTTTGGCTTCAGTGTAAAATATCATTGTTAATAATAGCTAGACGTATATAAAGTTGAACTTAAATTAAGTTAAACGCTTTATCTCTTACCACAGACATACAAAAACTATCACAGATATACACCGAGAAAGAGAGAAAAAATAAAACAACACCAGATGTCTTCTGCCAACACTTTTAATGGTCGCAACACGACAATATTATCATACAATCATAATGGGGAAAACATAAAAACAGTTGACTGCCACAAAAAAGCTCTAAAAAACTTGACTCAAATAACAAAAACAAAAAAAATCTCATTTCATATTTAAAGATGATACCGCAGCCTCGCATCACCACCACGTAAAATCGGTAGCGGGTTTTATATTTTCACAAGAAATTGTTCAAAATTAGTACAAAACTTCATATGAAATTGACCGTGTAACATGACATTGATAAACTTCATGAAAGACAAGATTCATAAAATCTCTCCCTCTCTCTATCCATATTTTGTCTACTGCTGTTTTCAAAGCTTCCAAAAAAGTCTAAAGAAAAAAAGAAAACCTATTCCAAACCAAAAATCATAAAAGTCAAGTAAAAACCTTCAAAAAAAAAAATAAAGAAGGTACACACACAAAATGCAAATACAATGCGACTACCAATGATGAGAAAATTTTTTTTTTTTTGGTGTTGAGGATCAGCAAAATAAGTAGACGAAACTGTTTTGTGGCAATAGTTTGCCAGTAAACAACAGAGATGCAACAACGAGGCTACAATGGAAATAAAAACAAGTGTTTAAACAGTATGTAAGTGATGTTTAGAAAAAAAAGAGTGGAAAATAATTTTGTTTTTTTTTTTTTTGTATTTACAGTTTGCAGTTTGGGCACCCTACTTCAAACAGGACTTTAAGGTTGTTAGTAACATATAAATGGCGAAGCTTTATTACTTAGTAACTCTAAAATAAATAATGTCAGTTTATCTTAATAATATACTTTTATATCAGAGATCAGCAATGAGTATTCAAAAAGATGAGTAGATTCGAGTCATACTAATAATTTCTTATACGCATTCATATTTATTTTAATATCATACTCATACTACTCATATTCAAAGTTAGAAATACTCATCGTACTCATACTTAACAATACGCACGATGTTGTTGATTTCGACTCTCCATGATTCAACATATACACGAAGCACAAAATAAGTATGATTCGAGTACGAACACCACAATACTCGCTGTCTTTGTCTTTTCTTTTCTCTTCTTTTGTAAATGCAACAATAACTACTACTGTAAATTTTAACGAATGATTCGAGTGACTCAAATCATTCGTAAGTATTATAAGTATTTTTCTAAATTTATGAATCTGAATGAGTAGGCATATGAATCAAACAATGAATCGAATGTTGTGAGTTTGATGTCAACGTTGTACTCATACTCATTGCAACCTATACTTATAAATCAATGTTGTAGCGAGTACGAATGAATCAGAGTAGTTGAATTTTAATACTCTTGACTCACTCATACTCAAAATTTCATAAGTACCTATGAGTGGCGAAAATACGATTCATTGCTGATCTCTGTTTTATATTCAGTTAGTTCTTATTGTTAACCGCAGACATTATCTGTGCACCCGGAAGTGTGCTGATCTACGAATGTAACGCTTACCAGAGACTCTGGTTTCTTAAACCTTTTTCCCAAAAGATTTTAGTCTGGTAAAGATACATGTGTTCGGCATTATACTTTCGGAGTATAACGCCTGACCATTGCAGTGTCGTAGGGACTGTAAGGATAATTATTAAAGTGGAGACATCGTTGGAAGAGATTTTAACATAGTTTCAGATAACTATCAGTGCACTGGGTTTTTCCACAGAGACGTAAAGTATTCACATCAAATACGCACCGAATTCCTCAGTATTCAAACAAACTGCAGAGCGGCAGAATTATTCAAATGTCGAACAACAACCGAACATTTTTGAGTATTATTTACATTGGGAACCGATTGTGAACCTTCAAACTTCGTATTGAAAATCTGTGCATATACAGCACCAAAGAAATGTAGCAACTCTGGTCAAGATTAGATGGAGTTCGCACGGAGCGGGATCACGCTCAGCGTCTTTGTTGAAGACATTATTGAACATTGCATTCTGGATACTCATGCGAAACGCATTTATAGTGGTGATGCAAGAATTGTAGAGATAAGAAAGGAAGCTTAGGGGAGAAAACAGCTATTTTTTTATCATACAGAGCACCTTACTGATCGCTCGGGGATGGCCATTAGGGAACTAAACGTTTTCATCAGAAGATTCGGAGAAGGGCTTACGTTAGTCTACCTTCTTAGATTGATGAACAGGATACACCATAAAGTCCAGAGAACCTAGATATAATATAATACCATTTTCAGTTACTAAAATTCTCAACGAGAACCTACTCAAGCTAGTTGAAAAGATTAAGAGTCCAATAGTAACGTATCATGCAAAATTAGATCACATAATGATTTTAACATTTAGAGACAAAAAATGTACAGCATTTTTGAGAAATTGGAAACTAAATCTGATGTCAAAGGTTGTCAGTATAGTTTATAGTTTCTTTAGAACTTCAAAATGAATTATGGCGCTTAATTCATTTCAGTAGAAGATTCTCTACTGATGAATTAGTGGGCTTTAGTAGAGTGTCCTTTTTGTCCGGGTTTGATTAAAGCGATCCTAAGCAGTCAGCTTAATCATTTTTGTTCAATTTCTTTTGAGCCCACAGTAGAGTTGGGTGATTTTAAAAAAAATATTGTGATTACACTCCTACTTCTAGTATTAGCAAGCCTATACTAGTAAAATCTGGTCATACTGACACTCAATTTTCTTCTCTTTCTTACGGCGTAGAGAAATTCCCATCTAATGTCCATAAACACTACTGCCTCCTTGGAGAATTTGTTTATAATTGCGATGTAGGATGTCATACAGTTCGCTGTCAAGTCCCTCAACTTGCTTATCGATTTTTTTTACGATTTTCTGTGGCAAGTGTGGGAAAATGTTACTCGTGCCAACTACCGAAAACGCATTTCTATGGATTATTTTTTTGTTTTGTCAGCATTTCTTATATATTTGAAATAAAAGGAGAATTTCTTTTGTGTACGACTTTTTCTCGGGTTACTTTTTGTTTTTGTTTTGTTTTTTGTTACTCTCGTCTTTCTTTCTTTTACAATTTTTTTATGATGTTAAAAGTAACAAAACTTATGAATTCCATTAAATAAAATCGTGTCTTTGCCATATTTTTGACTCTTTTTGTTGGTTGGCGGTTTTGTATTTGTTTTCATTTCAATTCTTTTTTTTTTTTGTTTTTGTTTGGCCAGTTAGTTTGTACGTGTTTTATTTCTTGTACTTTTGTACTGATGTTGTTGTTATTGTTTTTGTTGTTGTTACTATGTTTACACCACGTTTGATGTTTGTAATTTCTTAACCAAAGTAGTTGTATTTAACTTGACAAAAATCACACATTAGCAATGGCAGCAGCAAACACTTTGCCAGGTAACAGCAAACGACAATAAAGACAACAACAACAACAACAGCAATAAGCAGGCAATAATATAAGCAACGACAAAAACGCAATATTATGACATAAGTTGCACGTTTTTGCGCCACAGGATAGCGATTGTAAAACAACATTTGAAAGATGTGTTTACCTTCCCTCTTTAGAAGAAATATGAAAACTCAACTGAAATAAACAGAAGAAAAAAGGAGACGTGTGGTAAAGATAACGTTCTATAAACGTTCAAATCGCCTGTTGAGGAAAAAGTGTTAAACAAAATTATTTGCTGCCAACAATCACATCGACAATAAGCACCAGAAATAAATAAAGAACCCATGACGCTTGCAGCACCAACAAAACCAAGAAATATACAAAACAAGTATAAATTGACACTTAAGCTGTTTTTAACTTTTTTCGTTGTTTTTTTCTTTTTATTTTTTTTTTTAAATTTTGGCCGTTTTTTGTTTATTTAATGGAAAAATATTAAACGTGACCAGGATTTATGATGTTTTATTAGTTTTAAGAATATGAAGTTAAATAAAATCAAATAAATTTATTAACATTAAAATCATAATTTCTAAAAAATTATTATCGCAAGATCTCATTGAGGTCTACGTAATACCAAGTTAGCGATCTAGTTGATAAGAAAATAAAACCACTTTTAGGGCGTCATATTAAGTCTACTACAAAATAATAGGAGGAAATAAATGGAAATTAATTTTTAATATGCCAGTGACATGATATACCAATCTGATCAATGCAACACGATTTTCAAAGAATTTTACAAGTGTGTTACAGGCAAACTGTGGGCCCAATATTACGCCTATTAAAACTATAATGATTATCGAGCTCTCATCATTCGAAAGAAATTTAAAATTTTTCCATTAAATTTTAAGCCTCAGCTTGACAACTCCAAAGAATGAAAAAAAAATTAACTGGATATAGCAAATCAGCCAGCAAATTGTAGACAAAGTCGGGCGTATGAACGCAGAGCTATGTGAGGATAAACGACCAGGAGACCTCTCAAAAGTTATTCGAAAGCTGTTCCAGACACAAAAGAACGTTTTTATTCGGTATGCCTCTATCGCGAGTGTATTACTTTTTCCTTGTTTTGAAAGAATTGAGAAAGATTTGAGATTATCGTAACGCATCCAGTTTTTGTCACCAGTGATAATTCGATACGAAAATCATTTCTTTTTAGAGCGATCGAACAGCATTTCAGACATGGAAAATTGGTCTTCAACGTCTCTCAACATCAGTTTACGTGGCACTTAATTGCCTAGCTTTTGAGTGAATCCTGTAGCGTTTAAGGGCTTCAAGATGACTGCTGGAGTCACGTCTAATGATTGTACAAGCTTTTCTTGTGTCTGACACGAATCATGATCGAGTAATGTCTCTTATTTATGATGTTCAAACTTGTTCGGCTGTCCGGTACGCTCTTTGCCTTTAATGCAAGAACACTGTGTTTTTTATATAGAGCATGCTCACCGTATAATTCTACAAATAAGCAACGACGCACGTGCAGTTTTCTTAGCAAAGAAATGGCTTAATTTTATTGAAAGTTTGAAAGATTTTCCATCATGAACAAAATAGGATTTATACACCCAAAATTTCAGTAGTCTAGTAGATAGTCTGTTAGCTTATTAAACAAGAGGCCACTGTTCAAACCCCATATCAGACATCTCCTATAAAACGAAATATGAAAAAATATATTTACGGCGACTTCCTCTCACCACATTTCTGGCAAAAACTCTGAGAGCAAATAAAATTGCCATGAAAAGTTTCTAAAAAATTCTGTCATTTGTAAACGACTTTAAGCTGTAGTTCCCACCACTCATGTGTAAAATGAGCACACACAACATAAGTGGTGTGAGAAGTTAGATCGTAATCCTCACTGAAGGGTTTTAACGACCAATTAAGTAAGTTAGCTGTACAACAAAATCAAATAATGTTGATTGATTTTGACAGCTCAAGGAGTGCTTTTTAAAATGATATAAAATGATATAAATGCATAGGCAAGCGCTGCCAGGTAACGTAAATGCCCTGTTTTTGTTAATATCCAACCAACCTATCTAATTTATTTGTGGCATTGTTTGAAGTTCACAAAATGAATTGATCGGTAACTAACTGCTAAAGAGAAATTTTCAATTTAAAATTGCACCTTTTAGGCTTTGATCGATTTCAACTTGTATAAATTCACGCACTTTAAATATTAAATTTGTATTTCCTTTTTTTCGATTTACTTTGAAACTCTCCTTTACTGTACTTAACAAAGTATTTGAACTCATTTGTGTATATTTTTATTGGAATTTAACATGAACATTTTAAATAATGAAAATATTTTCAGTTTTTCCTAGGTAAATACAACAACATTGTATTAAATCGTGTAAAGACAATGTTAAATATCATTAGGGGCCCATTATTAAGATTATTTTCATTTCGTTGGAGTTTTTTTAATTCATTTTGAAAACAATTGACTGTTTAAAGCCAGACCTTACTTAAGTAAGCCAACTAATGCACCATTTTATTTAAACATAAAGCGCAACACAAAGACAAATAAAACAATAAAATTAAAAAAAAAAGCTGAGGAGAAATAAACCAAAAATTTATTTTGGAAATGATATCGCTACAGAGCGTCATTGGGTTTGCGTGCGGAGAAAGTTCACGTTTTCCTTGCTAAAAAAGGCATGAAAAAACAACCTGTTAATCTAAATATCTCACTCATAGAGCACCGAGCACAAGTACCAGCAACAATAACCGCTATGCAACAACAAAATGAAAACAATAAAGAAAAATTGACTTCATTTCGAAAAATTATAACAAAATACAGGGAACAATAATAAACAAAAAGAAAAACTCTGAGTATTTAAGACCGCATATTGTAACAGCAATAATGTGACAACAATGCGATTAAACATACCGTATAACAACTCATACTCTATTTAAAAATCCATTCATTTAACTAAACGAATAGAAAATAAAAATCTCAGAATGCCTAAGCCAGACCTATAAACAACATTTTTGCCGTTCATAGTATAGTAAAGGAGAAGCCACAATAGTCGTCAACATCAACATCGCTATCATCACTGTACTCATCGTGTTTGCTAGTGTAGCATACTATCGTTTATAATCATAATTTGCATCATAACTGCCATTTGTACCTGTCAATAGTAAACATTAGTACGTACACTGGTTTCCTTCCCTACAATGCTTTTGTTTTTCATGATCGTTTAAAATTTAAATTTAATTGCTAGATATCGTATAATGAGAGCAACTAGGAGACTAATGAATTAGTTGTGGACGCTGAAAGCGACTGGGGCATGCTCTACAACATATTTAATGGGTCTGCAAAGAGATATTAAAAATTAAGAAAATTTTGGCAAGTCATAGTTGTGATAACCTGTCTGTAATTAGAATTTACACTCAGCTATAAGTCGTAACATAAGGTGGACAACCACAGTATACAAGCTGTAGCATCGTCGCAAAAACTAAGTGGAGTTCTCAGAATCTGTAAGGGATCTGCTCTAAGACCCTGTGCATAGCCTTTAATGAGCGAGTAAAAAATGTAAGGCGCTGTAGAAATTTAAGATACGGCACTTATAACTGATCACAACAGGAAGACTGTATGTAGTCTTAATCGCCATTTGATGGTGGCTCTGGAAGTCAAATATTAATTGAGACTTTCATCCTCTGTATAACTCGCTAAAGAAATGACAACAAAAGCCTTAAAATTGTACAAATTGGCGTGAACAGACAGCAAATTTCGAAGATAATTGCTCCACACGATCGAAACTATGTTCGTGGATATTCGCTACTTTTGAATTGAATTTTTGCATATAATTAACGAGTGTCCAATAAAAAATCGAAACAAAACTGTACAATTCCCAGTAAAACCACAAGTTGTTGAAATTTAGCAAATAACGTCGAACTTACTTTAGACTCCATAAGTATTCTTGTGGCCTTGAGTGGCTTATCTTTAGTCTAAAAGACCACAAGTCGCCATGGCCTACTAGGTAGTATGTTGGCCTATTAAACGTGAAGTCTCGCAAGATTTCAAATAAAATATTCTGATTAACTATTATTCTCAATAATAAAAGAGAAAAAGGTTTACAGCGCCCAGATTGTTAATGAAATAAATATCAAAAGACTTAAGACACAAACTTGAATAAATTGACGACATGTGAAATCATGATGACGGTTATGGTGAAAACTGATTTCACATTTTAATCCAAAAATAGCAAGAAGTCGCCGTAGTCTAGTGGTAAGGTGTTGGCCTATTAGACGTGAGGCCACGGCTCAAACCCCGGGTCAGACATCTTCAACGAAACGAAATATAAAAAAATATTTCTGCGGCGACTTCCTCTCAGCAGATTTCTAGCAAAAACCTGTAAGAGTAAATAAAAATTGCAATGAAAAGTTTCTCAAAAATGTGTCGTTCGGTGTCGAGAGTTGCGCCATTCTTTTATAAAACTAACAAACACAACATAAGTGGCGTGAGTAGCTAGGTCGTAATCCTGACTGAAGGGTTGTATTTGTATGTATATATATACCGTCAGGTTCCACGCTTACACATACATTGATATCAAAGTGAGTTAAAAATGTTGTGAACTTTTGGGAATAAAAACTTGTTTTATTTTTAACACCGTATTTGAGAGATCACTGTGGACAGTCACAAAATAGTCCTTAAAGCTAAAAGGTAGTAAATTCAAAAAGTTGTTTAACTTATTGACACATCCTCGCCCGAATTCATTCATATTGAATTAAGTTTTTAAGCGTTACTAACTGTCAGAAAGCATTTTTCCCATATTCCCTCTATTTGACTTGAATTGTTGCAGCTAAGCAGGTGATTAGTGTGTAGCATGTAATTACCATAACTGCGTGGCATCATTTTCATGTAAATTAACTTAGCAGAGGAATGAAAATTTCCAATACTCAAGTGTAATACGACATTATGTACCGCCGTTGTACTGTTTCCTTTTGAAACTTTTAAAAAAATCTAAAGAATTCCCAAGAAAACAAAAAAAAGAAAAAAAAAACAAATTTCTTCTTAAAATGCGGGCATTTCACTTTGAAAGTAAAACCTCAACCACTATCATGAACACAAAAGCCAAACAAGTCATCTCTCATTTTGTCTAGTCATAGTTTATGGTTGAACCATAAATTCAGCAAAGGAAAGTTAATTTTTTTTTCTCCTCTCTCTCTCTCTCTGTTACTGAAACTCACTAGAAAAATAAGATCATTTAACAGAAATTCATTATTTTGTGTTCAATAAACAGTTGTTGGCAAACTGAAGCGAAGAAATAAAAAAAAAATGAAGTTTGTTTCTAAATATCTCCATACAGTTCAGGCTGTAAAGACAAACAAATCAACTGATGGTAGACCATTTGACCGCATAAAAAAAAAAGAAAAATACCTTCGAAATTAGTGGGGAAAAAAGACTATCAAAATCATATTCAAACTTTAATCAAAATCTCCACTAATGAAGATGAAGATCATAGCTACTGTCAGCGTAATTGGAGTTATAATTGTGATCAATGGTTTTATATTTCAAAATCATTTGAAATTTTACGTTTCTTTTTTCCTCTATTTTTTCCACTTTTTTTTTGGGTCTTCTTAACCACTTTAAGTACTTTAAAGTGGAGAAATCGTAGCGTAATATTGTTGTTGTAGGCTCTTCAAATCATATTCATTTGTTGCTGTTGTAACAAACGTAATGTAAATCAAAACACAACAACAAAAAATATTATTTGACTTTAAGGGGTATTCGTTCTATTAAGTGCCACTTTATGTGGCACAATAGTTATTCATTCAGTTTTTTTTTTTTGTTCATTTGGCATCAGGTTGATCGTTAAATTAGTGGTTGTTTGTTGTTGTTTTTTTGGTTTGGTTTCTTCAAATGAAATTGAAATGTCACAATTATGGTAATTTTTTTGTTGTTGTTGTTGTTATATTATAAGTGTTTTATTTAGCCTTAGTTGACAGAATAAATATTGATATTGTTTGTATAGATATTTGGCCATAAATTACCACAGTTTGTTAAGGAAATAGTACTTCAAGTGAATGGTTTATAAAGATTTTGTTAGTGTTAGTGTTTGTATGTTGGACTGGTTTTATATGAAAGTGTTATAGAAAGCGAAAATTATGATAATGATGAAAGCAAAAATGTTTTAAAGATGTCGCCATTAAGAATATGGGTTACAATATGGGTATTTGGAATCATAATTATGATACTTATGAAGATCTAGGCAGAAATTCTGCTAGGCAGAATTCAATGCTTATAATCCAAAATAGTCGAAGTTGGGACGAACCAATTCCATTGATCTATAAAAGTAATTCAGCTTAATTTCATCTGATTTAATTGCAGATACTTTGGCCTTATATACGTAATTGGTCATTACAACCCTTTAGCCAGGATTACGATCTAACTTCTCACACCACTTATGTGGTGTGTGTTAATTTACCTACAGTTTAAAGTCGACTCCGAAGGACAGATTTTCGTGAAACATTTCCTGGCAATTTGATTTACTCTCAGAGTTTTTGCCATAAATCTGCTGAGAGGAGGTCGTCGAAGTAATATTTTTTCATATGTCGTCTGATTCAAGATGTCTGACCTGGGGTTTGAACCGTGGCCTTACGTCTAATAAGCCAGTACACTATCTACTAGACTACGGCGACTTTGTCCTTAGCTCCTTAAATAACTCACACTAAAACATCATCACCGTTTCTTTCATTTGTTAGTCACAATATCTTATACAGCAGCTATTTGACTAAAATTTAAAAAGAGTAACTTCAGTTCAATGTACCATATATACTGTAGGACAAATCAATTCGTCATAAAGTTCCGCGTTGTTGAAATAAGCCATATGTCATTACCTCGAAGAATGACCTTGAGTGGTTCCTTTGATTGTTAACTGCTATGTTGATCTAGTTTGCAGCTCCTCTATTCTTCACAATCAGTAGCATCACTTCGATTCCACTGACGACAGTGTAGCTCCAGGAAATTGCCCGTGTTTCGGGGCATTGGTGGCATATTGGAAAACAATTTAGTAACTTCTATTTATATATTTATGTCTGGAATTAATTCTTATGCCCATCATACTGACTGTTGTTTTGGATTCTATGCCATTTCAGATGCGTTTTTAATGCTAATATGTGCATAATTTTGTTAATGATCTCAATGTTTTCCTTCACCAAGCGTTAAAACACTCTTTCAAAAATTACTACCTTTTTACACTTTGCATTTTCGCAATAATAATTCATCCACGCATTCTCCTTAACCATCTCCAAAAGGTCTGTACTTATGGCCAAAGGAATTTCTAAAAGACTTATTTTCAACCAACATTAAATGAATGTCCCTCACTCTGAAAATAGGGAGGAAGAAAAGAGATAATAGTGCTTATTGGTATTTATTTAGGTAGGATGAGCGTTTTATATATGGGCAACGAGGTTAAATGAGGTATTTTCTCTTTAAGGCATCAAACAATCTACTGGACAATCGTCCATGATTGCAACGACAGAACACCCTTTTCTGTACGCCATCGAGAAGTCTCAAACTAGACCTCAAAGCACCAGCCCATACACTTATTTGTGTGCGTTAATTTTATACATGAGTGGCGGGACCTACAGTTTAAAGTCGACTCCGAGCGACAAATTTTTGAGAAACTTTTCATGGCAATTTTATTTACTCTCCTAGTTTTTGCCAGAAATCTGCTGAGAGGAAGTCGCCGAAGAAATATTTTTTTCAAATTTCGTTTTGATGTCTGACCTGGGGCTTGAACAGTGGCCTTACGTCTAATAAGCCAACACACTACCTACTAGACCACGGCGACTTATAAGTGTGATCAATTGTAACATATTATATCGGATGGAGTAAAGTATTTCCTGCCTTTGTCTTAAGCTGGTTCACGTGTACATCGCGTTGAATTTTCATGCCTAGAACATCAAAAGCTTCTGACTTGTTAACACAACCGCCGTAATGTTGTTGGGCCGTTCGCACATTAAAATCGACGCTATCTGATTGACACTGTCTGATCCTGGCTAACCACACTTGATACGCTTTTTCGTCTCGATCTCCAGTGGCTAACTGCAAAAGAGTATGAAGAATTGTACGTGTAGAACGAAAAATAAGAATGGAAATGGAGCAATAGATTGCGGTGATCCCGAAGATTGAACTCATTTGCCGGAATCCTACACGAAAGCTGGATACTACTTAGTGAGAAGTAAAATAAATCCAAAAAAAGTGCACCTTGTTACTCTCTGCCAAAATCTTTCGTAATATCTAAAGGCACAACCTTTCTTAAACCAAGTCATAGGAAAGTATTGGTTCTACTTATCTGAGAATAAAGTCACAGTCACCAGTAGAACAAGTTTAAGGAATACAATATTGCTTGTCATTGATCGGATTGTTAGTTTCAAAACGGGGATTCTAATATCTTTGCAGGCTTTTTAGCTTTTTGGGGCGACCTTCAAGCAATGTGGAAAAATATTGGTTATAAATATTTAATATGCAAAGCTCTTATAGTTTGTATCAAGCTTAGTCTTGGTATGAATGATGACTGTTTTCCTAAAAGAATAACTCTTAAGAAACACACGAAATTATTTTTTTTAATTTTGTCTTCAAATAGCTCAGTAGGCTGCTATCAACGACTTAACGATGCAACTTGTTGTTCTATAGGACTCTACGCACAAATGCCTGTTGATCTTAGTGTGGAGAATTGTGCATGAATAAAGGAACACTGTGAACGGATAAGACCACTGTAAATAATTATATTTCTAAATTTATTGTTAGAATAACACTTAATGAAGATACTAAAATATTACGTTTATATTAAAAAAAAAAAAAACAATTTTCTTAATACAGAATCTTTTCATTAAATACACCATTCCAAGCTTAATTAAAACATCGTTTAATTCGAATAATTTGTTGCAGTCATACGCCACCTTCCATTAAACTTTAACAAATTGCGATAAGGTCGTTGTAATAAAAACAAAGAAAATTTTGATGCGCCAGTGTAACCAACTACATTGCAGCTTTAATACACACCCCAAAACAAACAGAAGTGTGAAGCTGTCTATTTCAGAAAAGTCTTCAGAAAAAAAAAAATTCAAAAACTAAATTATAAACACCATTACAAGTGAAAAAGAGATTTGAAGTTTTTTAAACTAAAGTAAGTAAGTAAAGAGGAAAAAAAGTCTAAAGCAGAAGAGATGATGATGACCTTTTCATCTAGACACGACAACTTGAGGTCAAAAGCAATCAAAACGTTTAATATTGTTTCTGTTTTTTTTCTTTTGCTCTTTTCTAGATTTTCTAAAGCCGCCTTTGTTGCACTATCATAGCAGCAATGAACAACAGAAGCATCTGAATTAGATGCAACAGCATCAGCAACAGCAACAGAGTAGAGTTGATTTTCAAGGAAAAAATAAAAAAGATTTTAAATTTAACAGAAGCATTTTGTTAAAAATGATGGCTAAACACTCGTCTCTAACTAACTGCACTTTTTCTAAACTCACTTCTGTTATAGTACGAGCAGCTAGTTTTACATTGTAATGGTGCGCTCATAATTATTATTTCATATAATTTTTTATACACAATGAAAGTTTGCAGTGAAACTGTTAAGGTACTTGCAACAACTTTTCATACAACTCCTACTGACAATTGGTGGCGGACCGAACTAGTAGATGAAAAGAGGAACATGAAAGTAGATTTAGTTTTAAAAAATTTTGTCCATAAATATGGAATAAGTGATGGCACCTACATATGTAGTTTTCATTTTACTAATCCAACTGTAAACTCTCCTGTCAAAAAAAAAAACTTTTTTTTTGTAAGTGAAGAATTGTAACCCTGAAGAATATCTGCATGGCCTAGCGGTTACGCATTCCTTATCTAAAATGATGTCATGTCCACATCTACCCACGGTAGGGTATACAAATATTGTTCAAATAAAGCTAAAAACGTTAAAACTTAATGAATGAGATGATGGCGTGTTTGTTTTAAATCATCGTTGAGTCGAAATAAACAAACCGTTTAAAGATCTAAAGGCTTTATTGGCTTTATTTTGTAAAACAAATCATTTCATTATGAGACATGTAGTAGGCGATATAATTTTAACAAAAAACTATATTAGCCATGGCGGTTACTTTCAAAAGAGCAGGATAAATTGTAACTGATTAGATGGATTAGTCCATTAAACCACTACAAGTGTTTTTATTTTTTAAGGAGAAATTAAATATCACAAGTAAAGAAAGGCTATAAAAAACATAAATAATTGTGGTACCACAGTTTTAGGATACTAACTAATAAAAAAAGCTTAAATAAAAAAGGGAAACTGTTTTCGACTGTTTTCGAGAGCAGAGGCATGCATCTGAAAGCAGTGAAATTAGTATCCACATGCGTTGAAGCCGAGAGATTGGAGGTCAATATTGTATATTCAAAATACAGATTTAAAAATGAAAATTATGTGCGTAGACTGTAATCGATGAAATATCGATGTACTACGAGTACCCGAAGTGCAGAAAATTGTACGTGATGATAGAGTCCAGTTAATGCTACTCCGACTATCAATCGACACAGTACGCCTGCACTAGGGTACGCAAAGGTGATTTGATCAAATTCAAATACGTGAAGTCCGCCACAATATACTTTTCATTAACAGTAGAGATATAGAAGAATGGAAACATTTTGGTCCTTATCGCTTAATGTGAATGTCTTCTTTTTATTTATTAGTACTTTAAGAGAATAGGGCTGAAACTTGAGAACAGAGATGTAAACAAAATTCGAGAATTTAATTTGAATAATTCAATAATAATCGCCTCTGTTTTGTGTGCCAATTTTGAAAATGTTTCTAACAATGTTTCTCCAAAACAGTAAAACAGTATTCGTTATGGTCGGTTAACCCTTGATATGATACAATTTAAAAAAGTGTCGTTTTCGGACCTAGTGGGTTGACTAGCAAGGGATTCCAAAGCAGATATCGTAGCAGTGGGGCCCTTTGAGACCAAGGGAAGCTAAGTTTTTTATACGAAAAGATGTGATCCATATAAATCGAGTAAAATTCAATAAAGTTTAAAAAAGTGCAATTTTCAGACCTAGTGGATAGCCATGGTATCAAGAATTACAAAACAGGTTTCCTTACGGTCGGGTGTTACTTAGGACTGGAGATATTGGCGATGAAGCTAATTGGTTTCTTCAAATGAGCAAATAAAAATGCTGTGTATAAAAAAATACAAGTCATCGGCAAAAAATGCAAGTCATCGACCAAAGAAATGTAAGTCATACACCAAAAAAGTGCAAGTCATCGCTCAAAAATTCATCAACCAAAAAATGCAAGTCATCCGCCAAAAAAATGGCAGCCATCGACAAAGAGTGCAAGTCATTGCCAAACAAACGCAGGACAACGACAATTTTGCCCGATTTATATAGCGGCATTTTGTTGCACATTTGCTCTCTGGTCCCAAGCAACGCCCAACCGTAACAATCCTATGAATCTATGGCTATCTATGGGTTGAGACTATAGCTATCTCGGCCTCTAAGTCCCCTAGATCATTTTTTACGATAATAAATCTGATAATACCCGATTTTTCAAACTATGTTAGCTTAATAGTATCTGTTAACATAACATCTTTCGTAGCTAACTTCACACACCAAAATAAAAATGACTGGCTTTTAAGTTATACTACCAGTAACAGGTCCTCCTTATATGTTAGCGTTACTTTCTGCCATTGACTGAAAACAACTTTCCCCTTGAAAATGCATTGGATATAGTTGTGAGTGGCTTTGTTCATTAAGTCGTACTCTTTCACTAGAGCTGACTCACCTTCCTGATACTCTGGTTTATTGGAGTACGAATGGTTCGCCTTACTTTTTTTTTTTTCTTCGAATAACCATGTAGTTAAACTCATGAACTACTACATAACTTCATATCTGATATTCTCTGGCTTGACGATCTAATCCTTCTGATTTTGATCTTTGCGATATATGTTCTCAAGACTTTAGTATTTCAGATTCTTATGTTGACTCCCATTTTAGATGTTTTAATTCAAAGGGCAGGTAATTTTGTTCCCATATCTCCATATATCTGTTTCGAGGGATATAAGCCATCGATATAATCGAGATCTCTTAATATATTCTATAATACCCCATGTTATTTGGCAATGAACTTGCCAGGATTTTACCATAACGTTGTTCATAACTATGCTAATAAGAAGAGGTAATAACATAAAGCGTTAACTGCTAGTGCTTAGTCTCTTATTGCGTTTTGATAACGAAAGACCATTAAAATATTTACAATTTATGTACAGTATCTGCATATATTTTCCATTTTGACACATTTGGAAAACATTCCTTGTTTTATTTCCATTTTCAGCAAAAAAAAAATAAAGAGAGTAAATGGTAAAGTTTTGACAGTAGCCGTGACATGTCATAAATGTCTAAGTTCAAAATGTTTACAATTTGTAACATTTATGAACAGTTTTCTCTTTATACAGTAATTTCCTCATACAATTGTGCTGCCCTATCTTGATATGGCCTGAAAAAAAGCCTTCTGTTTGCTAGTTTGCGCAAGATCAAGCCATTAAACGCATTTTAAATGCTTAACTTTAATGCAAAAACCCTTTAGTTTATATATTTAGTTTTTTTGTTTTGTTGTTGTTGTTGTTTATAGGTCTAATATTGTAATTTAATATCATCTTAAGTTTTCTTTGTTATTTTCTTTACTGTTTTTCTGCTTTTTTTTACTATAAAAAGAAAGTTTTGTTTCTTTTTTCTCTCTCTCGATTCGTTTTAAATTTATTTTAAATACAATTACAAATAATAACTGACAACCAAAAATGTACAACAACAACACTAATAATAATAACAAGAAGGTAACATTTAATATCTAAACACCATCATCACGCGCACTAATTTAAAAAAAAAATATACGAAATAAATGAAGTTTTTTTTTCCATCATGGTTTTCTTATATCAAAAAAAATTAAAATAAAAAAAAAAATTGTACTTATTACTACCATTTGATCTGTGTAGCACCATTATTATTTTATATTAAAACCATATTCAAAATAATGATTATAAAAGAAGACAGAGAGAGAGAATTAACAAGAAACCAAAAAACTAAACTGTGAAATAAAAATTTTCAATACCAACAATACGATATTTCACTGCCATTTAAGTTTTCTTTTTTATTTATTTGTTTAACTACTGCCATGATTTTCTCCTCACAGATTAACCCTGTATGACAGTGGAGCAAAAGAAACAAAAAATACGAAATTATTAACAATTATAGAGGCACAGAAATTCCTGGAGCCAGAAAACCGTTACATATGTATGTAAAAATATTTTTTTTTTTTTTATGAAACCAGCACTCAGGGGATGGCCCCTACTCATGCAGTGCATTGTGCAGGTTTTTTTAGGAAAGGTGGAAAGGGGGAAGATGCGAACGGCAAGGAAACGAGTTGCTGCTAGGTGACTATAAAATGGCCAGTGCTATACCTTCACCATTAGACAGTCTACAGGCAATCGTCCCCAAGAAGCCCGCTGTTTCTCACACCACTTATGTTGTGTGTGTTAATTTTATACATAATTGGCGGGACCTACAGTTTAAAGTCGACTCCGAACGACAGATTTTTTGAGAAACTGAGAAGAAATCGCCGAAAAATGTAAAAATATTGAGTGCGACCGAATGTTCTATGACTACTATTGAATTTATAACATAAAAACACGAATATTTTGGGCAACATACGAAGTACGTACCCATATCGTCGGAACAAATGCTAGTCCGACGAGAAAAGTTTTTATATGTAAACTAGGTGTAGCAAAACTTCTCAATGTCGGTAATCAGCCACTCATGTCAGGTATTTTACAAAGCTAGTTCTTGTATGTAGATTGAATGTCGGAGAACCTCCCAATATCGGTAAGCAGCCACCCATGTCACATACACATTTAGGCAAGCAAAAATACTATTACCAGATGGTAGCAGCAGTAGAGTACACATCAGATGTTAGAAATATGCATCAAGTCCTCGCAATGACAGAAAATTATGTAGTAATCCTTGCAATACTTAAAGATCGAAACGAGCTCGAACTTAATGTGCAATTAAGTCAATTACCATACATTTTTTATCGATAAAAATTCTTTTCTCGCCAAGCTGTCAAAACACCGATTTTGACACCCTTATAAATGGAATTCATGATAGAAATATCCACTGATCTGTCATCATATGTTGAGATTTGGTATGCATTTGAAATCCTCAAAAATGGGAGATCTAGCAGTCCCAATGATATACTATCTGCTACAACTACATTTATTGGTTTGGCAACAAATAGAGCGGAAAAGCCATTAGAATCTACAAAAGTGCCGACATAAGACATTCAGGAATTAAGAGAGTATTACTTTGCAAAATTCTATTGAAAAATTCGTGGCCATTTTACTGCTCCACAGAATATACTCACTTAAGCAGAAGATTCTACGCCCTGAAGAAGATGGTTTGCACCCTGAGAGAGGCTTATAGCGATGACTCAAAGGTTCAGGTTCCAATAAGGTTAAGGGTTGTAATAATAAATTTTCTTCCAAGCTGTCTCACCAGTCTAGAATTTTCTAAGTCGCGACTACTTTGTAAGCGCCACAATGTTTATTGGGCGATGATATTTCGCCTTAAGATCTTTTGTCTATGAATGCCGAGGATTTCTGAGGAAAATTTCGGATCATTTGAAGATGTCTCTTGTATATGTGTCCGAACATAGAAATATCATTTTAAATTGCATTGGTGATGAGTTGGCTAGGGACGGTAAGAAGCTCGCAAGTAATTTGAATATTATTATCTAGAGATGCTCAACGTCGTTGGCAACAAGAGGGCAGGTATGCATAAGAAAAGGATCGACATACTTCTTCTCACTTTAAATCGCATGGCCCTCCATCGCACTATAGCGATTCTTACGGGCGAAGGTTTTTTGTAAAGTATACCAAAAGACTTTGAATTCCAGCAAACGGCTTCTGCAGGACACTGAATGTACAAGGGACCTGCTCTTGACATGAAATTACTGAAGTTCTCCACCTCCTACTTTCAGACATTCTAGATAGATATAGATATTCCCTGAACTATCTTTCAAACACTAACCCCCATCCCACTGTTACATTATTTATTAAGGGAATATGGCATTTCTCCTTCCTCATTTTTATGTGCAGTATGTCTTCTGTTTTTCTTCTTCTTTTTTAATGTTTTATAATTTGATTTGAAGCTGTAGATTAAAGAAAATTATATGTGGGTTTCTTTGTTTTTTTGTTTTTCCCCATATTTTTTTCACTATACGAGGCACATGAATTTTGTGTGGTTTCACTGCTTCAGCTTACGTGTGGTTAGACCGTGTAGAAAAGCATAAAAACAAGAAAAAAAACTAAATAAACCAAAAGTTTATTGTCTAAATACAAATACAATAATGCGTTTATGAGTTCATCTTTGTGTTTAAACGCATTTATACGATTAACATTGCTTACGAGAAGTATGTAGTTTGTTAGCAGTAAGCTAAGGCAAGCCAAATGCACTATGCCACACATCTGCTGCAAGTAGTAGCAAAACCAAGTAAAACATTTGCCGCCGTAGTTATTATTTGTGAGCATTTTCTCAATGTTAAATGATGCTTTTATTATTGAACTTGGCATAACGTGTTGTTGTTATAACGGTAGATGAAAATGTATGATTTTTTCTTTTATTTGTGATCTATTTTTTTTCTCTGTTTCTTCATCTTCTTCTTCTTGTATTTCGTGTAGGTAAGGTTACTCATGTAGGTATACAAATCTACACCCAAAAAATAAACGTTTTAAGGGGGAATTCTATATTAGAAATATTGTTTGGAATACTTCTTAATATTCGGGGGTGCCTAGTTGTCCGACGGAGCTCACAACTTACTGCTCACATGTACATACATACATAATTGGTCATTACAACCCTTTAGTCAGGGTTACAACTTAGCTTCTCACAACACTGATGTTGTGTGTGTTAATTTTATACATGAGTCGATTCCGAACGACAGATTTTGTTTTAGAAACTTTAAATGGCAATTTTATTTACACTCAGAGTTTTTGCCAGAAATCTGCTGAGAGGAAGTCGCCGGAGAAATATTTTTTCATATTTTCATTTTGACGTCTGACTTGGGATTTGAACCTAGGCCTCATGTCTAATAAGCCAACACACTTGATGCCTGACCTGGCTTTTGAACCGAAGCCTCACGTCTAATAAGTCAACTCACCACCTACTAGACTAGGGCGACTACGGTCCTGTAACATGTGAGCAGTCGCCGTAGTCTAGTAGGTGGTGAGTTGACTTATTAGACGTGAGGCTTCGGTTCAAAAGCCAGGTCAGGCATCGACAACTAAAAAATATGAGTGGTGTGCGAAACTAGATCTAAAGATGACTAAAGGATTGTAATGACTTATTATGTATGGATGTACAGGGTGGGGCAAAAGTCGCGAAGAGATTTGAAAAATTAATAACTTTTCTAATTTAATTTTTTTTTTATTTTATTTTTATTTTTAGGACTTGTAAAATAAATCTGGGAGATTAATTATGGAAGGTTACAACGTTATCCACCGAACCAAAATCATAGAACTTTATTTTAAACATCATCGATCAATAATTCAAACTCAACGAGCCTATCGTCGTCATTTTAATGTGCGGAATTCACCATCCGAATCAATTAGTGACACGTTTTCAGGAACAAGGCTCACTAAGGGATCTTCCACGAAGCGGAAGACCACATTCTGTAATTAATGAAGCAAATATTCAACGCGTTCTGGAGAGTGTTGAAGAGAATCCTGAAACATCAACTCGAAGGCGCTCTGCTGAGCTACAAATGTCTCGGCGGTCTTTACGCAAAATATTAAAGGGAAATTTACATCTTTTCCCATACAAGCTGAAGTTAGTGCAAGGACTAAAGCCACGAGATTCCCAAGAACGATTAAACGATTAAGCCCCTTCGTGACTTTTGCCCCACCCTGTATGTTACAGGGTATACCTTTCACAATTGTGTCACTTAGACCAGATAATATCTGTTCGTTTTACAGGGAGACTCAATTTCGTTAATAACAGAAAGGTATGTGCAATATTCCTAAATCATGCTCATATGGATAAGAAGAGAACTGATGGACTTCAATGTTTAAATCATGTGGCCATCTTTCACACACGGCATTCTGTGATTTTGAAAGGTATGCCGATCGACTTGACCTTCCTCCTTTTGCAGGAGTTGTAGATTTTATTATGAGGAATTGACTTCTCTTCATGAGTCCGAGTCCTACTATTGCCTTAAAGATTAACATTGGATAACGGAGGTCCTTGACGTTTAATTTTCTAACATCCTTGATCGAACTGCCATATTTAAAGTTTATTGTATTCGCAAGGCTTATTTTTGACTCAGGTTGGTTACCTTCAGGGAAGGTTTACTACCAGAGTTGAATATTAATTAGGGTATTGTCCTAAAGAGTGGCCTAAATTTGGTTTATCTTTCAATGCGGTTTCATCACTTCATCTAACCTAACTTAGAAAAGCTGGTTGAAAGCTGATTTATAGCAAAAGGGTTTCAATCTCAATTTTTCGAACAAAATTTTCTTCAACAATGGACCTCATTTCTTTCATTTTTTTCAACAAAAAATATTATGTGTGTGGTGTTCGGACATCCCAGAGCTAATTGCTTGGTCTGTATTTTTTTGAAAGTTACCTTAAAAGGACCATTGTCGACAATTCAGAATTATATATGTATGTGGCTGATTTCATGCGTTTTGATGACGTTAGACTTTTTTGTGGAACTACTTCAAGGAGAGTATACCATAATATTGAACATTTAAAAACTAGATTTCGTGAAGTTATCTGCGGGTAATATTGGGAAACATGCGAAAAAACTAAATCAAAGGATAGGCTACTGCAATCAATCCAGAGGAGGTCATTTAAATGACATTGTATTTCGTACATGTGCCACGTATTATAATGAAATAATAACCTAATCGAGGTCATACCTTATTTTAAGGTTACAGAGCTCAGTCCACACTTTCATTTATGCCTTGTTTTTCCCATAAAATTTCTTCAAGTGTACGTATAAGTTTTCTTTTTTTCGTTTTTCATGGTGCCAAAACAATGCATTATTTTTTGTTTATTGCCAGTGTCTCAGATACACATGTAGCACAACGTAATAATGCAAGAAAATTAAAGTCCACACGCATTTCGCCAAAGAAACATTTATTTCCTGCCACCGACGACAATTTCGTTAATTTGTTTAAAAACCCCATATTCATGGTTCACGTACAATAACAACAAAAAAAATACGAAAAAAAATTTAAAAAACAATTGCTACCACCTTCTATAAGCCATTTTCCCCTTAGCCAAGATAGTAATCAACGAGAGAAAAAAAAAAACAAAAAAAAAAGTTGTAATAGAAAAACAACAAAAACAAGAAAATTAAATAAATTTTGTGTTTTATAAAATCCATGTGTATGTGTGTGTGTGAATTGAAATTTAAAAATAAAACCAAAAATAAGCAAAAAAAAAAATGGGCATATAATGCGAAGATGTTTAGGCCTTAACTATTAATGTGATTGTTGCTGTTGTTGTTGGTATTGTTGTTATTGCTATAAGTTGTACGCCAATTAGTGGCAACGTACAATATGGCTTTTAACAGTAGTGCCAGTAGTTAAACGCGATGAGTTAAAACGCAATAGAAACACTCTTTTCAACTAATGTTTCACTGCCATTTCTTTAACACGGGGGTTTTTATTTTTTTATTTCTGTAAGTTTTTGCGGCACAACTTGATGATGACGATGATGATGACAACAGCAACAACAACAACAACCATAGCGACATCCACTGCTATGATGTCTTATATGCCTGAACCTTTTGATATTTTTTTTTTCTATTTTTCTTTTTAGAAAATTTGCTAGGCCTCTAACATTAGCGTTGTTGCTGTTGTTATTTGTTTCGTTTTGGCTTAATGCAAGTATTTACGCGTTTTTATTTGTTGGCTGGCTTGTTGTGGTTTTCTTCTCTATTAACATGGCGTATAGACCGATATCACGGATTATAGACCGATATCACTCTCATCCTTTCTCTTGAAAGCTTTGGAGAGACTTATCGATCTATATTTGAGGTCAAACATGGACCGGTCTTTGTTGAGTAGGTCGCAACATGCTTACATTAAGGGTAAGTCAGTTGAGAGTGCTCTTCATGATGTGACAGGTTTTGTTGAGGCGAATTTGGCTAGGGGTGAGTACACACTGTCGGCTTTCCTTGATATAGAGGGGGCCTTCAATAATGTTACCACTTCTTCTATTGAGAATTCACTAAGGGATATACATGCCCCAGATTTTCTGGTGCGGTTTATCGCCCACATGTTGGGTAACAGACTAATCCGATCGAATCTGGGTGGATGTTCTATCGTCAAGCGTGCGACCAGGGGTACACCACAGGGGGGTGTCCTATCCCCTCTATTGTGGCTCTTGGTCGCAAATGTTGGTCTGAGGCTCCTGGAAAGTAGGGGCTTTAGGGTTGTGGCATATGCCGACGATGTGGCTATTCTTGTGGGTGGAAAATTTTTGCCGACGCTGGGGGAACTGATGGAGTCTGCTCTTGGAATTTTATCCTCTTGGGCAACGAACTGTGGCCTGGGGATAAATCCAAATAAGACGGATCTCGTTCTGTTCTCGCGTAGGTACAAAATTGAAACCTTCAGGCTGCCAAGATTAGCTGGTAGGGAGCTGCCGTTGTCTTCTGAGGTCAAGTACTTGGGTGTTGTCCTGGACAGTAAGCTGAACTGGAAACGAAACACCGAGGAAAGAATGAAGAAGGGACTGAATGCTTTCTACCAGTGTAGGAACTCCATAGGTAAGAACTGGGGTCTTCCGCCTAGGGCCATTCGCTGGATATATCTGGCGATTGTTAGACCGGTTATTACTTATGGTTGTGTTGTCTGGTGGTGTGCCTTAGACAAGAGTTTTCAACGGAAAATCTTGGACAAGGTTCAGCGGATTGCCTCTTTGAGTATCACTGGAGTGAGGAAGAGTTGCCCTCAGGCTGCTCTTGATACTATGCTCTGTCTGACTCCACTTGACTTATATGTCAAGAGGTGTGCAGCGCGTAGTGCCATACGCCTGAGGGAATCGGGTTGCTGGAAGCAGCGCTCGATAGGTCACTCCAGAGTTCTGAGTATCGTCTTTCCTGACGGAAGGTATGGACTTTCGGAAAAAGCCACTGATTACATTGTGCCCGAGGCTATATTCCTACCTGGTTTAAGGACATTTATACCGGATAGGGCACAATGGAATGGTGGGGTACTCCGGGGGCAGAGTGGTATACCCATTTTCACAGATGGGTCTAAGTTAGGTGGATGTACAGGTGCTGGGGTTTTCTGTAGAGAACTCGGTCTTGAACTCCACTTCAGGTTGAATGATGACTGCAGCGTTTTTCAGGCGGAGATTTTCGCAATACTGAAGGCTATTGAGGCCATAGCTGGTGGCCCATCTTCGGATTCGGAATCTTACATGATCTTCGTTGACAGTCAGGCTGCCCTTAAGGCCATTGCGTCGGTCTGGTGCAAATCACGACTGGTTCGCGAGTGCAAAGAGTCGTTGAGGTCTTTTGGACCGGACCGTATCCGTCTATGCTGGGTTCCGGGTCATAGCGGAATACTGGGCAATGAGACGGCGGATGCCCTCGCTAGGTTAGGTTCCCTTTCGGGGGGCGATTTAATAGTTGGTCCTGAACCCCCAGTCTGCCACCTCTATGGCCTCATCGATGGATGGGTCAGGGAGGAAGAGCAGAGGCGTTGGAGGAACGGATCAGGTTGTTCTGTCTCTAGACGTCTATGGCCTGCTGTGGACAGTAAGAGAACAGATTGGCTGCTGGGCCTGGTTAAGGCCAGCGTAAGGTTGGTTGTCGGTTTTATCACAGGGCACTGCGAGATTAGGTCGCTGACGGGGATCTGGAACAGATCCCAGCCGGACTATTGCAGGGTATGTTGCGATGAGGAGGAGTTAGAGACTATCGAACACCTCCTCTGTAACTGCCCAGCCCTTGGTAGATTGAGGTTGAGGACCCTTGGCAGAGCCTTCTTTGAGAGCTTGAGTTCTGTGTCGAGAGCCGACATCAAGGCTCTCCACAGATTCATTAGCAGTTTGAGCTGGTTGAGAGGTGCTAGGGCTTCATAAGTGTAGTCGCGCGCTCAACCCTTGTTTTTCGTGTCTGTTTCTTTCTGTGTGTTTCCCATCCTCCCCTTACCCTTATACCCTCCTTTCATCCTATTCCCTCTATTTCCTTCCCTCTCCAAGGACGTTGTACAATGGGTCAATTTCGACCTCCGGGTATTGTACTTGTCTTAACGGACAAGTACACGTCCTCTAACCTAACCTAACCTAACATGGCGTAGATCATTAGCAAAAGATGGTGTTATTATTTGCACGTTTTGTGTGAGAAGCGCTTTAAAGAGTGTTAGATTTATAAACAGTGATAATCATAGCAGAAGTTTATTTTTTCTCTCTCATTTTTTGTTTTTGTTCTCTGGTCTATTGGTATGAAATTCTTAAGCTTGGGTTAATGGTTGATGGCTTAAAGCAAGAATGGCAACCGACTTTGTTTTTGAGACACTTTTTTACGATTTTAAATGTTAATTTTTTTTAAATTTTTTGATAAATATAAACTCATCATACACAGATCATTAACGATATTATAGAGTTCGCCATTTAGTTATTTCAAAATCGCCTTTCAAGCAAGGTGGAATTGAAAAAACAACATGAAGAGACTGCAGTCGATAAAGATGTTATCAAAACCGTGAATCATCGCAATGTGCGCATTGCCTGAAATATTGTTTCTGTTAGGGATAGTGATCCGAATTTGGCAATTTCACCAGGTTCTTAGTAATTGGTTCTATCTCACGACTTATTAAAAAATATTTGGCTCTATCTATATAAAGTCTATCTTATGTTATATTTAAAGCCGACTGTCTATTCACAACGTAGATTGGATGTTAAAGCAACAGGTTTTCATTGCGAAGAAACTCATTTCCTATTCGCTCATGTCAACAACCAAATTCCCGCTATAGGATCGCAAGAACACAGATTGATTGTGAAAAAAGTAATAATTTTGGAGAGCATAAATTTCCAAAGACCATAATGTTTCCCTTCATTTTCGTTGAGCAACCGAATGCTCTTGATCTTCAATTGAATATTATGAACTAGACAGTATGTGGTTTCAATAACACAGTGTCACGAGCCACTCAATATGATCGATATTGGATTTATTGACAGAGAAGGCCAAATAACACGATCAGACGCCGTTAAGACGCCGAATAATAAAAGAAGATCTGAGTCATGTATCTGCTGATGCCCCTATAACCGAAGGTTGGTAACAGCTATTTTGGCAGGGCAGTAGATTTAGATTCTGTGATGATGAGTATGAAAAATCAGAACACATTCTTGGAAACTCAATGGCATTAATGAGTTCCAGGAGCAAACTGGGTACATACGAGATGCTGGGCAGGGAATTGTCATTATTGACACCTAAGAGCAGACTGAAGTCTGTCAGGGCGATGGCCTTAGGGGTCATATGGTCGCTGTAACTCAAGCTACTTTTCACGACAATAAATAGAAAGAAGGATTTTCATAATTTTTATTAAATTTCTTTTAGGGATCCTTACCGTTTTTTAATAACGCCTTTCTAGTTCCCATTGACACCCTGAAGCACTTGTATGCTATATACATCACATATTTTTATTTCAGTGAGTATTTTATTTATTAACATTGCAGTAAATATCAATCTGGGTGTCACTAAGGCACCTCTTGTTTTAATTTTTTTTTCTGTATAATTTTTTATTAAAATTTTTCCTTAAATGTTTCTTTGGAATAGAAATTCGTACAAATGTTATGTGAATTTCTACAAGAATTTTAAAAATTTTATAAGAAGGTGTATTATTCGGTAATACATCGTAATTATTATATGTACGCTTAGATTTAATGGTTTAATAATGACTTTAAGAACTACTAAATTTCAGTCAGGCAAGTTATAATATTTAGAAAATTTTTCGGAATCTTTGGATATCTCTCTGTTTACCTGACTGACACTCTAGATCAGTTCTAGGTAATGGCCACAAATTTCGCTGCGGATTTAATCTTAAGTACGGAGTTTTCAACTTCATCTTCTCTAACAGCCAAGCAGCAAGCAAATGTCTTTCGGGTGCAATCTTTAGAGACAAAGTGTTTCCAACCACATATCCTCACATATAGATCCATTAGGCTTTCCGTTTGGCAAAGATATTTTTCGGGTACTGCTACATTCGGAGTTGATTTAGTGTCTTCGTTCATAGCTAGACTCACATGGCCTAAATTGAATTGGAAGCCTACTCGTCAACTACTTCAATTCGATCATAGAAACATTTCAGCCATTTTATCTACATTCACAGGTCATTGCGTAATGGAAAGGAACATTGCAAATTTTAATGAAATTTATAAAGAAAATAAATTGTATTAAAAATCAATTAGCAAAGCATGTTTATACATATTTAGGTTACTTTGTGTTTAATAAAGTTTTAAAAAAATATTTCAAAATGTATGCCATACCACACAGATTGTATTACTAGAGGGGGAAAGAAGAACGGCAAGACATGGTCCAATTATTTCAATATCTTCACTAATTGATTTTCAATTTTACTGTACTATACTGGAGCCATTATGCAAAACTCAGCACACGCACATGTCATTATTGAAATATTTTTTCGTACACTTAACAAAATGCTGAGCAGTTAGAAATGTAAAATAAAAGCAAACTTTTAAGAAATTTTGAACCGTTTAGATTTAGGTTTTCTCAAGTGTATTGAGGAAATTTAATAACGAACTTATAGGCGAACACATGTCAACATCAAATGAGCACTTAACAACAAACTTCATTATTTCTTTCTAGTTTTCTTTGCAACATTTGAATCCCCGTTTCGTAATGAAAACTACATATTTATGCATAAATATTTGAAAACATTAAAATAATATTGTATGCCAAAAAAAAAAATAAAAACTATCCAAAACTATATTTATTTATTTATTTATACACATACACATACAATACATATCAATACAATAGAATAGAAACAAACAAAAAAATACAAAACAAAATAAAGAAGAAAACAAAAGAAACAAAATCAAATTGTTTTAGTAAATTGATACCCCAGGGTATTTCATCCACATTTCTGGATTTAAGCAGTGCTTTTTGCTGTGTAGTTTTTTTTTTTTTTTTCATACGCTTTGTATTGTTTTTTTGGTGGTACCAGAGTACAATAGAATCACTTTATTCAAAAGTTTATCGTTTATTGAAATAGTTATGATCCATAAATGTCACCAAATGGCAAAAATGTCACAAGAGTTCCATACATACCCTATAGTATTCGGCATCAGTTATGTAGTTGAGTTCATTATTGGTTTTACTATTGGGAGAGAGAGAAACGTTTCTTAAAAGTAGCAGAGTATTTAATAAGAATCATTTATTATATATGAACGTAAAGGGTTCCTTATAATTGGCAAACTAATGCATACATGTGCTCTACAAAATTAAAGTTTGATTAAGTACCTGACTCTCTAAGACACACAATTTCAGGCCAATGGAAATTTTGTAAAATATTCAAGCAATTGAAAGTTTTTCCTTCATTCTTATAGCAGCAGAAAATAAGTGAGAACGGTATAGAAGGTAGTTAAAAAGTCATCAAACAATAAGAATTCATTCAAGGCATTTGTACATTAGTCCAGGTCTTAACGTGAGTATCTCCATGATGGCATACCGCACGGTGCTTTAAATCCGGTTGGAAACAATGCGTCTACCAACGTCTCCACACACAGTGATGCTATCTCAGTAGGTCGCTTCACGGCATTTGGACATGACTGCCCTCTTGGTTAGGGGTCGGAGACTATTCGAACTCCTTTTTGGCAATGATTAAGAGAGCCTTCGCTCTCCATCCGCACTTTTGGTACAAACCACAACCTCCACGTTGCTCCCACAAGGGGCCTCGACACAGACGGGCAGAGACGAGTCTTTGGGGCTCTCGACACCCGTGGTACCAAAAATAAGCCTCTGGTCAGACTTCGCACACCAGTCTGCTACCAGTTGATCCTCAAACAGTTCGAGACTAGCGACAATACAATTCTTTAAATGAGAAACACAACAAGCGATCTAAAGCATGAATAATATAAAATAGCGATTTGACCCATTTTAAAATATTGCATCGAGGCGTAGACTCTAAAAAAGTGGAATCCAATAAGGCAAGCAATGTGGAGAGAAAATGCGTCACAAGAAGTGTAATGCTCTGTACAAAATTCGAAAGTTCATTTACTTTTTATCTGCATACATACAGACATACATAATTGGCCTTCAGTCAGGATTACGACCTAGTTACTCACATCACTTATGTTGTGTGTGTGAATTTTATACATGAGTGGCGGAACTTACAATTTAAAGACAAATCCGAACGACAGATTTTTGAGAAACTTTTGATGGCAATTTTATTTTACTTTCAGAGTTTTCCCAAAAGGTAGTCGCTTTATATTGCAGTGGATCTATTTCAACCGGAAGTAGACTAGAATGTCTGTTGTTCCAGTCTTTTGCGTACTTCACCATTTCATACAATCCATGGATTCTTCCTTGCATGGCTTATTATTCTCTCTTTATGTACTCATTGCATTGACAGATTTTGTTGGGCTGACGTCAGTGGTTCTAATTTTGAATCCCTAAAACATCTTCTACATCAGCCAATTAAATTGAATGATAATGTATTGGCTTGTCTGAAATCTTTCTCTCTTTGAATAATAAAGAGTTCGAAAAGATTTAGCTCTGGTTTGATAGCCTTTATAATGTGTTTTAATATCACGGGTAATGCCTATCATGATCGTAGTCTAGTAGGTAATGTGTGGTCTTACTAGATTTGAACTCCCAGCTCTGACATTTTGAAAAATATGAACAAAATTTTTCCTGCGTCTTCATTACAACAGTCTTCCGGTAAATAGTCTGATAGTAAATAAAATTGTCATGAAAATCTTCTCAAATCTGTTGTTCGGAGTCGATGTTCAACTGTAGGTCACTACTTTCGTGAATAAAATCAGCATACACAACATGGTTGGTGTGAGAAGCTCGGTTGTAATCCTAACTAAAGTGCTGTATCGGTCAATTAAGTAAGGAGCGCCTTCGAAAATGTTGACCAATAAGGCCAAGGAATAAGACACGATCTTAGTAGTGTAGGAACCTTTTTGGCGAATTACTTGATCATAGTCCTGAGACAGGAGCATAATTGGAATTACTCAACTCGTCAATTGCTATAAAGTGCTTTAGTGCAGAAATCCAACACTGTATCAAATATGTATTTTTTAATCCAAGTGGGTAGCGATCTCACAATTTCCGTACATAACCTAAGAAAAGAAATCCAACAGAATTTAACACTTTTTCGAATAAGCAATTGTCTTTCAGATCAAATATTTAAAAAAGCTTTACAAAAACAACACATTGATTCTAAATTAAAATATACTGTTGCTACCATTCAACTCCAATTTCTTAAAAATTTTTTTTTTAATTCTTAAACAAATTTTTGTGGTGCCTTAAAAATAGTATCCGTAATTCCTTACTTCCGAGATTTTATTTTTAAATAAAAAGCAGATGTTGTGCTGACCCTATGCACGTGGGAATAATTGTGGTGGTAATCACGGTTGTTAAAATATTTCATTCAGTTTCCTACTGATGAAATTTGATGGGAACATGTCATCACAGATTTTAATCTCAAAATAAAATTTTATTTTCAATGTATGTGTGTGTGTGTTATTAATAGAAACAGGATTAAAGAGGGAAACCGAAAACGAGCCCATGTACATATATAAACGAACATTGTTAAGGAAAAATAAAAATTTAAAAAACAAATAATGAGCAATGAGAACGTTTTAGAATCGTAAAAAAAGTGAAGCAAACATGAGAGCAGGTTCATTGAAATTTGAGATGCTGGACTTTTCATTAATTTTTCTTACTTGTCTGTGGATATTGTTTGGGGCTCACAGTGTTTTATTGAAATTAAAATAAAAAATCTATTTAGAACGTGAGGGTGTAATTTTATGTGATTGTATATTAAAAAAAACTGAAATAAAACTGGGATTTTATTAGGTATTCTCTGTGATATTTGGTTGTTTGTCGTATGTGAGTATAAAAAATGCGTGAGAATTTTTGAAATCGAAAATTTTTAACAATACTAAGGACTGTTCCAAAATATGAGAGAATGCAATACAGTATTGCGTTTCTGTTAGTGTACAGTTCTTTTCTTTAGGTTTTGCTTAAAATTAATTTCATAATTTAATGTCTAAGAAATAATTTTGAAGCTCCTTGGTCTAGTAGTGGTAGTGTGTTAGCAGACATCTCGAACAAAAGCGAACTACGAGAATATATATTTGCGGCAACTTCCTCTCAGCAGTCTTTTGGCGAAAACTCGAAGACTAAAACAAAATTGCCATGAGAAGTTTCTCAAAAATTTGCGTTCGGAATCGACTATAGACTCGTTCCACCTCTCATGGATAAAATGAACATACCCAACTTGGTTGTAATCCTCACTAAAGGGCTCACATAAATAGGGTTTTGACGGTTAAAATGACTTGATCTGTCAAATTAGTTGTCATTTATTTACGCTGTTTTGTCAAATCACCAGTTATGGATAGATAATGACGTGTGTTCGCTGAATGGGCTCTGGAGTTGTTGTCAATTAAAATTGATTTTCATCGTAAACTCATCCTCACAGAAGAGGCAAATTTCTGTATGAATGGATACCTGAAGAACCAAAATGATGAATTTGGGCCGATACTAATACATATGAGAATCAAGAGCGTCAATTAGTCCCTAAAAGGTCACTGTTCACTGTAAAGTTGAACTGGTGGTGTCATCAGTCCATATTTCTTTGAGTGCGATGTTGGTCAGGCAATAACTGTTAACGCCGAGCGCTATAAGTCAATGATTATCAACTTCCTATGGAGTGAATTGGATGATATGGATACTGACAACATGTGTTTTCAACAGAAATACGCTTCTTGCAACAAAGCTATACTACATTTGATATTTTGCATGAGCGATTTGTGTGCACGGTCATGTTCACATGGGACTGAACATGGATATCGTGTGATTTGACGCCGTTAGACTTTTTCTTGTGGGATTTTCTGAAGCCACAGGTATATGCAAATAAGCCATAAACCACAGTGGTTCTCAAAGTCAACATAGCCCTTGCCATCGGTAAAATTCAAACTGATTTATGCGCCAAAGTCATGGAAAATTTTACATTCCGAACGTTCTCCACTCAGAGAAGCTGTGGCGGACATAAAGACGATTTTATTTTCTACACGTAACGACATGAAAATGTTTTTAAAACGAATAAAAAATGCCAATGATAGACGCTTAGTTTTATTTATATTTAAGGTCCTTAAAAAGACCCCACATAAGCAATGTTTCTTAAGAGAAATGCAAATCGAAAATTAAATTTTCTTTGTTTTGAAGAAACTTATGCAACAAACTTTCTACTGTAATATAAAATAAGCATGGGTAGAGTGATTTCATAAATAAAATAATGATGGAATGCATTTACTTAGATTCATTTCAAAATAATTTAAATACAAGCACCTTATAAGAATCTTAGACTGCTTATCAGGCTATTCTAATAGACTACAAAAATTCTTCATGAATTCTTTATGTTCTTCTATGTAGCTACAGGGTTATCATTTTCTTATTGGACATTTTTTTTGGACATTCAGGCAATTACTCATAAGGAAAGTAGAGATTTTGTTTTTCTTTTCAAATTTCTTGTTGTCTAAAATTTTTTGTTTTTATGCAGGTTCACTGCCCCAGTTTCAATAGCATTTAGAGTTCAACAACAACAATTTGAATGTTTGCTTTCATGGTCCGCATTCAAATCGATCATTTTATAGGTGAACTCACAAAGCAAACAATAAATTGTGACGTTCAAATAGAAAAAAAAATAAAATAAAGAAAAGAAAAGAAATGAAAACAAGCATGGTAAAGAAATTATAAGAAATTCATGGATTTTTAGGAAGAAAAAAAGTACAAGCACTTTAACTCTTACCCGGCTAAAGATAATGGATTGGCATTGTACCTGCTACATGACTACGACGTATGCCATACGTCGTCTTCAACAAATTAATTTTTTTTTTTTTGTTTTTAATTCTTCTTGTTTTTCTTTCTTTCAATATTGTTTGAGGAATTCCAGCAACTTAAGGAAGGTTTTTTTTCCTATTTCTACATTAGTTTCCTAAGCATATATGAGACCTTTTTTTGTTTCTTTTTTCTTAACATTATTGTTATTGTTTTAATAACAATTTGATTTGAAATGTTTCAAATGTGTGTGTGTAGCTGGCGGGCGGCATCCAATTGCGTTATAAGGTAGCAATATGACGGATAATTTTGAAGAGCTTTCCAATTGGTATCCCGCTATGATACAACAGTAGAGCAGGCGATGATTTTGGGGCTTTTTTTGTAAAAGTGCTCGATTTCGATTTCGGATTTTTTCTGCTTCAAATGTGATAAATTCATTGTGAATACTTTGTGTGTTGTTTTCTTATTCAAAATCAAAAGGTTTTCTATAGAAATTGTTTGGCTATGCGTCAAATAATTATACATATTGATTGAAACAATATTATTTTAAGATTAAAATGAATCCCCCTCCCTCAAAAAGAAAACAACATTCAACATCATTTCATATGTAAAAAAAAAACAGAAGAAAAGTAAAGAGACCAGTTCAAATATAAAGAAATTATTTTAAATACATATATGTATAATAACACAACAATAATGGAATGAAACAAAAACAAAAAAACCAACAATAATGTTAGAGAAATTATCTTTTTTAACAACATAAAGGTATAAAGTATTCTTTTTTTTTATATAATAATTTTTACTTGTATATGATCACCTTACTTTAGTTTTTTTTCTGTTTTTTTTTTTCGTGTTTCTTGTTCAAGTGGAATGTCTTTCTCTGTTAGCATGTTTTTAAAGCTGTTGTTGTTACTTTGTGCTTGCTTTTAATATTAGTTTGTGGTTAAATTTATGTCGATCTAGTTTCTTCAATTTTTGGCTTCTCTTGTTTGTTTGTTCAGTTATTTTTTTTACTATTGTTCTCCTTTAACTTTAAGGCTAGACTTTCGCCTGTTGGTTGTAGCAGAAAACCGTTTAGATTCATGGTTAATGGCTTTTCAATCGATATAAAATTATGCCGTTAAGCTTCTAGACAGGAGGTTGTAGCAAATGAAAAAAATCAAACGAATCAATATCTGCTCCAACATGCCAAAAAGTGAAATTTATTGCTTAAATTGTAACACTTTCATTTGCCATGCGAAAACTTTAAAAAGTGACTTTGATTTGCATAATAAATTTCATTTGAAAGAAGAATTTTTCTTAAAACAAAATTATTCAATTCTATTCCATATCCTTTACTATTCGTTTTACAGGAAAGCTCAATCTCGTTGACAGTAGGAAGGTACATGCAATATTGCTAGACACTGCTGGACACATATGGACTAGAAGAGTACCGACTCACTTCTGTCCTTAATTCGTATGGACTTTCATCTCCTAATACCGATTCTTACAAGTCATAGTATTTTTAATGGACTTGCCGAAAGACGCGTTATTTCGTCAAATGTGTTCTGCAGGAGGTGTCAGTTTAAGCAGGAGACAGTCTTTCTCCTCATGCGTAAGTGCTCTGCTCTTGCATTAAGAGACAGAGATTTTTGGCCTTTCATATTCTGACATCTTTGACCGGGCTCTCTAACATAAAGATTGCTGCAATAGCAAGATTTCTTTTGAACTCGTGTTGGTTTCCTCTAGGGAATGTTTGATCCCCAGGTAGAATTCATTGTGACAATGGGCCTAAATGCTGGCCTCTTCTTTAAGGGGGGTCTTACACTTTACATATTCTAATCCAACCTCCTTTGCCACAAGAATCTTAAAGAGAAACAATATTAGTGTGTACAGATGTAATATTCAGCATTACGTCACGATGTGAAGCCCAGCGGATATTTAAGGAGACAATTTATTCCTAAGGTCACATCAGTCCCCATGTTATACTTGAATCCCATCAATGTAACCATAGCCTCCACAGATTGGGTCTTCACTACTATTTGAAGCGCATGTAAATCCAACAGAGCTTCGAGCATCGCTCATTGACCTTTTATGACAACACACGCTAGTCTCTTTATATATTTTCCAACTCCATTTCAGCTGTCTTCAGATTTGTTCTATCTTTCAAGACAATTACCCCTTAGGCCATCTTTGGTCTAACCATAATGTTACACATCCAGTGCATAATTCGCCTACATTCATTCTGCATACCATTATGGAATGTCCAACCTTTCCTGAGATGCTCTCCATATGAGCCTTCCATTCCGATTTAGCATGCAGTGATGTTCTTAAATATTTTACCAACATTTTCTCCGACATTATCCCACCCGGAAATCGAACATTCTTCCATTTAGGAAGTTTTCTTCTTTTTGTAAATAACACTATTGTGGTCTTGCCCAGGCTCGTTCTCAGGCCCACTGTCGTTCACCAATGACTGACAGTTTTAAAACTCCTTTCAACGATATCGCAAAGAAACTACTAAATTCATCGCAGTTATCAAGTTCTCCATGTCCTGAAACTATTCAGAGTTACTGATGAAACAACTTAGACTCCTAATGTCCACTATCTTTAGATTACTTAGATCGTCTGCTTGGTAGATACCAAGTTGCTTCTTCCTTCTCCGACTTAACACTATACATACAAGAACAGTGTGCTCCAATTCCTTCTGTCTAAAACTCTTGCAAAAGTCATTTGTTAAGTTGTTAGTGGAATCCAGAACTGTGTTGATCTTCAAAGGGGGTCTCAATGTGGAAGAACTCTCTATAGAGTTCGATGGTTGTACCACGCTTGGCAAGTCCATTGACTCTTGATTCATCTAGTAATGGTCCTAGTACCCATATGATATGAATGTCGTATCGTTGTCATTGAAAGATTTGAGGCTACAATAAACCGTCTTGAAGTTAGAATCCAAAGCTCCTACAACCGCAATAAGTAAATATGCTAACATCCTTCCCAGGGTTACTTTCATTCTTAATAATTCTTATTACAGCCTGTATGGCTGACACGTTCACCTGAAAGATACTGCATTGATCCGTTTACCTACAACAAAACCTAAACTTTTATTTTTTATAAATCCAATAGCAGTTGTATTAAAACAATAATGCCGAATAACTACCCAAAAAAAAAAAATCATTCCAAAAATTTTCCTCAATAAGCAAAACAGATAAACAATCCAACAAAGTAATGCTAAAAATGTAAAAAAGCCTTAAAAAGAAAAGAACATTTAGATGATGAACATAATGGTGTTGAAACTATTTGTTAAATCATGCTGTTTGGCTAATCTATTAAGTTCAGCTAAACGTCGTCATCAACCAAGTAATGTAGAGGACGTCTTCGACAGCCTGTATAGATTGATGGAAAATTTTTTATGAAAAAAAAACAGTTTTTTTATTTTGACGAGAATCATGTTCTTTGCTTCTATTGTCTAAAAAAACTTGTTGCCTTTTGTACAATATCAAGTTAAATGTTGTTATTTTTCTGACCTGTGGGCAGTTCCACTTTAACACTCTTCCAAACAAAAACCGACAAAAAAACAAATTTTTTTTATAAGAATGAACTTATTTTGTCGGCATTAAGCCAAGTTGGCATATGTGAAAGTTGTAGCCTTTTTCTTTTTTGAGGTCTTGATAAGCTTGTGCAAATTTATGCAAAACAAAAAAAGATAAAGTATTTTAACATTATTTTGCCTTTGTTTTCTATAAGAATCATCAAATTTTTTTAGTATTAAATTTATTGCGGCGGAAATGATCATAAATATGGAGATTTTTTCTCTTTTGCCGTCATATGAAATTGTTTTAATATTTTCTGTTGTAATATAAAATATAAGTATAGGTATTTTTGATATCAAATAGATTCATCAAACATATCGAACCAAGGTGATTATAATGATTCCTTATGCCATAATGCATTTAAAATTCCTTGTAGAGTAAAAAACTTTTTTCTTGCAATAAATACAGTCTTTACGCTACTATTCATCTAAAGACAGCATGCCTTACCAGTCGTTTATCAGTCCACAATATTAACCACATCTCTGTTAAGCCCTCTGTTGAGCTTTCTGTTGGACAATCAGACAGTTTAGTCCAAATTCCGACTTTAATGAGGTCCAAGTCCATGGACGCGTAAAGTGAGCAGCGTTATTTCAAGAGTATCAATGAGGTTGGTTGGAAGGTATAACATGTTCAAACTGTCTGACTTGCATCCATGCAAAAATCAATTTTAACTGACCTCTCCTCTTAACATCTAGCAGGAATCAATTCGCGACAAAAATAAACAGTTATGTATGGTAATGTAGTGGTTACTGTACTATAAATTTGAATAATTCAAGTTTAAGCTCCAAAAAACGCACAAAAATATTCTGGATAGTTTTCAAATTTATAAAATTATGGGGCTTTAATTCCTTTCAAATAATCTATGTAGGAGACCTCAGGTCACTGGCTCCCAGGGTGGATAACATCAACAACAAACCATTGAAAGCCTATCTAAGCATCAACTCTTTAAAAAAGTAACAAACGTTCTCTAAACCTAAATGGCCCAATGCATCCAAAAACATTCATAGTTGAGGTTGTTTCTTGGCAATAGAGAATGGCTAAACTATCATACTAGAACCCCCTACAGTTAACCAAACATCCGGAAAATCATGTTTAATGAGACTGAGTCTCCTCAAGATCTAATAAAAAGACGGGCTTTGTGACTTGTGTTCCTTGAGGGGCTTTGTTTCTTAAAGAAACAAAAAAAATCAATTTCTGCACTCGAAAATATTAGCAAAACTTTCTGTTGCAAGAACTATCTTGCTTAGTATGACAACCTTGGAAATATTTGATGCCTAAACACAACAAGTCCTATTAACCTGAAGCAGGTACGAACTGATCTAACGAAAAAGGGATCATCTTCAATATAATATAAAGCGAGCACAATGATACACCTCAAATAGTGGCCAAGAGAGAGTTGATTGTCAATTAACTTCTCCTCCTTAACCATTGAATATGATAACAAAAGATGATTATTAGTTCAAAAGGATTTGACAGAAATTTTGGAAACCGCTATGGAAAATTGTTAGAAGTCGCCGTAGTCTAGTAGGTAGTGTGTTGGCTTATTAGACGTAAAGCCCGGGTTCGTATCCCAGGTCAGGCATCAAAAGGAAATATGAAAAAAAAAAATATTTCATTCGCTTTCCTCTCAGCAGATTTCTGGCAAAAACTCTGAGAGTAATAAAATTTGCCATAAAAAAAGTTTTTCAAAAATCTGTCGTTCGGAATCGACGTTAAACTGTAGGTCTCGCCACTCACGTATAAAAAATTAACGCACACAACATGAGTGGTGTGAGAAGCTAGACCGTAATCCTGACTGAAGGGTTGTAATGGCCAATTATGCATGTATGTATGTATGGGAAATTGTTATACATCAGACTCATATTCCGAACTAGGAACTAGGAAGTCTCGTATCTATTTTGCAAATATTCACATCCAGCTTGTGATTGGTCTAATGTTTTGCAATAAGGAGGAGAGTTCTTCAAAGAAACGCAAAAGTGATTTAAATTCAATGTGGCATCAAATCGAATAATACGTTATCTTTTCATTTCGTGTAATAAATAACATCTTCGTTATGAAAATTTAAAATTTCTTTTTAAATTTCTTTGTGAGATTTGTGCAATTTTCTCTCAAGTAATGGCAAATTATTATGCCACAAAAAAACAAAAAAATAAGAAGAATAAATAAATGTATGTACACTTTCATAAAACATCAACTGATCATCCGTCCACCTTAATATTATTAGTTGTTTCTGGTAGGTGGTGTAGACAAGTTGATTTTCGCAAATATTAATTTATGATACTTAGAAAATATCAGAAAAACACTGGCTTGTTGAAGAAAAAAATAATTCTTTTCATTTTCTCTCCATTCATTTTAATTCTTACCAACCCACACTTGTTCGTTTGGCTTTTAATATCAGCAGGCCGCAAACAAGATGCAAAAGAAGAAAAATAAGAAAAAAACAAGAATTGCAAACGTAAAAATCATGATGATGGGTTTACTTTAATGTCGTCACTTACAATTGCCGCCATCATTTTCATGTGTTAAGTATCAGCATGAGCATCATCATCACAATGTTCATTAACTACAATGTCATCATCACCACCATCATTGTGGCCATGTTGTGGGCCTGAAATCCTTAAACACTTAACGCTTTTCTGAGGCCATCAATAGTTATCGATTGATGTTATTTTTCTGTGGTTTTTTTTTTTGTTTTTTCTTCACATAAGTTTTCTTACAAATGCTTTTTCTTTTCTTGTTTTATGATTTTGAATAAGAATCAAAAAAAAAAAAAAGAAAAAAGAAGCAAAAGAATCATAATCAGAATTGACGATGTTGTTTCTATGATGTTGTACAAATTTGCATTTATTGCCTTAACATGCTGCAGATATTCGTTTATATCGCCTGTTGCTATTGCTAGTGCAGTTGCTTTTTTATTTTAATTTCAAAACAGACAAACAGACAGACAGACCATTAACTGGCAAAGGAATATACAAAAGCAACAGAAGAAGAAGTAAAAGAAGAATTATTATGCTCTCTGTTAAATGTAATAAAAACAATATTTTTATATCGTACAATAACACATTTTGATAGTCCAACACACACACACATACACACAAAACAGTCAGTCAGTCAAACAGTCTAACGCAGCACTCATAATGCGCCAAATATTTTCAGTTTCATAATGTGTTGGCTTCAAACAGTGGCTTCACTTATTTAGTTAAAGAATACTCCTATTTGGCGAGGTGTAAGGAAAATATGTTCGCTTTGAACAGTTTTGATGAAAATTAAATAAAAATCATATTGGTTTGGTTCGATTTGATAACTGCTGGAGTACATCGCGATATTTTCGTGTTAAAAATCGTAACTCTATTGGGAATATTGCGATTTTGTGAACGACACCATTAGGACATAAACCAATGGAAGAAAAAAGCTTGTTTGAGCAAAAAAAAACGTATCAAGATAAGAGAGAAACTAGGTCCATAATCCTGATTGAAGGGTTGTAATGACTAATTATGTATGTATGTATGTATGTATCAGGATCATTCTACTTGGCTGCAAACAGGTTTCAAAAGAAAGTTTGTATTTGTTTAACTTCTAGTAAGAATGGAACTAATTTGAAGGACGTACATATGTCAACCTCTATCACTTGTTTATGCATCATATACTCAAGGGTGGTACAAAAACGGTAGTTCTGCCGCTGTAGTCAATAGATTCTTGTTTTGATAATACAGTACTGCGTTCTTTCGATCTATTTAAATCCGTTAAAATTTTAAAGAGTATCCACGTAATCTCCGCTGTCAACAAGGACAATTCCCTGCCTAGTATGTGATATGCACTCGACTGTTTCTTCTAAAGTACATTAATGCCTCACAGGATTTAAGGATGTTTTCTGAGGATTCGTTCCCTTTCGTTCTACAATCGCCATTCTAAACAAGGTTACTAAACAAGGTTACAATGCCCTCTCAAAAGGCCAAGACAGTACTAGATACAGAGTCCAGTGTCTACAGTGTCCAATGTCTACAGCCGCTAGTGTCCAGTGTCTTGAGCCTCTAGTGTTTTCAGTGTCCAGGTCCAGGTATCCAAGTCTTCAGTGTCCAAATCAGATATACAGTGCCCAGTGTCTACAGTGTCCAGTGCCTACAACGTCTAGTGTTTACAACGTCTAATATTTAGAGTATCCAGCGTGCTGTGTTTACAGGGTCCACTGTCTACAGCGTCCTGTGCCTACAGTGTCCATCGTTCACAGTGTCCAATGTTTACAGTGTCCAGTGTCTACCGCGTCCAGTGTCTACCGCGTCCTGTGTCTACAGCGTCCTGTACCTACAGCGTCTAGTGTCTACAAGGTCCACTGTCTACAGTGTCCAGTACCTACAGCGTCCAGTGTGTACATTATCCAGCGTTTACAATGTCCAATATTTACAGTGTCCAGTCTCTACAGCGTCCTGTGGCTACAGGGTCCCCTGTCTACAGTGTCCAGTGTCTACAGCGTCCAGTATCTACAGTGTCCATCGTTTACAGTGCCCAATGTTTACAGCGTCCAGTGTCTACAGCGTCCAATGTCTACAGCGTCCTGTATCTACAGCATCTTGTGTCTACAATATCCTTTATCCACAGAGTTCTGTATCTACAGCGCCCTGTGTTTACAGCCTCCAAAGTCCAGTGTCCACTCAAAAGGCCGGTTAATAACTTCAAGTTGGAGCTGTATATAATGAAAGACCCAATACCCTTGCCTGAGCATACGCCTCCAAAAATCTCTTACCACTTCATAAAAAAATTCTGGCCCCATCAACTCGTAGAGCTCCGCTCCATCTGCCTGCTCTTTGTTGCAAATTTCCTCATGAACTGGGACCTAGCAGAGGTTTACTTTATTTCCCTTGCCTAGCTGATTCAACTTAGAGGTTTTCGCTTTTAGGCAAATATTTTTGGTAATGACCTACAGAAACCATCTTTGTAAGGTTTTCATATTTTCCTAAAGACAACACACCCTTTCATAGCCCTGCAATTGATACTGTATTGAGTGGTTTAAGCGTTTTCAAATATTTTCCATGACTGTAAATTTTACTATCCAACAGTGTACGTTTAAATTTGTGTGTGTGTTTATTTAAGTATTTTTGAGGTGGAGGTTGTTTTTAATGATGATGTGTGCAGCTTATATTCAATATTATTGAGTTGAAGTTCTTGATGTTGTTTTGCTGCAGCTATTGTTGTTGATATGCCTACTCTTTTGATGGACTACCAGTCAAAGTCAAGAATATTTATGTTATAATAGAATTGAAGATATTTCTTCGATATACAACAATATTTTCCCTCATGCAGTCGCCCTCTCTCTCTGTCTCTCTCTCTCTCTCTCTGTCTGTCTCCCATACGATTTTGATTATGTATTTGGCTATTTTGCATAGTCAGGTTTATGCAGAACATTATGATGATGATAAGTATGCTGGATTGCAAAGTCTAAAAAAGGTATTGGGAAGGTTGGTTGGTATAATTTTGATATTTTTAAGATTTATGGAATTATTGTTTATGTTGTGGCAGGTACATACTTTCAAAGATTATAAATAAATTTTAAAGTTTTTTTTTTCGACGTTTTTTCTTTCTTTAGAGGATGAATAATATTGATGGCAGGCAGTATAAAAAAAAATTGTAAATTGCTTGCAAAAAATAAAAATAAAAAATTAAAATAAAATTAAATTTATTTGTAGGACTTAACATTAACTTGTCTTAATTGCTTAAGTAAAAGTTTTAGACTTTGAACTTCTCTTTCAATTCAAGCTCCATTAAATAAACTTAATTAACACCGATTGCTTATATACCTAAGCAGACGTGCAAAAAATTAGAAAAATTTCCATGTATTAATAAATAACAACCAATAAACGGATTAAAATTAAAAAAATAAATAAATAAACCATCCATAGTAAAAGTAAACTGGCGCCATTATATTATAATTCAAGTATTTTTCTCTTTGAGCATCGCCAGCAAAACATGAAGTCTGAAAAGAAATTTTTTTTAAAATTAATCGAATGCCATATGATCAGTGAAAGAAAAGAAACTAAAATGTTATGCAAAATTAAAAACTAATGATGCGACAGTTTTGCTAATTTCTATTGAAAATATACAACAAAACCACATTTGAACACAAAGATGAGGGTGTTGGTGACAGTAAAGCTATTGAAGAAGAGATCATGAAATCAACGAAATAGTGGTCGCATTTAGAAGAACACTATTTTCTACTTTACACATTATAGGCCAACAAAAAAACTGAAATCTTTAGGACTAAGACCAGGAAATCTGATTTAGTTTTAGAATAAGAAAGTTATATTGGGCGGGCTAATTTTTTCTTTTATTTTTATAATGCTGTCATAAAAATCTGCTCAAATATTGAATTCTTTTCTTTCCAGTTAAGCAAATAAACAAAATTATTTGATACTTTTATGCCTTTTATGTCTTTTTATCTTCATTTCTTTTTTCCTTTCTAAAAACTCTACAAAGGACATTCAAATCTTGCAATATTTAGCTTCATAAGATTGACTACGACGCTTTACGAAGTACTAACACGGCTACAAGATCCAAACTACGTTGAAATGTATTAAAAGATCACTGGAATGAAGGCACTTACTTTTACGTGGAACGTTGGTATGCGTAAGACATACTCATGAGAAGGCTTTAAATCGCAAAAACCCGAAAATATGTTGAGGTGCAATAACTCGAAAACCGGTTATTTAAGTTAAATGGCACCACTTCCATATGCATCACTTGCTTTCAACTTGCATAGAAAAAAATTTACGGGAAGTATTGTTGAGCCATCTTTTTGTGAAAAAATCTGCACGTAGGAGTCATCGTTTGCTTCTGGTATTAAGAAAAAAAGAACGTTTGGGACAGCCAAAAAAAGTTTGAACCATAAATTGGAAACATTACTCAATCAATATTTGTGCCGGTGGCCAGAAAAGTGTGACTCAAATTTTCATTTATAAACAGCAGGATTCATTCAAAAGCTAGAAAATTAAGTGCCGCAAGATATGATGTCCAGAAACGATGAAATAAGAATTTGCATGTCTAAAATGCTCTTTCGTAGCTTAAAAAGAAATCTTTTTTGTATCGAATTATCACTGGAGACAAAAAATGGATTCATTACGAGAAACGCAAAAAATCATATGTAAATCATATTTAAAGTGCATAGCGGCGAGGCAATGCTCTATATTTAGTCGAGTCAGAAGGTTGTAATTCATTATGAGCTGCTAAAACCATAGCAGACAATCTCGGGACAGCTGTAAAGACAACAATTAATTCGTTTGAGGCAAGCATTGGCCGAAAAAAGCCTTAAATATGCGACTATATACCAGGTTGTAAATTTCCATCTTGGCAACACTTGGCCGCATGTTAAGCCGATAGAAAGTTTTAACTCACACAACGTATATCCAAGAAGTAAAAAAGTGGATTTGCTGCTGCAAGGGTAGGTAAATCGTCAGTGCGAGTCGAAGATTACATACATAATTGGTCATTACAATCCTTGTGTCAGGATTACCTATTTTCTCACACCGCTTATGTTGTGTGCGTTAATTTGTATACATGAGTGGCGGAATCTACAGTTTAAATTCGACTCCGAACGACAGATTTTTAAGAAACTTTTTATTGAAATTTTATTTACTCGCTGATGTTTTGCCAGATATCTGCTGAGAGGCAGTTGCCGAAGAAATATTTGTTTATATTTTCGTTTTGTTGTAGTTGTCTGACCTGTGGTTTAAACCGCGGCCACACGTCTAATAAGCGAACACACTACCTTCTAGACTACGACGACTATAGAGTAAAAGTTTACTGGTTTTAATAGGACAACTATTCAACCCGGAAGAACTGTTGATGTTGAGATCTGTAAGATATGTATAAGATTGTTTGTTTTACTTCTAGTCTATAGCCAAAAGCGTTTATGTCTCCATATAAGAAAAATCTGTATTTTCAAGGAGAGAGGCTGTTAGTACAAAGCATCAGTTAGCAGACGTGTTAAACTGCATCAATTTCTGAATGTCCCTTTTATGGATTTATCAAAAATTTAACTTTGTTTTCAATATATTCATTACTACAATCATCACTAAAGGCACTAGAGGTGCCAGAATGAAGCACACTCAGCATTAGAGATGCTTGGAAATCCAGATCTATTTGAATCCTTTCTCAAAATAAAAAGGAAATTTTTCTAAACAAAAGAAATCATAAATTTGTTCAATTCCAATATGGTAGAGTGCTCCCACTATGTTAAAAGCCTAATACTCTGCTTTCTTCATTCAAGTGCAAACAAAAGCAATTTCTAACACAATAAGATACCAAAAATAAAATAAGAAGTGATTGAAAAAAAAGCCAATACACCACCATCACCTTGTGTTAAAGCAACAAATAGCTGCAAAAACAGATATTGATTACCCTGCAGCTTTCTTTTGTTAAAATTAAACACAGAATTTTAAAAGTATTTCGTCTACGGTGTTAATAACTTGGCACAGATGTACATACATACATACGTACTGTAAGCATAAATATGCAAAAATTTCAAAATAATTTAATGAAATCTGTTTTCTTCTGTACGTACGTTGTTGTTTTCTAATGATATTTTGCACATCATAGCATACCATACTGTGCGCTCTATTGACGAATAATTTAATGAATATGGGGTGAAATGATTTTGAAATTGTTTATGCTTGAATTATTTTCTTTATTGTTTCTCTTTTTTTCTTTTCAATATTAATTAATTGTTAATATTTTTGTTGTGTCTGAGTTTTTTTTTTGTCTTGAAAATGATATTGTTTTGTGTATTGTAAAATATAACGGTTGAGTTTTTAAAAATAAATTATGAGGTATGCATTGCTTTCTGTATCATAAGAGTTATTATACAGGCCATACAATAACTTGTACCTGCCAGTTGTGCCACCACCACCACCGCCACCATCAACATTATTGATCATATTGAAGAACGATCATCACGATTAATATTTCTCTCTCTTTACTATTCGTCTAGTTTGTAGACATTAGTAATATTGTTGTTGTTATTGTTGTCTCCTAGTTTTGTTTTTTTTTTTTTTGTTGATTTTTTTGGTTTTTACTTGCTTAAGAAAGTGTGCAAAATTTTTGCGCACAACATTTGTGCGGTGATTTATGAATTTTTATTTGTGGTTAAAACAGACTTTTTTTGTTTAATTTGAATTTTTTTTAAAGAAATTACACCATGTGTACTATATATCACGTGGTACTTATTATCACTGTAAATAGAAATCTGTAACCTTTTTTACCTTGAAAAGAATTGTTTAGAACGCCTGTTCGTTTATAGATAGCATAAGTGGGCAATCACCAGTTTTATCCTTTCAATAGCTGCTGCTGGTCTACGAGCCGTTCATTTTGGCTTGTATTTAGAGGCTCTAGATTTTAGTGGAGCAATCTACAGGTAAGGTTAAGATTACGATGCACTCTCTAATAAGCAGGGCCTTAACATGACCACAGTATATTCCTACAAACAAGTGGTTAAAAGTGAAGCCCTTTGGAGCTAACAGAGATATTGAATGTAAAATTTTTAGACTTCTTTAGAGAAACTTTTGCGTTACAGAATTATTTCTTTGATACAGACAATGTCGATAGTGGTAAACCGTAAGACTACATAGGCTCTATCTATTATCTTCATACCGAGCTACATGCTATGTTCTATAAAGTAATTGAGTTTTTCTCTACTGATGATACACTCACCGTCAGATAAATAATAACATCACTCATCTCGCAATGATGTTTCGGGTTTGAGGTCGCTTTTATATAAAAACAACGGACCAGAAAATATATTTATTCTAGTGGGCTGTTTGATTTGTCACGATTAACGACGTAACGACTCTCTCCAAAAATTTTCAAAGCTGAAAATAATAATAGTCGTTTGGTGACGTGTTGACATTTCTAATCAGAAAGGTTTAGCAAGCCATCATTAATCAGCTAACGCCGGCACGGTCGTTTTAAATGTGGAGATTACTTTAAAAAGAAAAAATCTATTCGCGAAGCTTGGAGAAAACTTTGCCCATTTTATGATCGTCGTAATCAGTTTAAAGAGCCATTAATAGTATAGTAGTAGTAGTAATAGTAGCATAGTAGTAGTATTAGTAATATAGTAGTAGTAGTAGCATATTAGCAGTAGCAGTAGTAGCATTAGTAGTATAGTGGTAGCAGTAGTAGCAGTAATCCTACTACTACTAGCAGTATTAGTATAGTAGTAGAAGTATTAGTAGTAGTATCAGTATAGTAGAAGTAGTAGTAGCAGTATTAGTATTAGTATAGTAGTAGTGGTAGTAGAGTAGTAGTAGTAACAGTAGTAGTAGTAATAGCATTAGTATAGTAGAAGTAGAAGTAGTAGTAGCAGTATTAGTATTAGTATAGTAGTAGTATTAGATTAGTAGTAGTAATATCATTTGTATAGTAGAAGTAGTAGTAGCAGTATTAGTATTAGTATAGTAGTAGTAGTAATAGCATTAGTATAGTAGAAGTAGTAGTAGCAATTGCAAATTGTTTTGCACTAATTTACTCTTCCCTATGCAATACAATCAATAAGTAAATTAATGTGCCAACTGACGAGAATAGAGCAACTGTAGCACAAGGTCTTGAAGACGATGCCCAAATGTTGATACGTAGTCAGTCTGAACTTGTTCGTCTTTGTTCTTCGATTACGTGGGGAATTTTAGGTCTGGATCTTGGCTTATGTGCCTATAAAATTCAGCTTGTATAAAAATAGAAATCAAGAATAGCATCGCGTATTTGCTGATTAAACTCATTTCATTGACCTACAAAACACAATACACTCGACTTACATAAAATTATTTTGTGTGATGGATCTCATTTGAAATTAAATGTCTACGTCAATAAGCCAAATTGCCCTATTTGGAGGGAATCCAGAATTCAAGTCATCAATTAATTACAATTACATCCGTTTAATTGTACTATGTGGTGCGGTTTACGCGATAGCGGCATAACTGGTGTTTATTCTTTCGCAATGAGAAAGAATCTGCAGTTACGATGAAGCTTTACCGAGTTTTTGTTTCTAAATATTAAACAGTTAAACTTAAATACGTTTGGTTCCATCAAGACGAGTCAAATTGGCATACAGCTCTCTTAACATTCGATTTTGAAAAGATGTTTGAACTCTTTACCGCGGCAAATATATGCTGGAAATCAATCAGATAATAAAACCTCTAGCTCGTTTTATGATTTTAAGTTGCCAAGCTCGTAAATAAAACACCCTTTACATGTGCCGTGATCGTAAATAGTACTCTACATTCATCGTTATTTAAGAAAATTGTATGGTCTTCGAAAACAGAAGACTTAAGACACAAACCTGAAATATGTAAGTTCATTTCTGTAACTTTCTTCTTAAGGATTTTTATAATCGTCTTTCTGTAGATGTACTATGTACTATAAAAAAGAAACGCGCGTGGAAATGGTGTAAAATACACTTTTAATTCCTCATTGTCGATTTTTTTTTAATTTTTTTTTTGTTATTTGTTTCCATTTCTTTTGATGTATTGTTTAGAAAATAATGTCGAACGAATTGAGCCTGAATTTTTGGTTTAAACTGTGATGATTTCAATGCATGCCAGTTTTTATTTCTGTTGATTGTTTTTGTTTTCATTTCTTTTCATTTTTTTTTTTTTAACGAATTTGCCTTTAGTGGCAAAGTAAATTTTAGATCTTTTTTCTTGCCTGCCATTTGACCTATTCACCCAATACTTTTTTTTTCTTTTTCGTACTTTTTTTTTGTTATTTCTCTGTTACTTGTCTTAGGTTTCATATATTATTGTCTTCATTTTTTACGTTTCGTTTTGTTTTTTTCAAATTTTGCTTTGTTTTCAGTACAATTTTTTTTAAGGAAACATTTGCACGCCTCAAAAATGGACATTTCTATCGTTTCTATTTCCTTAAACAGCCAAGTGAAACTTTTCTTTTAAACAAACGTTTTTTTTTTTTTTTGTTTTCTATTTAGTTTTTTAATTTTTTTTTTTTTTTTAGTTTTGCATAAGAAACTATAAACACGCCTTTTGTTAACAGCTGGTTATTTTATTGTCTGCGGATTTGTTATTAAATTTCATGTCACAAGTGTAGAAATGGAAACTATGTTGCAGAGCTTAGTAATGAAATTATTTCGATTAAGCCAGGCATTCATTTGGGTGATTAATTAGAAATTTTATTTTTCTTTCTGATGACAGTAACATCAGTTTTTTGTCTTAATTTTGAATAGAATTTTAGTTTGAACAGTTTGCATTGACCATATGCGCTGCACTGACACTTCAGAGATGATAACAAAAACTATCATAAGAAGGTCAGGGAACATCATATTTTGGGAAACACTTTGACTCAAAGACCAAAGTTTTTCGCCAATACATGAATCAGTTTGACAACCAATTTACCTGCATAGAGAGTATTCATTCCTTTCATTACAGGATCTGGTATAGTAAACCAACCATCAGTTTAACTGGAAAAGCTTGATTAATAAAACTGAAACAATGTAAAGAAATAATAAAGGGGTAGAGATATGGTTTGTGACAGCTCTACGTTCCTAACAGGTGTGCAAATATCAGAAGCATGCTTAAGTTGATGGCTGGTATAGTGCAATTGAGAAGAAACTCTCTAAAGATAAAGACACTTAGGAAGTTTATTTAATACACTTAACCGCGTATGCTGTTCGACAGTTCTCTTGAAGAACGTTCCAAAAGACAGAGGCCATATCTTTCTGGAGGTCCTTAGTTTATCAAAAGCAAACTACGACTCGTTTACTTTGGTACGAATTATCCCCCAACTCAGAACTAAAAATTAAATATTCGACAGTTGTTTTAAGACGCTATTGCAACGTCAATATGAGATATGAAACGCTATAAGAAAGGATGCCAGTTAGGTTAGGTAAGAGGACGTGTACTTGTCAACTGTGAAAAGTACAGTACCCGGAGGTCGAATTGACCCATTGTACAACGTCCTAGCTTCTCACACCACTCGTGTTGTGTGCGTTAATCTTATACATGAGTGGCGGGACCTACAGTTTAAAGTCGACTCCGAAGGACAAATTTTTGAGAAGCTTTTCATGGCAATTTTTACTCTCAGAGTTTTTGCCAGAAATCTGCTGAGAGGAAGTCGCCTAAGAAATATTTTCATATATTTTCGTTTTGATGTCTGACTTGGATTTGAACTCGGGCCTTTCGTTTAATAAGCCAACACACTACCTACTAGACCACGGCGACTTCATGGATGCCAGTACTATACAACAATTTGACAACCGATGTCTAACAGAAGGCTCGTCTTCACCAAAGAGGTTCATTTCTGACTGAATGGATAAGTTAACAACTAAAATTGTCAAATATGGGACAATACCAATTCACATGAGGGCCAAAAGCATCTAATGCATCCTGAAAGAGTGAATGTTTAGAGCTGCCGACGCCGTCGGTCCATATTCCTTTGAGGACTACATCGACCAAGCCATTACTGCCAGTGGCGAGCAATATAGTTCGATGATTACCAACTTCTTTTGGTCTAAATTAGATGATATGGATAACATCGACATATACGGTGTTACCTCTCTGTAGTTACTTACTTAATTGGGCATTTAGTCGGGATTACAACCTAGCTTCTCACATCATTCACTATGTGTGTGTTAATTTAATCTATGAGTGGCGGGACTTACTGTTTAATGTCGACTGATTTTTAAGAATCTTTCCATAGCAATTTTATGTTACCTTCGGAGATTTTGCTAGAAGTCTGCCGACTGTTATTACAACTCTTTAGTCAGGATTACAACCTATGTTCTCACACACCGTTCATGTTGTCTGTGTTAATCTTATTCATGAGTGTCGGGACGTACTGTTTGATGTCGACTCCGACAGACAGATTTTTGAGAAAGTTTTCATGGCCAATTTATGTTACCCTCAGAATTTTTGCCAGAAGTTTGCTGAAAGGCGGACGCCGAAAAAAATAATTTTTCAGATTTGGTTTTGTTCTAGCTGCCTGAGCTTGTGATTGTTGTCTAACAAGCCAACATGCTAGACTAGCCACAATACTAGGTCACAGCGACTACTTCTGTCGAAGTGCTGTCTTACTCTAAGCTACGTTTGACTTTACCTTTGCACTTGTTTTTGCTGCTGTTCTTTTGGATATAAGTCGGCTTAGACGTAAGCCAGTTTTAAAGTAATGATTTTCTAAGAATGGTTCATAATATAATACACAGAACCGAATCCATAAATTCCATAATTTTTAAATATTTCTGGAAATAAAGTTTGGTCGATCAACAACTGTTGAGGTATATTCTAATTTGATTGCGATTAACGAAAACACCTTTATTAATAACCACCGTTTAAGCGTGTTAAAACTAAAACGAAAAACTTTAATTTTAACAACATTTATACTATGCTTGTCAAACTTTAAACAAATCAACGACCTTAACAAAGGTTTTGTCAAGCTTTTAAATCCGAAACTTGTTGTGTGTAATTGCTTATTAATAAGACTTGAAGTATAATTTAGATTTCATTTTAGTTTTGCTTTTTTTAATATTTTTTTTTTAAGTTTGTGAAGAAAAATAATTTTTTTTCTTCTTCCTTTTGTTTGTTAATTTTTTAACGAGGCGATGCCAAAACGTAATATAAACTTCCAAAATCCGAAACAAATCAGACAACAACAGTTGCGACGTTGACAACGCGAGAGTGTGCGCGCAAAAAAAAAAAAAAAAAACTTTGATGGAGATTATTTGATGATAACGTGCGCATTTGTTTGTCACGATATTTGTTTGTATTAAAAACGCTATTTTTTCTGACTCAGTTTGAACTGAATCAGTACAGTGGTATATTAAGTTTGTGTTAAGATTTGTGTCATTTACAAGCTCCAGCAATTTTGTTGATCTTCTGGAAATCAATTTATGAATTGAAGTTTCATGTAATCCAAGAAGACAAAACAGAAGTCAAAGCTTTGAAAGTTAGTGAAAGCTGGCATAAACTTCATTAATGGAATTCAAATTTGGAAGCGAATGTTATAAAACCACAGAAGATGGAGAAGAGTTGGGACCACTAAAGCTTCTTAAAGGAGCTAAAGAATCAATTATAATAGGGTCACATACAAACTTGTTTGCTAGTAGATGTTGTAGATAGATGCCTGTATAGGGGCTTACAATAATTGGCTTCTCTCAAAGGAAATGGTGTTTGGCTACCACTTCCTTTTACATTTATGAGGCAGAGAGTGACCGAGTTACCAAACTGAAAAAATTGTTTAAATTCAAAGAATTCAAACTATTTTTGAAGCCAAATATTATAAGCGATATAAAGTGAAAAAACGTTTTATGGTCGTTGTTCTGCTCGACAGCATACGGCTAACATAAGCACATCGATCTTACAAGATTTGGTGTTAATTTTTGGCATTCCCTTGTTTTATTCTTAGGGTAAAGTGCAGCTCCAAATGTTGTTTGACTCACGATGTCTCCTTGAACTTAACGATTTCCCACTGGCACCATTGTTGCGCTGGTCGACTGCGCTGCATAAATACCTTTAAAATCTGGGTTGATAATAAAGAAAGATATTCTGAGTATCTGATGGAAAGGAATTATCCATTAAAAGTTGCTGCAACATCGATCAAGAAAAAGTGATCAGAATGGTTCAACAGAATATTGTAGCATTCCAGGATAGCAAAATCTGACTACAAATTGTTTAGATGTCTACAAGACCACATTAATAGCGAAGAAAAAAAATGGTTTACCGAGTTTTTCACGGATCATCCACAGTTCTGCAATCAATTATAATGCCCTTCTTCAAGCAAAAATGTTTCTCCTTTCAGAAAACAGAGACTTTCTTCAAATTTAGGGTACCACATTGTCGTTCATGAACCACGATTTAAATATTTTTGGTTTCATTTTAAATAAAAGCGATTGAATAGAGGCTAACAACAACAACAACAACAACAATGACAACAATATAAGAAATAATATCAACAATAACAACAAGAGCAAGTTGCCACAAAAAAAAAAAACGATTTCATTCACGTGGTAAATCGCGCCTTTTTCCTTTACACAACTAAGCAGCAGTAGCTTATAAAAATTAAAGGAAATCTAACTGTAAAAACGATTGATAGAGATATGGTACAGAGGGACAAATATGCCCTTTTGTGACTGCCTGCTAAAACTAATAAACCTGAACAAAAGAAGCCCTAAAACTAAATCGCGATTCGTTTATTTATTTTTACTACGATAAGAGCGTAGATTGGAAAACAGCTCATCTAAATCGGTTTGGTTATACAATTTTCATACTATGGAATATGGAATTCTTTTAAAAAAATTTATATTCAAAGGAACCTAAGGGACCCGATTTTTTTGCGTATACAGGGTTACATCGACCAAACTTATTAAGATCTGTAAGTGACACTACAAGCATTTTTTTGACACTACGGTAATTTTTGTCGAATTTGATCTTCACAAGAGAATAGGCTTTAAGAATATTATCACTTATCCTATATTTTTTTATTAAAGTTTGCTACTATGAATGGACAAACTTGAAAAAATAGATTTCCAACAAGATTTAAATTTTGGAAATCGGTTCAGAAATGTTTGAGTAATCCAGAAATTTGTGCGTAAAGCAAAAAAACAGTTTTTGTCAAATAAAACAAGTCTGGAGGGTTCGAGAAATATAAAAACGGTATTTTTGAGTTCTACTCAACCAACTGAACAACGTGGACTATGTAGTTACTCGGGTGTATTTTCACTGTCGTACCGTGTAATTGCTCATAACAATCATTTAGTCAGGATTACGACCTAGCTTCTCACATCACTTATGTTGTGTGTGTTAATTTTATACATGAGTGGAGGGACATGCAGTTTAAAGATGACTTCGACCAACAGATTTTTAAGCAACTTTCCTATGGCACTTTTATTTACTCTCAGAGTTTTTGTCAGAAGTCGGCTGAGAGGAAATGACCGAAGATATAATTTTTCATATTTCGTATTGTTGGAGACGTCTAACCTGGGGTCTAACTACCTACTGAATTACGGCGACTACAGAGCGTTGTTTCTAGGTAACGACATTGCCATCTGTCTTATCATCTTAAGAAAAATCTTGACTAATAAAATTGAAGCACAGCAAAGATGTTTATGGTCACTTTTTTCACTTGTAGTGACGTTAAATGTGATGCTCCAACAACAACTCTAAGCGAAGTATTATAGTAACTTAACGTAGACCTAGAATATCTACTCGACGCAGATGAATTAATGTTGATTGCACAGAAGGTAGAATATTTGCTAGAATAGCTAAATAAACTGTACACATAAGCAGTGAGGAATGGACACACCATCGATTAAAACCGACATAAAGACCAACAAATCGAGGCTCCGTGTAATCAAAGACTATCTTTCTTTAACGTTATTTAACTTACGAAACAGCAACAAAATTCTGGTTAGAACTCGTATTAACTACTAAAAAGTACAACAAAGCCAAAAAGGGAGACGTTGTAAACATGAACAACCATTTTCAGAAAAGCAAAGTCGCTCTCAAAAACTATTGTAAAACTATGTTAGGTATTATTGAAATATCATTCCAGAATGTAAATTTTATGCTCAACGATCAGCAAACGATTTCAAATTCAACAATTTGAGGCATTAACAGTAACTTAACGTCATCTTCTATTGATATACCGAAAAATCTTAAGTTTGTATGCTGCACTACATAACATATGATGATAAATACTTCGTTTGGTGTATGAACTTTGTACCTGAATCAATTGATCCCTTCCATAGAAATACGGCGCATCGTTATCAAAATTACGATTTATTTTTTCTTACAGCATTGCAATCGATGTTATAAAAATTATTCTTCCAGTATGTATTAGAAAACATTCTCCTACTGAGTACTTTTCATTATAAATTGAAAACTGATCTAATATAAGATAAAAAGAATTTCTTTATTGCCTTTTAATTAAACCACAAAAATCTTTCTAATTACGCCTAAACATGTCCTGGTTATTGTTACTTTATTACAATCATTGTCATTGTCAATATTTAAGTTGGTTATAGTATATGAATCCATTGAATGTGTGTATGTAAGAGTGTTTAACATCGCTAAGATGTTTTCATTATAATTAGTAGATCTCCCTTTTGGCTTACAATACTAGAAACAAAAACAAAACACAATCAAATGAACTTTTACGCTATCAAATCACATAAAAACCAATATAAACCAACCATACAGCCATACGTTCATACGTATCATATGAATTATAAAACGTTTTTATACACTCACACACATAAGTCAACCACATTGACAATGAAGAACCTTAAAAATTTTTATGGTCTTTTTAGTGAAAATATTGTAGCTAGAAAATAAAAAATCAAAAAAAAGCAAAGAAAAAATTACACCAAGTCTGAAAATGGGTGCGCTAAACTCATTATCGAAACCAATTGATCGAAAATCAACCATATTAGCTATTAAATTGAAGAAGAGGAAAAAACAAAAAAAAAAAAAAACAGAAATCAACATATTCAATATATTGTGTTGTTTTTTTTTTTTTTTTTCATTACGATTATACCTTTTGGTATACCATACAGACAGACATGGTTATATGAATAGTATCTGTGTGTGTACGAGTATACATACATATATTTCATCATTTAAGCACACATGATCCATAAAATGAAATTTCTACCTCTTCGTAACGAATGAATGAATAACAAAGATGCACGACAAAACAATTGTTACCAAATTAGATCATCAGCAAAAGGCAGCAACAACGACAACAATAGCAGCAGCAAAAACCAACCAACCAACATAGGAAAAAGCTTAACTTTAAGCACACTTAATAGCAGTTTTAGTTTGAGTGTTATTCTGCTGAAGCCCTTTAAGAATTGATGTATACCAACATATTTTTGTATACGTACGTACATATATTCATTTTATAAATAAAAAAAAAAAATTACATTTTGTAGCTGTAACATGCATAAGGAGGGCATGGGACATCTCAACTGATTTCATTTCGTGTTAAATTCAAGGCAAAAAGGACCAGACGCCAGAGATAGGCCAGTAATAGATAAACACGCATTTTCTTGAGCATGAGCTTTTGCAGTTTGAACTTTTAAACGTAGTTTAAATAGGGAAATAATAATGTAAGCCTGTATCCTATTCTCAGGTTGCTACAAAATTACAAGATATATGCCAGACAATTTCAAACTCTAACATGTTGTTTATTCCATAACTCTAAAATCTCTCACGTTATCAATGTTCATCACACGAAGGCAGAATCCTCTTAAATCCAATCTATCCACATGAAACCTAGACTACCACTGCTGGGTGCATACAAAAAACAGCCAACACTTTGGGTCATCTGTGCGGAACTGTTTAAAGCCAATGCAAGAAATAGTTCCATACCTGCTTACTTACTTAACTAGTCGTTACAATTCTTTAGACAGGATTACAATCTAGCTTCTCACACCATTCATATTGTGTGTGTGTTAATTTTATCCATGAGTAGTTGGACCTCCAGTCTGCTGTCGACTCCGAACGACAAATTTAGGAAACTTTACATGGCAATTTTGTTGATTTTTGTCAGAAATTCGCCGAAGAAATATTTTTTCAAACTTTATTTTGTTCGCGATGTCTGAGCAATGGTTTGAAGCACGGTCTCGAGTCTAATAAGCTTGATTCGGGGGTTAAACCACGAGCTCTCGTTTAAAAGCCAAATTTAAACTGGAACAAAAGGGAAGCAATTGCTTCATCTTTTTTCTATCCGCATTGACAGAAATGTAAGGCCGAAAGCTCTATAACTGCATGATCCATTTTTTCCCAGTACCCATCTTGGGAGCATATGGCTTCCACAAAGCATTTCTGCTTTGTTGCCGTTTCTCTAATCTATTTTTGGTCTGTTGTAGCACGTCTTAGGATGATGTCATATATCGTTGCTTAGGAACAATACCCTCCGTGTGTTTGGTGTAGTAGTAAGGAATCCTGATGATGATTCATTCCTACCTCTTTACCCATCCCTCTTTTAACGATCAGTTTATTATGATTTGTACAGAAATTGAAGCGATTCTTAAAAAATACTTTTGACAGATTTTCCAAGTCGCCGTATTTCAAACCCAGGTTTTTCCAAGTAATCCGGCGTCAGAGTAATGTAAACTAATATTCAAAAACATTCGTTATCTTATTGAACTATTTGAAGTATTAGAATCGTTTTGAACAAAGGCTGAAAAGTGCTCCTGATGCCAAAAACTGAATCCCCTGTTTATGCAAGACAAAGGACACAATTTCGTTTGTCTATTTCATACAAATAGACCTGGAATATGTCCAACCAACTCTGACTAAATTCTGAAAAGAAAACGTCTTATTAGAATTCCAAATTAGATGGAACAACCTATTAAATGTATACAATAAAATAATCCACTTGGAATTTAATAATCGCATAAACCAATAAGACCATAATTTCATAATTTATATGCATCTAAGGCTAAGGCTGAAAATCTTTTATCGTTTGGCTTTGGTGGTCATCTTCACAGACGATGGGTAATCTTAGAATACTAAAGTAAGTTTTTAGATTGTTTGCTCTTCTTGTCGTAGGAGTAATTCAAAACCATTTCAAGATAAAATCTCTTAGAGATTTCAAACTGGCTACCTATTGACTTAATGGGAAGCAAGGCATTTACGTTTGCAGTTTTTGGTATGAACAAAACTGGAATATGTTTCTGTAGAATATAGGTCTAGTTCTACATGGTTTCTCCTATTTCACTCCTTGCGAAAAACTTCTTCTATTAAGCAATTATAACTTAGCAAATAGCCACTGTCCCAGTTTATATATATATATTTCTTCGACCACAACTTTAGAATCTGAAATACTCGCTCTTTGAGAATCAAAGGCTACAGTTCAGAGGTCCTCTTGTACCACCTTCAAATCAAATTACAATTGTGGTGCATTACTAGCTAAACTATAAACTTTATACAGGATTTTACTGACCTTTCATCTACAGATTGAAGCTGGCACTGTGTATTAGTTATTGCGCAACATTGCTATGTGCTTATTGTTGATCGATCTTTTAGGTCCTGTAAATACTATCATTTCAAAAATGTCTTCTTAATTCATAAAACTTCAAGTATTTTTCTCAGTGTTGTTAGAATTTGAATATGTAGCAAATATTTTAACGCACTCTATATACATAAACGAAACGAATAACCAATGATCACATTTTACGATTCATTTTCTTTCACATTTTCCAACCACCATACATTATGCATCTATTGAACTCAAAAATTTTATATTTTTCCGAATAAATTTTGTGCACTTGTAAGTCATGATATCACGCCTCGCATTTGATAACGTACAAAACCTATGGAAATCTTAAACAAAACAATCAACAATCAGCAGCAACGCAATGTGAATACGACTACGATACAAATGTGATGCTGATGCGTTGTGATTTCAACATTTTGACCGTCCAATTAGAACAAAAATAGAAAAAATAGAAAATAATTGTAAATTTTATGCAAATTATTGTAAATGATATGAAAAAAATTATAACAAAAAAATACATCGATAATCCCATTCAAATTCAAACCACTCAGGTATGTCTGTTGAGAGCATTTCAAAGCAAACGCAAATGCAAACAAAAAAAAAAAACCCAAAACATTATTTAACAACTAAAGGAAATTGCATATGAAATTTATGGTGCACATGGTAATTTAAGACATAAATTAAGACAAGACAAAAGACATGACATTTAAATATTCTTCTATTAACATGATGATGATGATGGAGATTACTTACTAGCGAAACGAAAAAAAAAGGAATTGTAAAGATAACATGCGTAGTAGAGTACATAGTTCGTTTAACATATCGACCTCTATCTGAAAGAAATAGCGATGTAAACGTCGTGATTGACGAATTTTTAATTTTTTAGAAGAAGAAAATTTATTGGAATGAATCGAATAACATTTGAACAGGCAAGAATGAATGAAAGTCGAAAATGATATCGTTTTTAAGTCTTTTTTGACGTTAAAGTCTTTATAGTTAGGTTATGATTCCCAACTACGTGCTTTGGTTATTCACTCATTGCTCTACGATAGTTTAACATAATCAATGCTATATATCAGAAACTAACTGGCTCTAGGACGCAAAATATAGTATACTTCAACTAGTATGGAAATTATTTTCTTCTCAATGAAGTGTTTCTGAAGGACTAACACTTCCAGCTCTTGATTATTCAACTTCCTTTTCTTTTGATTACCCCGCCTACCATGATGTTTACAATTTTCCTTTCAATCTTACTCTAAAATCTGAATCTCAGAGAAATACCTTGTAATAGAACTCTATGTCTGAAAAAAGTAGATTGTTTCTAGTTTATACCTGCTACCACATGAAATATACTGCCTTATAAGTGCAGCAAATGTTTGGCAGGCAAACAATTGCAGACAAAACGTCTATTTGTATGGAGAAGACAAACAAAATTGTGTCGTCTGTCTTGCAAATCCAGGGGATTAAATTTTTAGCAGCATGATCAATTTTCAGGCTTCGTTCAAGATAATACTAAAATTTCAAATCGCTTAATAAGGTAAAGAATGTTTTCGAATATCAATTTACATTACTCTGACGTCAAATTGTTCCGAAAAATACGTCAGACCCCTGGCTTGAAAATACGGATCAGACATCTCCAACAAAACGAAATATGAAAAAAAATATTTCTTCGGCGACTTACTTCCATCAGATTTTTGGCAAAACCTCTGAGAGTAAATAAATAATTTCAATGAAAAGTTTCTCAAAAATATGTCCATCGGAATCGACTTGAAACTGTATGTTCCGCCACTCATGTATAAAATAAACACCTACAACATAAGTGATGTGAGGGCGTTGTTTCCAGACAAAGACTGATGGTAGCCCTATTATCCCAGGACTTGCTACAGCAGACCAATTACTTGCTGGAACAATAAAATATAGATTCAAGATCGGAAACCAGGCAGAAATGCTTTGTGGAAGCCACTTGCTCTTAACTGGGGTACTGAAAAAAATGGATCGTAAAGTTATAGAAGTTTCGGCCTTGAACGAAATAGAAAAAGGATGGTCTATTTCAGTTCTAATTTGGCTTTTAGACGAGAGCTCATGGTATTAACTTCCGACTCAGACGGCTTGAACGAAAAGAAATATGAAAAAAAATATTTCTTTTGGCTGCTATGAAGAAGTCTTCTGGCTAAAACTCTGAGAATAAAATAAAATTGCAATGAAATGTTTTTCAAAAACTGTCCTTCGGAGTCGACTTTAAACTGTAGATCCCATCACTTATGTATAAAATTAACACACACAACATAAGTGTTGTAAACAATGGATTTTATCACCTCAAGATAAAAGTGAAGCTAATATAGCCGTATGTATTCTTATCCAATATTATTGCCAAAAAAAACTTTTTTTTTAATTGTTTTTTATTTCCAAAATTTTGAAAAATTCCTTCATTAGGTGTTCGAATTTCTTTTTTTAAATTTTTTTCATAGCTTTTCAATTCCAAAAAGAGTTAAATTTTTAAGTATTTTTTAATTTCTTCGAATTCTATGGCTAAAATAGCCATACGTATTCTTCTACCAATCGATTTATCCAACAGTGTAGCCAAAAAGAAAATTTTCCTTTTTTAATTTAAAAAATTTTGAAAAATATAATCTTCAGGTGCTCGATTTTTTTTTTTTTTTAAATTTTATTATTTTTTTATTGCGTTTTAATGCTAAAAAGTGTTCCTTTTTATAAATATTTTTTAATGTTATGTTTTTAACATTTTCGGGTTTTTTTTTTTGAATTTTATTATTTTTTTTTATTGCGTTTTAATACTAAAAAGTGTTCCTTTTTATAAAAATTTTTTAATGTTATTTTTTTAATTTTTTTTCTAATTATTTCTCCCTCCACCCTTTTCTAACATCCTATATTCCCCAAATAAAAATTCAAAGAACAATAAATTTTCTGTTTTTTAAAAAATATATAATTTTTGTATTTTTTATAAAGTTTTTCATGTTGTTTGTTTTTTAAATAAATTATTGCTTATAAAACTAAAAAACATTTCATTTATATTAAAAATATTTGTATACAATACAATATAAAAAATATTTTGTATATAAAACTACAGCTATAAATATGTATGTATATTCAAATGTATGTATGTATGTATATGTACTTAAAAAAGATTTATTTTGCTTATAAAAAAATATAAATTTTAGGCTTATATTTTAAAACATTAATCCCGCATTTAGATTCTAAAAAAATATACAAATTTCAGGCTTAAAAACTACTTTACAATTGTGAATAAATTGAAGAAATTTTTTGTTTTCTTTTTTGTCTTAACGTAAGGCCTATTTGTTGTTATTTTGTTTTTTTATACAAAAATATACAATTTTTGTGAGAATTTATTATAAAAAAAATTTAATTAAAAAAAAATTATTCAATAATTATAATACATTTGTACAGGCACTCTACAAAAGAAGGAAAAGGAAAAATAAAGTTTTAAAAATTAAAAGAAGAATATTTCTTTCAAGTTTACAAGAGGTTGACTAGAGTTTTGTGTGGTGAGCGAGAAGTTTTTTTTTAGGACAGGATATCAAAGGCTCTGCCTTTTTTTGTTATGAAATAAAAACACCAGGTTTAAATTATTTTTTTTTTTGTTGTTTAAAAAGTTTGGAGTTGTGTTTTTAGGAACTAATTTTTGGTGGCTTATTTTGCTTTTCTTTTTTTTTTTTTTTGTTTAAATATGGCAAACGAGTTGTATTCTGAAATTCATGTTAAAAAAAAATATTTTCTAATGCTCATTATAGTTCGCATAATTTGGATTTAATTCGGCTGGAGAATTGCTGCTGCTGCTGCTAATGCCGTTTGTAGAGTTTAAACTACCACCACCACCACCTTGACAGCCACCCTCTGAATGTTTGGTTAACAAAGACATGCGCGAAAACGTCTTTGAGCAATTGCTGCAGGAATATTTCTTAATATCCGAATGCGTTTGCAAATGGGCACGTAGATTCGAACGATCGGCAAAAGCCCGATGACAATGTTGACAACTGAAAGGCTTCTCCCCCGTATGGGTACGTATATGACCCTGTAACAGCCAGGGTCTGGAGAAAGCTTTGCCACAAATATTGCATTTACAAGGTAAAGTGTGAGTGCGTATATGCATTTTTAAAGCGCCCAACGACACATAGGTCTTGTCACAGTCCTTGCAACTGAAAGACTTTTTCACTTGATTACCTTCGGCAGCAGGACAATGGAACTGTTGATGTTTGGTGAGGCCGGAGAAGGTAGAATACGATTTTTGACAATCCGGACATTGATAGCGTGGTGGTCCATTCTTTTCCTTTTTCGTGGGTGTCGCATTAGTGGTTGAAGCCGCTGTTGTCTGTATTACTGTTGGCGGTTGTGGTGTTTTTAAGCAGATTTCTTTAGATTCAGTTTTTATAATCACTGGCTTTTGTGGTGTTTTCATTATGTTAGTGGGCTTAACTGAGAGGTCTTCTGGTACGGGCGAGGCTAAAGATTCTGGTGTTAGAGATCTCATGGAATAGTAGGAGGATTCTGAATAAGCAGGCGAGATGGGAGCATGATGATGTTGAGGAGGATAACCCAAAGCATAGGAGACTGCCGATTGATGATGGCTGGTGTAGGCAGGCAAAGGATAGGGCATAAATCTATGTTGCTGTGGATGCTGCTGAGGTGATTGAGGCATTTGCCGTACACCAATGGGTCGATGTATACCATCAGAACGCATAGGCGGTGATACAGAATTGGCACGACCGTTTAAATAGTGATGAGGCGGTGGCGATAGCGAACCAATTGAATCTGAAGGCGAACTAGGCGATAGTAATTCACCTCTTAGGGGAGATATCTGTTGAGCCAAATGGGGATTGTTAATGGTGCGATAGAATTCAGCGGTATAAGGCGACATATGGAAATTCCAAGGCTGTATGCCATATTTTGGATAAGTGGGTGTTGGTACTACCACTGCAGCCGAAGCGGCTGCTACAGCAGCGGCTGCAGCCAAGGCAGCTGCCTGTGTAGTATTAGTATCATCACTCTGATTATCCTCTATATCCACACAATCGATCATTTCGTCTTCCTCATCGCCACACATGCTGTCATCATCGGTGTGATCGACATCGACACCCTCATCTTCACAGCAATCGCTGACATTGATCATTTCATCCTCGGCTGTGGAGGAAATTACTTTCACTGAACAATCTTTTGTATCCTTTTTTAAACTTAAATTTTCCGGTTCATCATTATCCATTTTGAGCGGCTGCTCTATGATAATCGCCGTTGATTTTTTAATATCCATTTCATGCTCCTGCTCATCGAAGTGATAGTGTACGGGACGCTTTTTTAAAGGACACTTGGAATAATTTTTTTCCACCAGCATATCTTCTATGTTATGCATGTTGTTACGGTTTTTTTTTCCAATTTTTATTGTATAAGTTTTTAAGCACTTTTTGAATTAATTTTTTAATTAAAAAAAATTTATTTTTTTTAAATTATAATTGAACCGTTATTTATTATATTTTTAACATATTTCTTATAGTCAATAAAATGTGTGTTTTTGTAAAGTTTTTATAAAGAAATTAAAAAGCAACTCAATTGTTCTTTTTTCAAATTTTTAAGCTTTAAGCGCGTTTTTTTTTTCAAATAAAAAATAACAACAAAAAAAATGTTTTTTTTTGATTTTTTGTGTATGTTTTCAAAATAAAAGAAATTATAAGCGACGTGAACGCAAGCAAAAGCAACGAAGAACTGTGCTAGAGCACAAACTATCTTGTGTTTTTATAGGTTAGAGGAAAATTTCTATAAATGCTCTTTATTCCTACACTCCACCAAAACTGGTTCTTTTAAAAATCCTCTCGCACTCTCAATCTCACTCTCCGTTTCACTGTGAGTATCACCTGCTTATGCTCTTGTTGTGAAATGAATAAAACTCTCTCATCATCTTATCATTCATTCCCAGCAGAAAAACACAGACACTCTTTCCTGTTTATTAATGTATTTGTATTTGTATTGGTATTTGTAGCTGTTCATATAACATTATATAAATGCTGTTGTAAGCGCAAGCATAAATATATTCAACCACCAATCAACTGGCCTAAACCGCTATGTGTTTATTGGTATAAGTGTATCTGTGTGTAAACAATCAACAAACCTGTTTAAGCATGTCCAAAGCACATGTTAAATACGCGTGCCGTTATAATGGTTTTAAATAAAACCGTTTACAATGGGCCAATAGCAAATAGTACCAATACTTTAACAAAAATCTTATTATATTATAGTGTGATTTGTTGTTCTCACACACACTCTCTCACTCTCATCTCCCTCTCTCAATCTTTAAAATCTCATTTTTTTAAATATTAAAACCAAATACTCTTTCTATTTATAAACTCTTGCTTTGGGGGCAGCTGTTGCTGTTGCTGTTGCTGTTGCTATTAAATAATAAAAACACCTTAAAATGTTCTCTTTTTCTTCAATTCCTCGTTATGCTCTGCTGCATTGGCTTCTTTTTTCTTCTCCTGTTATTTGGGAGCACACTTTTCATGTCATTTCATGTTTATAACACTCTTTTTAATTGTTGTTGTTGTTTTTGTATAGGATCTCGTTTCTCCTGTGTCGCTTTGTTTTCATTTCCACCACTTAAGTATTGTGGCATTTGCTCAAACTCAAGTAGTCTAAATATAGACTTCCATGTGTCTGGTAGGACAGGTGGTGGTGGTTGCTTTGGACGCATGGTTTAGTTTTTGAAAACAGGACTATTTTTATCGAATTTATTTTACGTACTTTTTGATTTAGGGACCTACTTAAACATGTTCAAATGGCACATATACCACAAAGACAGAGACTTAAGAAAAGGATTTCTTCATAGGAACAGTTCATTGAACTCGAATTTTTTTAAAACATTTTAAAGAAAAAAAATTTAAAATTGAGCGAATGATTTGTCAGAACAATTAATTTTCTTTTTCAAATTGAATACGAATGAAATAAAATTTAATGAAATTTAGATAAAAAAAAATTAAACTAAAATATAAAAATTCCTTTATTCATAAACGTTTATTATATTAAAATAAAAGATATAAGCATGGTATTTGGAATTGTAAAAATAAACTGAAAAATTTTTGATATTTCGATGAGGAAAAATGAGTCTTAGTTTGTTTTTTTTATTTATTTTTTATTTCAATTTTAATTTTTTTTAAGCCTATGAAGGCTAAAAATGTAAATGAAAAATAAAATTCTTGATTAAAAATTTTTTTTTTTTTGTGAAGCCAGCACTCAGGGGATGGCCCCTACTCATGCAGTGCATTGTGCAGGTTTTAGGAAAATGGGTTATAGAAAGGTGGAAGAGAGGGAGTAGTGTTTGTGGCCATCTCAAGATGCGAACGGCAAGGAAACGAGTTGCTGCTAGGTGACTATAAAATGGCCAGAGCTATACATTCACCATTAGACAGTCTACAGCAATCGTCCCCAAAAAGCCCGCACCCTTCAGTCCTAGCTTCTCACACTATTCATGTTGTGTGTGTTAATTTTATACATACATAATAATTTATACAAAATAATTTTCTTTTAAATACGTGTTAATAAGGGATAATCTCATGTACAGTCATGTGCAGTAAAAATTTAATTCATTCATAACAAATTTATATTATAAATTTTTATTTTTAAATTGTTTATTTTTTAGTTGAAAAACACTTTTTATTTTATAAGATTAAATGCAAAATTTTCTATTTTCTAAATTTCATTTGATTTCAAATTAAAACCTTTAGAGAACAAAGGAATAGTTTTGTAAACATATATGAAATATTTTTTATATTTATTATTATTTTTTATATTTATTATTATTTTTTTATATTTCTTTTTGTTGGAGATTTGAACCGTGACCTCAAGTCTAATAAGCCAATACATTAGCTACTAGATAATGGCCTCACGTCTAATAAGCCAACACAAAGCCTAGTAGACTACGGCAACTTTTTCTACTATTGACCATTACAACCCTTTAATCAGGACTGTGGCCTCGTTTAATCTTAAACGTTAATTTAATGCTGTCTGTATGCATTTTATTAATAAGTGGCGGGCGAGAAGTAAAGTTTTTGATGATAATGAGTTACTCTCCGAAACACTGACAAAGGTCTGTTGAATAGGGAGTCGTCGAAAGAAATTTTCTTTCATGTTTATGATTTAAGCTCTCGTCTAGTAAACGCAACATCCTAACCTCCAAATTAAGGCGACCTTAAGTTGGAAATTAGTTCCACTTGTTACATTCGAAGCAGTTCTTAACAGACCACAGTTTATGTGGATATCGAACTCACAATCTTTAACTTCGTAGCTTAGACTGAAGAAGTTTCGTTTTATTCTTTTTAGTGAATAATTTGCAACAATTAATCCTAATTTCGGCTTATTATCACATATTTTGTATTTGAACTTGTGCTCCCATCCACATACCATTCAATTCACGTAAAAATTATATCCGGTTGATATGGTGATTGTATGCTGTAGCAACAGGCTTTCAATGTTGAAGTTCATTTCTTACTTGGTGGTTACCTGAACAATAAAAATCGGAGGTCGAATATCAGCAAAATGATTATGGAAAAACCATTGTAAACGAGAAAGTGACTGTTTGGTGCATATTATGGTCAGGAATTGGTAGAAGTTTTAGCGAAAATTATCCCGGAGAAAATAGTTACCATCAATACAAACTAGGTTAATACTTCCTTTTGACCTGCGGTTCAGTAAACCAAAATATATTTATTTGGATTCCAGATTTCCAGTAGTTCCCAGACAGAGAAATTCTACATTTTGATGACATCAACCTTCCCACTAAAATTAGAAAATTTGATGCCATTAGACTTTTCTGTGAAGCTACTTTATAGAGCGTGTTTTTGCGAATAATTCCATAACGTTCGAATCTTTGAAAACCAACATTTATTAAGTTATCGCCGAGATACCACCCAAAATGCTTTTCGTGCATTAGTCATAACTTCCTAGATGTTGGGCATTTTGTTTATAGATTTTGCTTTGACGTAAATGAACCATCAAGGGTTCTTCACGGTTTTCAATTTGCAAAAATGGGCAGGCCGTTTCACTACTAGGATATCGCTCTTTCCATTGAAAGTAGTTCAAAGGCTCTGTAGTTGTAGCAGATTTCTGGCAAAAACTCTGTAAGTAAATAGAATTGTCAAAAAAAGTTTGTCATCTGTAGGTCTCACCACTTATAAATAAAAAGTAACGCACACAACATAAGTGGTGTGAGAAGCTAGATCGTAAACATGACTGAATATCTTCAGAAACAATTAAACATTGTCTTAGGCTGTAGTGGTGACTCTTTAGCAATTCTGTTTTCATACTAAAATCGAAATACAACGTCGTCCTTTTTTAACCAAAGATTAATCCAAAAAATTCACTTCTCTAGAACTTAGCCGTTGATCTTGAACTACTACTTGAGCATACATAATTTAAAAAATATTTAAAATATGTACTAAAAATCGTAGCTTTTTATGCTATAAAAACTGATGGAATTCAAAAAAATATTTATAATTGAAAGTAACATAGTTTTCATGCAATATTAATTAATTACCAATTCATAAATGGACCTTTTTAATTTAATTATTGTAAATATATGCAGAAAAGCTTGAAAATGCATTGATTTTTACAGTTCATGCATGTCAACAAAAAAAATTATATAGCCTGAAAACCCATTCTAATTTACGTTAAACAAATAACAAAAAGAACACGAAACGAATAGCATTATTACATAAATTTTGTTAAGGGTGGTACAGCACATTTATGCTGCTGCTGTTGTTGCCCAGGTATTTTTTTGGGCAAGAACAATAATATTAAAAACAAGAAATAATTTTAAATAAATTTTTTTTTTATTTGTTAATACAAGAAATGGTGTTTTTTTGTTATTTTTATTAAATGATCCAAAAAAACGAAGAGAAAAAAATCGATTTCAACAAAAATATTACTAAAGTTTACAATCCTAACAACAATAATAGCAACACCAACAACAACAAGTTAAAAATAAAATAAAAATATTAAAAAGAGAGAGAAAAAAACAGACAAACAAACGAATGAACGAAAGAACATGAACACCTGGACAATAATATTTTTCGGGTTATACTTAGTAAATGTTTATTTGCTGTTGCGATATTATGAAATTGCAAATGTAGTAGTTGGGGCAGCTTAATATAGTGTATCTATCAGTGTTTTATGTTTATAATCTTATTGTAGTTGTTTTATTTTAATTTAAAACGCAATAATAACAACAAAAACCATAACAATTTAACACAAAATTCATATTTAAACACACACACAAACTTGCATTTATGCTAAACAACAGCTACCAACCACCACTACTTACGCTATTCTGTTCTGCTGTACTCTACACTACTACTCTTTTAAATAAACGACACAATTATACAACAAAAAGAAACCAACAAAACTAAACATGAATAAATAAACGAAGTTATAAATTTACAACAACTTTTATTGTGTTTCGTGTTTTTTTTTTTATATTCCGTGAACAAAACAAAGTTGTTTTTGTTTCAAACGATCGTCGTTTTTTATCGTTGTCTACGCTTATTTTTAACTCTTTTTTTTCTGAAATCACACAAAAATCAAAAGCAAACCATATATCACAGACACAAACAACAACAACAGCAACAAAAAAAACCGTACACAAACGGCTAGAACTTTCGTTAAAACGACAGGACTGGTATATGAGTCAGACAACATGTGCGAGCAGAGATCGTTAATATTTGTGTGTAAACGACTAGCAGAGACACACTCAAACAAACACACACACACACGCTTACCTTAAACCACAAATAAACAAACACTGTGTGACTGATTATCCCTGCATTAAAACAGTCACGCACTTTCATTATTTTAACTCTTTGTACGCAAACAATCATACAAACAAACGCACAAGCACTTATACACCCATACGTAATATTTATGGTATAATTTTATATTGAAAAGAGTTATTGATTATTGTCAATAGAGTGTTAAGTTCGTTATTTAAGAGTATATTTACGTTTTTAAATAGTTACTTCTGTATTTATTTTTAAGAGTGTGTTAGAAATGTTGTGTAATAAAATGGAATTGAAACATTTGTTGTAAGAGAAATTTTTAAGAACTTTGTTAAGTTAACTATGTTTTTGGAATATTAAGAGAATTAGTTTTTGCCATTTAGTGAAAAGAGTTTTTTAGTTCTGCGTATGTATGTCTTTATTAAAGAGAAGTTTATTGCTTTAAAAACATATAAAATTTGAATTTTAGAACGATATGAACTTCAGCGAACGAAGTAGAACTGTCTCATATACTTTCAATTACATTAAATTAAGTAGACACTTAATTATTAGACATATTTCTTCTTAAAATCTATAAAATCTATAAAATCAAACATAATGCAGAGATAAATTTGCTTCAACATCGATAAATTAAATTAAATTCATGCGAATATTATGGGCTCTTAATAAGTAAGATTCCTTTAATGAAAAAGCCAATAGCCATTCTTTAACTTATAATACATAGTTCACTCCATCCGAATACATTTGCATATACACGATTTTACTTACCCGAACTTAAACACACCTATAGGTTTTATTACTTTTCTTTTTCAAGTCTTTAAAGAATATTAAGCTGGTCCATCGCATCTCCTCATACTAAAATTACGTATTTTGCTTTGGCTCAATCCCATTAATAAAATTTTTTTCAGCTCAGCAGCTAATTGATCTTACTTACTTACATCGCGAAGTTCAGTCAGTTTTCAACACACCGCGTGTTTGAAGAGAGTAATCGTGGTTTTAAGATCTCCGTTACAAAGATCTGTCGAATAATTGTGTAGTAATTGTTATTGTTTATGCAAAGCGTATAAACAGAGGAATAATAAAGAAGGCAATTGTTGTTGTTTACATAAAGTTGTGAACAGTGGCTCACAGAATTTTGCGAATAATAAAGAATCTTAATTAAAACCAAACCCTAATTTATTTTTATTTTATTTGCAATCTAAGAGCTCATATTTTAAAAGTTTTTAAAAGGTAAAAATGTAACGCTATTGGTCATTACAACCCTTTAGTCAGAACTGCAACCTAGCTTCTCACACCACCCATGTTGTGTGTGTTAATTGGGTGCCACCTAGAGTTTAAGTCGACTCCGAGCGTCAGATTTTTGAAAAGCTTTTCATGGCCATTTTATTTTACTCTCAGAGTTTTACGCAAAAGACTGCCGAAAAAATATTTTCTCAAATTTTATTTTGCTCGAGATGTCTGTGATAGGGTTTGAATAACAAGCACCCGTCTAGGAAGCCAACATACTACCTACTAGCCCATGGCGATCTCAAACCATTATCAATACAAATATAATTTTTGTCTCATGAAAACTCCCTAGAAGTTGACATTATTACGCAGCCTTACTTACAGTTGCAATTCAAAAGCATTTTGCCCTCGGCAAAGAGAAATATTTTGATTTGTGGAATATGCATATTTGAGCAAAGGCAAGAGCAATGCCCAAGGTTCGAACAATTGTCTTCACAAATAAATTCGTTTTTTTTTTTTAATTTAAAGTCTTTCTATTTTTTGTATCCATCGTTTCTATGGACAATAAAAGCGAGAATAAAAATTTTTATTGCATATTATTGAGAAAAATATATTGTCTGTTCTCTAATTATGTTTGAAAGCGTTTTACATGAAACATTTGCCTAATAGTGGTTTCATCACTTTACATAATTAGTCAACAAATGCATGGAAAGCATGAAAAAAAATTTTATTTTTTTATCGATTTTTAATGATCTTTCCCAGTGTATATGTAAACCAAAGAAGCACGCCAGCGAATAGAAAATTAGATTGGTTTGGATGACAAGAAACCCTTTAAGCTATTTGTTATAATAAATTATTAACCACATCGATGAGATTTATATCAAACAGTTCATCAATCGCATTTTAAACTAGAAACTTGGTTTAGTTTTGGAAATAATTTATTTATCATCTCGATAATAAATCTTCGAGACAATCTTTCATAGGAATGGTAAACACACATACAAAAATCTTGAAAAATTAACAGAAAATAAAAAAGAATCAATTTTAAATGTTTGTTTTCTTCCACATACAACCACCATCTCTTATGAAAGAATGTTTCGTAAAATTGGCACACTTTGTCTACCTGCAAAACACACCTTTTTTGCAACATCACAGTAGCAAACGTATGCCTCATATTAAAGGATCTTGAGGGATTTGTTTATCTTTCATTCCCTAAGGGAAAAACCGGAAAAACTGCATCTGTTTTTCATTCAGCAGAATCTCATAAAAATAACGGGTGCGTTCTTCTATCTTATTTCCCCCTTATATCCTGTTTTCCTATTGTATTCTGTTGCATGTTCTCTATCTCTAGCCTCCCCTCTCTTTTTGCTACTCAAATTTCATTGTATCCTTAATAGAGTTTACAGTTATTATACAGAAGGATACATTTTATCGTTAAAATAAAAGATTTTATAACGTTTTCTCTTCGTTTAATGATCTTTGCTTGTAACTTAATCTAGTTGTAGGGAATATCCTTCATTGGGGGTTATTTTCAATGCATTCATCCACTCGGTGACTCAAAATAGAAACACATTAAAGCAACGAGGACTTGGTGAGGCCCTTTTAAAAATTGGGGTCCTATATTTAAAATATGAGTAAATAATTCAGCAGCGTGGTAAGAAAACGTCCTTTTTTACATATGATTTCATTTGAATTAAAATATTTTCCCAAAAGGTCATTGGACATTATTAAATGATAAGGGTTTTTGTATAAATGAAACTAACGGTTCTTTGAGAATATTGTATATATGTATAGTGTATCTGGGAAAAATATTTTTTTATTATAAATTTCCACATTTTTTTTTCCCACACTAAACAGAAATTTTTTTGAAAGGATATGTGTAAACTTTATCTGCTGTTATGTGATTACTTATGATAGTTATGTTTCAAGCTTTCGAAACTCATTCCGTTTAGCATATTTGTATACAGAAATAATCATTCAATTCGTTTAGACTTAGACTGTGATTGGGTTTCAAAAATTCAAGAAAAAAATCATAGAAATTTTGTTAAGTGTCTGAAATATTTATTTGAGGCAATAAATGACTGCCTTCAATTAACTTTCTAAAGATTACAGGATTGTAACCCAGTTTCTCATACCTCTTATGTTGTATGTAGTAATTTTATACACGAGTGGCGGGGCCTACAGTTTTAAGTCGATTCTGAACGACAGATTTTTGATAAATTTATTTACTCTCAGAGTTTTTGCCAGAATTCTGTTGAGAGGAAGTCGCGAAGAAATATGATTTCATACATGTTTCGTTTTATTTGGAGATGTCTGACCTTTGGTTTGAACCGAGGCCTCATGTCTAATAAGCCAATATACTACCTACTAGACTACGTCGATTTCTGAAGATTAGTTCATGTAAATCTTGCATCTTGCATCTAAGAGCATCAATTTTGGCATACATTTTTCACCAATATCAGTCTTCTAGGGCTGGAATTTTGCCTACCTAGTGTGATCAAATCGTATGAACTTGGCGACCAATGATGTGCTCGAAACGTAAGATAATTTGCATACCAAACTTGTCTCTTAACCCCTTGATGCCTATATAACATCGGTGTCTTATAGTCCAGGTATTATTTTCTATCTTGACGTAGGATTTCTAATGTAGCGCTAATTCCCCAAAAATGATGAGACCATTTGCTTTGAAAATTACAGCCTAAATGAAAATTTGTGACACATTTTTAAGGGTTTTATGAAATAAGATACACCATCCAAATACGAAATATTTATAGCATACAGTCGCGCACAGTTGTCGCCGTAGTCTAGTAGGTACTGTGTTGACTTATTAGACGTGAGGCCACTGTTCAAACCCCAGGTCATACATCTCCAACAAAACAAAATAAAAAAAAAATAATATTTCATCGGCGACTGCCTCTCAGCAGATTTCTGGCAAAAACCATGAAAGTATATAAAATTGCAATGAAAAGTTCGTCAAAAAACCTGTAGTTCGGAGTCGACTATGAAATGTAGCGCCCCCACTCATGTATACAATTAATACACACAACATAAAAGGTATGAGAAGCTACGTCGTAATCCCGACTGAAGGGTTGTAAAGGCCAATTATGTATGTATGTACATATAGCATACAATTTGACACGTATAGCATACAAAGAGACAGGCGACACGATTTTCGTAAGACCCGTTCTATTGGTGAAATATTGAATCTCAGAAAAATTGGATCATGCCCGCCCTCAACCCGTTCAGACCAAGGTTATGGCTCTATACATTTCCAAAGCATTTGACAAAGTCTGGCATTGCTCTTTTGCTGTCGATAGTAATTTCTCTCTGAAGTAGAGACTTCAAAAACCAAGGCTTCATGTAACATTTATTTTTTTAAAGCGGCTCTCATTTGTTTTATAAAACTTTTCAACTGTAAATTACAGAAATAAAAGAATTAATAACAAACGGCATTTCATTAAAATGATCTATAATGAGTAGGCCACCATACACAAAATTTTGTAACATTGGCAGTAAGTGCAACATCATAATTAAGTAATCGTTTAACAAAAAATGCCATAAATTATTGACATGATGAGCGGTAATTAGGCACTAAAAATTATAGACAGTAACAAACACACACATCCATTACAACATAATTTGATAAGGGTCATTACATTGTGTACATAATGTTCATTGAACATTTAGAAAAAATTGCAAAAACCAAACGATGCATAATCGTATGGCATAACCTTTGGCACAAAACAGCATTCAACTCCCCTTTTAAATGGAAAATTTGAAAAACTATTGCAAAAAAAGTGAACAACAAATACTAGCATAAGGCTTGTATTCAATGCAACCTAAACATCTAAACACATGTCGCTTGTGTTGCTCATCACTGATATGAGTACTCTCTCTGTATCTATGGTGGTGGTGGTGCAACAATATTGAAACATTCCACTGTATTCAATTAAAAACAAAAAATAATAACACACGCGTCATCCTAATGCGAGTGAGTGCCGTAATAATGTTTCAACTAAAAATGCATGCAACATTGATGAATGACATTCAGCTCTAGCTACTGAATGGCTTAGAAAAAGGGGTGTTTTTTTCTAGGGGTTATTTTTTTTCTTTCTTTCTTTCCCTCTTTAAAACAATCAAGAGTTTTCAAAATTGTTTGTTGTTTTTCGTTAATGGTTTTCTGTTTGAAATTTTAAAATATTGCATGAGACTCAGGAGCATGCGTAACATTTTTAGAAGCTCATATTGCATATTCGTATGCATGCCAAATGCCACATCTGGCATGTGCCACTTGAAATGAAGTGATCGTGTTAGTATTTATTTAGAAGAAGGTGTTAAAAATAAAAGAATTTTATGTTCATTTCCATGTGTAAAACGAAATATAAACATGAATTTTAACAAGCAAATGAATGATGGTTCGAAAAAGATTTTAAAAAGGATCTTCGAGTCTTTTTTTAATTAATAAATTATCACTGGGACGTCTATGACGTCTAATAAACTTATTTTCCAATGCTTAGTCCCTAGCTAGCTATTGGTTATTTCAGCTCTTGGATGATAATTCTCTGTTTGTTCTTTCCATTTCATTTTAGAAGGCATTTCTCCTTTTGACGGGCTTCATGAAAGTCACAATGATTGGTGAGTTGTAACAAACAACTCCCAGTCTTTCTAATGAATATAGAAACCTACACATAAGTTGAAGTATCATAGGCAATTGAGCATATACTGCCAAATCACATCCGTCAAGAAAGCTGTAATACTTTCAACTTATACACATATGGACTTCTAGGTTGCTTCAGAGTGTTAAATTTGAAAACACAAACAACAATGTCTTGGCTTTTAAGCGAATTCTTAGTCAAGAAATCCTCACATTGACATTGACTCTCGTTTTAGCGCTGTAGATCTCTACACAGCTCTGCTTTTTCAAGGAAAGGAGAACCGCGCCTCCAGATGCAAGAGAAAGATCGTCAAGAAGATGAGTGATAATGGGATTAAGATGGGAAACAATAGTAAACTATCGGGTGGTTCATTAAAAACATCCTATCTTTAACTTTAAATAAAACAATGACCTATTGATGCCATTATAAGTGGAATATGACATCGTTCAAATGTCCGCCACTGTTTCTCTGGGTGGGGAGCATCCGAAATATCCAATTTTCCATGACTCGAATATATGGCGAATATATCAGGCTAAAGCCCGGGTTACCCAAACGTCCATGGAACATAACGGAATATACGTTCGTTTTTAGCATCTGAAGATCAATGTAACTGCTTACCGAAATTACATTACGGTTTGGTAATCGCTCTCATAGCTTTTCATATTCTAGAAACGAACGTACCCTACGATACGTAACGTGAACGTTTAACTAACCAGGGCTTTATTCGCATACACCTGAAACTGACGACAAGTCCACAAGAAAACGTTAACGGTGACAAATTGTATGATCGTGGTAATTAGTTCATTTCACGTCCACATGTGTTGATCATGTTCTCAAACCATTCCTACAGAATAGCATTTGGCATGAGCTGTTTGGCCACATGTCATTAATATTTCCGTCATCCAATTCAGGCCGAAATTGGTAACCATTAATAGTTCTTGCTGTTGACAGGGATTACCCAGCCAACGTCGTTCGAAAAGAAATATGGACTGATGACGACACAAGCACAAAATCCACCCTAAACAGTGGGTTTTTTGGGATGCCCTTGTAGATTCGTATCGTCTCAAATTTATTCATTTTGTTTGCTTACGTTTTAAAAGAATTCCAAACTATTCTGTGGTGGGCGTTCAAAGTCTTCACTATGTCTGTAGTGAATCTGCGCTGGAGATGTTCAATTATTTGCACAATGCCATTCATGCCATTTTTCAGATACTATTCGAACGGAGTGAGTATAATCTTTATTAATGAAATTTTTAGAAAGGAGTCAAGCGAATCATTCTTGTTTCTGGTTATAAGGCTACATAGTGGAATTCAAGACTTTGTTTATAGGCATATTTTGAAAAGTTTTTCACGTTAAGGTTTTCATTATTGAAATTTTAAATCAATATAGTAGTCTAGTAGGAAGAGCGTTGGTTTATTGGACTCCAGCTCAGACATCACGAATGAAAACAAATATGAAAAAATAATTGTTGCCATCAAAAGCTTCTTAAAAATCTATAAAAAAAAAATCATCAATGTTGGTGGTGTGTAAAGATAGGTTGTAATCCTGTCTAAAGAGATGTAATGACCAGTTAAGCTATATATGCAACAAATATTAGAACAGAAATTTAAGTATAAAGCTCATATTTGCTTACTACAATGGAATTAATATAAAAAACCGTGCTTATGTTTTATATCGCCTATGTATGAAATCATAAAATCTATGATGAAAACTTAATTTAAAAAAATAAATCCAATATTTAAAACTAAAGTTTACCAATGAAAAGTTTAACTTGAATGCGTTTTCCAACAGATAGTTTATCTGGTGCATTTGGAATTTTGCTTGAAACTGAATTTTGAGTCTGTGTGAGGTCTACTATAGACAACAGCTCAGTTGTGGTGATAAATTATCTCGGCTAGTTCTATAAGTAATTGATAAACATGGCATATAAACATACACATACATACCATACACATACACCATACCCAGGCAAAAAACTATATTCAGGCAAAAGGCCCATAAACACATTTAGACCAGGTAATTAAGTGGTTGGTCTCTCTCTGTTAAAAAACAAGTTCAACTTATTTTTTTTTTTTGATTCTCTGCACTCCATTTGTAGCTGTAATCATATGATCCTGTTGTTTGTTACTGTCTTGTTGTTATTGCGGTTGTTGTTGTTGTTATTGTTGTTTTGACAACATTATAAACCAAAATAACGACTAAATCTAGTCATTATCTTATCTTTTAATTTATGCAGGTTTGAAAATTTGCACGTCGCCATAACCACTGTTGGAAATTGAAAATCGCATTGCAAGAGTACCATGAGACAAGCCAGACACACACTGGCACAGGCCATAAGAGACCATACAAAGACTATACAAGATTAGTAAGTGTGTGAGCATTAGCTGAATAACATGGTCAGTTAAATGGTTAAACGGGTGTGAGTGTGTGTGTGTGTTTGTTTTATGTTTAAATATCCTGTGGTTTTAAAGAGACGACAAATTAACCAATTGCCTCAAGTGTTGTTTTTGTTGTTCCACCTCTAAACGAGAAAGTCAGACAAAAACTACACAAAATAGGTGTCAGTATTTGGTGGTTCTAGTTGAGCCATTATTAAGGCCATTAATGATATCGTTTGGCGTGAAACCCTGTAAAAAGAAATTCCCTTTTCATTGTTGTTACTTTCGATACTCCATGGAATAAATATCGCTTTGGTGGGTTTTTGTTAGTTGTTACAGCTGCGCTTAAGCTGTTGTTACCGGTCATGTTGTTAACAATAATGAAAACATTGATTTCTTCAACTGATAATTACATTCAATACCAACCATACTTTCTATGCAACAATGGGTGTTTGCTTAGTTCGATATGTAGGATCCACAAAAACATCAAACAGATGCCTACTGAGTTTAATTAATTTTTTAACAAGTTCACCTAGTTTTAGTTTTTTTCTTTTTTTTTATAGAAAAACCTAAAAAACCCAAGTATTAGGGAACAACGTGTGTGGTATGGTATGGCTAATGAAACCTGCCTCAAATTCCATAATTTTGTTTTTGTTAACAAGACCAATACAATACAACTTATGGCTTGATTTGATTTAATTGAAGCAACAACGTCTATTAAATACACTTAAAAGATGCGGGCATAACATTTAGGCAGTATGAATATTATTTGGGTCAACAAACTGTATTCAAAGTGTTGCTTGATTTAGAAATTTTCGTTATGAGAAATTTAATTTCAACTGAATTCACGAATAATAATTAATTTATAACAATTAATTAATAATAGTTTGTAGAAAATATAGGCTAATACTGACACCTCTATCACCATATGAAAAGCCTCTGAAAATACACGTTGAATGTAGCCATTAATGGGGTATTTAGACGGTTAAACAAGTCGAACGACATGATAAGTTCTCATGTAGAAGACAGCGGGTAATATCGTGTAAAATCAATAGGTTTTGAGAGTGTAGAATATTGAGAATATTCTGAAAATTGGCGTGGCATTCAACGTGTTAAAATACTTATGGAATTCTGGAATATGTGAATTGCCTGTAAGTGTAATTAGGCTGAACATTAGAAGACCTAGTGAAATTTCCGTAGTCTAATAGGTACCGTAAGGTACCAAGTCAGACATCTCGATCAATCAAAACGAAATATAAAGAAAATTCTTCTTCTTCGACTTCCTCTCAGCAGACTTCTAACAAAAACTCTGAGAGTAAATAAATATTGCCATGAAAAGCTTCTCAAAAATCTGTCGTTCGGAGTCGATTTTAAACTGTAGTTACTGCCACTTATGGATAAAATTAACACACAGAACTTGGGTTGTCTTCCTTCTCGTAATCCTTGCTAAAGCATTGCTGTGATCAATTAAGTAAGTATAGGGCCTCTACGAAATTCTTCCTTTCCTGCTTATCTACTGAAACAATCTTCTGCTAGTACTACGTTTCGTTAATCTTGATGCCTCTATGTCTAGTAGTGTGACAGATAGGATACTCTACCTTGTGGCTGGGAATTGCATTTAACACACTTATCATAAGTGGTGTGAGAAGCTAGGCCGCAATCCTTACTGAAAGGATGTAATGACTAATTATGTATGTATTTACATATGTATAGGAAGTCCTTGAATAGGTTTCACACTATTTTAGGAGAATAAAATTCATCTATCGTATGTATATCTGAAAATCATTACAGAATTATCTATTCAGCGACCTGATGTGGAAGATTACTTTGATGTGAAAGATTGCTTTCTTATCGTCCACCTAGGTAAGCTGAGGCAATTAAAATTCAAACCAGAGTTGAAGCTGCGAATGGTCATTTTGATACGTAGGAAATCATCTATTGTAATAAGCTTTTCATGGACCAACAAAATCCTTCAGATTTAGACTTAGTCTGCTAATAAAGGAACCGTCTGAGAGAATCTAAAGGCCAGCAGTCAGTAATGGGAGATAAATTGTTTTTTATCAGAAGAAATCTTGGCCTCAAATATCGATAGAGGTGATCAGATCGTTGGAGGTCAGTGATATATGAATCCAAAACTTTGCTTGCAAGACTTTGTTGAGTGTCAAATTAGAAAATAATGTTAGATTTGGCGTGCCCTAAAGCAACTAAATGAATTTCGCAGCTACAAGATAGGATGTCCTCTCGGCCACACTACTAGACACAGAACCATCAAGGTTAACGAAACATAGTACTAGCAGAAAATGATATCAGCAGATAAGCAGGAAAGAAATAATTTCGTAGAGACCCTATACTTACTTAATTGATCATAACAATCATTTGGCAAGGATTACGAGAAGGAAGACCACTCATTTTCTGTGTGTTAATTTTATCCATGAGTGGCAGGTCCTACTGTTTAAAGTCGATTCTGAACGATCGATGTTTTTACAAATTTTACAAGGCAATTTCATATATTTACTCGGCAAGTTTTTACCAGAAGACTAGTGAGACGAAGCCGCCGAAAGCAATATCTTTTTCATACTTCTTTTTATTCCAGATGAACAACAGGCTTGTGTCTAATAAGCTAAGACACTACCTACAAGACTAGGGCGATTTCAAGGCCCATTAATAAATATTGTATTGTCTTTTATCTACAGTAATTTTTATACTTTTAAGCTTAAATAATAAAGTTTATTTGGAGAAAGTTTTAAGATTTCTCCTAATTATGAGAGAAAATTAAGTATTCAACGCCCTGCGAATACAAAAAGCCAGTATTAGGACAGACAATTTATATATTAAAGGATTTTGAATGTATTAAGCTATTTAGCAGTTATAGGCGACTTAAAAATCAACTACCTAAATGCAACAATAAATGAAAATTCCTTTTTGACTGTTCTAATGTGAAAATTAGCCTTCGGGTTCGACATACAAATCTTATTCCAAAGACTTATCAAAATTTCCCACAAACAAACAAACAAACAAACAATTTCTTTCTTTAGTTTGTGTAGAGTTTGAAATGATGAATAATTTCAATTTTATTTGTGTAACAAACCCTCTCACTAATTTAATTTCCCCTTCGAAATACTTTATATTTCGTTTAAAGTCGTAAAACATTTTTATGATGATTTTCATTTTGATTTTTACACACAACAAGTTAAAATTAAAAGGAAGATACGAAGTGAAGAATGCAATCCAGTTAACATTTTAATGAGCGTTTTAACTGAAATTGAGACAAAAATCCTGTAAAACCCTGAAGTAAATTTAAGTTCAAAATCGAAACAGGGTCATTGGAAATTTTTGGATTTTTAATAACCCTCCAGAAACAGACATTATACTGAAGAAATAAACAAACAAACAACGAGTAATAAGAATTGTTTTATTACATATTTTTTTACACTGATACATACATACATGTATTCTTAAAAAGCCATTTTTTGGGTTTGTTTTTGTTGTTTTGGGCCAATATATTTTTGTTGGCATAGAGAGTGAAAACACACCAAAATCATGTTTATGTTTAAAGGTTACATAAATCGCCAAAAAAAAAAGCCCTTAAAATTTCGACAATAAAAATGTTTAAAAGGACAGCTTAAATGGATGAGAGAACGCAAACCATTTCCAACCCAAAATGACTGGCACCGCACACACAGTATTCGGAATTGTTTTTAAGGTGGTTGCCTTAGAGCCTGAGCAGCGTGGGTTGTGTGGGAATAAATATTTTCTTTAAAATTTAAAAAAGTACACACAATTATTGTTAATCCCTGATTTTTGATTTGTGGCTATGAATAGGTGGGATTAAAAGTTCGTGGGTTAACACACAGGTGGCGCTATTACTATTAAATATAGCGAATGCGGCAACAATCGGAAGCTTCGTTGTTATGATACGCATAATTTTGCAGATGCCCAATAATATTTCTTCTTAGACTGCCAAGTGCCGAAGCATGATAGAGAATATGTTTAGTGGTCCTCGCAGCTTCGTCGTTGCAGCTTCTGATAAAGTCGTTGTATGGTATTTTTAGCCTTTAGCAGTGAATGCAAAGACGTCAGTATACCATTAGGATCGCTATATAAGGCCACGATTCAAATTCCACATCAGACATCAAAACGAAATATAAAAAAATATTTCTTCGGCGACTTCCTCTCATCAGATGTCTGGCAAAAACTCTGAGAGTAAATCAAATTGCCATGAAAAGTTTCTCAAAAGTCTGTCGTTCGGAGTCGGCTTTAAACTGTAGGTCCTGCCACTCATGTATAAAATTAACATACACAATATGAGTGGTGTGAGAAGCTAGGCCGTAATCCTGACTGAAGGTTTATAATGGCCAATTATGTTATGTTATATCTTTTTCAATAAACTGAATCCGTTCAGCAGATGTCTTTACAGCCGTTCACTTGGCCTCAATATACTTCTATAATCAGAAAGTTTAAGGTCCAATTTATAATTCAGCTGACTGAGCAGCTGAAGGCAGTAAGTAAGGCTTAATACAGTTTAAGTCTGTCCCAACCTGGACCATGGAAGTGTATAAACGGTTCAGTGTTTTAACCAGCAGCATTTGATCTGCCGATAAGGAGGTTCCGAGTGGAAAACTGGAGGTTTTTATTTACAGCTCCAAGAGGCTGGTGTTCTGATATAATATTTTGTTGGTATAGGCAGACTGACCAGTGCAGTGGTTTCCAGAACAATGTCATGACCATTTTTAAAGACCATTTTTAAAACCATTTTCTAGAACATTGGAATTTTGTCAGAAATTACAATGGCGGCTTACAATTATCAACATGTTATAAGACATAAACATTCCGATTGCTTTAATCAAACTAAGTATTCTCTGTTCGTTTTACAGGGATCGTTGGCAGCAGGTGTGTACGTAAAATATTCCACGACTATAGTGGACTTGTAGGGACAAAAGTTGGATTGTATTCTATACTAAAAACACGTGGCCATCCATCACACAATTGCGACACTCACTGTCTACTGTCTTCTTAGAAGGCATACCGATAGACTTGGCAGGCGATCGAATGACTTATGTAGGAGCTCAGGGTCTGCGGAGAAATAAAGGATTGTCTTTTATCTTGCTTTTGCCATAAAGGGGTCCTAAGCGATACATTTTATGTCTACTTTGACTGAAGTCTACCACATAAAAATTGATGCACTAGCAAGATTTATTTTGGAAATGCGATTTCTTTAAGGAATATTTGGTCCTCAGGGGTGTAATGCTGACACTAACTAGTGTAACAGTGTGTTTCAAAGAGGCTCCGCCAACTAATCTAATCTAGCCTAGCCTTGCCGTGAGTTAGTATTTGGATAACAGTGCTGAACAGGACAGTGAACAATATTTTAGACAAAGTGGTTATTTCTGCCCTACAACCAGAGAAGTCCACTTCTAGACTGACTTACTGACATGTAATAATAGTTTTAACTTTCAGTCTTTATTATTCCTGCAGACTGTTTCAAGAAGGCATGCCTTTTATAAATCTGAGGACAAGTGGTCTCACTTCACCTTGTGTGGCGACCTACGTAATCATAAACTAAATAAATAAAAATGTAATTTTAAAATTATAGTTTTGTAACTGAAAACGAAATAACAACAAATAAAAATGAAATGAAACCACCATAAAGAAAAAATACAACCAAAAAAAAGAAAAAGGAAACCATCGAAGAAAACAAATTCGCCAAAAAATCTTAAATGAATTAACAACAAGTGTTGTTAAAATTGAAATCGTTTTCTGTTCGTATTTTTCTTTTTTGTTTCTCTCTGGTAAACTTTATGACTTTAAAGTGAAAATATTTCTTGGTTATCATCCACAATCATGTGTGTATGTACGTATATGTTCTCTTAATGCCTTGCAATATTTTTTTGTTGTTTATTTATTTTCGATTTTGAAAAATTAAGTTTTTTTACTGGCAATTTTTATATATTTTTTGGAAATTTTTTTTTTTACGAAAAATAAAATCATTCTTTTTGGCAGATGACAACAAAATTGTTTAACATGTTCAAAATCAATTTCTGATAACATATGTCGGTAGTTTATCATATTAACTTGTTCAAATTTATAATAATAATTCCTTTAGACATTTTACGTTTTTTCGATTTGCAATAAATCCTTTCGATTTTATCCACACAGAGAAAGATATCCGTATGGAAAAAGAGAGAGAGAGAGTTATTGGGCTTCTGTTATTAATGTTTGAATATCAAAAATTGACTTTTCACCTCAAAAATTAATCGCTTTTGACATTAAAAAATCAAGAGGATGTAATGTTGTATGCAACTCTTGAAAACATGAAAAAGCCATGGGTTTTAGAGAAATTTAGCTGTCACTGCTTTACATTTGTTTTGAAAATGAAATTTTAAAAGATGTTTCAATCAAGTTTTATAAATTTTGCAAGGTTATTGGAATTCGCCATAGCCTAGTAGGTAGTGTGTTGGTTTATTAGACGTCAGACCACGGTTCAAACCCCAGGTCAGAAATCTCAAACAAAACGAAATAAGAAAAAATATATCTTCTGCGGCTTCCTCTCAACAGATTTCCGGCAAATACTCAGAGAGTAAATAAAAAAATTTCCATGAAATGTTTCTTAAAAATTTGTCGATTTTAAACTGTAGGTCCCGCCACCCATGTATAAGATTAATAAACACAGCATAAGTGGTGTGAGAAGATAGAAGCTGGGTTCTGACTGAAGGTTTGTAATGACTAATAATGTATGTATGTATGTATGTATGTATTGGACTGCTTTAGAATTAATTGTTTTGCTTTAATATATTGGAGTATTTTATTAAACGCTTCCTATCTGAGATCCAAAGCCCATTCATGCCCATGTTGTTCATGGTGATTTTGCAAAATAGACTGAATATATGACAACAAATTTGATATTTGTAGCTTCACCAGACTCCGAAGACTCTGTTAGAAGTCTAGATACTGTATTCACCTGCCATAAATTCTTCCACATACAAGTGTTTATTAATTTTTTCAATTCAAACCTCAGTTGGGAAATAAACATTTCAAAAATAAGTTTTTTTAAAAGTACCTGACGTTAGAAAACCAAATATTATCGCCTAAACAGAACAAACACTTGTATCTGCGGTTTCACACTCAAATACGAAATTACTTCAGCAGGTAAAGTAAAGATTAAATAGTTCAGGTGTCACGTCATTATGTCATTTACTTTATCTTTGACCATTAAGGTTAATGCAATAAAGATATGTTATAATATTCGTATTTACATAAATAAAAAGCAAGGAAAAAAATGCAGATACAAACCTAAAATACAGATATGGTGTGAAACAGATAAGTGTACCATTTAAGGGTTACTTTCGCCAGCAAAGATAATCTCATGTGTTTATATTATCCTTTCAGTTACGTACATTAAAAATAAGTACCTTTATTGGCTTATTGATAAACTTTGTTTATCATATCTAATAACAAAAGATAATTGTTTTATGAATTCAAATGTATTTTTCAAAGGATATTGTTTACACTTGTCCCGTTTTTATCGTTACAGGTTGTTGGTTTTTTTGTTTCTTTTATCAAATTGTCGATTTGTTTATACAAGTTAAAGGGTTTTTTGTGTGGGAATTTTATTATTTATTTAGAATATAGAATACGTGGGAATTTAATTTATAATCATTTACAACCGCCAATGCATTCGTCAATATAAAATATTGATTTTGATTGATATCGATTCATTACATAGGGTAGTAAAATTATTCTCATAAACAAAAAAAAAACAGACTAAAACTTACGACTTGTTTTTGTGGTTATAGCAAAATATAAGCCATAGTATCTCAAGAAAAAGACGGCCGATTTTTTCCCGGAAGGTTACTATTTTAAACGACTACGACATGCTTGGAAGAAGTTAAGCCTGGTGGCTACTATAGGTGGCGAGATCTGGAGGAAAACATTTTTGACACCCAGTGACTATAAAAACCGTTATCCGCGGTTAAATAAAGGCAAGTAATTATAAAATCTAGAAAAACATTAAACATCACCAGTTACGAAAACATAAGACATTATCGAGATTACGTTAATTTTTTATTTAACATTAAATATAAAAGTAGTCGAAAACAATAGGAGTTTCTGCAATTCCGTTAAAATTAAACCAAGAGTGCATATAACTTCTGTATTAGCACACCCATTTTCATTAAAGGGTAAGCATAATTGAATCTATAACGCTAATGAGATAAGATATTTCATTAATCACAATTGATTTTAGAGGTCAACAACTGCGTTTATCAGAATACGTGACAAACTACCCCCAATATCGAGTAAATAAACTGAGCAATACAAAGGGGCATTGAGGAATTATTGTAATTCCTAATAAATATATGGGCAATTTCGTGTCAAGTGACCCAATTTTTAAAATCGATGTCTTCCGATTTGGATGAAATTTGCATCAAGGTTAGTACTATTGGATAGTTGGCCAGACACAAATTTTCAGCTCTATCAGTCAAGGACTACCGGAGTAAGAGGGGGTCAAAGGTAGACATTTTGGTCATACAGGGTTTTTTAAAATGTGTGTAACTTTTCACCTATTGGTCCCAGCAAAAATTTTTCATAGGATATTAGATAGCTATTTCTTCAATCTTTCCAAAATTAATTTTTTTAATTTTAAAAAATTTTTTTTTTTATTTTTTTTTAAATTAATTTTTTTTTAAATTTTTTTTCAAATTAGGCCCTTTTTTTCAACAGCATGCCCATATACAACAACAGCCAAGTTCTTGAGCATATACCAACAGGCTAGCGAAGGGTGAGAGTAGTTGGTGTTCATACCAAAATTATGAAAATTACAGTCACATCATTCATGTTGAAGACACTAGAGAAAGTTGTGCACAACTTTATAAAATGTGGCTACCGATGCATCCTAGGCAATACACTTATAGAGCAGGCAGATCAACAGAGTCGTCTCTTTTAAAATTAGGAAAAAAAATTTAGGAATCTTTGAATTTGAATAAAGAAACTGAGAGATAATAAAACAGAAAGAACTCTTTTAGAGATGCGGCTACCGATACATCCTAGCCAAGACACTTATAGAGCAGGTAGATCAACAGAGTCAGCTGTTATAAAAATAGGAGAAAACATTTAAGAATCCATTAATTTGAAAGAAGAATGAACTCTTTTAGAACTCCTTTAGACTTTCTAATTTTCGATGCATGGGCAAATGAGTAAGTCTCAAAAATCTCTGGCGTGATGATAAAGGTATATAATAGATTACATCAATTGAGTTAGGCAAGTTTTCGTGCACATAGAAAATGTATTAATCAACTCAACAGACTTCGGATGAATACAGAAGAGTCGTTAGTATGAAGCACTAATAAGTAGAAAACTGCATCTGGTCTATAATGATTTCCAAACAATATGATATACTATTAAGAAGAGAGATATATGTACGTTACCAATTAACACCGGGCATATGTATGTATATCATACGTCTCAGATGTCGTCCCCCACGGCCAACGGAATATTGTAGTATGGCCAGAAATCTGTTCACATTAGCTTCACAGCAATTTTTACTTACTTCTCAACAATAGAGTCTGTAATAGCTTTATTGTAACTTTCGGCAAAAATTCTTATGGTGAAAGATTCGCTCTTCACTCCAATTTTAGGGATTTAACAAAGAGAAATACAACCGTGTGTAGACAACTTATGTGAATACTGATGAGTGGTTAGAGTCTTTTGTGCTCATAATGTTGAAAAATTTTCCGTGCCATAGTATAGACAGGTACTCAGGACTATTTCGCTTTAGCTACAGTTTTACAAATATCTGTAGTCTAGTACTTGGTACTATTAAATACTAGCTCGGGGTTCAATCCCCAGCTCAAAAAATATTTCTTCGGTGATTTCTTCAGCAGTCTTCTTGCAAAAACTGTGAGAATAAATAGAAAGATTGCCATGAAAAGCCTCTCAAAAATTTGTCGTTCGGAATCGAATACTTATAAACTGTAGGCCCTAACACTCATGGATGAAATTTAAAAACACAACACGGTTGGTGGTAATACTGACTAAATCCTGATTTTAACCGAGAACAATGAGATTTGAACTGTGACATAAATGACACTGTCGTTATTACTCAGCCTGATGTTTATTCTCTGACTTATTCTCATTCTTAGAGGCTTGTTATTAATTTACTGCATTAGGTGCTCTCATTCTCACTCTGAGAGGCCTCTTATTGGTTCACTGCAGTAGATTTTGTCCTTGCCTGAAAACATCATTCTACGTACATGTACACATTACATGGTCTTCCCATGACTTTTGTTGGTAAGCTTATCCTCTGTTTAGGTACAAGGATCAAAGGTCTCTTAACGCATTATTTGATTATTTGGAGGGTATGAAAGTCCATTAAATACATACATAATTGGTCATTACAACCCTTCAGTCAGGATTATTGACCTAGTTTCTCACACCACTTATTTTGTGTGTGTTAATTTTATACATAAGTGGCGGGACCTACAGTTTAAAGTCGAGTCCGAACGACAAATTTTTTGCGAAACTTTTCATGGCAATTTTATTTACTCTCAGAGTTTTTGCCAGATATCTGCTGAGAGGAAATCGCCGAAGAAATACTTTTTGTATTTTGTTTTGATGTCTGGCCTGGGGCTCGAACCCTGGCTTTACGTCCAATAAGCCAACACACTACCTACTAGACTACGGCGACTTCCATTAAAGTCCATTAATTTTTGAAATTTTGAAAACTTTGAAGACAATTCTTTCGTCTATACGGGGATATGTAATTGAGCTCATTAACCATCTCTTGCATTTTTTCCGGATATTTAAATTAAAATCTCTATGTTGTAATTTTTAATTAATCTTTCTTATTTGTAAATAAATTATTCAACTCATTTACATATTTTGTCTGTCTTAAGCGAAATATCAGAAGTTTGAATAACACCTTACCAATGAAATGAAATCTCCGACATGTGAATCTTATTAATTTGAAAGGCTTAAATAACAAGCCGCCAATAATAAAACTTCACGGATATCTAAAAGGGAAATAATTCAACTTTAGGATACACAGTCATACGGCTATATAATTAACAAACAAGGTAAAGTAGACAAAAACGGTAAACGTCGGACAGTAATAATAAAACACAAATTATATAATGACGACCGTATATTATTTTCAAATTTTCTCCTTTCCATTCGTTAATTGTATTAAAAATGCAGACATGTTTACTCACAAAATTATTAAAGGCGCCTTTGGTTTTGTTGGTTTTCAACAAGGAAATTCATTACGAACCTTTTAGGCCAGCGATAAACAGCAGTGAAATCCACATTTTTCAGTTTGAAACATACAACTCCAAAGGAAAGAAAGAAATAAAAGGGGGATATTTATGAAATTAAAAAGAGAAGGTGTTGTCTCAGTTGAAGAAATCAAATGTTTAATCCTTTTGCTGGTGCCTGACCATGCAACTGACTCATACAAAGGCCAACAGCCAGGGCTGTATACAACTGATTATATTGAGTTAAGCAGCCTATAAGGCAAGCCTATAATCAACGCCTTTTGTGTTAAAGATTCATATGGGTTTTTGGTTTTGGTATCCTTTCGATTTTCGTTAAACACTTGACAGTTTAAGGTGTTTAGAAAATGATGAATATAAGGAAGGTGATATTAATTCCATACACTGTGAGAAATTTAAGAGTAAAAATATTTTCAAACCTAGAAATGCTGGTAAATGTTGCAAATTTCTTTTCAGTAGTAGTATGTGTGCGATTTAATTATTTTATTGTGCAAATATTTCATCTTGAATTCAACTGTAAATCTCTGAAATATTTCTCTCTGTGTATTTGTTCTCTTGCAGTATTAAACATGGATTTTAACTACATTCTTGTTAACCTCATTTAAGTTTCGACCATATATTCTATACATACATACACAAACATACATATAAAAAAATGTTTTGTTAATGGTCAAACCCTTTTGTTAAGTACCGTTTTAAATCAAAAAAAAATTTCTTTAGTTTTGTTGCTCATAAGCGCAGAACAAAAGAAGAAGAAAAATTCAAGAGCAGTGTGGCAGTGCGGAGTTTTGTTGCATTTCTATTGCCACCTGCCAAATGATTAATGATTTTGTTTAAATATTGGGTTAAACATACAATAGTTTTGGTGTTGTCGGTGTTATTGTTGAAATTTAGCTGATGATCCATCAGAAAAATGATTTCAATTTTGTTTGTTTCTGTTTTTCTTTTGTGAAAAAAGAAACTTTAACGTGTTTTTGTTTCTCTGATTTTATGTGTGTAAGCAACACCAAAGCAGACATGGGGCACAGTTTTGAAGGGTTTGTCAGTCGGCATTGTCGGCAAAATACGAAATGTAGAGTGTATGTTATGTTTAACACTTTATTGCCGCGTTCGGTATTCTAAATAAATAGGGATATTCAGGATGGTTTTTCAAAAAAAGTTGGCTTAAGTTCTGCAGATTATTTTGCAGATATTAGAAGAGATTTTAAATGCTTTGAATTAAATAAAAAGCATACCATACCCTTCACCTTATCTATTTGACAAACCATTGGACTTCAATGGATTTTAAAGACTCTTTAGTATATTGCTACTCTTAAAATGAAACATAATTTCTAATCCCTTTAAACTATTGCTGAAACACTTTGCGTCTCTGCAAGTTAGCACAACCGCAAGTTTGATCCCATATACCTAAGAATTGTATTAGAGCCTCTAATGTGCAGCTCTTAGCCATCAACAAAGCTTCTGCTAGAAATTTTGATATCTGATGTCGAAAGTATAAGCAGCTCTGATCAAAAGGGGGTCAGGAGTTTCATCACAGCTTCTAGTACTCTTAAAATCTTCAATAAATGTGCATTAACCAGGATAATAAAGTCCTGTTAATGTAGAACAAGTTGCCGTAGAACTTCTGCCAGGCATTCGGATGTCTGATGTCGAAAGTGTAATCACCTCTAGACTATGAGAGGCATTTATTTTACATACCTTAGTACTCTAAAAATTCTCAATAGCCATACACTTAACAGCATAACCCGATAGCCCCATTCTTAAATCAAATTCGTGAGCCAAGAAAATCGTTTTTTCCAAATTTTGGATGAGGTCTGGTTGCTAGGCGAAGTTTGAATTTTCTTAGGCTTTTGAGTGCTGATTCCATTTTGTTGTAGAGTTCAGTTATTAGTAAACAAACTACATACTAGACTACGGCTACTTCAGAAATAAAGTTACAGACTTTACTGAATACCCTCGCACCGAGATTGTATCAAAGACTGTCGGAATTTCGGAGACCATGTCCTCAAGATGTCGCCGTAGTCTAGTAGGTAGTGTCTTGGCTTATTAGACATGAGGCCTCGGTTCAAATCTCCACCAAAACGAAATATGAAAGAAATTATTACTTAGGCGACTTCCTGTCAGCAGATTTCTGGCAAAAACTCGTAGAGTAAATAAAATTGCCAAAGTTTCTCAATAAATCTGTCGTTCGGAATCGACTTTAAACTGTGGGTACCGTCACTCACTGTGCATGTACAACATAAGTGGTGTGAGAAGCTAGGTCGTAATCCGTAAACCCTAACTCAAGGGTTGTAATGACCAATTATGTATGTATGTATGCATGTCCTAAAAATGATGGCAATTAAAGTCATTGGCTATTTGCTAATCGTTGCATATTCGCGAATACCCTTACTATTTCACCAAATAAGTACAATTAATATCTGCCCCTTGAATGTATTCTGACGTGCTTTCTAGATTGTTGAATGCTACAAATGCAACGCCATTAACATCATTTAAAACATGGTTTAATATGTTACAAAAAAAGAAAAACACACATATAAAATATACGAGGGCCTAAAAGAATTCTAAACCCTTTAACCAGTAAAATGGAAACAGAAACTCATCAATTATTGTCGTTTATGTTTAAATAATATTCTCAATCATATTCTTCTTCTCTTCTTCCCCCCACCAATATGTTTGATTTGTTATTAAACCAAATAAAATGCATTTTTTTTTTTTCTTTAGTTTTGTCTTGTGAAATGTGTGCTATACACACGCTCATTCATTGGCGTTATAAGAAAATATCACTCAATGAGCTGTTAGAGAATAACAATGCCTGTGGCCTTCACTTTGAAACTTTTCAGATCTTTAGTGTTTTCTTTTTCTTTTTTTTTTTTTTTGGTTGTCTGGTGAAAAAACAAACTGTTTCTATCTTTGGATTCTTTCTAATCATGTCCATCAAATTTGACAAGCGTAGAGTATTTTTTTCTTTCGATTTTTTGTTTTTTTCTTCAAGAGATAATAGTGTTTGGAAGTGATTATTTTTTCACATTTTAACCATTTTTTTTTTGTTTTGTTCCATAAGCCTGTTTAATAGTGGCATTATAGCAACACTTTAAGATTTGAATCGTTAATGGCTCTTTCTCTCTTTTTGATGTGTTTGTTGCTTTCGTTTTGGCTTGATGATCAGCCTAAGCTTTGATCGCCTGTTAGCCAGTGTTGTTGGTTGATTGTTTAGTTTGAATGGCCAACTATTTGCTGTTGGTTGTTAGCCAGTTGGCTATTTAGTTTAATACATACGCCTTAAAGGCTTTACTCTGACACATGATGATCGTGATAATGACGATGATGCATTCATCATGCACACGCGTTGATGTTTAAATACTCTAGGCTAGTATTTATTGTTTTAATTTTTTTCTTTTCTTTTCTTTTTTCTCGTTTCATTTCATTTCTTTTTTTAATTTCTTCTATTTTATTTTAATTCATTTCATTTAGTTACACTCCAAGCCAAGAGTTATTTGTTGTTATCAAATGAGTTCGTTTTAAAGAAATCAAACTCTTTTGTTTTTTTTTTTTTTCAAATTGTTAACCTTTTGAAAGGTGGTGAAATTTTATTTTGATTCTAATTTTTTTTTTTTTTTATAAACAGTCAGTCTGTTATTAAAGTGATTAAATTATATGCATTTTAACAGTTTTTAATTTATAGCCTTCGAAGAAAAAAAGTCTTATTATTTTAACAAATTACATTACACTCAGCAGCAGTGGTTAAATGTGTTTGAATTGTATGGCTTTTCTGAAAAATAATTCAAGTTTTTGAGCTTTTCTGTCTTAATTAAGAACATTTTTAATTGAATTGGTTTTTAAAATGGCCAGTATAAGTTACAAACTTGCTACGAAATTTACTTGAAAAGATAACAGACTTTAAATATTTTTAGAAAAACTATAGAAATCATATGCAAAGAAATAAAAGATGGTTGTCGCAATTCTCTCAATGAAATGGCGAAACGATATCACATTCGTATCATATGGGTACCCGAATATAGTATTATTCCATTAAGCTGTATTAACTGGACAAACGTCGCGCAACAATCGCATCCTCCGTAGAGTTCACTACATTGCGAAAAAACCTTTGGACACCTAAGAGCTTATCAATTACAATATAGGGCAACAAAGCTAGCTAAATGTAGATGAAGGTCCTATGAAAAGTCTGCAGTCATTACTCAGCATTGCAATATCTACACTCATGCCAGAAGCATTAACCTAGAATACGTGGCAAACGAGTTCTATGGGAGCTATAATTATAAAATCTTAATAACATAATCCCGAGCTGGATTACTTTACCATTAGACAGTATGCTACGTATAGAGTCTTCCAAATCAGTTTTACCAAATCACAATGGACGATTTTTGTAAATAACAATATTGTTTTTTCTAAATGTGTGTTCACTTCGGGCAACGTAAAACCCTCTTCGCCCATCTTACAATCATAATAATCGCCCTAACAAGAGGACTATTCGTCATGTGATGGATAAATTAAAGGCCAACCAACCAACACCCGTACGTCAACGTAATGCAAGACCTGCTGATTATATCGCCGTTGTCCGTGAGAGTGCATAGGAAAATTCAAGGCAGTTTATTTCACATTACTCAGAAGAACTTGGTCTTTCGCAGAACTTGTTTGAAACTTTTCCTGCGCCCGCACAAAATCGAATTCATCCAGGAACTAAAGGCAAACGACTGTAGACAATCATGTGTATTCGCTGAATGGTCTCTGGAGTAGTTGGGAACTGACCCTAATTTCCTTCGAAAAATCATCGTCAGCCGTAGGGCAGATTTCTTAATGAATAGGTATGTGAACGAACAAAATTGTCGAATTTGAGATAATACCAATTCACATAAGATCTAAAAGTGCCCAACGAGAAGATTTCAATCTACATGAGATCGAATGAGTTCTGAAAAAGTCACTGTTTGGTATCGATTTTGGACTGCACTAGTCTTCGGCACATTTCCAGGAGAACAATGTTGATCAGATCACCACTGTCTACTGGATGATCTGAACACCGACGACATGTGGCTTCAACAAGACGACGCTACGTGCTACTCAGCTCATGTTACATTGAATATCCAGCACTAACGATTTGAGTACGTGGTCATCTTACGTGGAAGTGGCGTGAATTAGTCACCGAGATCGTGCAATTTGGCCCCTTAAAACTTCTTGTGAAATTTTTTAGGTCGCAGGTTTAAGCAAATTAACCTCACACAACAGGGCACATAACCCATCGGTGAAATTCAGAATAAATTCAAAAACATCTGACATTAAATTGGAAACTTACAGGGAAATTTGGTATGCTTTGATTGATTTATGCTGCTAATATATCTATTTTGTGCAATTATCACAACGTTTAGCTTTCGCTGCCGAAATCATCGGTGTGTGTTAGCTTATAAGACGCGAGGCCGTGGGCCGGCTGGGTTTGGAGAGAGATCTCGAACAAAACGAAATATGAAGAAATATTTCTTCGACGACTTCCCCTTAGCTGTGTCCTGGCAAAAACTCTGAGGATAAAATAAAAAGGCATGAAGAACTTTTTCAAGAAATCTATTATTCGGAGTCGACTTCAAACTGTAGGTCCCTTATTAATAAAATTAATACACACAAAATGGATGGTGTGAGAAGTTAGATTGTAATCATAACTAAAGGATTGTAATGACCAATTAAGTAAGTAAAGGGGATAGCTCTATAAGCTAAAAACCAATGTTGTATACACCACGTTATAGTAACGAAAGCTGCCTTGTCATCATGCCATTATGTCAGTTATTATTCGCCTGATTTAAATAGGTATATGTTAAACTCCAACTAAATTCAATATTCATCTACGGTGGGTTGCTGATTGAAGATTTAACAAAAAGAAGTAAATTGGACATTATAAATTGCCTATGCAGCTTATAAATGTAGGGAAAGCGTAAGAAGTCTCTGACAGAAGTAGCCCCAAATCAAACCTAGAAAAGAATTGTAGTGGCGGATATGACCAAATCCTTTAAGAAAGTAAGTATTTTAATCAGAACCGATAATTTTTAGTTTATTATTTATTTTATCGAGAACTAAATACGTTTACTTAAACATAAAAAGCTTTTAATTTGGAACATTCGAAATAAGAAACCTTTTCGTATTTCATCATTTTTTTTTTCTTTTTGTGTGTGTTACACTTTCTATCAAAAACTTTCTGTATTTAATAGCAGGTTAACTTCTTAAACCCTTCCTTCAGCTTTCATGAAAAAAAATTTTTAATTTCTAATACAAAATATCATTTCTTGATTATCGATTGAGAAGAAAGGCAATATCGACTGCCTGTAAACGCAAACGAATGGGAAACAATAACTGACAGCTTATTACGTTATCAAGATTTATGACATTTAATAACAGGGATACACCGGCTACGCCAGCCAACTCATAAACAAGAAACTTCCGTTCAAATAAAATCAAACAATAAAAATGTTTTGAAACTTAACTGAACTGTAGCAGACAAATGAATGAAAGAAATAAAGTGAAGTGAAGAGAAGAGAAGAAAAAAGATGTTTTACTTATGCCAGGCAGTTATTAAATCAGAAATGGATTAAAAACCCAGACCAAATACAAGCAAGATTAAATTCTTTTTCTCATACGAAAATAAAAATCAATTAAAATTATGAAATTCATTTCATTTTGTTTTGAATTTACAAAAAAAAAATGAAACGAAAGAAATTATGACTAATGTTTGAACGAGAAAAAAAAGAAGGAAAAGAGGAGATTAAATTTTGAAAAAAAGAAGGAATAAAAAACCAAAAAGAGTTATGATGACCTTAATACAATTTATTATGAATATGATGATAAAATATGGTTTAAATTTGGTTTCCTTTTACATAAGATAGACCCCACAGAATATACACTCTACATTGCTTAGATTCCACCTTGTTAGGCTATTCATTCCGCCTTGGTACGTATGTTTGTTTTTATTTTCTATTTAACGACACCAGCCTAAAAAAGTCAGGTTTAAAGCGAATAGAGATTAAATCTTTAGCACCTTGCCTGGCTATTTACCATTTTTTTTTTTATTATCATTTCTCTAGACTTTGTGCAATCTTTTGATTTTAAACACCCGCACCTTCTTTTTTTTCTTACTCTCCATTCTAACGATCCCACTTGTATTGTCTAATTTACGAGCCTGTTTTTTGCATGTTTAACTGAAATGTCCACATTTGTATGCCAACTAGATTTTATACAACGATCGGCAAGCAATGTGCAGTTATTGCTGTTTTATCTTCGGTGATGCAATAAATTTCCAGAAACACCTTGCAAAAGCCATTCAAGAAAAAGAAAGCAAAGTAAACTCTATCTCTGATTTCTCCTTTTTTGGTTAATTTTATCGTGTTCATCGTAGAAAGAAATCTCCTTTTGAACAATTGCAATTTCATTTTTGTTTGGTTTTTCCTTTGCATCTGCTTATCTGTGATTTTTCTGTTCTGTGCACCTTATTTAAGGTGGCTTTATTATGGATTTTTCCAATTCTCAACTTGTATTATGGTTTTTTTGCTTGGTTGCGTGCTTCCTATTGCAAAAAAATTGTTTACAAATTCTGCTTATCAATCTTTCTAATCATTTGTTTTGTGGATTAGAAAAAAACAGCAATACAATCAATTGTTGTATGCTTCACCTGTCCCTAAGAACTCAAATTTTTTTGATTGATGAAAATATTTTCTGATTTTTTTATAGCAAATTGAAGAAAGAGTCTGGCTGACCTGATGCCAATATTTTAATTTTAATGCATCAAATAGCGTCTACAATCGTATTTTAATTTGAATAAATTTAATGAAAGAAATCAAAAAAAATTTCGATATTACAAATACAATTGGACACTTTCGCTATAAGAAGGGTCTAGAGAGTAATTTTTCAAACGTATTAAAGCGAATTCGTGTTACATTATATTACTGTACACAGATTCGCTTGTAGCTATACCAACTATGTATATACATATGTGGAGACTACTTATTAAGGAGGTATAACTGTTTTGTTTACCTTGTCAATGCAATAATACCATACATGCGTTAGTGGTAATGGCCACTTTAGCCAAGATTATGGTTTTACTTCTCACACTAAGAAAGTTATCTGTGTTAAAATTAGTCATTACTTGCAGAATCTAACGTTTAACGTCAACCTCGAACAACAGATTTTACTTAATTTGAGAAATTTAGGCTGAAGAAGGCTAGACGAAGGAAAACCGAGGCTATGGCTTAGCGAGCCAGTATTCGTAAGCTGATGCAGTCTAGCAGGCATCTTTGGACTTTTGTTTGGAGTCCATGCAAAGGAGAAAGTGGAAAACCGTACTGGTAAGTCCATCCCCACAACGAATGTGTCCATCAGGCCTGTATCTATAGCGCAAGAAAGGATAAAAGGTCATTACAGTCGAGAATCATAAGATTATACTTTTCAACTCCAATTGAATCGTAACATTTGAATTCCCTACACTGCAGGCATAGACTGATACATACGAAATATCGTTTGAATATTTTGATATTTTGAATAGAAAACATTCCTTAACTTAGCTTATCACATAAAACGCAACAAAAGCCAAAACACTTCAAAATAAAACAGCGAAGAGGTTAAGACATACTCCAAGAAAACTAACGAATGAAGTGGCTAAAGTAGCATAAAATTAGTATCCATGAAGAAGTCAAAGCAGTGGCCGTGCCTGTGGAACCAGAAATGGTCAAAGTGGAACACATATGGAGAGTAATAAAAGCATTAGCATTGAACGAAGTATTTTTTTTTTTTGTTGAGAAGTCATCGTAGTCTAGGAGGCACTGCGTCGGCGTAGTATACGTGAGACCGTTGTGCAAACCCCAGCCCAGACATCTTAAACAAAAAAAATATAAAAAAATATTTTTTTGGCGATTTCCTCTCTACAGACTTGGATATTTTGTACATCACGAGTGATTCACTGTCCGAGTCGAATTCAGAGAAGTAGTAACTTTTTCTACTCTTACAAGTAATAAAATATGTCTCAGAAAATTAATTCGCACTTGGAGTTTTGTCAGACATCCAATTCAACACCAGCTACATACAACTAAGAAAAATTAATTCTTCTGGATGTAATATGTGCAGCCTTACTCGGAATAATCAGTTTCCAATTTGATTTTGAACGAAATCTTGTCTCAGTAATTGATATCAGTACAAATACTTAGACTCCCTTTAGGAAAAATTAATCATTATTTCATGAATAAATTTTTTTCAGCTAAGTTAGGGGCTCTCTAGCGGATTCTAGAATAATAATGTTGGCATTTTTCGTTGCCAAGATACAGCACACTCTGTGCATATGAAGTGAATGATTTCAATGGTAGTAACTTTACTTATAGAATTCTTCATCTTTCATCGGAAGTGGCTCTATTCGACTTTTTCATGATGTTCGCTACTGACGTCTGGGGGCCAGGGATGAGAAAAATTCCTTGATGGATTATTTATTAGATTTTCTTCAATCAATAATGTCTTATCAATACTAAGACAATTAAGACTAGTTGAATACTACACACAAAAAAAAAGACTGTAATGCCAAGAAAATTTGATTTTGATTCAAATAGAATTTACATTCGGATTGTGCCCAAAAACATTTTGCATTTGTACCAACAAGTATGTTTCTGTTGTCCCAAAGTGTAAATTCATTGTAGAGGCAAAGTTAAAAATGTTGCCTAAAATGTCATATTTGTTGCCACAACGGTTCAATATACTTTTGCCCCAATTGCAAAAATAGTTGCCTCAACAGTCCAATATACTTTTGTCGCAAATGCAATTATTGGTAAGGTATATAATATAAATGAAAACATTATTTTTAGTTTGAGAATATTTATTTTAAATTCTTGCAATTTTAAGATTATTATTTTAATTATCAAATCGACAGCACGAAATAAATTTTCGACCTTGTATCGTACGCCACTAAAAAGTACCTAAAATTCGCTTAACTCATCCAACCATTCACCAACCATTTTAGGCTGCAATGTAAGCTTTTCTTTCGCAGCAAGGGATCTGGCATCATCTTCCCACTGGATGAAATTGTTTATATTTATTATATGGCCAATCATATCCTTTTGTGCATTAGATATAGATGGTTTCGCTCCCTTGTTGAGGCGTGGAAGAGTTATAACCGCATGTAGTAAATAAAAGAAATAAAATTGTCGCGAATCTGTAAAAATATTTTTCATGCAATAAATTAAAGAAAAGAATATATCTCATCAACTTACCAAGATTTTCTGCCGAAAACAATGGAACCACTTCATTGGATAAATCCACCGTACAAACTGTTTCCTGAAAAATGTCTTCCGACATTGTTATTTGTTTATTTAAAACACTTTAATTTTTATTTTAATTTTTTTAAAACTAAAAAGCTCACTTTTCACTTCTTTCAATACTGATCGCAATGATAATAATATACTGTTTTAGTTCAGAGCGGCACAACTCTACCAATCATGTCATTACCAAATGCACTTTTTTTTTAAGACAACAGTAATATAATTTGATTTAAAAAAATAAATATTTTATGGCAACAAAAATTGTTACTTCCTGCAAATGCAAATCATTTACGTCAACAGCAATATTCAATGTGCCCTTATTTCAGTAGGAAACCTTTAACGACAAAAGTTATTCTATTTGCAACAAATAATTTTGCTGTTAAAAACTTCAGATACTTTCATGTTGTTGCGGTAAAAAAAATATTGTTGGAAAATTTCTTGCGACAAAAGGTTTTCATTTTCTCCAACAAGTTTTTATTCACCCCAATAGCAAAATCATCAAATGCTAAAATTATTTGCCGTCACAATATTTTTTTTTTGCGTACATATTAAAATACAATAAGCTTTTGATAGGCATTAAATATTGGATATTAAACATGGCCATGTTGACAGTTTTCGAAATATTTATGAGTATCTCCAATAAAGTTATTTTAAATCCATACATCAGCTTAGACTCCGTGCCAGCTCCAAAGGAATACTTAGCATATTATATCTAATTTATATAATTTACACTCAACTATATTTTAATGAAAACTAACCTCCTGTTTAAACAAGTTCAATTAAAAGAACGCAGATGTTTCAATTTCAATTGATACGGAATTTAAATCGACTTTTAAATCTCTACCAAAAAAAAAAATCAACAAAAATTTTATTTTATAAAGGAATTCTAGCACATGTCCTTTATTTCTATCAGACGTATGTATGCACCCTTATAGTAAGGAATGCTTGTTGAAATATTGTTAAAACTAATTTGAATTTTTATTATTCTCTGAATGAGAAAAAAAAGTAAAAAAAATTTAGAAAAAATAATTATGGAAACATCTTGAGCTCTTATTGAGCTTCATTATGCTACATTCTAACTATATTCTATATTCCACCACCACCACCAGCTCAACATCAACATCCACTGTAATGGTTAAGGCTCAACAACAAATTTTCGCTTGAATGGAATACGATCCTTTTGATTTTCATTGTTGTTGCTGTTGTTGTTGTTAGTATGTATTTAGATAACTATAATATAGGAATTGTGATGTATGTTGTATGTTTGTATGTATGTATGTAGATTGTTCAGTTGTTGTTATAAATCAGGTTCCGTAGATAACTCATGGTGTATGAAAGCAACCGGCTGCGCACGCGTATTGAAATTTAAAACGCCTTGTCAGGATTTAACAAGCATTTAAAGAGGGATTTTTTGTTTAACGCTGATATGTTTTTAATAAAAATAAAGTGGAAGTATTTTTAAAATTACCTCACCTGGCTTTATTATATGTAAGGAGGGAAATAAAATTCTGGTTCCAAGTTGGAGTATTTACTCTCAATTCCGAATGCTATAACTGTAATGCAGCCAACATTCCTTGGTCTACAATTGAAGATTATGAACTGGCTGATCTCGGGTTTCTACAAGGTGCTGGTACCAGTTATACAGCATGAGGGACTTTTGCTTTATTACATAAGAAGCTACCAGACACAGTAAATTTACGTTCCCTATATTACAAAGTCTATCAAGAAAACAATTTTACTTCTGCTGGATATATTTTTCCTGTGAATTTATTTTAATAAGAACATTTTGCCTCCCACTTTTTTTTAAATAAAAAAAAAAAATAAATGAAAATAGTTTTTCTAAATTTTCTTGCTGATCATCTAAAAATGCAATTTTGCTGACCCACCTTTTGGCCAGTAATCTAATAAATGCCAATTGTCTACCATAATAACAATTATTTCTCTGTAAATGTCTTTTGAGTATGATTTTATGGTTTTCCTACAGTTTAATTTCGTTTTATTTTAGTGGCAGTTTTTTTTTTTTTTAGTTTCTGTATCTGCAACTATGGCTGTGTATGTGTCTGTATCAGTGCCAGTGTCTTTTGGCCATTACTATAACTGTAACCTATTAAGCAATAAAAATTGTTTTAAAGTTGATATGCTCGTTACAGTTTTTTTTTTTTTTTTCTACACAACAGTAAGTTCTTAACGGCTTCACCTTTAACCTCCCAAAAAATACTAAAAATGTATCATAAAAAAAGTTATTTTTCTGGTAAAAATATTAAAAAAAAATTATACTTTAAGTACTAAGAAAAGCCAAATAAAAAATGTAGAAAAAAATAAAACGTAAGAGACATAAAAAACAATGAACCTTGATTTAACATTTCCAGATAATCAGCAGCAGCAACAGTCGTAACAACAATAAGAGCGTGCAACAGGTTGGTTGATTCGTTCATAAGTTTTATAGAATTTTTTTTTTAACCCTTTAAACTGTCCTTTACAGTGACAAGACTTTGTAATTTTATAGAATTTAAAAATATTTTTTATATTTTAGTTCGTAAAAGAAAAAGAACATAAATTCTTAATTTAAGGCCCGGATTCAGTTCGTATTCTTCTCTTGTATTCAAGTTAAGAAAAAATTATAATAACCTGTGCTGTCATACATGATGATATTTAAGAGAGGTGCATCTTCAATATGATTCTTAAGTTTGATTGATCTACTTATGATACGTAATATTAGGTGGTAGTACACAGACATGTATGGCATTTTCGAGACAGTGTCGAGGGTTAGTATTTGTCATTTACTGAGTTAGTAAATAAAATAGTGTTTTTGCTTTGATAATTTTTTTATCATTAAAAACCTTTATTTTACTCCTTAACCTCGAAAGAAAAAGGCAGCTGAAGTCAATCGATGGCTTTCCGAAGCTTGTACTGAAAATAATACATCGGCTTCTTTGAATAAGATAGATCGTGCCGTTCACAAAGTGAAAGATGACGACTTCCCGGATTAGCCCAAACAATATGAATGGAATATAAGATGAAAACTCTTTTCACACTTAACAAGAGTTTCCAGGAGCCACTGGAGCAAAATTTCAAAACATTTCTAAAATTGTAAAATTCGATAAAAAAAAAAGGACAAGACAAGAAAATTGGCTTCCACACGAATTAAAACGAAGAGACTTTGAAAGATTATTGTGTGAAGTTTCAGGATCAGCTCAATGATAACTCCGTGCATGCTTTTGTCATGACAACGCACCGCCCCCTAGTTGAAAGACTTGAAAGATGAGGAAAGCTTCGTAACTAATGTTAACCAATACTTCCAGCGTCAATTTTGGAGAAATACAGGTCAAAAAGACCTTCAAACCTTAATAGGCAGACCAAAAAATTGTCACGCCTCGCCTAAGGAATCAATATATAAAGCCTGTTGCTCTGACACCCAATCAATGTATAGTAATTTTTGCGTAAGCTAGACTTTATATGGATGAATATTCAAATTCAAATGCAAAATCCTCCCTAATAAACTATAAAATAATGCTGACAGAATTTTTAGACACGGAAGAGCAAAAAGGGACCATCTGTACTTAATGTGTGTCACTTCTTAGCACTCGCGTAAATGCCTGCAAGAATACTGACATTTCTAACATCTCTAATGGGAAGATACCTGGTAAGCTGAGCCTATACTGTCACCCATTAAACTTAATGAAATATGGTAACAACGGACCTAATATATTAACAACCCAAATTATCTTATAATAAACCCATAGATGCATTAGTAATAACCAATGGATTTAAGTCGTGATCAGTCATAATTGGTCATTACAACCCTTCAGTCAGGTTTTCGACCTAGCGTCTCACACCACTTATGTTGTGTGCGTTAATTTTTATATATGAGTGACGGGACCTACAGTTTGAAGTCGACTCCGAACGACAAATTTTTTGAGAAGCTCTTCATGGCAATTTTATTTACTCTCAGAGTTTTTGCCAGAAATCTGCTGAGAGGCAGTCGCCGAAGAAATATTTCTTTTCATATTTCGTTTTGATGGCTGACCTGGGATACGAGCCCAGGCTTTACGTCTAAAAAGCCAACACACTACCTACTAGACTACGGCGATTACATACATTTCTTATTATCACGCACACTTAAATAGGATTTTGGAGTCAGGTGGCCCTAGTTGCTAGAACTCAGATGCATACCTTTGTCACAATTTGCACTCCCAAGTAAAACTTACTGTGGTAAGTATGGAGGCCTTTCTGAGGCTTTGGATTTTCTGTAACGTTTTCTAACATTTTTGGCAGTGCGTACATTGCAATGACACAGGCCTGACCACTTCTATAATGCTTGGCTTATCTTCAAATTACAATCTTGCCAGTACTTGCACGTGGGTCTATTATGACGGTATTATTCACCCCATAATGCTCAAAAAGTGGCTACAGGTTGTAAAATGCATTTTTGTAACACTTACCTCATTGGCTTTAGTTAGGGCTAAGGCCTAGTTGCTCACACAACTCAAATTGTGTGTGATGATTTTATGCAAGAGTGGCGGCATAATTAGTTTATTGGTAACTACGAACAACAGGTTTGAGAAGCCATTTCATGGTAAAGAATTTTTGTCAGAAGGCTGCTGGATTATTTCACAGCCGTAAATAGCATAAACTTATTTAAAACTTATTATAAAAGTCTAGTATGTAATGTATTGATTTACTAGACGAGAGCTTGTGAGTTTAAACATCAGCTCTGACATCTCGAAAACAAAATAAAAGTAAAACAAGTACTTCCTTCAGAGGCATTAAACTGTAAGTTTCACCATACATGAATTAATATAAAGCCATCAACATGGTTGGTGTCAGAAGTTAGGTTGTAATCCTGACTACAGGGTTGTCATGGCCAATTAAGCAAACAACTACTGTTTGAATTGATATGATACTTTACTTCTCTTTTACATTCCTTTGTAGCCTGGAAGGGTTAACAAAATTTGCTTTGCAAAAATTCAAGCCACCTTTTTTTTGGCTCATAATAAAAGAAAAGTTTGAAAATATTACAGGAAAAATGTCAAAACTTTGGACAAAAAAATCTTTAACAAGAAATTTGAATATAAAAAAAGTTAAAAGTTTATTTTTTATAAGTTTAAATAATAAACAATTTTATATAAAGAAAATCAGAGACAGAGACAAAGCAAAGAGAGAGAGAGAGACGTAATAAAAAAACTTTATAAGAATAATAAAAGTAAAAAGTTCAAACTCATGCATGAACCCATGTTAGTTGTTGCTGTGCTGTACAGAAAAAGCCAAAAGCATGGCCAAGATTATTGCAACATTTATGAAAACCAACAACAACATTCATAATAATGCAACATATTGTACTTAAGTATATTGTATGTACGTACGTACGTCTGAGCCATGTTAGTGTTTATGCCACATAGTGGCACGAGCTTAATGTTTTTTAACATTTAAACAGGTATCATAAAGTTGCCAATAAAATAACAAACTCGTCGTAGAATAAGTACCAACAGTAACAAACATGTTGAGTTTGAGTTTTATGACAACGTTGATGTTGAACTGACGTGTATGACAATAATGATGACAACGACAATGATGATGATGATGATGACATTACCATTCGGTATTCGTATATGCCACACTGTTGCCATATAATTGCTTAACGGCCAAATGATGGCTGAAAATGATGACACAATCTCAAGTGAAAAACAAAAAGAAGAAGACAAGAGAACATTAAGTAGTTACAACAATAATCAAAACAATAATAAGAATGATGATGATAGCAAGTCTCTTTTCATTTCTTTAATAGCCATTTCGAACACTTTTCAAGATTGACTAACTAACATCATCAACACCATAAACAGAATATCAACACAATTATGTAGCATACTGTAGATGGTTTTTGTTTCAAAAAAAAATTCTGTTCGATGTTAAAGGTTTTCTGCAGTCAAACTTGCCACATTGTTTTCACAATAATAAGAAGAAGAATCAAAAAAAAAAAAGAAAAAAAATGCCAAAGGTTATCAATCAAAAAGAATTTTTTGAGAATTTTTTTGGCAATTTTTTTTGGCAATTTTTTTCTTTTGGTAAGTAAATCTTTACTTTACAACTTTTACCTTAAAAAAAAGAAATCATGTTCTAATAAATCTCTTTACCGTACAGGTATCACGTTTTTATGCTAAAAGTCCCCTGGAATAAGGACAGACATATCACATCTTCATCTACCCTATGACAATGTTGAAAGGAAAGTCATTCATTCGTTATTCATTCTTTCATTCATAATAGTTTTATTTTGTTTTTATTTTCATTCTGTTTTCTTGATGTTGATTTCATAAGTGTGTTAAATATTTTCATTTCATTTACATGCCATTGTGTTGTTTTTTTTTTATAATTTTTATTGCCCTCAATTGTATATGTTTTTTAGCAAAGGATTGCAAGTGTATGTCTCTCGTTTGGTACGTATGTAAACCTGCATTTGTTATTTCCACTTGAAGGATATTTACTACAGAAAAAAAAAAACACAAAAATCTCAATTGTTGTACTGGCAATGAATTTAAACAATGCCATTTAAAACATTTTAAACGAATGCCATTGTCCTTTAGTTTCATTTCATTAAACGCATTCAACATCCTTTCCTTTGCGTTAAAGTGTTATTAGTTCTTGGTTGGCTTAAGAATCGCAGTTTTATTGTTATTTATTGAATTGAAAAAATTATTTATTGTTGTCCTATAAAATATATACGATATCGAAACACCTGGCACATTTACCATAATAGCAATTGAAGCACACACTTAGCCAAAGGCTGATAAAAAACTGTATACGATCTAGCTTTGAAGTATGTCCTCTATAGTAGACTTTGTATATCCGTGTTTCACTCCTTAAAATTTGTCGGCGTGTTTTCATTCCATAATTCGAATGAATTCTCAATTTCATACATACATACGTACTTACATAATTGTTCATTACAACCCAACAGTCAGAATTACGACCTAGCTTCTCACACCACTTATGTTGTGTGCGTTTAATTTTATCCATAAGTGTCGGGGCCTACAGTTTAAAGTCGACTCTGAATGACCGATTTTATCTGAGAAACTTTTTCATGGCAATTTTATTTTATTCTCAGAGTTTTTGCCAGAAATCTCCTGAGGGAAAGTCGCCGAAGAAATATTTTCTTCATATTTTGTTTTGTTTGAGACGTTTGCTCTAGGGCTTAAACCTTGGTGGCCTCACGTCTAATGAGCCAACACACTACCTGCCAGGCTATGGAGACTTCACTAAACACATAAGTTTGCTATAGGATTACAAAATTAGGCCACTAAAAACATACATACCGAGGTCTCACGTCTAATAAACCGGACTACGGCGACTTGCAACTCATAAGTAACATAGTATTAGGTAAATACTTATGTGTTCATTTGCAGAAGAATTTTAATGGTTTACTGTACTCCGTTCGTTATAATCTATAATGAATACTTAAGAAATTGTTCCTAATTATGCAGTACGTTACAAAAATTTTTTGTACTTGATTGTAGATTCACTTTAGGTGATTAAGAACTGCTTACCAATGCTGTTCCATGCTTGTGGCATTATAATGGGTAATTTCGATTCACTAATAACTCCAGCAACATCACATTTTGGGGTTTAATCAGTAAAATAAGATTAGAGTGTGTTGGAAATTGAGTTCTTAGAATTTAACAACTATTTTTGAAAAACAACCAAAAACTTATGGCACTTGATGAAATCTGTTGAACTGCAACGCTTTCATTTATAACAAAATCAGAAGCACTACTGGTTGGAGCTCATCAAATATTATCGCCAAAACAATTGAAAATCTTAGTCTCGAACTTGACATTTGCACTTAGTACACTGGAACAAAAAATAACCTCGTGTGACATTTATATAATTCAAGTGATATTCAAGAAACATATTTGCTTACGGATTTATAATTTTGGGGAACAACAATCAGCTTTCAAAAGGCACTAATATAGACTAATAATATAGACTAGTTACGGTCACATACCTAAGTAATCAAATAGGAAATCCATCAAACATACATAATTGATCATTACAACCCTTTAGACAGGATTACGACCTAGTTTCCCACACCACCTATGTTATGTGTGTTGATTTGATACATGAGTAGCGGGACCTACAGTTTAAAGTCGACTCCGAACGACAGATTTTTTCAGAAACTTTCCATGGCAATTTTATTTTACTTTCAGAATTTTTGGAAAAAATCTGCTGAGAGGAAGTCGCATAAGAAATATTTTTTCATATTTCATTTTAGTTGAACATGTCTAAACTGAGGTTTGAACCGAATCCTCACGTTTAAGAAGCCAGCACACCACCTACTAGACTATGGTGATTACATCCAAATCCATTACACACATCGCTTTACATCTCAAGAAAGTAAGAAATTATTTCGATTCAGGCATTGAAAGTCTAAGTAGTTCATCATGTAGATTAAAATATTTTCATAAGCCTTAGGCCTTATAGAGAAGCAGTTACCACCTAGCCTATGTTTGTGATCTAAACAGCCTTAATCTATTTTATTTTTTTCTTATTGAATATTTATAACAATTTTCAATTAAACGTAACTACAAACCATCCTTCTGTAATCCATTTACATATTCTTTCTGCCTATAAAACAAACCAAAAAAATACTGTTCCAATGCAATTCCGTTTTTTGTCTTTTTTTGGCATCTTCAATCCATTGGTCTTGTGTATAGTGCTTGTTGACCATGATTTCATTATTACACATAATTTATCATTAATTTTATTGTTTTTTTTTTTTTTTTTGTATTGTTTTTGTGTTTGGTGTTGTCTTGTCTTGTCTTTATATCTGCCTGTATCGGTATTTGCCCCTGACTCGGCCTCTTCCATTTCCATTTCCATGCCATTCCAAGCAAGAAGTGTTTGTTTGTTGGCTAGAGCCTGGCTGGCATTCAATATCCCATAACAATTTTCTTGTCATTTTATTTTTATTGGCTTGTGCTTCCTGCTGTGTGTGCGTATTGTTTTTATCACCCAGTGGCATTTGTTCGTAGAATTGACACCTTTAGTAAAACAACAACAGCAGCAGCAGCAGCAACAACAGCAAATACATAAGAATAGCAACAACAATAAAATTATAGTATGAAACCTTGCAATTCATTGCTTTCTAGGCTTTGAACGACAAATGTCTGTGCCATTGACCATTCGCCTATATGTCTGTCTGTCTGTCTGGGTGTCTGTCTACCATCAGTCTGTCTGCCTGTCTGTCCATCTATCTCTCTTTTGATAGTATTTTGGGCATGAATACATATGAATGCAACACTTTGCAGCCCTTGTCTTTTAACAGAGAGACACACAGTACACTACCATTGTATGAATTGCATTTATGTGATGTTGTTCTTCTTGTTGTTGCTGTATTTTGTGTGTGGTGAATTACCTAAGATTTGTAGCATTGTTCATGTTGTTGTTGTTGTTGTTGTTGCTATTATTGTCGTACAACGCGCCAACTTGTCTAGCATTTTCAAAATAGATTTCTTTTCTGTTGTATTTCTTGCCTCGTGTTTTTTTTCTCCTTCTTTTCGTTCTTCTTGTCGTCTTGTTACATTGTTGTTGCTGTTAGTTGTCGGTTGTTAATGTTGTTCATTGTTAATGTTGTTGTTCCTGTTGCTGTTGTTGTTATTGTTAGTGATGGTGTTGTGTTGTTAATGCTGTACAGCATTAACTTAACAATTGTTGTGTATTTAGTTCGTGATTTTTGTAGTGTCGGATGCATTATGGCTTTTCATTTCTTTTATATTCATTCTTCTTTTTGAATGTTAACGAAATACCCAAACAAAAACAACAAGAAAACAACAACAAAAAAGAATACATTCATCATTTTAGTTTCATTGTTAGTTATTTCTTCTTCTTCGTCTTCTGTTTCTTTTTTTCATATGAAAACAAGAGATTTCCTTTTATCTTGTTTCATACACCATATATGTATGTATGTAGCTGTAGTCTGTAGTGATGATGTATTTAGTTTTTTTAAGAATATTTAAAATCAGAACAATTGTTTCAAAGATGCCAGGTGTAGTGTTCCAATGAAATGCAATTTGCATGCAATACAATACAATATACAGGCTTTTTCCCTTCTTCTTTCAAATGTCACACGCATTGGAATACTTTGCATTGTTTAAGGATTATTTGTAGCAAATACTCGTTTAGATGCATAAAAACTAGACTACTTTTCAAACTATGATGTTCTGTTATTAGAAATAATGTTTTTGGTCCTTCTCTAGGATCTAAACAAAAACAAAAAAGGATTCTAGTGAAGCCTTGACAGACTCAACAGATCTCGGTACAAATACGGGAAGAATTTGAAAGGAAAGCGTATCTAGTCCATGATTAAGGAAAATAGCATCACCGTAAATAGATCCTAAAAATTGACTTTTAGCGATCAATAGCTCTCACGATTCATTTAATCTGGCCATCACAGATAGGAGCAGTTCATCCAAAGTTTTCTGCTTGTAATACAACCGCCCGCTCCATCAATGAAAAACAATCCAATTCCCTTTTTCTAATTCACATACTTTTAAGAGCAACACTGCCGCAGTCTAGTGGATAGTATGTTGGCTTATTTGATGCGAGGCGACGGTTCAAACTTTAGGTCTGGCATCTCGATTAAAACGATGATATGAAAAAATATTTCTTCGGTGACTTCCTCTCTCAGTAGATTTCTAGCATAAACAGAGAGAAAATAAAGTTTCCATGAAAAGTTTCTCAAAAATCTATCGTTCGGCGACAACTTTAAAACTGTAGGTGCCGCCACTCGTGTACAAAATTAACGCACACACAACTTAAGTGGTGTGAGAAGCTAAGCTGTAATCCTGATTGCAAGATTATAATGACAAATTATGTATATATGTATGTACCGTACAGTTTAAATTTTGAGATACCAGTACTGGTATCTGGTTACTGGTTCTTTTTAGGAATCACTCACGCTTTTTAAAACAAACAAAGTGTGCGTGAGATATCATCGAAATTTTATTATTCGTTTGAGAGACCAATTGATGCCATAATGTGTCGAATATATCAACGTTTAAATGTCCGTCACAGTTCCAATGGATGGAGAGCATCCGAAATGTTAAATTTTCCATGAATCTGACTGAATTTGAACGATGACATGGTTTATGTTGCTTTTGAGTATCGCTATGGTTTGTGGCTATATCGTTTAAACGTGTGAGTTAAGAAAATTCCACAAGAAAAGTTCTAAATCGCGCGATCTTGTTGGCTCATCCACATGACACGACTATGCCCTCAAATCGCTCGTACAGGACAACCCATATGTCAGGTGTAGCATGTAGCAGCGTTCTATTGAAAACTGTTGTTGCTGGTGTCCAGGTCATTAAATTCAGGCAAACAGAAGTTGATAATCATCAACCTATAGTGCTCATTGTTGACAGTAATGGCCAACCTGGCTTTTTAAGAAAAAATATGGCACCACCAACCCACAATACACTTCGAACAATGATTTTTTGGGAATGCATTGGATGGTTTTGAATCTGTGGAGTTTTGATAATTTTGTTTATTCATCTAGAAATGTTCCTCAAGGCTAAAGATGATTTTTCAATGAAAACTAGGATCAGTTGCCAACTGCTCCAAAGCATATTCAGCGAATACACTACGTTTTATGCGGTTGTCCATGGTGATTTGGCAAAACGAACTGAATAAATGACAACGGAGTAAGCAGAAGTTCGGCAGTCCCTCTTTCAATACCCGACAACTCCTACTACAACACTACTTGCCTCCGATGATATAAAACGGCGTCCACTACACTTCATCGCTAAAAATAGCCAGCTTGTCTCTTTCAACAACATTTTTCAAGATTTCATACCATGCTGTCCTCCACATCATGTTTCTGGCTACGATATTAAAAAGAACTGAAACGTTTTCGACTAACCCTTTCACAAATTTGTTGTGTTCCATGTTTTTTGGCAACTGAAGCAGGTAAATTTTCAAAAATTTTAAGAAAATTTTGATTTCCTAAGCATCTGTTTCTCAATTCTTTGTGATCAGATGTGCAAAAAAATTCAATTCAATTCAAAAAAATTTTGTCTTTTCAAAAATAAAAATGATTCATGTCTATAAATAAGCACCTGCTCTAAACTACAGCCATACTTATGCACTGACTCATGCATGCTGCTGCCAAAAGAATGTATGAAAGGAAGCGCCTTAACTGTTTATTGTTCCTGTTATTACTGGACGACTGTTCTTAGAAAAAAGGAAAGAAAAGAAGAGAAAAAAATCTCTACCACAGTGTGGTACTTTTAAGTAAATGACACTTCAATTTCAATTCATTTAGTTTCTTGCAAACATTTTTTTTCATTTAACCTGCCAAAAAAAGAAAGAAAGGGCCACATAGGTGTGCATAGAACAATTTCATTTCGTAATTGTCTTTTAAATACTTTTTAAATACAATGAATGATTTTTTCTCTATTCTCTCTCGCTCTCTCTCTCTCTTGTCTGGTGATTTTTAATTTGTATGCAAACTTCTTAAGGCAAATGGAGTATGATTGCTGAATTCATTGTTAAATTTCAGTGTCACATTTAGTTGCAAAGACGTTTTATGTGTGTGTCTAAGTGAATACTGATTACACCTTCAAAGAGCCATCATGAATTTCTTGTTTTTGTTTTCAGGTGCTTGGCTTGAGTCCTTAAAGATTTTCAAATACTTTCTTTAGTCAGTGATTTGGGTTTTCAAACCCTGGCTTATTGTAATGGCATCATGATGAATGTGTCAGCTATTGTTGGACAGTAGTAGTGACTATTTGTCACTTTGTTCAACATCTGGTTTAGATTTTCTGCACATCTGGAATGCAATATTCTTTCATTGTATTTGAAGTGAATTAGTTTTAAATAAGAGAGGGTACTCGACCAGGACAATGAATGATTAAACCTTCAAGTCCTTGAAATAATATACAAACGAATAAAGCGTCATAGATTTGTAACGTCAAACAATTGTAAAACAATTTAAAACCTTTACAACAAAAAGAAAAAGAAGACGAACAAATTCTTCATCAAACATTCCAAATGATATCATGATTATACCCGGCAAATGACGCAACTGCTACAAGTGATCGATTGATCTTCAATGACAATTTCCTACAGGTGGTCTTAAGTAAATAAACTTTTCAAATACCAAAATACCTCCAACATACATACATTAGAAAACTTCTACATATATGTAGTTTGGTGTTAAGCGTAAATACAATCTAAAGTTAAATAGTCATAGGCAAACTTCCTTTACAGGAAAGAAATACTCATTCCAACATGTTGTCTAGCGAAAGGGTTGTTTAAGAAGAACCATTCGTTATTTGTTCTGATTAAATATGAATATCAGCCCATTGGCAAGTAAATCACCATATTTCGACGCATTAAAGGTGCAAATGAAGGTGCATAAAGTGTTATTCATTTATTTAAATCGTTTAGAAAACAAAAAAAAAGGTATACCAGTGTAAGCAAACAAAACGTACATGTGTATTTGTATTTATATTTGAAGAAAAGACTATGATTTCAATTTATAAAATTTAAATAAAATGTATTCAATGAAAAGGTGGTTGTGTAATTATAGGGTGGGTGAATAAGTAATTTCGTAATTACGATAGTATAGCATAGTATTTATTGTAGTTGCCGCAGTCTAATACTGAATGTGTTGGCTTATTAGACTTGGATCCAAGGTTCAAAACCCAAGTCAAACATCTCCAACAAAACGAAATATGAAGAAAATATTTCTTAGGCGACTTCCTCTCAGCAGATTTCTAGAAAAAACTCTGAGATAATAATAAAATATAATAAATAATAAAATATAAAAAATAAAATAATATATAAATATAAAATAATAAATAAAACTGTCATGAAAAGTTTCTCAAAAATCTATTGTTCGGAGTCGACTTTAAACTGTACGTCCCACCACATATGGATAAAATTATCGCACTCAACATAAGTGGTGGGAGAAAATAGGTTGCAATCCTGACTGAAGGACCGATTATTTATGTATATTTGTATGTATTTATATTATAATCTTTGAATGGTCTAAAGAAGCATTTAATTTATCACGCTGAAGGTATTTATATTTTTGCTGGCAGTCAAACGATAAGGGAATGTCTTTCGGATACAACTTTCCAGTTTGAACTGATGTTCATCTGCTATGACCCAATTGACCAAGTCTTGTAACAGTTCTGCGTCAATCTTATTGTGATTTCTGGTCACCCGGGCAACCCAGCTAGCTGTGTAGCCGAAGTGCAGGCTAAAGGGGGTACACTCCTAACTTCGTTAAGGTTTTTAGCAGGCGCAGTAAATATTTGGATGTTGTTAGACTTACCTGGTCTAAAGTGGTTAGAAAGCGTACCAATTAACTCTTTAAATTGGGTCGTAGAGGCATACCGGTTAGTATATTTATTCTCACGGGTATTTATGTAGCAGACATCTGGAGAGGTTTAATTTACCTGCTGACAGCTCTTGCAGAGGTTATAGATCGATCGAAGAGGAAGAGAGTATTGTCAATTGTATTGCTAACATCCGTCTTTAGTTCCAGGCCGACTACTCTCATTTCGCTCAACCTATTTCGATAGTATAATGGGGATATTTTTACTTGACTTTAAATCTTTGAACTCTTAGAATGAATTGCAGTTTAAATTTAAGCGAGGTAATCCAGTATGTAGTGTGTTGGCTTATTAGACATGAGACTTCGGTTCGAACCTCAGGGTAGGCATCTCCAACTAAACGAAATATGAAAAACATATTTCTGGCAAAAACTCTAAGAGTAAAATAAAATTGAAAAGTATTTCAAAAAAATGTCGTTCGGAGTCGACTTGAGACTGTAGGTCCCGCCACTTATGTATAAAATTAACAGACACAACATAAATGGTGTGAGAAACTAGGTATGTATGTCTAAGAGTGGCAAGCCTGACACTGATTATCGACATATGTAGGTTAATCAGACCTTTTCAGATAGTTTTAGAATATTGTTTCAAGTGAAATCATAATTAATCGCTAATGGGCTTAGAGTTTAAGAAATCAGCCACTGCCTCCTATCCTTTCCTAACTATATCCAGATATTTGATAATATTTTCAAAAAGGCGTTACATTTCTTTACCTGGAATTAATAAAGTGTTACTCTTTTCAAGAAATCGAATATTATGTTTCACTTTATAATAAACTACCTTTTCCACTAACCCAATACATTATGATACCATTACTGATACTTAAAAGGAAGGGGTTTAATAAAGAGTTATTGGCACAGCTGCTAATGAAAAAGTGTACTTTTTTCCAGAATACAATAGTAAACAATAGTGTTTGGCATATATGTATGAAGGGTTTGTAGTGTGATAACATTCAAAAAATGCCACAAACGTATACAATTGTGTTGTTCTGATGAGTATACAATTATGATTAAATAAAATGCAAAGAAATCTTAAATTACAAGAAATGGTAGGAAAAGGTAAGGAAGGCGCAACATATGCAAAATTGTTTAAAAATAAATATTTAAAAATGAATGAAAAGGAAAATTCTTATTTCCAAGAACATTTCATTACATTTTCAGATTTTATGCAACACGTGTTGCGACATTTGCGAAATTTAAAAAAATACACAGAAATAGCATTAATAATAGAAGTAAAAAAGAATTATTTGAACACAATCAATTGAAAAGTACAGTGTTTTGATACACCTTGCCTTGAACCTATTTTCTTTTCTTCGATAATAAAATAAATGCACATGTTTTTTTTAATTTTTTTTTTTAATTTAAGAATCAACAGAAGAGCTTCCGCTGTTTCTTTTATTTTGTTCGTTTGAATTCCTGTATACTTAAAAGGGGGTGCTTACTTAAGGGTTTGTTGTCCTGAAGTTTTTCATACAAAAAGGAAAACTATGCTGTTGTTATTTTCGATCATTTTAAGTCTTGTTGTAAAATTTTTCAGAGGGGGTTGAAAATTTATTTTTATACTCGCATACCATATGCCCTTTTCAGGTTTGTTTGTTAATTATGTACAGGAATTTAAATTATTTTTTTAATATTTTGATAAAAATATATTTTTTTCATTGTAGCCTGCACCCTGCATTATGTTTAAGTATTTATGCTCTGTTGCATATTGTTTAAGGAAATGCCAGGACATTTTAGTTTAGAAAATAATTTTGTGAATTTTTGAACAAACTTTAGATGTTTATTGTAAAACACTGGTTTAATATAAATTTATTCAGAAACTGCACATCTTAATGACTACATATGAACACCGTTCCATTAAAAATTTGTGCAGATATTATAGGATTAATCGCTACACTATTTTGAAAATAATGGTGTCTGAACACGGCATTCTCTGAACTATCAGGCAGGTAGGGCAAAGCATTCTGACCATGGTTTTCTAAATAGTTCGACCTCTTTTGGATTACTACGATTACTTCATATCTGCTCTCTAATTTTTGGTTCTTCAGCTATTTCAATTCAAAAAGAGGTTTCAAAATTATTTGGGGACACTCATACAAAGCAATGAAATTGGTGACCATACGAGTTGAATCCGATAGATGCTGCAGACGATTTTGTACTTCAAAAATGAAAGAATTTTTACATTTAATCCACACGATATAACTAAATATTCAAGAGATCAGGGTAATGTTCTGCATTTAGTGAGATCAGAAACAACTTAAATGCGACCAGATGATCACGATGGCTTTGCAGCAAACACTTATATTCCTTAATAAGAGTATTGACCAAGAGACGTATGAAATACATGAAAATCACCGATAATATAACATTCTTTTATAACTGCACTCAGCCGCATGGTGAATAATTAGTGAACAACTATTTGGAAAATAGTTGTAGGGTAGTTCAGGCCTTGCATGTCGTTATCGCTGTAATACGCTTCATATTAGTACAGAGTACCTCAAATTAGCAGTTCGCTTGTCTCAAAATCTGTTTGTTAAGAGAAAAATAGGAGAATGTTAAGTTTTCAATTATAAACCCAATACAATGCGTAAATCTCATGCAGCTTGTGGTCAAACCTATTTCCTAAACCATTAAAACAATAAATCTTATGGAGAATTTTTCCCTCAAGCACTGCTATTGTAGATTAAACGACATGTTTTCAGTCTACGTTTCAGGAGTACATACGAGGACAGGTAAGGCGAATTGTTTGAAAGACTGGCATTGACAGATGAAATGGACCATACTCCTTCTCGTTCCATTTACAATCTCTGCTGAAGTCACTTGCTGCCAAGGGATGTCTCTGCACATGCCTAGTCATTACTTAATATTTCGCAGGAATAAATTTAATGTCAAATGATGTCCGGTAAAAGATTTCTCCTCAGCCTAGGCATTGCCGGAGTCCCATAAATACTTCTGCTAGATGTACAATTTCTGTGTACTTAGTTTCATAAGCAGAATGGTATTTAGCACGACCTCTAGCAAGATATAGCCGCCGTAGTCTAGTAGGTAGTGTGTTGACTTATTAGAAGTGAGGCCTCGGTTCAATTCCTTAGTCAGACATCTCCAACTAAGCGAAGTGTGAAGCAATACTTCTTCGGCGACTTCATCTCAGCAGATTTCTGGCAAAAACTCTGAGTGTAAATAAAATTGTATGTGTGTCTTGTATGTCTAGCTAGATTATCAGCTACACAGTAACCAGGAATATCCTAGAGATCAGGAACCATATGAGATTGAAACAAAGGAGTCGCAGCAGGTAGATTTGTTGTGGTAGTAGTAGATCCTTTATTTAAAACCTTTTACGTGACCGTGATGTGACTTATGACTTTTACATACGCCTGAAATACATTACAGTAGTCCGGAAGATGGAGAGATATACTGAGACTAAGTCTCTTGAAGAAAATTCCACAGCCCATCTTATTCTTATGTCTTTAACTCTCTATGTAGACTAGTACCAAATCCATAAAAGCTGCTAGTGTTGCTGTTTGAAATTCTAGTCTGAAATCCCCCTACCAACAACGATTTCAGATGATGGATATTCAGTTTTGCATAAAGCTTGGACACCATGCAACTAGATTGAGCAGTGCTGACAGTGCACAATGTGTCAGCGTAACAGAGTATTAAGTTGCATTGGAAATGGAAGGCAATTAAGCATTACAAGGGGGGGACATTGCATAACGTCCTCTTATTCAGTATGACAACGGATAACCTCGCTTTATCAAGGAGCTTCACATTGCCATTTTTATTGAGGGCTATACACCAGAAGTCCAAACAATAAAGAAGTTACAATAGCATTATATTTATTAGTCATACTGTGAACCATTCCAAAAAAAAAATGTATTTTAAGACGCATAAAATATTTTATCACCCGAAAGACTTAAGTTTCAAACTGGCAAGCTTATTAAGCAATAGTTTCCTACAAAATATACCAAATGGACCATTATTTCTGGCTCAAGGTTATAACATACAAACTATCACAAACACACATATTTCGAAATGTCTTCCTGTGAGAAATTTCCTTAACTTTGTAATTCTAAACGGAAAACATAAAAAAATGTTTATAACGCCATAAGCTACTTACACAGAAGCTTAAAAGTTTTATGATTATTGTCTCAAGCGTTTTAATAAAACATCACAGATCACAAAAATCATGTCATAAAAATGATTAAAACGTCCATTACCAAATAAAAACAAAACTTATACAAAAAAATGTAAAAATGATGAAAAAACTGAGAAGATATTAAAAGAAATCTACAATAACACCCATAAAAACACACCTTCGGCCATACAAACATACATACATCCATATATTGTATGCTATGATGATGACTATTTACAACAATTCCTAGATGAGTTATTCAAGAAACACACAGAAAAACTGACAAGATTTATAACTTTATTACGATCATGCATAGAAAAGCGATTTTACAGGAGCCTCTAACTACGTTTACGTTTACGTTACGTGTTAAATGCAATAAAACCGACTGATTTAGCTGTGATCACATATGAGCCTCAATTCTCTCTCTCTCTCTCTCTCTCTCTCTCTCTACACTACACTGAACATTATTGCTGTGTGTTCAATGTTTTAGCCTTAGTTTTGAGTGTTTCTTTACTTTTTTGTTGTTATTTTTGTTTATTTTTTTTTTGTGTTTCTTTATGTCTTATGAATGATATGAAACTGAAGATCATATTAAAATCATGTCCTCTTTTTCACTAAATATAGCAGCAGTTCGACAGACAATTTAAACTGGCGTAACTCTGGCAACAACTGTCGATGGATATTAAAATGACTTTAATGGTGAGCAGCTATAAAAGTGAGCTGTGGATGTTATCAATGGACCAAGCAATAACAGCGTACCGACAGACATCCAAACAAAATTATACAAAGTGTTTGCAATACAACAAAAAATAAAAGAAAGAAAAACTATTGAAATAGAAATAAGAAAACCAAAAGAAGGAATATTCTTTTACCCGAAAGAAAAGTGTTAAAAAGAGAAAATTTATCTCCTCGCTTAGAAGAACGGCTGCTATTGGGTAGTATTTTGTCAGGTGTCATAAAACTAGGATTTATTGCGCATGCGCAACATTACAGAAATACTATAACAATATGAACCAAAAAATAATACAAACTGCCATGATTATATTCCGTAAATGTAACACTTATTACACGGCATATACAACATAAATCAAACTAGCACATGACAGCACTAACGAAATATTGTTTAAAAAAAGAATAAGAAATAAAAACGTTTGAAACTAAAACGAAACGATACGATTTTATAATAAAGCGAGAGTGTTAAAATATTTTTTGTTTTTGGGTTGAGTTGATTTATATGGAATCATAGAAATTTATTGCATTTGAAAATAATACAGACAACATGTGTGTGGTGCTTCTTTCAATGGTTTTCAAAGGCACTTAATGAAGATTCAGTGAAACAGGCAGAATCAAAGGCATTCAAAACCTGAATTCCGTTTAAGGACAATAGCAAAAGGATATTAAATTAAATGAAAGTTATAGTGAAATTATAATCATTCTGGAGTCTGAATAACCACTAGTTGTTCTTTAAGGACGAACTAGGAAACTGGTTAGTAAACAAAAAAATTTCTTAAATTTTTTACACTAAAAGTCGTTTAGCTTCTGCGAATAGATGTAGACACGGGAGTGTATTAGTGTGTATAATAGATGTCCAATATTTTGGAGACAGATAGAAGTGCTAAGCACATAATAAAAAACTTTTTGGAAGTGAAGGTACTTGGACTATTACACAATTGATCTACAAACCATGATATAGCCGTGAATCTTAGAATGTCAACAATCTTGTAATGGCAACAGATAAAATTGCTGTTAAAAAAATTTTTGGTGGTTAGACCTAGTCTCGGGATTATTTTAGTGAATCTGAGTGTAATAAAACTCAGGACAGCAGATAAAGCGGGCACTCAGATAAAAGAGTTGTTAATTGTGGTAATATAAATACAGAATTTGGGTGTAAATATGCACCGGAGTCAGAGTAAAAATGACTATGAGCACCTTTTAGCCAAGCGCTTGGGTATATACCAACCGACTGCAGAAGGAGAGGGCGATGGGACAAATATAAAATCCTTCAGACCAATTAGTCTTACATTATTCATATTGAAAACACTTCAGAAAATCGTTCACAACTATATTAGACGTGGAATATTGGAAAGGATGCCACTGCATCCTACGCAACACGTTTGTAGAGCTCGCAGACCTACTGAGTTAGCTCTCGCAGATTTAGTGCAAAACATTCCAGAGTCCTTGAATGTGAAGAAGGTAACCATAAGAGAATTTCTTGACATACATACGTAATTGGTCATTACAACCCTTCAGTCAAGATTACGACCTAGCTTCTCACACCACTTATGTTGTGTGCGTTAATTTTATACATGAGTGGCGGGACCTACAGTTTAAAGTCGACTCCAAATGACAGATTTTTGAGAAACTTATCATGGAAATTATATTTACTCTCATAGTTTCTACCAGAAATCTGCTGAGAGGAAGTCGCCGAAGAAAAATGTTTTCATATTTTTCGTTTTGATGTCTGGCCTGGGGTTTGAACAGTGGCCTTACGTCTAATAAGCCGACACACTACCTACTAGACTACGGCGACTTCATTTCTTGACATAGAGGGTACATTTAATAACATTCATCACGAGATCATAAATATGTACATCATTAGATATATGTAACAGGTATAGAACCTGCGATATCCAAATGAATGGCAGTGCTGCGATACAATGGATCTGCGGAAACATATGCAGGACAAGATATAATAAGGATTGACACAACAAGAATTACCCACAGGGTGATGTTCTTTAACTACTAATGTGGAGCCTGGTTCTTAATGAAGTCCTGACTAAACTATCTAAGGTCGACATTAATGATGGATATGCAGATTATAATGTGGATGGCTAAAGGCAAATTTGAAGAGCCTCTCTCTGTATTTAAAGAGGTCTTAAGATTATTGATTCTCTCCAAACCAGCGCGTGTTGGCATAACAGTGGCAATGAGAACCTGTTACGGCGGCGGCAGAAACTCTGTTGGATTTAAATTCGCTGCAATTGCAATCACATTAGTCTAGTACAGTGTATTGTGTTGGCTTATTAGAAGCAAGGCCATGGTCCAAACCTGATGATCTCCTACAAATCGAAATATGAAACAAATTCCTTCGACGACTTCCTCTCAGCAGATTTCTGGCATAAACATTGAGAATGAAATAAAACTTCCATGAAACGTTTTTCAAAAATCCGTCGTTCGAAGTCGATTTTAAATTGTCGGTCCCGCCACTCATATATAAAATCAATACATACGTGTTGTGTGAAGCTAGGTCGTAATACTGACTGAAGTGTTGAAGTGACCAATTATGTATACACGTATGTAAGTAATCAGATAATAGTGTATCAGATGATGTAGAATGCAAAAGAGTAGATTACAGAGTAGAGAGTCTGAGACAAATTGGAATTTCATAAAAAAGTTCGTTTAAGAAGTTGAGGATGTGCTGCCGAAATTGAAAGGAATTGACGAACAAGTGGTTTTCATCAGTAGTAGTAATGCCAGAACTATGTATTGCCATTTTCTAAAGAAAAAAAAGAAAGACTGAATTTTATGTGAACAACTTTTATTAATTCTTTTATGAAATTCTACCTGTTCTTTAGCATTTTATTTTGCATACATTTATCAAATGGCACATCCATCTAATCGGCTTAAATGCAAAAAAAAAATTTATTAACATTTACTATTAAGAAAAATTATTGGAAAAAACAAAAACACCAGGAAGCAATAAATAGTTACAGAAAGAAGAACACAATTTGCACTTTCTCAAATTTCTTATAGTCTTTTCCGAAGAAAAAGAATTCATAAAAAAGGATATCAGGAAACAAAACAGTTCATAACACACTTTTTTAATTAAAATGACAAAAGATTTCGAAATAAAAATAAATATGCCAAGATTTCCTTTCATTTTTTTTATAAAAATCTTTGATTTTTTTCTGAGATTTAAATTTATAATGCCTTCAGGAACTATTTCACAGGATATTGTTTTTGAATGGAAGAGAGAAAAGAATTGAGAAGAGAAATATTGCAAGTCCTCATATTGCAAGTGCACTACAAATAAAATTCCTTTTTTTATTGCACTTCCGGTTGTTCATGTCAATTGTCATTTACAACTGAACAGGAAATATTTTATGTTCTTAAGGAAAAATTTATTTGTGTATGAATATAAAATTATTGTAAAAGGGTAATTAAGTCCGTGTAAGAGTGTGAGTGTTTGTTCATTAATCCTTATTTACAAAAGAAAAAATTTCTTAATTAAAAAAGTGTCGTTTGTTGCTTGTCTCGATCCAGCCAGTACCTGTTTGGGTGTACGATTAGGCGTTTTCTTTAGTTTCTCCATTTGCTGCTGAGCTATTTTCAACTAAAAAGTCGAATGTCAAATGCCGCCACCTTGTGCATAGAATTTTTTATAATGATCAGTAGTTTTTTCTTTGTTGTTGTTGCTTTGGTGCGCTTTGCATCAGGAGCGGGGTCATGTAGCCATGGCTTTAGCTCGAGACAAAGGTGAAAATGTAAAAAGAGAAAAATAAGTAACAAAAATACGTCAAAACATGTACTTACGACACATGTCGCTGGCAACACCCCAAAAGTACATGAATATTTTAAGGTCTAAACCTATAAACTAGGCTAAATACAACTACAATAACAACAACAATACCAATAACAGTTACTTAATATGCGCCTAAGCACCCTCATTGTTGTGGTGGTATAAGTGTAAGTGTAGTTAAATTGTTTGTATATGTGTGTTGATAGTCTTGCTAGGAATTATTGTTGTTGCCTGTTTGTTAGTGTTGTACTTGGCAGGCACGAATTTGTGATAAGACATGCTAGACTAGGCACGATCCTTGACGACATCACTCACCACTAAAAAACAAAAAGAAAACAAAAATTGCTTTACACTGACAAGCACAAAGTCAGGGCAGCTAAGGAATGAATTGTTGAAATAAATAAATTTTGGAGAATTGATGGATTAATTTTTCCAATTAATTTTCAAACAAAAATTGAAAAATTCTTGATTAAATACAAAAGATTGCATCTCTATCTATTACCATCAAATGGTAACCGCTTTATCTGGTGGTTATTATAGTAGAGCAGACAGTATTTTCCTGGAGGAAGTTCACTCGGTGGCCATGTGGACCATTGTGTTACCCAGTGATAGGTAAGCCCCCTTGACATGATCCGTTAGTGGTGGGTTAGAACCACCCCGATATTCGGATGAAACCGGCCAGTTCCCTTAGTGCCATGCCCAAATTTTCCAACCTTCTGTCACCTAAAAACCGTTGACATCTGTCCTGAAGTGTAGGGCACTCGCATAAAAAGAGTTGCACCGATTTCGTTTCATCTACATATGGCAGCTTGCCAGCGAAGTTGCCAATAGCGCTGTGTCCCATTAGAATTCCTGTTAGAGTTCAGACCGTTTTCCTTTCCTGGGGTTAGGAGCAAGTGACTGCTTTATATTCATTCGTGATTACCTCTTTTGAAAACTGAGATCTCTAATAATGCGATTACAAGGCTGAGTTTCTTGAAACATAGTGCGTCGCTTCATTTAAAATATAAGGTGGCTATGAAACCAGTGGATTGCGTAGCAAATATCCGATCGTATGCAGGATGACAGAGTTAGTACTGAAAGGACTAAACATACAAACTAAACTAGAATATAGGATGTCATGTCATCTTAGTACTCCTATTGTAAGGATTCTTTTTTTTTTTTTTGAGACCAACACTCAGAAGCTGATCTTCATAGGCGAAAGGAAAGATGGGGTAGTGTGTGACAATATTTTTAATGACCAGTTTAAATACCTTCGGCACTTTTTTTTGAGAATTGCTTTTTAGTCATAATTCTCACGTTCTTTTTTCTATTGTGACTAATGACGTATAACGTCAGACAAACAATCAGAAATACCCAGAGTCGCTGGTGGAAATCGGACTTTGGTCTCGTCACTTGGAGTTAAGCACACTACCAATTAGGCCATTAGGGTAGCCTATCGTAAAGCAACGTTTCGATTTTTTTTTTTTGGAAAGTCAACTTTTTGAATCGCTTCTTAACATCTTTCTAATATATAGGCTACATATCTACTGTTATAATTAATGGTAAGCCTAAGGTTATTAATTTCTTAGCTCAATAAACTTTCCTTTACGTTTTCACTCTTTTCCATACTGCCTAACAAATATTCAAATGTTTTGATCGTGCGCTTTAAAGGCAATTAGAAAAAAAAAACGTTGATGGTGTGCGGAAATACGGGTGGACAAAGTAACGAAAAATAAGCACCATCCAATAGCTGCAACAGCAACAACATTAAGTGACAAAGTAAAAACTATTCAATGACCGGCAGGCGTCAGACTCAAGTCTCTTTTTCTTTTACTGTGCACTGCAGCTATTTGATGGTTGACCGATTCTTTATGTAAAAATATTTGAAACAACAACAATTTTTTATTCCTTAATAAAAAAAGCCAACAAGAATACAAAAATAAAAGCAAACATTCCATCATTTGTAACCCTTAATATGAATATAATTTCAAATAATTAGTCACTATTCTTATATGGTGGCATTTGAATTGAACAAAAAAAAAAAAACTACTCGTGCCATGCACGAGCACAAAATTTCCTTATTTTCTTCATGGTCAAATGTGGGTTGTTTTTCCATCTTTGCATGTGTTCGCAACAAAAATTATGGAAAAAGAAGAAACACAGCAACAACTAGAAACACTTTGCATTTTATATCCTGTGCATTATACGGGTGGCTTATTGGGCAGACAAGACAGTAAGTTTTTCCTCAAACACTTTAAGCATCAGGTTGTCTGTTGTGTTGTGTGTGTTATGGTTGAAATGTAGTGGCATGTGTTTGTTTACTGGTGGTTACCGTACGATCACTCATGAGGAACAAGTGCACTGCAATATTTTCATGGGGTGGCAATGGTATCTCATACAAGAGAGAACTTCATGATGATGAGTTTAAATTTAAATTATTTTCGAATTTTTGTATTTAAAACAATATTTTCTATTTAACAATTTATGCAAGGTGGCAAGATGGCAAGGTGTTTGCTGCTGCATATGGCCAGTCGAGCGCTAAGTTTAAGTGTGTTTCAAGTGTGCTTTGGCCGACCGTGTGTTAAAATGTGGGCTAGCAGTAATTTACAAAAAATTCAAATTAACGTTTAACATTTTAAAATAGATGTGCAACTCTAATTTTGAATTTTTGTTGTGTTGTGTTGTGTTGTGGTGTTTTATTTAAGTAATTATTAAGTAAAAGGTCAGCTGGCGTATAATGTTGGTGAGGCACAAATTTTTGTTTTAATATGATAATAAAATTACAAGGTGCTGTTTAAAGTCTATGTGAGGCATCTTTTTGTACAGTCGTACATAGCATTGCGTTTAAACTAAACTGATAGCCATAAAAGTGGCTTTATTTTAATGCAAGACTCAGAGCAGACTGTGGTAAAATAAATGGTTGCTGATGCTTAGTAAAATTTCTAAACTTAAACTCATAAGTATGTGTACAACATAGGTCAACTAATTTTATTTTATTTTTTAAAATATGTGCGAAAAGATATCTCCTGGTTACCTTTCATAGCAGAAAGATTTTTATATTGATGAGCATTTAATCATCGCAATAACTCAGACTGAGTTATAACGTCTCAATACTTATCATCTTAAGATAAAGACTTGGTTATGCAAAGCTTGATTATGGTTTTCCGTTTATATACAAATCTCATACATACTATACATAAATCTTTTCTGTTATGTATATACCTATACAGAACGTCATATCTGTTATAAAGAGACATTGATACCTGGGTATAAATGGTTCATAACAATTTCTGCAGAACCTATAATAACAAAAAAAAGAGACGACCTCTACCTTATCCGTTATTGGCCAGTACTTGATCAAGCAAGATTCTTGGGCGCCCAGTACTAATTGACAAAACATGTTTAGCTAAAAAGTAAAAAGGATGAAATCCATATATTCTTGTACTGATTGAGAACTGCTAGCATACATACATACATAATTGGTCATTACAACCCTTCAGTCAGGATTATTGACCTAGTTTCTCACACCACTTATGTTGTGTGTGTTAATTTTATACATGAGTGCCGGGACCTACAGTTTAAAGTCGACTCCGAAGGACAGATTTTTTGAGAAACTTTTCATGGCAATTTTATTATCTCAGAGTTTTTGCCAGAAATCTGCTGAGAGGAAATCGCCGAAGAAATACTTTTTGTATTTTGTTTTGATGTCTGGCCTGGGGCTCGAACCCTGGCTTTACGTCTAATAAGCCAACACACTACCTACTAGACTACGGCGACTTCTAGCATGATGTCTGAACTGCTGGCATGATGTCTTAAATGTTGCGGTGTTTTTAGTTATCGGTGTCGATAATTATGGTTTGACAGTAGAGAATGACAAACTGTGCTGACATTTTTGTTCAATAAGTTTTGGCATTATCATCATCCTTCATCATGAATCGTTGACCTCCAGAGCTGTTGAAATTTTTTCAAAGAAAAATAAATCTGATCGTGAATTTCATAGAGCACTTTTACCCATTTTTACGTAAACGGCCTAGTGAGAAAGCAGTTCGTCGTCATTTTTGTTGTGTTTTTACGCTTCTGCACTTCAGGATAGACGTCATCGTCATATTTGGGTGACAGAATGTTTGAAGATCTGTACATGGTGGCGAACGTGCCACCAAGGGAACTGGGCGATTTTATTTGGAGCTCAAGGTGATTCAAATCCACCATTAACGGATCATGACAATGGGACTTACCTCACATTGGGTAACACAAAGGGCCATATGGCCACCGGGCGAACTTGCATGTGAATGGCAAGCTACCCGCTAATCCAACCTAATCTATTCTTCTAATTCAGAACCATCAACTAGAGTAAGAAAAACCCAAGAGAATATTGTTATTGTAACGTGAAGTTTTGAACAAGATGCAGAAATGTCGATCCGTTATTATTCTCAACTTGTTGGCCTTTATCTTTGGTAAATATGGCAAATTTAGACGCATACCTGTTAAATTACTATTAATCGTACCTGTCTATACAATACAACTCGTAGAAGAGCTGAAGTAAATCAAACATCGTTTCCTGGGCATTTTTGCTGATTGTGATGATTTGAAACTGTCCTGAGATTGGCATTTTTATTACAAAATTGCCGTATTTGGAGCGAAGACATTAACGTGTTACATCCATCAAACTTGACTGCCCCATACAGTTTTCTCGCTGGCATCATCATCAGTGCTTATTTCTTTCGAAGTAATCAAGAAGCTGATATTGATTTTAAAATTTAATCAGCTAAGTGTCAACGACATTTATTTCTAACAAGACGACTTCTTACTGGCAGATATATTGGAAAAAGTATTAAAAAAATTTATGAAAGTAAAAAAAATTCCTTTAACGAGATTAATATAATTCGCCTTTCAAAGGGACTTTACGAAATCCGAAGGAGCTACGCAAGTCCTTAAGGCGGCTGTCAATTTAATTTAATCTAGTCCAGGGCAATGTACGAATATATAGAAATTCCTAACACTACTTATTCCAGCATTATTATTCGAATCTAAAAGTAAAATAATAATAATAATCACTGATGGTTGGTTCTTCGGTTCGAGAGCTCTGGTGTTCAATATTGAAGCAATTTATTTAAAACGTATTAGATTGTGACCATTCCACGTAATTTATCCACAGTTCTTGTTGCTTTACCAATAATTATGCGGCAGGTCGTTTTGTTTTGGTTTGTTCTTATCATGAGTAAATTGCTTCGATATAATTATTTGGCTACCGTGTGTTGTATTAAAGATATTTGACATTCAAAACAGGTCCTAGTTTGGTACTGTATTTTGATACTCTGATCTACAAAATGATACAATTCTAGATTTTCCTAAAGACCGGAAATTTTTGTTAAAAATAAGAGCATTTACTTGCAACTGAAGCAGATAATTCGTATTTGGGAATTCTATTACCTCTGAAATTGCTCTCTTTGGACGCATGTGTTTTTTTATTTAAATTATTTATTGTTTTATTATGCAAATAACAATTACATGAACACGCGTCAAAGATATTCTTCCGACCACAAACCATATACTCATTAATTATGTTAAGAACGTTGTAGACTTAATTTGTTTTAAAGGAACCCCTTTGAAAAAACGTGATTGTAACATTCGTTACCCTTTTGAATTCTTAAAGACGGTTAAACATCAATTAAAGTTTTCAATTTCAACAATTATTGATTAACTCCCTCTCGAACATAAGAAATGTCTCCAAATATATATATTTTAACAATAAATTTTATTCGATTATTTGTATTTGAATTTTATTTTTATTGCATGTTTTTGGTAAAATCAACGTGTAATAGGGTTTCCGTTTAACATTCGCTTGTTTAATGCAGCCGCTGTTCTGTGTCATTAATCGCACTTTGATTGTCGTGCATTTAAAAAGCAATTGTATTTATTAAAAAAAAGAAAATAAAATGAAAATAAAATGTTTTCGTGTTTTTTTTTATTTATTTTTTAAATAAAAATTTTTCTACGTGTTTTAGTCTGGTATTTCTGGCGCATATGTTTCCTGTGTCTTGCCGTATTCTTTGTTTTTTTTTTTTTTTTGTTTTTTGTTTCTTTCATTTATTTTTCAAATGATACCGGAAATTCCTTTAAAGATTTTTATTTACCTCTGTTTTATTTTGTTTAGTTTTTTATTTTTAATATCTCGTCTCATACAATTTGTAGTTCGAAACGTGCTTTAGAATTTCATTATGACATTTCAAAAGACTCTTTGAATGTCATTGCTCTTGTTTTTTTTTGCCCCCTCTGTACATATACAGACGTACATACATGCATACAATATGTAGTTCATTTATTTTAGGGATTATAATTTTTTTAAGATTCACAAAACGTTTCAAACCATTTATTATTCTATTTAGAGCAAGTGCATCATACCACATTTATAAAATATTCGCCTTTTTTGTATTGAGTGAAACAAAGATTTTTAAATTCAATTGTAGTTTAAAGGAATTAAAAAAACATACTCGTATATGAACTGGCATAACGGATACACCTGCTTTCGCAGCAATTAGCTTTACTTCAATGAAAGTTCAATGAACTTTAAAAATTATTTTCGGATGTTGACAGTTTGCGGTATCAACTTGATATTTGGAGTGAGAAAAAATTTTTTCATATAATATCCTTAAATATCTAACGAATTGATATAAAAAATTTCGATAAAAGTTGTTTTTATACTTTAATTTATTATCAGCTCTTTACTAACTTTTAAGACCAAAGTACAGTCTCAATGTGTTTGTAGTAGTAGTTTTCTAGCTCAGCAGGTGATTAGTCGACTATAGCAGTTTCTACAGAGTAAAAATACGAAAATGTATTGGATTGTTGTACTCGATATAATGGTAAGGGTACTTTGCTGAATTTCATACGATCCTCACTGGTGATGTTATTAACTCTGCTAAAGCAGTTGCTTTTATATAGAATGTGTTCCTGTAATATGTGTTACGACACTTTTATAAACATGCAACGCTGATGAATATTCTTAATGCTTCAGTATAGTACTGCACTCTTCTATATGAACAATGCATCCGAAGTTATAAATTTATAAGTACATTTCATATTTTTCTATATAAAACCGACTATTAAGCTTTTTCTATCTTTAAATTTAAATTAAAAAAAGTGTGTGTAAGATATCATCGAAGACTTTTATTCGTTTGGAAGACTCAAGGCAGTCATAATATGTGGAATGTAACTTCGTTCAAAACCCCATCAAAAAAGTCTGAAAATATCAAATCGCAAGATCTCTATGGCCAATCTATATGTCAGACGATCATGCCACCAAATCGCTCATGTGGCATGAGTGGTGTAGTACGTAGCGCCGTGTAGAAGAAGTAGGTAATCATTGACAGTCGTTTACAAAGTAATAGGAACCGATGACGTCTTCTGACCAAAACGTGACTTTTACGCTATGGATTGTATGCTCTTGGATCACATGTAGATTGGTATTTTTTTTTTTTTTTTTTGGTGAAACCAGCACTCATGGGATGGCCCCTACTCATGCAGTGCATGGTGCAGGTTTTTAGGAAAATGGGTTATAGGAAGGTGGAAAAGAGGGAGTAGTGTTTGTGGACATCTCAAGATGCGAACGGCAAGGAATCGAGTTGCTGCTAGGTGACTATAAAATGGCCAGTGCTATACCTTCACCATTAGACAGTCTACAGCAATCGTCCCCAAGAAGCCCGCACCCTTCAGTCCTAGCTTCTCACACTACTCATGTTGTGTGTGTTAATTTTTTATACATGAGTGGCGGGACCTACAGTTTTAAAGTCGACTCCGAACGACAAATTTTATTGAGAAGCTTTTCATGGCAATTTTATTTACTCTCAGAGTTTTTGCCAGAAATCTGCTGGAGAGGAAGTCGCCGAAGAAATATTTTCGTTTTGATATCTGACCTGGGATTCGAACTCGGGCCTTCAGTCTAATAAGCCAACACACTACCTACTAGACCATGGCGACTTCAAATGTCCTTCAATTGTCCCAAATTTGATAATTTTGTTTGTTCAAGTACTTATTCATGCAGAAATAAGACTCATCGCTGAAAACGATTTTTGGGTGGAAATTTGGCTCAGTTGTCGACTGCTGCAAATAGCTGATGTTATGCGTCTTCTCTTGGCGGCTGGAAAATATCACGAATTAAATATTGGTTGCTTATGGTTTCAGCCATTCTGAAGTATATGTCAAAACGTCGTAGACTACTTCGTATGGATCATCAAGTACGATTGGACACTGTGTACAGCTGTGGAACTTTTCGACGTTAAAAACATACTGTGTGATCATCAGGTGGATATCTGAGTTCCAGGCCACAGGGGTTTTTCGGTAACCGTAGACCAAAAAAATTCACTAAACGGATAACAGCATTTGGAATTGATAATGTTAGAAAAACAGGGTGCACAGAAAGTTTGCTAAAACTTAAAATGAGATCGCTTGAGCGTTGTTGTTGGAGTTATTACAGAACATTGCTTTCTGGATACATAGGCAAGGCTTATTTGTCTTGGACTGCAGGAGTTACAGAGACGAAGAAAAGAAGGAATATGTTTTTTAATCTATTGAGTATATTCAACAGTATTTTTTAAGAGAAGGAAGCACGTAAGGTTTTATCATGCTGAAGATCTCACTGATGAGTTGAGGAGACATAGGACGATTTAGAAACAGCTTCAAGTCTAGGGAAGATGAATACTGTTCTACCACAAAAATATATATGTACTTGGGTTAAGTGTGTCTATCACCTCTTTGTGATGACCAATTTTACTTATACCTATCACATTAAATTATGTGAACATATTTGTATACAAAATGAGTGACATTGTTTAACAGATATTTATATAAGTTACTAGCGTTTCTTGATTTTTTAAATCAAATAAATTTTAATCAAAAATCAAATATTTTTATTGTACACAATTTTAATCGAGTAATTTTCATAATTTAGTAACAATAACAGAAACATTTATAATATAATGCACAAGCGATTTAATGTCTGTTAATTTGTTAAAATTATTTTAATTTGATAATCAAATAAACCATTAACAAAATAAATAAATTTCCATTGAGATTGAAATTCTAAAATTCAGTATAAATAGAACACAGCGAACATGCAATCACAATAAACTTGATAAAAATCTGTAACGAATTCATTACAAAAATGTTTTGTCAGTTATTTGTAATATTTACACTGGTACTCTGGTCTTCTTCGGCGGACAGTGATTTGGAGAAACTTTTTAAGGATACCAAAATTATACCGGATGTTTTAAAAACGGCACCCAAAGAGAAATTAAAGGTTCTACGATTACTAAAAGGAAAGTTAAGTGTTTTATTGGAATTAAAATTTTCATTTTCAGGTTGAATTTGATGGCTTAGTAGTTGGCGATGGCGAGGAATTTACACCTACACAGACCAAGGATACACCAAAAATAGATTGGAACGCTGAACCAGATGCATATTATACTGTTTATATGGCTTCGCCAGATGCCCCTGATGCTGCCAATCCCATATGGGGTGAATTCCTGCATTGGCTAGTGATAAATGTACCGGGTAAAGATGTTGACAAGGGTGATGAATATTCTTCTTATTTGGGACCGCTTTCACCTAAAAAAGGTGGCATTATGCGTTATGTATTTTTGGTATATAAACAGCCAGGAAAAATCTCTATTGACCTACAAAAAGTTAGCCACAATCGTTTGGAGGGCCATCCGAACTTTAAAATCGAAAAGTTTGCTGAAAAATACAATTTGGGTGCACCCTTGGCTGGCAATATATATCGCAGTCAATGGGATGAATATGTGCCGATTTTGCATAGAAACATGGGCGTTAAGGTGGATGAATAAGAAAAGGGAAGACGGAAAGGACGACTTTATTGAAACTGATTACCGAAAATGATTCTGTTAGTCTGTATGTATATATATGTAGTTTAATAAATCTAGAAAGCACTTGCATTGCACTTGAAAGTCAAAATTTTTCTTCACAAAATTCAAAGGAATTTCGAGGACAAGGAATTGGCTGCCAAGCTGTTAAGCAAGACATTATTGTGTTAATCTGGTAACAAGCCAAGCAATTGCAAACCATACTCCTTTAGCTTATGGTAATTACAGCATGAAATTAATCCTTTTTGTGTAACAGTTTGCTGCTCTGATCCTTTTTATCCCTTACTTCACAGCCAAGTAAATATTCCCATGAAATTTTATTTGAATGCATAAAAATCCGACAAAATTTTTAGTTAACAAAACATCACCAAACGGTACACTTGTTCTTATGAAATTCACACAACCAAAGCGGATACACGCTCTATAATGAGCAGACAATTTAAACAAATTCAATTGATTCTGTTGAGTCTGCACAGAAACGAACCTGTATTTGAGGCATGAACCTGCTTTAATATGTGAACACTACAGATCATGTGAATTTATTGAATTGAAATGCGGGTTCGTTCAGTTATGTATCTGTTATTGTATGTACATACAACTAACTCATTGAGGATATATTGAGTGAAAAGACTTACCAAACAAAAGGAGGGTCTTTAAAAACAATTTGGTTTTCAAACATAAAAATAAACAAAAATATCAACGTGCGTTGCAAACCAAAAAATTCCTGTGTGTGTTGGTGTTTGTGTGTCTGTTGGAAACGTGCTGTGCATAAAAACATTGAAAATATAACGCAACAAAAGCAGGAAAAGAAAAAAAAGATGTGAATTTTGCAAAAACAGGACGATTATCCTGTCATTCACTTGTTGCTTCAATTTAAAATTGTATGAGTTTTTCATTCTGGTTTCGTTGTTTGCTGGTTGGCTTGACTGGCTGACTGGCTTTGATTGTGCGTACTCGTACTATAATTTGACACGGTATATTATATGGAAAATAAAATTAAAAAAAAAGATTTAAAAGTTTCAATCAGACAGGTAGTATGTCGACGTTTGTATACAACAGTGGGAAATATTATGCTGCAGGAACAGGTAAAGATGCAAACAGAAACGTGGAAAAAATTGTAAAGAGGGGCCTTATTATAAGGCTTTCATCGGGGAAATAGAAATTTATTAATTAATAAATCGGCATGATGTTCCAGTGGATCTGACTTCTGTGGGGATAACTACGCTAGAGGTTTATAAACATTGATTCTTTGAAAGCTGGCATCATTCTCAACAAATTTTTGTTCCGATTCTAGTCATAGTTGTGAATAGTGTAAACATTGACAAGTCGAACATTACAGTATTCTGTACATTATAATGTAATGCGACTTTGGTTAAAATTTTCCTATTGTTCCAGTGAAGTCGAATCTTCTTCATGTGCACTGCATAAGATTTCAGTGCGATATTGAGAGGCCAAAGGAGCTCTTTTTACAACACTTAATTGGCTTCCATCAATATTAGTTGCCAGACAGCATGCCTCACTTGGAGCGATGCAAACAACATGGTCTGTCATGCTCATGCTGTCATTATTCCCTCTGATAACTCTTTATACGTCGTGTGAACCAAATCTTAAGACAAATATCATTTCCGAGAATTTGGTGGAAGCCTACATAGACGATTCTAAACTTTAAAATTAGGTGGGCTATGCATATTCTCCGACTTTGCAAACTTTTGTAGTGTATTTAAGGCCGTAGTAATTATCATTACTAAGGCTTTAATTCTATGTAAGGTTATTCTACTAAAAGCATCTCCACTTTCTCTAATAAACAATCACTTTTGAGCAACTTTCTGTTCTAAACTGGAAGTCACTCGCTGTGATTAATGGGTCAATCTCATATGGGTCACTTGTGAAAGAGACATCCCGACCAATTGTGTAGCTAATGAACGCGCTAGAATATCAATTCACATATGAAAATCTCTGTTAGGCAGAGCATTAGACTATTGGCTTTAGAAAAATCTTGTGCAATTGGCAGGGGCGTAATTATTCAAAAATGGATTGAAGGTGTAGTAAATAGAAATGTAAAATGGATCGGTTGGCCATCTCTATCACAGTATCTATACTCATGAGGAGTCTTCGCTTCTGCAGAGTTTGCCTGCCTTCGGCTTAATTTAGACCTTTCTCTTTTGGTTAACCTTTCTCAATAGTTTAAAGGAATTGTTGCTTTTGGCTACATTCTAAAGGAGGCATACTTTAATGCTAAGACCTAATGCTGATTGACAAGCCGGTTTATGAGGAAATGTTGGAGGTTCTGTGATTTTAATAAGGCGACCGGTCACTCCCTCTTATTATAAGTGAAGAGATGTGCTTCATCAACGAACTTTAGCAAACCTTATATAAACTCCGTGCAAGGATCCTTTACGCACTATATTAGGGATGAATATTTCGTCTTTGTGGTGTTCTTGAGTAATTTAGTTGGAGATGTATAGTGAAACGCTGTACCTTACATTGTACTTATTTCCAGGATTAAAGTTATCGATCTCATGAAAATAAATTATGCTTGATATACAGTGAGCGTCAAAGGAAACTGTACATTTAAAAAGTATGTATGCATTAAAAAATTAGCGTTATTTTTATTATAAAATTGTTTCACTGCCAGTTTTTAAAAATGAAACCAAAAAAAATTACAAAAAATTTCGAAATATTGTTCAATTTTTATGTTGAGTTTGGTGATTGCTTTTATCCTTAGTGTACAGTTTCTTTTGACGCTCACTGTAGATGTAGTTGCAGTGTTTGGTAACTTTTACATGGCCTGGGATTATAATGTAGCTACGTACAGGATCGAAATTTCATGATTCTATTTTTCTCTTGCACCAAGCCTACGCTCCTGTTTAATCCTGTTATGCAGAACTCTTCCTTTTAATCATTTTTGTTTCATACAAACCAAAAACAAAGAAAAATCCAAACCGAAAATTCTCACATCTTTTTGGTTTTTTTTTTAATTTCCAATTTTGCATTGTTTATCAATGAATTCCCACTAGGGGTACAAAATACGAATTCTTCAAATGCAGAACAACTCGTTTCATCTTGTTTTCAAGCGTGTGAACCTGTTGTTACCATGAAATATTCTTTGCAAATTTACTAAGCGTTGTTCTGCTTTTGCTTCTTCATTTTAATTTATTTTTTTTTTCGTTCACAAAAACGATGTCTCTGTTGCCAAAAATATATTGCCATGATGGTATTATAAGGTTTCGCAATCGGGTTCCTTTTTTTTTTTTTTGTTAATAATTCTAAGAAATTATAATATTATTTGGCTATTTTGATTTGTCTTAAGCTGCCAAAGAAAATGAAATAAAAATAATGAAAAAAAAAAAATAAAACAAACGAAAAGATGATCATGATATTTCATGGCAAATCGTGTTTTTTGTCAATTTATTACAGTTGGCCCTATTTAAAAATAGAGTTTGATGCTTAGTTTTTTGTAAGAGTCATGGCTTTTTTCTTTTTTTTTTCTGTGTTTTGCTTACTGGCCAATCTTGTTTCACTTTTTTATTGTCAAAAATTTATGTTACGATTTGTTGTTTATCTCTCCTCTCTACCTGTAAATTAGGTTTTTCTTTAAACAAGGTTGTATAACGTTTTATAATCTTTGTTTTTTAAAACCGAAACCACAAATTTTTAAAAGTCAAAAACTCTCGATTGGCACGCAAAATTAATTCCCACGCAACCTTCTTTTTTTTTTTGGCGCAAAACAAAAAGAAAAAAATAAAATAATCGTGATTTTCTTAATCTGGTTTCTCTTAAAAAAAATTAAAAATAAATAAATAAATACAATAAATTAAAATTATTTATGCTGTCTTTTTACATTTATTTGTTTAAGGCTCTGCTCTAATTTCGCTATTCAATAAGACAGACAGGCTTTTAGAAATATCAAAACTCTGTTGTTATTATATTGTTAGTGTATTGCAAAATCTTCAAATATTTCAATAAAACATTTTCATTGATGGTATGCAGGAGGAGGGCATTGTTCATTGAAACAAAAGACTTAAGACACAATCTTTATATGCAATAAATTGTTTTTAGGATTCCTTAGATTAATTTAGATTTTAACTCTTTTCATACTTAAATTATTTTACCATAATAAGTAATTTAGTTATTACATCTGGAATTTCGCTTTATTGTCAGTGTGGAGAACAGTTGCATTACGAAATTGGCCACATGAAGATCACACACATTTTTTTCAGACGATTCCCTTGAACTGAATGCAATAGATGACTGGAGATTCTAATTAGTTCCATAAGAGTTAGGGAATAGATGAAACTATAGTTACTAGGGAAACTGAGGACTTGAAACTGAATCAGTGTGGGAAACTACCCAAACCGCTTGTGCAGAATATCCCATGTGGCATGAGTTGTATGGCACGTAGCGCCATGTATTTCAAACCACACTTTTTTGGTATCCAGATCATCTAATTTAGACCAAAAGAAGTAATCATTGCCAGGCGTTTAAAAGGAAATAGGAACCTATGAAGTCTTATGACCAAAACGTGACTTTTTCTGTATGCATTGTACGCTCTTGAATCACATGTGGATTGGTATCGTCCAAATTTGATAATTTTGTTTGTTCAAGTACTTCTTCATCTAGAAATAAGCCTCATCGCTAAAGAAATATTTCCCGATGAAAATTAAAATTAGTTGTCGACTGATTCAGTTTCTTTTGGCGGCTGGACGTATTAACTATCGATCACTCGAAGTTTCATTCATTCCGGATAGAAGAGTATGTCAAAAGGTAGTGACAGCTTTGTATAGATCGTCAAAAAACCGGTGACACTGTTTGGTGCTGTGAAGGTTTTCATCGTTGGCAGATATAGCTCTCTCGATAATGTCAATTAAAATTGACAGTATATGTCCGAGAGATATAAGCATACTTTCTGATCAACAAATAGCTAACTCAGTTCCAAGACATGAATACTGTGACACCACAAAAGGGTGTACTTGGATTAGGCTGGTCTTTACTGCCTTTAGTCAGGATTACCAACTAGTTCCTCACACCACCCATGTTGGATGTTTTAATTTTATCCAGGAGTGGCGTGACCTACAGTTTAAAGTCAACACCGTAGGACAGATTTTTGAGAAACTTTACATGGCAATTTCATTTATTCCCCGAATTTTTGTCCGAAGACTCCTAAGATGATGTTGCTGAAAGCAAAATTTTTATTTGTGGTATATTTCGTTATGTTCAGAGTGTTATTTCGTTATGATAGATGTTGAACCATGGACTCTCGTCCAATAATCCAACACAGTATCTACTCGACTACGACGACTTTACAACAACAGGGTATACTTGACTTAAGTGTCTTCATCAGCAAGACATAAAGTTGATGGCCCATTTTACTTAACCTACCTGTCACTGTAAGTTGAGTGAACACGTTAATATGTTTTTATATTTCATGTGTTAAAAGTATCAAACATGTGTATAATTCGTACGGCTGGCGACCGTTCAGATAGTACTTCTACTTCTATAAGACAAGATAGGAACCCAGAAATAAAATAAGAACAAAAAACACACAACATATTGCAGTAGAATATACGAAAAGGGAACAAAACACTGATACGAAATGGGAAACTAAGTGTATAATTGGTACAATTGGCGACGAATCAGACAGTACTTCCAATTCCTAGAAAGTAAGACATGAACGCGGAAATAAAATACCAACAAAAATACACACACACCGTACGGTACACAGAATTACATAAACAACTTTATATTAGAGGAGCATATAGGAAAAGTAAACAAAACTTAGATAGACGAAATCTAACAACAAAATTTAAAAAAAGTTCGCAAAGTTGCAAGACTTGCAGTAAGGCAGTATGAATAAAAAGAAAAACGATGCCGCCAGCCAGTTTTGAGTTGTGAATCGTCAGTAGGAGACTGAGAATTAGAATAAAAACTAAGACGTTTGATCTTTATTACTTAGGTTTGTAAATAAGGTTGACAGCTAAGTGTTATCAACAAAAGGAAACAATTTCCTTTATTTTTAATTGTAATCAACGAATAATCACGATAAGTAAACCACCGTCTTCAAGTCAATTTAACTCGAACATATTCATTAAAATAAAATATAAAACGTTAAAACCCTATCTGAGCATATCGAGAATTATTGATAATTTGAAATTAAAAACAGTAACTTAGTTGAACGTGCTTGAAAAACGTAAGGCTAAGAGAAATTTAAAATCAAAGAAGGATTTGGGTGTAGAACATATATTTAAGATTAAGGGTTCGTTTGTAATTGGGTTGAGGCTCATGTGAACATTTTTTAGCTTTCAGCTCTTAGAGCACTTGTCTAGAAAGCCAAATTATTACTCAGTAAACTCCTACGACCACAAAAAGTGATTCCAAACTTAAAAGGTAATTAATTAGCCTAATTAGTAACTTTAAAGCACCGATATAAACATTTTATCTGCTATTGAAATACAATTACAATTTATAAGTAAGTAAGTAAGTAAGTAGGTAAGTAAGAGCAAATGCACCCAACTTCAAAGATTAACTTTTCGTTCAGGCTTAAACTTGCAATTTACAAAGCAGCTTGTCAACGTCCATTTCAATTTGTAAGTGAAATGTTAATAAAGCTTCCCTTCTTTTTGTAACTGAGATTCAATTCAATGACTTCACAAGAAACATATACATTTCAACTAAAATTGATTGATGAACGTAATTAAGAGAAAAAATCTCCACCTGCCGACAAGGCAAAAAACGAAAAGACAAGCACTTGTTTTAACACTCATAACCACTATTGGACAATGCGACCATAAAAATAGATTAATGAGACGAACAAAACAAAACAAAAAAAGCGGAATTTTACAATGACATGACAAAATGTGCTGCCATGTGAATACAAACGTTCTGCTTTTATTTTTTACAACTTTAAATTGTGGCATTGTATTACAAAGCGATTTTGTGTTGAAGTGAAAAGCAAAAAACAATTCAATTTTAGTTTTTTTTTTTTTGATCTGGCAAAAAAGAATTGTATTCTGTTTAGTTTATGAGTCAGTCAAAAAAAAAAAACATAAGAAAAACCAGAGAATTGTTGACATTTTATGTCATTTATGATTTCATTAATATTATGAAAAAGCCGACAAGCATTTAACAACATGACAGAATTTAAGATATGCTATACAGAAAAACAAAATCATATTCCATATGCTCTCATATTTTATTTTACAATACAATCTTAAGATGCATGATTTAGTATTTCAGTTTAAGCAGCAAAAAGAAGAATTTTTTCCTTCATCCACTAACAAGAAGCCTACATTGTATTGTAATGAAAATGTTAAATATAACTTTACATTGCGGTTTATATCATATTTTTTGGCTTTGTATTCTTTTCTTCATCAAAATGAAGTCTCAAAAATATGTCAGCAATGAGACAGGCAGCCAAGTAGCTTGGTTTTCTTTTTGAAAATCATATTTTCGTATTTCTTTATATTTTTTTTTCTCTTCTGTTTGGCCTTTTATAACAGAACAGGTTAATTGTTACACATCACTTTTCGTTAAAACGTTTTACAGTTTATATGAGTGATTTGTTTTTTTTTTTTATTTATTTTATTAAAACCGTGTTGTTTTTTTTTCTTTATTTAGCTCCGTAGCTGTTACATTTGGCGGCTACATATGTGTTCATTTTATATAAAAAAAATGTTGTTTTAATCCCTTTTCAAATCAAAATGTAATTAATTTTCTTATTCTTGTTTATTACTTGTCATCATTTTGCTTTGTTTCGTTATTAATAAATACAACAAGATTAAAAATTTCACAAACTGTCAGTATAATCATGAATTAAAGGGTTTTTTTTATTCATAATTTGATTAAAAAATGAACATTTTTTCTTTTAAACAGATTTGTGCATATAAAAACAAAAGACTTAAGCAACAAACTTTTTTTTTTGATGCCATTGTTAACGGCATTCGAAATATTTGATTTCCCCACATTTTAATGGCGCCTTATGGATTTTGCTGTAAATATTCGGAAAATAATTATTTTTTGAAAATCTGACCTATTTAGAAATGCAGGGTGTGAAATAACTAGTACTTGGACAAAGTAACACGTACAATATAAAAGAGACACCACCGCAATGTGAACTATGGTTGCAGATCAACTCTGGTCACACTGACTGATGGCTCTACCAAAACGATGTACTTACTTAATTGGTCATTACAATCATTTTGGTCAGGATTGCAATCTGTAATCCTGCCGAAGCTGTTTAAGTTCTAATAAAAAGAAGGAAGTTTGAGCAGACTCTTTGTAAAAGCATTCAAAGAGCACGTGAGATTGTCAGTCGGTGTTATTATCAGAAACAATAATCAACCAGAATTATGATTTACTAGAAGCAATATCATAAACACCAAAAAAAACCAAGAATATTTGACTCGTGGATTGGGTGACCCTTAGATATTACGCAGTGCATTGTGTTGGAACTAGGAAAATATGTTATGTGAAGGAGGAAAGAGGGAGTAGTGTTTGTGGACACTAGATTTGAATCTCGCCAAAGACCTCTGCAAGAAGGGAGTTCATCATACGAATAGTCCGGCTAAAGAACGAATTTTGTCTGTAATGCACTGTGCGATAAACTGGTCAATCGACCAATGTGCTCAGGTGTGCTCGCGGAGAAAGACGACTCTTACTTAGAAATACATGATTCTCGGAAACAAGTCCCCCCTTATTTTGCTCGAGCAAAATCCGTTGTGGTAACAATAGAACAGGGAAACACATCTTGGTGTTATAAACTTAAGATGCTGCTATGATGGTCAGGCCAATTATTATGTATGGGGCCATTGTAAAGATAAGTGGGATGGTTTTCCAAAGAACCCATATAAATAAATAAGATACGGGCTATAAAAGACTGGCATGTGTTAGTGTAACAGGTTTAGTAAAAATTTGTCCTACTGCTGTCGTTGCATCTTGTTATGAAGAGCAAATACATGGAAACTGAGATTGAATTAAAGAATGACGTGTTGCACTTGGAATTCACAAAAAGCCGTGGTAATCTGACAGATTGAATGGCTGCCAGATTCGTCATTAACAGTGTTCCAAGTAGAAGTGACAGATTTTATGTTTTAGTAAAGAATTTTGCAATAAGACCTTATTATTCAGTGATAGGAGAGAGAGTTACATATCTCTGTTATGCAGATGGGCCAAAGACAGATCATGAGAAGGAAGCATTGTTATTCCGTTGCAAAGTGGAAAATTGGACCAAGCTTCTCATACCACTTATGTTGTATGTGTTTTTTTAAATTTTATACATTTACATTTTATACATGAGTGATGGGACCTATAGTTTAAAATCGATTCCGAACGACAAATTTTTGAGAAACTTTTTCATGGCAATTTTTTATTTACTCTCAGAGTTTTTGTCCGAAATCTGCTAAAAGGAAGTTGGTGAAGAAATATTTTTCATATTTCGTTTTGTTGCAGATGTCTGACTTGGAGTTTGAACCGTGGCCTCATATCTAATAAGCCAACACAGTACCTACTAGACTGCGGCGACTTCATCTGTGTTACACAGATGGACCAAAGACTGATAATAAGAAAGGAGCATGACTATTCGGTTGCAGAGTGGAAAATTGGAAGAAAACTTGTGGTAGTTTGTATACATGGAGCACAATGGAGTTTATGCAATACTACTCTAAAGCTGGCCGCTAGGTAAGCATTTAGCTACTATGAGGTTGGCTAAGAAATTGTGTGACAATCTAAATCAGCTGGTCAAGAGATATTATAGTAGAATAGTAGCCGGGTATATAAATTTGTAGAAGCGGCAAGTAAATTAAGTTTTCACTTACTACACGAAGTTAAAATAAGCTTTTGGGTTTGATTAAATATACGCTGTGCTTCACTAACCTTACAAAAATAAAAAATATGTTTCTTTTGTTTTTACTGCTTAGACTACTTAAAGCAACATACACCCATTGATAACACGGTATATATAGAAATAAAAAAAATTATTTCTTTAACGGTTTTATTTTGAAAGTAACAAATTTCTTTTGGTTGGGCTTAAAAAACAAGATATTTTTTAACGAATATTTTTTGTGTCTCTGTTAGAAATAATTTCTACAAATTGCCACCCGCATCGTTACAGGTGGTCTATTGTTTGCTGTATTATTGTCTGTCGTTGTTGTTGTTGGCTCTGTCTGGAATTTGCAATACAGAGACTAATTGTTTATGTTTTGTTTTATTTTTATTTCATTCATTCATTCATTTTATTTGTAATACAATAACTAGTGAAAGCATAATCCTATTAGTCAAATACAAAGAAAACAAATAATTCAACAGCCGTAGACAAAAGTTTCTTTATTTTTGTTTGGTTTTTGTTTTGTTTTATATAACGAATGACTTACTAAAGATACATAAAAATATAATTTAAAAAAACATAAAAATTTCTAAAGTTTGCTGTTACTTTGTGGTGTTATGGGTAGGTCAACAGCAACATCTTCCAAAGATTTATTTTTTTTTTCGTGTCAAATACGGGTGTTGAGGTGTTTACTTTTGAAAGTATGTTACCAACACATCGCGTTGCTCTACATACATGCATAATTACCTCTTGTTTAACGGACTGCAATTTTGTAGGCCTGACAATAAAAATCAATTTTTTTCAATCAAATCACAAGTGATTAATGATTTCACGAGAAATATTAACAAATTATTGTTTAAATTTATAAATACTTACAGTGTATATACATATATGTATGTATTTGGAGTATAAATATATTAACATGATAAAAACAATGTATGTATATGAACGCTTTACTTTTTCTTTAGGAATTTTTACAAACAAAATAAAAAAATAAAAATAATAAATTGTTATGAAAAGCGAAAAGAAGAAGTGAAAAACGAATGTTAACAAAGTTTCACTTGTTATTTTAATGGATTTATGCATAGTTTTGTTAGTATTTCAATTTTATTTCTCCTTATTGATATTAAAATATGCTCGTAGATACCCCAAAAAAAAAAAGGAAATAGAAAAAATGCCACCTTAAATGAAAAATTGATGCACTTTTCATATCAAAAAGAAACTGAATGAACGAAAAAAACCAATAAAGCATACTGCCTGTTTGATATAGAAATACAAGATTGTATGTATAACATAACGACCACCCACACTTTGCTAAATTGTACTAAAGTGTGGGAAGTAGACCAATATAAATATTTTTTACAAGCTTTTAAAAACATGCGGAAATTGTTTAATCACTTAAAATCTTTTAAACAATAAATCTCTAAAATCAGAATTACGGCGTAGCTTCTAACACAACTCATTTTACGTGCATTAATTTTATTCTTTAGTGTAAAAACCTGCAATTTAAAACCCACTATGAATGATAGATTTGAAAAATTTTTTTATTTCAATCCGTCAGATTGGCTGACGGTTACTTCTTCAAAGATATGGTCCTACTTAGACCAATCTTTATTCACATTGTATTAATATCCAACCGGGTATCGAACATTCCCTCTATTAAACCATCCAACCAAATCTCGCTATCGCCACATTTTTACTTTAGATAGTTCGCTGAAAGATAACAGAAATTCAGAAGTTTAGTATGTCAGGCATTGACACATGAGGTAGTCGCTTGTTCTTTTTTTTTTCAGACAGACAACTCTGCAGATGTCATTTGACAGAATGCAAAGTCGTTCGATGTGTATTCCAGTAGAACAGTGGGCTGCATAAATCGCAATTGTGCGATAGATGGCCAAGTGATTTAAAGACAGTTAGTCAAATTAGTTTAGCAGTACAGCACGAACCTTTGTATTGCCAACGAAGTTGAGCCTTCCTGTAAAACGAACAGAGGACAACCAGTTGAACTGAGGTAATCGTGTAGAGCCAGTAGATTATAGGAAATAATGTTTTAATTGGAGTTGAACAGAGCGCACTGATGACCAGAACACCTGAGCGTCTGCTTATCAGTCTATTGTGATTTTGGTGTTTGCACACCGTCCACCGTACGTGAGAACCGAAAAAAACAAGTTTGACTCCACCACAGCTTCATGGAGCCAATATATGATGGCAGGTCTAAGTCTCCAAGTAGTTACGATCAGAGTTTTTAGCAGAAAACTGCTGAAAGCGAGCAACGCAAGAAATATTTTTTCAGGTGCGTTTTGTTTTTAAATTGGTTGAGCTGTTTAAACTCTTCAGCACTTGTTTAATAAGCCAACACACTACTCACTAGAGCATTATATTTCGATCATTTGCATTACGATTTTTAGTTTTTCACATATTAGGCATACAGATCATTTAGATTTACTTGAATATTGCCGTGTCTACACTATAACAAAACTTGATTATTGGCATAGTTCAGGTCCTTAAGGGCGTGTTTTGATCTCCAACATATTCGGTAATGTCCAGTGTCGAAAACGTCGTAATTATATTCAGAATGACTACGAAAATTATTGAATGTTGCAGGCACACTTACGCTAGTCGCCGAAGGAATCGCTTTATTCAATGATTGCTTATGATTCCTTTACACTTCACGCTTTTATTATTTTGTTAGTTATCTTTCAGAGGCCTCTCATATCCTTTTTTGCTTTTCCTTAGCTAATGAAGACTGCATAGGGAGTTTGATTGAAATATCCAAAATCTACATGCAGAATTAAAACCTTTTTCTCTCTACCTTTGGGATACTTCCCATTGAGCAATAACATTCAATATATATTTGTTATTTTCTGCCAACTACCCACTATAGTTAAGGAAACCAATTTTTATTTATTTTTTCTATTCTTTGTTTTGTTTTTTCTTTTGGAAAAAAATCCATCCATTTCTTCTTCCACATTTTTTTTTTGTTTTGATTATTCAAACTACTTGTACTTTTGCTGCAACTTGTGCATTTTTCCAAAAACTCAGTGTCAATTTCATATACATATCAGACGATAACCATGCCATTTTATATGATTTATATACATACATACATATATACATACAAACATATGTCTCTACAGATATATTAGAGTGTATATGCGAATCTATTCAATTGAATATATGGCAGATAGATTTGCAGAAGTTGCCTTGTTTTTTTTTTTTTTGTGAGATTATGCTGCTCTCAAGTTAGTTTTTATTATGGAGATCCATAGCTCTTATAGAGGTGAACGATATATGAAAGCGAAAAAAAGTAACGAAATTCATGGAAAATAAAACGTAAGAAAAATTGTTTTGAATAAATATTATCATATGGTAATTTTTTTCTTCTCTTCTACTTTTTTTTGTCTTCTTTTTTATTCGTTTAGCCATTTCTGTTACGACAAGAGGAGCGTTTTCACCTGAAGAGTACTTTTTTTTACTAATTCTTGTGGAAAAAATATAAAAAAACAAAACAATATTAAAGAAGTTAAGCAAATATCCATCCATCCATTTCAAACATTGCCATGAATAATAAAGGAGTATGAAGAAGAAGAAGTGGTAGTGGAAGTGGAAGACAACGAAGTAACATTTGAAGATAACAACAAGTGACCCAAGATGCGGGTATCAAACAAACATATTCCACCTTATACAGAAGGTACAATAACATCAAATGGAAATCAATAAAATGCTATGCTTGATATGGTTAATGTAGCTTTTTATCTTTTGCTAAAAACAGGGGTGCAGTTAAGAATGTTTTGTTGAAGGATACCAAATGGGTCTCGTATATTTTATTGTATCAAATAAAACAAAGGAAAGGAAAACCTCAAAAGAACGTCCACAAGTACACTTCATAAACGAGCATAATTTCGCTTTGAAAAGTATTTTCTTTACTACAGATACGAAGAGGCAATTCAAAAACCAAAGTCTACAACCAATTCCTCCACGTACAAAGTATCCATTGGGTAACTCACAAATTATCCTTTGTACGACATATACGATGTATCTCATTCGATATTTTGTTGACAAAACATCTTTTGCATAAAAAAAAATTTGTCGCACGCTGCCCTCTTTCACGTACATTTCTTTCCGGTGTTCCAACCCTATGCACCTTGATCTTAAACAAGGAAAAAAGTGAAGACATGAGAATGAAATTCATCGTATTAGCGCTAATTGATTTACTGCTTGCAGATTTTTAAATGTTTTAGATATCTAAGTTTACAGTGTTCAAGGTACAGTCAAATGACATCAATGTAACCGTGGCATTAGCATATCTCACCGAATCAATATATACCTGTACTGCATACAGGTCCTAGGAATTTACAATTCCCGATCAGAAGACCGTTTACTATTCTGAAGATATTCCTGAATATTCTGATGCAAAATTCAAATCTCAAAAGTTTAGATTATCAACCTCGTCTACAGTGAGAAGAATGTGCGCCTCAATCTATCTTACCTTTCGCCAAGTGTAGCCTTTCAGGCTCCTCTATTTATATGAGAAACTCCCGATTTGTTGCGATTAAAATCAGTTTGTTTACTTCAAATATTGTGAGTGAGACCGTCGTCCATTCGTTCGTTCAGTATGTTCCTAATTAGCTTGCTTATCATGCTGAGCTACATAATTCCCCACGAGTTTTTACATTCTGCAGTATTACTGTTTTTAAGAAATTTAATTCTATGGCCCAATATCACTTCAACGTACTTACTTAATTAATTGGTCATACAATCCAGTCAAGATAACAACCTAGTTTCTCACACTACCCATGTTATTCTTATCCATTACTGGTGGTCCTACAGTGTAAAGTCAACTCTGGCCGACAGATTTTTGAGAAACTTTTCGTGGCATCGCAGAAAGTAAAAAACTCCTCTGTAATAGGACGTATGCTTGCTCCTGATCGGATGATGTGTTATCAAACCTGTTTGTTTTATTATTTCTTAGGCTTTTGATCGTGTATTCCATTCAAGATACTGTGCGATTGTGGATGAGTACATCATGACTTTCAACGTTCTTAAGGATGGGATTGAGCATTTCCGGGTAATTTTCCAGTTGTCGAAGTAATCAAGCATGCAGAGGTTCGATAGAGGTAAGTCTTCTTGTCCCCAGTTATTCTGGTTTCTTATAGATTAAACGATTTCAGTATGCCGCTGATTAGGTTTCTTTTGTAAGTCTTTCTTTCCCACGCATGTGTAGCTGATTGGACTTCCGTATGCAATCCAGAATATGTGATTGCTGCAGCGCCCCTAGAGGGCAATTTAAGATTAGCAGTTGCTTCATAACCTGAAGTAGGGTCATACTGCCCATGGCTGGTTGGCAGTTAAAGAGAGTTAAAGGCCGTATGACTCGCAACACTAAACACTCAGTTGATTGAAATTCAGCCTCCTTCTTTTTGTGCCGCTCTAATATTTCTTTTTAATTTTTTTTTTTTTTTGTTAATAAACGTTACCATAAATGCGTGGTTATATTTATAGCCAAAGATAGATTATAAAATCGTATGCTAACTTCTTTAAAAATTGCAAAACTCTTCAAATCTAAATGGTAAATATATTTACTACGAAATACAAAATGTGCTGCACATAAATAGTGATAGTGTTGCAACATGTGCTCATGGCGTATGGCACATATGTATGTATGTATATACATTAAGTCAGCATTAAGTTGTACTCGTAAACTAAATTTAAAAACAAAACAAAACAAAAATCGAAACGGCTATAGTAATACGTGTGTTTAAACGCCTCCACTTTGGTGGCACGTACCTTAAGGAAAAGTGTTCAGAAAAAAGTCTTCAAATAGAAATCATAAAAGTACCCTATAGCCACCAGACACGGGAACTATAATAAAAAGATTTTATTGAGAAATTTCAATTAGAAAATTTGAAATTATATTGGGAGGGCAAAGCTAATTTAGTGATGCAGTTGGTTATTGGGTAGGGTGTTACGGCAATTTCCATATTACCTTTCGGTTGGTTAACCAAGCTGTCATTATTTTGATAATATTGTTCAATAAACTAATAAGAAGCAAATCATTTTTTAAATTTTCTATTGTTTTCTGATTACCAGCATACATATGTATGTATGTATGTATGTCTAAGGATATGTGGCATTAAAATATAGTTTCTTATGACTGCCTTGTTTACCATAAAGATCATAATTTTCTTTCGGCTTTGGCAAACAATTTTTTTCTTTCTTACCATTGATTATAAACTACGTTAGGTATAGATATGTAGATATAGGTATGTATGTATGTTATTATAATATTTAGTAGCTACTGTTTACTTTATGTTGCTGGTGTATACCATAGTTTTGTGAAAAACCCATTCATTTCCAATAGAAATGAGAAGAAAAAAGTGTAGAAAAAAAAACGACAAGAAGGTTCAAAATAAGTAGGTGTGGTCCTTCTATCATCTTTTAGAGCACTTGCTTTTTATTGTAGTTTATTGTTGTTGTTATAACCATCATAGTATCGTATGATGATGATCAATACGCCTTCTTTTGTACTCCTCTCTACTGTTATGGTGTTTTGTTTTGCTAGCCATGTTTTAAGTATAATCCTGTCGTGAGTTAAATGCATGTTGATGGTCGTATTTCTTTTTTTTTTTCATTTCTCTTTACAAAAATGACTGATGATTTCCGCGTTAATCTTCTCTTTTTTGGATTTGCAATTGAATGTAATTTTTCTTAAAGGTTTTTCTTTTCAAAGATTTTTTTAACCAGTTCACTACACTGCTACTGGTTTTGAATGGATTTCATTTCATTTTGGAGGGCGTATACAATGTTTAGACAATATTTGCCTTGAGTGGTAAGAGTTTCTTTTCTCTACCACTGCCATTTGAATAAAAATAGAAATGAAATCTTTAGTTAGCTTTTGACAGTTTTATTGCTACTGTGTAATGGAGATGATGATAATAAAGCATTTCAAATGAACTGATTTTACAATTAAATCCAATGGTTTAAAGGTTTTATTTTCTGCAAAAGAAAATAATGCTGTATCACGTTAGCGTTTGATGACTTTTATGTTTAACCGCGCAATATTCGCTTAAAGTGATAAAAGAAAATTGGAGTACTTTTAATCATTCAGAAAATTGTTGTGAGAAAATACTTGGCTACGCCTACTTCATAATCATTTATAAAAATTTTTGATACTTAAACGTTTGCCAAAACTATCTTTTTCTTGTATTACTAAACTTTCGTGGATATGTACAACTGATTAATGAAGTCGGCATAGTCTAGTATATAGTATGCTTAGGTCGAAACACAAACTCAGACTTCTGGAATTAAACGAAATAAAAAAGGTAATTCTTTCGGCATCTTCCACTTTTTGCAAAAACTCGAAGAGTAAAATATAATTGCCATGAAAAGTTTCTTTACGAGGTACGGAGTCGACTTTAATATGTAGGTCCAACAACTCATGGCTAAAATTCACACACAATATCGATGGTGTGAGAATTTAGGTTGTAACCCTAACTAAAGGGTTCTTCTATTCTGGCAGAAACTCTAAGAGTAAAAATTGTCATGAAAAGTTTCTCAAATTTGTACGAAGTCGACTTGAAACTGTAGGTTAAACAAATCATGGCTAAAATTCACACACAACATGGTTGGTGTGAGAAACTAGGTTGTAATCTTAACTAAAGGAAGAAATACCCAATTGTTTTATTTTTGGGGCTGAATACTGCTGTTTGCTTGAAGTGGCTCCCAATGATTTTGCAAGTTCTTCTTAAGCTCTTGATTTTTATGAAGTAAAGGCGCCTGGTCTATATCTCTCGTATCAAAATCATAATTTCCAAACTTCGAATACCATCTCTTGCAAAGTACTGCAAGTCTTACTTACTTAATTGATCATTACAACCCTTCAGTCAGGATTACGACCTAGCTTCTCACACCACTTATGTTGTGTGCGTTAATTTTATACATGAGTGGCGGGCCCTCCAGTTTAAAGTCGACTCCGAACGACAGATTTTTGAGAAGCTTTTCATGGCAGTTTTATTTACTTTCAGGAAGTCGCCGAAGAAATATTTTCATATTTTCGTTTTGATGTCTGACCTGGGGTTTGAATCGGGCTTTACGTCTAATAAGCCAACACACTACCTGCTAGACTACGGCGACTTCTTGTGTTAATATTACTCGTATTCATAATTGGTGGGACCTACAGTTTAAAGTCGACTCCGGAAGACACATTTTTTTGAGAGACTTTTCATAGCAATTTTATTTTATTCTCCGAGATTTTGCCAGAAGACTGCTGTGAGGAAATTGTCTAATTAAGATGTCTTCAATATTTCGTCTTGTATGAGATGTCTGACCTGGGGTTTGAACCGTGGTCTTACGTCTAATAAACCACTACCTACTAGATTACGGTGACTTCAATGAATACTTCTTTATTAAATTATTTAATTATTATCACTTATAAAAACTTTTTCCCTGCTTGCTTGTTGCTTCATGTTATATAATAATTACATTCATCCTCCAAGATTTTATTTGTTTTCTTATGTTTTTATTTAAAAATTTTCTTTTGTACCCACAATTGTTGTTAAAAAAAACAACACGTAAATGAAAAAAGTAATCGGAAAACAACTGTAAAAACACTTTATTTCCCTATTTGTCTAAGTTATAGTAACTTTTACTGTTAGCCATAAGACTAACAACAATAACAAAAGCAACAACAACAACAATCAAAGAAGTAGTAAAAACTCAAACTCAAACAATACACATTAACTGTTTAACTTTTTAAAATTGATACAATTGCAGGTGCAGCCTTTAGACATTTTAACTACAGTTTTAATTTTTTTTTTTGGCTGTTGTATGTGTAACTATTCAAATATGCATATGTGTGTGTGTGTAACATTTTATTTTTGGTCATAACACCAAAATAACACAAAAAACAAACTCTTTATCATTTTGCAAGCCAGCTTTAACAAACGCTACGATGTTCGTGTAAACAAAGCTTAGCTTAGCATTACATATACGCATTTAAAGGCAACAAAAACCCCAAAAAAACTGAATCAAAAAAGAGCCACAAACAAATGAAAATAATAGAAAAATAATACAAATGTTATTGTTAGCCATCATGTTAGTTGCCAATTGTACAAATGTCGCGCATAAACAACACTAACAATAATATAAAGGAGTTGAAATGTGAAGCGTCTTATATGGTTAAAACTTTAAAATTTATCTTTCTTGTGTGTATGAAACTTAAAAGACCAAAAAGACTAACATTTTGCTGGTTGTTGTTGTAGTTTCTTTCTATACAACAAAAATGCCTATTTTGTTAGCATGAAGTTAATTTTCTGTTGAAAATGTTAAAATGATGGCAATTTTCTGTAACATTTGTATGCCTCTGCTTGATTTTATTGTTAGTCAACTAGTTATAGGCCTGATAGTTGTAGGGCAATTTTGTAATTAGTTTTATAAAAAAATGTAATGATAATATTATTATTTGTAATAAACGAAATTAAATTGCATTGTTTAGAAATAAAATCTACACACATTGAGATCAGTTTTGCTAAAAAAAAAAAAAGAAAATGCAAGTTTCTTTCTTAAGTCTTTTGATTTACTCGGCAATGTTCACATGGGTTGGCCCAACTATAAACTATGAAAAGTAAGTTATAATTCAGAAAAAAAGGGAGTTGCTTACGACTAAACGAAGTCACCGTAGTGTAGTGTGTGGGCTTATTAGACATGGCTCAGACATCTCGAAATATGGAAAAAAATATTTCCTTCGGGAACTTCCTCTTAGCAGTCAAAAACTCTGCACGTAAACAAAATTGCCAAGCCAAGTGTCTCAAAAATTTGTTGTTTGTAGTCGCCGTATTCTAGAAGATAGTGTATTGGCTTATTAGACGTGAGGCCTCGGTTCAAACCGCAGGTCAGGCATCACCAACAAAACGAAATTTAAAGAAATATTTCTTCGGCGACTTCCTCTCAGCATATTTCTGTTAAAAACTCTCAAAGTAAATAAAAATTGCCAGGAAAAGTTTCTCAAGAAATCTGTCGTTCGGAATCGACTTTAAACTGTAGTTCCCGCCAGTTTTTTTTAAAATTCAGCATAAAATTCAGATAATTAAAAATCAATTGCTGATTCGGTTTGTATGTGAAGGTATGTTCGTAAGTTCAAACAATCTAGACAATCTACATCGCAAATGGTAGAAATTACTCGTACTAGAGGCCGATTTATAGGGAAGTGTAAGTGCAAATATACGGATCGCAATGTGTTTAGGCGGTATTTATATATTTATCGTAAAAAGATATTGAATTCATAGTAATTGAATACAATTAATTTATCAAATGACCACACAGACATTTTATTAAATCTGTTTTGAATAGAATTGTTTGCAGGGATTTCAGAACCATTTTTCTAATGAAGTGTATTACACTGGTAAAGAAAATAAATCATTTCATAAAAGAAACACAAAATTTCTAAGGCCTTCTATTTAATTACACACACAACAAAACATCAAATCACTTGTCAATATGTATATGATAAATAAAAAAAAGGTAAACCTAAACCAAAATAATTTTTTATAATAAAAAACGTAGCAAATAATTTAATTTTCTTGCAAAAAATCCCTACAAAAAATGCCTTTTTTTTACCAAAATAAAGAATTCTTTTAAAATGTTTTTGTCATTTTTGCTTTGTCATAAAAGAATTTTAAAAGTAAAAATTATAAAAATTACCTGTTGTCTTGAACATTTGCAATAAGTATGTTAGAAATAAAACCTGTTGCTTTTCTTTGCACTCGGCTCTGGTTCATTGTTAAATTGCTATTGAAAATATAAGTTGCCATTGGTTTCCTATTATTGGCTATTGTCATTGTCATTTTTATCTCCATTCTGTTCGTTCGCTTATTGTTTGCTTTTTTGATATCTTTGTTAACGTGTGAATATATACTTTTTTTTGTATTTTGTATTTTGTATGCTTTGCTGAAATTATACAGAATTATAGAATTTCTGAAGTTTTTCCAAAGCATGGGAAAATTCTAAAATTGGAAAATTCCGTTTGCCACCAAAGGCGTGACTGTTCATCAATAATTACCAGAAAAAAAAAGAAATAAAATAAGGAAAATTAATATGAATTAATTAAAAATAAATGAAGTCGTCGTAGTCTAGTAGGTAGTGTTTAGACTTATTAGGCGTGTGGGCATGGTTCAAAATAAAAAATATTTCATAGGCGGCTTTCTCTGAGAGTATTTCTGGCAAAAACTCTAATAGTAAATAAGATAGCATTGAAAAGTTTCTCCAAATTTCTGTAGTTCAGATTCGAATTTAAACTGTAGGTCAATGTATGTCTAGCTTTTCCTGACATGGTCTCTATTTGAGGTCTCCATGTTAATTTACTAACCCATGATATTCTTAGACATTTTAGCTCCATTTTCTGTGATATTGTCATATCAAAGTCGAATATTCTTCCATTTAGAAAGTTTTCTATTTCTTATTGTAGTCTTGCTCGTTTTTTCTAAGGCCTGACATTCACAACCGACTTACAAACTCAAAACCTATTTGAAAAATGTCGAAGAGACCCCCTTTAAATTTGCCTTTTGTCATCAAGACTAGATCGACTGCATATTCTTGGCAGACCAAGCCCGCTTCAGATAGTTCTGCCAGGAGTTCATTCACAAGCAGGCTCCACATTAGTGGTGCAAAAACAGACACCACCCTGCGGCATCAACCAGTTGTGTTGGCCCTTATAATCTTGTTTCCTGCATATGTTTTCACATATGGTCTGATCCCAGTAGCCGCCGTAGTCTAATAGGTAGGGTGTTGGCTTATTAGACATGAGGTTACAGTTCAAACCCCAGGTCAGACATCCCCAACACAAAGAAATATGAAAAATTATTTTATCGGCGACTGCCTGTCAGCAGATTTCTGGCAAAAACTTTGAGAAGAAAATCGAATTGTCATGAAAAATTTTCTCAAAAATCTGTCGATATTAAACAGTACTCATGTATAAAAATTAACATGCACAACATAAGTGGTGCGAGAAGCTAGATCGTAATCCTGACAGAAGGGTCGTAATAACCAATTGTGTATGTATGAAAAACATGCATCTTTTCGTTAATCTTTTTCTTATTATGATAAAATGCAATCAGTTTCAAACAAATAATCACAAATCAAATCACATTTCACATGTAATCTTTATATTCAAGTTTGTGTCTTAAGTCTTTTGATATTTATTTTATGTGCGTTATGTAGGCACTATAAACCTTCTTTTAATTTATTTTTCTCAATAAGTCTACCGTAATATTTTACTTAAAATCTTAAAAAACTACCGTTAATTTTTATTTTTAAAATTAAAAACAAAATTATAACCAATAAAACGAAAAACTAAGAAAATAAACGACAACTTATAATGCAAAACACAACAATGTTTACGTTCTTGCTTAACAGTTTCTGTTTTTTTTTTGTTCGAATTAAAAGAAGGTAAATATAGTTTACACAGAAACCGACTAAAACAACATCTTCAAAAGTTTTTTTTTTTTTATTTTGTTTTTTAATAAAAACACTTGTTACGACACATACACATCTGGTCATTATTATCTGCTGTTTGACAAACTTTTCACAGAATTATGATTGAGATCGCAGGTTAACGCAATAGCATAAACCCACAAAACAAACAACTCCATTGAAATGTAAAGAAATTCATAACAGTTTTTATGATAATAAAGACACACAGTCCAAGCACGAATTAAAAATCTTGAGAAATTAAAGATAATACCAGGAATTGTATGAAATTTTATTTCTCTTGATCTCTGTAATCATTTGTTGAACTTCTTTATTAAATAACGAATGAAACTAACAAGAAGATGTGTAACTTTTTAAAAAGATTTTCAATAGAAGGTAGCAAGTGTTATACAAGCTATAAACAGATAAATGAAATGTATTTAAACCACATATTTTAACGTTTCAGAAACCAAATCAAATGAACATACAATTTATAACGAGGCTTGAATGTCATCATATTTGAGGAATACATACATAAATCTTAAAATTATAATTCCTCTCTCTGTCTCTGCGTTTGGCTACTTACAGTACCTATGTTATTGACTATTATGTATGTTTGTGTTTTGATTATGAGCATTTAGATCTGGATTATGTGTTTGACAGAAATTAAAAACAAAAAACCAACGAAAAACCAAAAATAATACACACATAAAGCGTGAACTGAATTTAACACCAGTATTCTGCTTTACTTTACTTTGCTGTGTTTTGCCTTTTTTATGGTCTTAATGATAACAAGTGCTTTTTCATAACACAGAGGAAGTCATGCGTGTGTGCGCTTGTATCTTCGTTTTCTGAAGAAGAACCAAAAAAAGTCTAAAATTACAGTTTATTAAGAAAATTAAAAACCAAAAAAACAAAGTAATTTGGTATACGAACAGTAGTTTGTTTTTGTCTTTATTTTTTGGTAGTGTGGTACAATTTAATTTTTTAAGAACTTGATTTTTCAGTTAAGATTAGATTATAAGCAGGGATGCCACAGTAAGCACAAAATTCTGTGGGTATATATATGTACATATATACAGAAAAAATACTCTAAAACTCTATTTCTTTGCCCATTCTCTAAGTCATTATGCGCTTCATATGTTCAAATTTAAACAAAACAAAGTGTGTGTGCGATATCATCGAAAATTATTATTCGTTTGAAAGAACTTTTGTTGCCATTGTGTGTGAAACATAACATCGTTCACGTCGTTACCGCCTCAGCTTATGTAGGCAGAACGCTTTCGAAATGTCCAATTTTCCATGAGTATGGCGTATAAATCTGGATAAATTTGGCTGGATGGCAAGGGATATGTTGGCTTCTAGGACCTCTGTGGTTTATGCCCATATAAACATGGTCATAATATGATCATTACAACCCTTTAGTCAGGATTACGATCTAATTTCTCACACCACTTATGTTGTGTGTGTTAATTTTATACATGAGTGACGGGACCTACAGTTTAAAGTCGTCTACGAACAACAGATTTTTGAGAAGCTTTTAATGGCAACTTTATTTAATGCCAGAGTTTTTTTCAGAAATTTGCTGAGACACAGTCGTCGAAGAAATATTTTTTTATATTTCGTTTAGTTGGAAATGTCGGATCTGGGTTTTGAAGGCCTCACGTTTAATAAGCCAACACACTATATACTGGACTATGGCGACTACAATAAATCGCATGTACTTGCAACTTACAAAAATCAAACTAGAAAAAGTCTAAATGAGGCAAATCATACGATCTCGCTGGCGGGTTCAAATGACCTCCACGTGAGATGACCATATTCTTAAATAGCTCTGACAGAACATCCAATATCGCATGTACTATGTACTACTTAGCGCTGTCCTGTTGAAACCACATGTCGTAGGTGTTTAGATCAAAAAAGTTGATAATAATCGACCTATAGTGCTCGCCTTTGACAGTTATGACCTGACCAATGTCGTTTTTAAGGAAATATGGATCAATGATGACGTCAGCCAAAAATCCACACCAAACAGTGACTTTTTCGGGATACGTTAAACGGTCTTGGATCTCAAGTGAATTGGTGTCGACTCAAATCCGACAACTTTATTTGTTCACGTACCCATTCATCCAGAAATAAGCCTCACCGCAGAAGATAAATTTTAGATGAAAATGAGGCTCAGTTGCCAACTCCTGCAGAGCCGAAAAATTTTCTTATTTGCATGCGTTGTTGAATGCTATATCAGTCCATAGCAATATGACCAAACAGACTGAATAAATGACAACTAACTTGATTGCTGAAGCTAGGCAAGAAGGCAGTCATCAACTGTTAAAATTTGAGAGTTTCTATGGGAACACACGATAGCACAATACTTTGCTAACGTTACAGTATTCATCGTTCATAAAGCAATTTTGTCTAATGATGGCATAGTTCACCTTTCATTGGAAGCTTTTGAACTTCCTATCTGTTATTTTAATCAAACCCGTCAATTATGTTTTATGTTTAACCTATTAAAAGTCGGTGAAGATAATATTTCTATAGAAAACACATTTCTACACGTTATAAGCGTACTCAAACCTAGCAGTAGTTGGATTGGTGTTGTTGATTTCATTAGTTCCGAATAACCTATAAATTGTACACAAAACATCCTGTCTGGCGAGCAAGAATTAATTCTTTGAAATTAAATTCGTTCCAATTCCTTACTTAATTGCTCATTACAGGTTTACAATCTAGATTTGCACACCACCTATGTTGTGTGCATTAATTTAATTTATAAGTGCTGGGACCTACGGTTTAACATTGAATCGGAACGACAGATTTGAGAAACTTTTCATGGCAATTTTATTTTATTTTTTAATTTAATTTTTGCCAATTTACGTAAATCAACGTACTGCTAACAATGTTCTCCATACTTGACAACCCTACGACACCATAATAAAAATCCGCCCTAGATAATGAAAATAAAGATATGAAAACAAGAAGATGTCGGTTTTGCTTTGTTTAGGCGCAAGTTAAACCAATTAAATGAAGTTTTTAATTTGTAAAACTTGTTAAATTAAAATCTTCTAACAATAACCATAAACATTTATAAAAAAAACGTACAAATTTATTCTACCTGAAGTTAAAGTTTCCATGGCAAAATCAAGAATATTACGTTACTAAGTATATGACCAACTTAAAGCAAATGATAATGGCAATGACAATGATCATGATAATGACGATAATAATGACGATGATGATGAGAATCATGTGCTTTTTTAGTTTTATTTCTATCTGATGTATTTTGTTATTGTTTGTCTTACATTTGTCATGGGTTATTCGTGCAGCGTGTTACTTTTCATTTGAAATGATGTACACTCTACAGAAGGCTTTTCATATCAAAGCAATCACTAAGCGTATGAGTTTAAATTGAGGGATGCACAAAACAATTCATTTAGTTGACTTACGGTTAACTAGACCATTGAATGAAGCACTGAAAACAGCATAATTACGAAAATAATGGTATACGAAAAGTTTTCATATGCTTCTACTATTTGAAAAAGGTGCAGTTGAAGCATATTGTTTGCCTACCATATCTTATCCTGAATATGACACATCGATTTTAATGTGCGGTAGATGGTTGGTGTGATTCAAAAAAGTGATTTCGGCATTAAGGAGGGAGGCAAAGACTCTTTTCAGACCAAAAGGTTAGTAACAGGTCTTTTGACAGGGCACTGTAAACTCAAATTACACTTGTTCAGAATCGGGATCGTATCGAATTCAACATAGAGTGTCTGCGATAATGAGAATGAATCGTCAGAACATGTTCTGGAAACTGGTGAGAAACTAATGGGCACTGTAAACTCAAAGTGAAGTTGTTCAGAACCGACGGATTGTATTGAATGCAACATGTAGAGTCCGTGATAATCAGTATGAATCATCAGAACATATTCTTGAAACCTATGAGAAACTAATGCATCCGAGGGGGAATACATAACAGGGAGCATAACAGGTGCTTTAAAAGGAGTTGTCCCCCGAATCTGCCACCTTTACGGCCTCATCAATGGATGGGTCAAGGGGGAAGAGCGGAGGCATTGGGGGAATGGATCGGCTTGTTATGTTTCTAGGTGCCTACGGCCTGCTATAGACAGTGTAAGAAAAGGTTGGCTGCTGGGCTTGGATAAGGCCAGTTTAAGGTTAGTTATTGGGTTTATTACAGGACACTGCAAGATTAGGTCGCTGACAAGGTATGCAGGGTATGCTGCGATGAGTTGGAGACTATCGAACACCTCCTCTGTAACTGCCTGGGCCTTAGTAGGTTGGGGTTGAAGACACTTGGCAGCGGCTTCTTTGAGGCTTTGAATTCTGTGTCGAGAGCTGACATCAAGGCTCTCCATATATTCATTATTAGCTTGAGCTGTTTGAGAAGGGCTATAGCTTCGTTAGTGTAGTCTTCCTTGTGTGTTTCTTGGTCTGACAAATTTCCTCCGCTTCCTATTCTCCCTTTTCTACTACCTCTCCTTTTTTCTATCCCCTCTATTTATCTTCTCATCTTAAGGACGTTTCGTACAATGGGTCAACTTGACCTCCAAGTATTGTACTTGTCTCATTTGACAAGTACACGTTCTCTAACCTAAACCTAAACCTAAAAGGAGATGTCCCTATTGAGGGATAGGCTGGGAAACACAGTATAGTTGTATAAGTGCGTGGGTAAGTCAGGTTTCACTATTATAAGACGATTTTGTGTATCCATAGGAACCCCCAAAATAAAGGCAAGTTTAAGATTTAAAAAATGTATTCGAAGCACAGAAAATTGGTAAGACCCAGCGAGGCTAAGTCTTTATGCTTGGTGTAGTGTAACATATTAGACTAACAATTGAGAATCCCATGACTCAGTCACCCATAATCTGGGTGCATTACCAGCTGGACTACTCTAAGACTTCTTAGAGTAGCTAACAGAACAGTCGTTTAATATCGAATTTTATGTTGAAATCCGTTTATGCTTTTTGCTGTATCATTTGAATGAGCGGTTCATGTCAATGTTACTGTTTGCTTTTGGTCTGCTCTTTTATTGTCACTGGCAGTGCTTTTTTTGTTTTTTGTTTTAGTTTTTTAGTTCAATTGGTTTTTTTCTTTTTTAACGTAAATTTTGTTTCATTTAAAGTTTTCTATGTTTCTGCTTCAATTGTTGAAACTTGTTACATGTTTTTCTTGATTTCGTTTGCTTTGTTACACTTTTCAAAAAGTCCGTCCGTCCGTCTCTAACAACTTGTCTGTTTAAAACTTTCATGGTGTTTAATGTCAAGTATTTTGTGTGTTTTGTCTTCTTCTGCTGCTGATACTTCTTGAAGGTAAATTGCCTTTGGGACACATTTTTTCGTTTTTTTCTAAGAAATCACGAAGGTGCCATACAACAAACACGCTTTGACCTGCATTTTTATGTCAACAGTTAAAACTTATTAATCATTAATTTCTTATTGTCGGTTGGTTGGCCATAACAAAATAATGTTTTAATGTTTTGTTTATTCTAAACAGGCATCATTTGTGAGCAACTCATGCCTTCAAATTGATTAAATTTTCCAAAGAAGCCAATCGCAATCGACATTGAATTTATCGGTAATCCGTAACATCTAAAGCGGTTGTTTCTGTGATAACAGGAAGATGCCTGAATAAAGACTATGGGCACACGTTTTTAAAAATGCAATGAGTTGAGTCCTTATACATGCTGCTGGAAATAATTCGATTCAACGATAGGTTGTTTCATAGCAAGTGTGAAAAATGTATTATTTCAACAGACAGGCAAGGTAAAGAACTTCAATGTAAGTATGGCTAAATGCCAGAATAAGAAATTGAATTTATGAAAATGAAATTTTATAAAGGGCTGACCAACCATTCATTTGACATTATTTAATGAGAAATAAATTTTCGTTGCTTTTTGATCAAAATTGAAAATATTTTTGAATCTAAACTTTATAAAACATAGTAATCGTATAAGTATATTCTTTGTTTACTTCTACTAGAAGCTTTACGTTGAGAAGCTAGGTCGTAATCCTGACTAAAGGGTTGTAATGATCAGTTATGTATATATGTAGATTAGAGCGACTCAAGTTGTATGGAAGCGAAATTCGTGCAAAGTGTACCCCCCTCAAAATGAACATTGATATTTTTTATGATGACATTTAAAATATTTCGGCTCCAGCTTTGACCTCTCGTGAGCTAGACCATTTTGAAAAAGGGTCTGTTTTTGAATGTTTTGTTAATTTGTGAATCTGTTTCCTTACCAACATATACAATATGGGCATCAGAAGAAAGGATTTTCTGTAAAAAATAACGGTTTTTGAAATTTTTGTTCGCGGTTGGTTGTAATAATAATGCCAAATTAACATATTTTAATCTTCAGTCGATTTAATTAAATACGCGAACTAGCGCGAATTTCAAAAAAAAACTGAGACCCGTATTTAATTAAATCTACTAAAGATTAAAATACTCGTATGTTAACTTGGCATTATTCAATCAAAAACCGTTTTTTTACAGAATATCCTTAAAAAAGGACATGGATGATCGTCCTTAGGCAAATTGTATACAGTTGGACGCGCCTTAAAAAACCTTTCTTATGATGCCCATATTGTATATGTTGGTGAGGAACCAGATTCTCAAATTAACAACACATGCAAAAATAGACCCTTTTTCAAAATGGTCAAAGATGGAGCCGAAATATTTTAAATGTCATCTTAAAATAGTCCAAAGCTAATTTTTAGGAGTGTACATCGAGCACTTTTTTCGGTCAGTCGCTCTAATGTAGATATGGAGAAGCTTTACATATGAGATAAAATGGCTTAAGGGAGGGTAGATCGCATAGCGATCTAAAAAGTATGGATTTATCTTTTTCATAGTGAAACAAAAGTTAAATGTCTGAAACATCTGTGCCATAGAGCTACAAGATATTGGGAGAAACATCCACTTACTTGCCCTACTTACCTTCACTATTATATTTAGGATTCAATACATGTATATTCATAGTATAACTTTAAATTCGCTCATTTTTATTGGAAAAAAATTTTTGAAAGGACATTCAAAGTAATGTCCATGAGAGGCTATGACTTTCTGCATCTTTTTGGCAATTACTGGATTCTGTCCCAAAATTAGTGCTGTTTTTTAGGCCAGAAATATAGTCAGAAGGAGCAAGGTCTAGTCTGAAACTTCCAACCACCATATATTAAATTGATATTGCCTGACGCCGCAATATTCGGCCGAGTGTTGACATGATGTCTGTACAATTCTAACACGATAGTCTGACTCAGTTTTTGCAACTCATAATGGATCACACCCTTCTGATCCCCTAAAATATAGAGCAATGGGTATACTGCTTGGCCGTAGATTTTCCTCATTGCCTGCAACTTTGTGCTTGAGGCTAGTGTTAATTTTTGTGGCACCAAATTTTCTTGCTTTTGAATGAATCCTGCTGCTTTTTAATGACGCATAATGAAGTGCGCAAGGTTTTTTAAGCTTGATACGAAACTTGACCCAGTAACATTTCCATTTTATGGTATTTAAACTTATTTGGCTGTCCCAAATGCTCTTTGTGTTTGATGTCAAAGTCACCATTTTTGAGACCGGGAAACCAATTGATAGATTGTGTTTTTGATTGAGCGTTCTTATCGTATAATTTCACAAGCAAACGATCATCTGTGGCTTAACAAAACTTCCCATAAATGCTGTATTTCAGGCAGTTTGAAAGAAGAACTCTGAGAGTAAATAAAATATCCATGAAAAAGTTGCTCAAAATCTGTCTTTCGGAGTGGACTTTAAACTGTAGATCCCGCCACTCATGTATAAAATAACCACACACAACATCAGTGATGTGTGAAGCTAGGTCGTAATCCTAACTGAAGTGTTGTAATGACCATATAAGTATGTAAGGTTCTCATTGCTCTTGTTGTACCCAAACGCGATACGTAACTTCAATTGAATGTTTTCAGATTCATCCTGCCTGATTAGACAATTGCCCCTGTCCTAACATCATGATGATTTTTCTGCATGTCATTATGGCATGTCTGGCTTTTCCAGAAATGGTCTTTATTTGGGGTCTCCATGTTAATTTACTAACTCATTGTATTCTTAAATATTTTAGCTCCCTTTTCTTTTGTCAAATCGCAGTCGAATATTCTTCCATTTAGAAAGTTTTCTATTTTTTCTGACATTCACGACAGCCTTATAAACTCAAAACCTATTTGAAAAAAGTCGAAGAGAGCCCCTTTAAATTTGCCTTTAGTCATCATGACTATATCGACTGCATATCCTTGGCAGACGATGGCCGCTTCAGATAGTTTTGTCAGGAGTTCATCCACAACCAGGCTCCACATTAGTGGTGAAAAGACAGACTCCATCCTGCGGCAACAACCAGTTGTCTTGATCCTTATTATCTCGTTTTCTACATATGTTTTCGCATATGGTCTGAACAAGTAGCCGACGTAGTCTAGTAGGTAGTGTATTGGCTTATTAGACATGAGACCACGGTCCAAACCCCAGGTCAGACATCTCCAACAAAAAGAATATTTCATCAGCGACTGCCTCTCAGCAGATTTCTGGCAAAAACTCTGAGAGTAATATGAAATTGCCACGAAAACTTTCCAGAAAAAATCTGTAGTTCGCCACTCATATATAAAAATTAACACAAAATAAGTGGTGTGAGAAGCTAGGTCGTAAACATGACAGAAGGATTGTAATGACCAATTATGGATGTATGTATCTAAGTTTATCGGCTAGTAGGTTAAAGACAATTTTTTTTTTTTTTAGAAAAATTTTCCTTTTCGTTTCGTTATCTCTGTGTGTGCAGTCGTCATTAACTAACCATTCAAATTATTTTTTGAATTATTTTCTTTTACCATATAAAAGAGTAGAATAAAGAAACTTTAAGTCGATTGAATAACATTTTATTTAAAATAGTTTAAAATCTATTTGCAACATTAAAAACTAATAAATCCTTTAGTGTCACATTTAAAATGTTTTTCTTACATTTTCAACAAATTGCCTTTTAAGCTTTCAGCATTTTTTTGGTTTTTTTTCAGAATTTATGCTCTAAGCCGTACTATTAATTTTCGTTTCACCCCAAACATTTTGTCGGGCCTTCTCTCGTACCACATATTTTATTTATTTTTTTGATGGTAAATTAAGTAATTTCCGTGGTAATTTCTTAGGTAATAACTATTTTCTTTGCAAAATGCAACTCAAAAAACACTTTTAAAATCAAAACGGCATGTGCAGCATGTTTTTATGTTTCGCTTGTTTGTTTTTTTTTTTGTTTTTATTTTTTTGTGCTTTATTGATTGAGCCGTGCAACATGTAGATGAAAAATTTTTCCAGCAATAAAGTGAACAAATGGTAGACATGCCATACATTAATTTGTATTTCTGATCTACAAGAGAAGAAAATAAAAAAAAAAAGAATTTAAAAAAAGGAGATTTTTTGTTTCGTTCATCGTGCAAAGTAAGTTATCAACTAAATAAACGTTTAGAAGCGGGAAATTTGCATTTTAATTGAATATGCTGCAGTGCATATGAAAATCAAAGAAAAAAACAACAAAAAAAAGGAAATCAGCAAACCAAATTGTTTATACCTTTTTCTGTCTGTCCGTCCGCATATCTGAATCTGTCTATAACCATATGTGGCAAAATATATTAAGCTGTTAATGTGTTTATGCAAGTGATTTAAAGAAAAAAAAAGTAACTTAAAGAGTTTTTTTTTTGTTTTGTTTTTTTTTCTCAATATTTCAATTTATTTGTGTAGAGATTTGAAAATAATTTATGCAAAATAATGCATAATGAACTTTTTATTTTCTATATTTTTTTTTGCTGTTTGATTTATTCATTGATGAATAAGTCTAAGAGAGAGAGAGAGAGAGAGAGAGAGAGAGAGAGTAAGAGCAATAGAAAAAAAGCAATTATTGAGTTGTTTATACAATAAGAAAAACTGATTTCCTTAATTTTCAGCAGTAGGTGGTGTCAATGCTGCTCGCAGTTGATGAATTTTATAAAAAAAAAACTTAGTCATAGAAAAGTGAAAATAATTATTCATTAGTTTTTATTTCATTTCTGTAGCCCTTTCCAAATCACTGAGATCTTTTTAGTTTTTATTGCTGATATGAGACAAAGCAAATGATTGCAATCCATTTTTTCTTTGAAAAAATTTAAGGCTTTAGTTAGCACTCAAATCTCATTTGAAATTTCATTACTGATGGGCTGGCCCGTACGAGTATGTAGTTCCCAATCTCCAAAATGTTACAGGACAATGTTACAGGGCAATTGTCTCAGTGAAATTTGTATGTTTTCCACTCGTTTTACATGGAGGTTCAATCCCATCGTCAGTAGAAAGGTACGAAAAATATTGCCAGAAAAAAATCCTTAAATCTCATCGCCATCGCACAATAGCAATTCTCATAGGCCACTATCCTCTTGGTAGGCATTCCGTCAAATGACTCCTGTGGGATCTGTGGGTCTGAAGAGTCGTTGGAGACTGTCTTTCACCTAATATGCCAGTGTCTTGCTTTTGCCATAAAAAAACGGAGGTTTTTGAGCTCTCACTTCTTTCTTTCCTTAACTGAGCTCTCTAATATCAGGATTGCTGCAATAACAAGATTTATTTTGGACTCAGGTTGGTTTCCTCCAGGCAGTCTTTGATCTCCGGCAGGCCTCTAAGTGCACGACTAAGTGGCCTCTTCCTTCAAGAAGGGTCCGCATTAACGAAGAGTGAAAATGCACATAAGAGAACAACGTTGCTTTGAGTTAATATTTAACTTATGAAGAATTCTAAGAAACTCGGCGTTAAGGCTGTTTTCTGCGGTGATACGTTTTTTGTCTCCTGTACACAGAGATAATTCGTCAATAATTTCAGCACTGAAAGACAACAGTATAGCTGTCATTGGTGAGATGTCGGCCGAAATGATGAGATTGGTGCTTACCAATGGATAGCTTAGGATGTAGCTGCGAACAAGATTTCCATGAAATAATCTCTAGAAAGTAAGCGACAGGCATTCATTTATTGCCTCATTCCTACTTACTTACTTTATTGGTCATTACAGTCCTTTAGTCAGGTTTACAACCTAGTTGCTCACACTACTCATGTCGTTATGATATCCATAAGTGACGGGACCTACTGTTTAATGTAGACAGTGTACGATAGATTTTCGAGAAACTTTTTATGACAATTTTATTTTACTCCGTGAGATTTTGCCGAAAGGAAGACGCCGAAAGAAATATTTTTTTTTACTGTTTCGTTTTACTCGAGATGTCTAAGCCACGGGCTCTCGCGTATTAAACACACTACACTTAGGAAGTTTTCAGTGCTTTTTTATCAATTTTCAAAACCCGAACATTAAAAATCACCCGTTAGACCCGTTATCTATATATCAAACGAATTTCCAAATTCAAATTCCGTTGGCGTCAGTTTATATAGTTCCGGCAGCTATAACTCCCTTTTGAAGTGATTCAATTTTGCTGAGATTGAGCAACAAAGGTTAAGTTAAATCGGGGCCCATATTTTTTTTAATTGTCTACATTTCTTTGCCGCCATTTTTCAACTTACCTTATGATGTGATTCTTATTCAAATTACCCCTTGCAAGACAGGATCTGTTGATAAATGTTGTTCAACCAAAAATCTTTCGTCTCACGATTCCAATTGCGAGATAAGGACAGAGCAGATGTTATGTTGCCTACTCTTTTGCCACGTCATTACAGGTTCTGCAAATGTTGTTATGACTTATATTTGGGTAGGAAAAGTAGCGAAGATGAAAGTTCGATTTTTTGATTCATTCTTTCATTCATTATCATGTGTTAATTTCTTACTTTCTGGTTTTTACACTTTTTGGTTTCGTTTCCCTTCCTTTTTTGTGTCTTTCTAAAAATATTTCAAATATTTTAGTTTCTCTGCAGGTTTCCTTTCCCATTGCAATAAATTTCTCACTAAACTTGTTGTTAAGGATAAGGATAAATTCTAATTGGCATTGTGTATCAATCATACCAGAATGTAGGGTAAACATTCACTTACACGATCAGTTGATAAATCACGATTTTCACGATTGACTTTCAATGCAATTACATTATGCATCCGCTGTTTGTTTTTTGTTTGTTTATAAATCAAAAATAATTATAAATACGCTAACAATTATTGCTTTCATATAAAGAAGGCATCATCAAATGCATCATCACACAACACCATCACACCATCATCATCTTTACAATATTATTGTCATCCAAAAGCAATTTATTGTTTATGAAATTCCCTTTTCCATAGCAAACATCCTCCATCGTATGTGTTACAAATGCTTGCCTTAAAAATCAAATAAAAAGGGAGATTTTCTAAATTGGAAATATTTATTTTGGTTTCCTTGTATTGCAGTATTATAAGTCTCATCGGTGCATCTAGTGTAGGCAGCAGTATTTTATTTTTAATTTTTTTTTCGTTTGAACAAAAACCACCTTAACACCATAAAAACTAAAGTGCTGACATCTTGCTTTCATTTTCAAAAAAAAAAAACATTTTTTTTTGTTACTTTCTCATCAGAAGTCCCATATGAAAATTCCTGTCTGCCATACTGAAAATTTGTTGGATTTTTTTCTTTTCCCACTTCCCAGGATTGTCACCTTTCTTTACTGACATCCAATGTCTCTGCATCATGTGTTTGTTCACTTTGAGTCTTTCTAATAAGTTATGATTTTAGTTTTTGTGGTTTATGATAATTGGAAACATAAAAAGAATGGAATTTCTTTGCCTTGTTTTTAATTTCTTTTTTTTTTAATTTTAAAGAAAAATTCAAAGATTTTCTCATAAGAAATTTAATCTACTAGGACAGGAACTAAAGACACTGATTTTTAGAAATCCAAGGGGAAATAGTTGTGTACATATAGTTCAAAGAGAATCAAGCCATTTTTATTGGAAGTAAATGCTTTGCTGCTGTAACTTTTTGGAAGACCATGTCATTCAGAATATTATTCATCAATGGCTCAATTTTTTTCCCATCATTTTGGCAACTTTCTAAAACACTGCTCGTATTTTAAAGCCACGACTGAATCGACCCAATATTTGACGTTACCTGACATGAGAAGTATCCCAGTGAAAGCATTTTACATCCCTAGAAACAAATGGAGCCCGCTGTAGGCTATGCGTATGGTGAGGTAAAACTTCTCATCCACTGTTTTCCAAATACATAGTTTGTGAACAGCGCATCATTATACGTTCAAGTGTTATCATGATAAAACATTACGGTCTCCTGTCTGGTTGCATATTAAACGCGTTCTTCCTACAGGTTGTTGTGTATACAGTTCTCTCATAATGGAACACACTCTTATAATGTCACCAAACATAGGGCATTTAGTCGCTGTAGTCTAATAGACTTACTAGACATGAGACCACAGTTTAAACGCCAGGTCCAACATCAAAAGAAATTTAAAAAAAAATATTTCTTCGGCGACTGCATTCAGCAGATTTCTAGCAAAAACTCTGAGAGTAAATACAATTGCTATGTAATATTTCTTTAAAATCTGTCTTTCGGAGTGGACTTTAAACAGTAGGTTCCATCACTCATGTATAGAATGAACACTCGCAACATAAGTGATGTGAGGCCGTAATCCTGACTGAAGAGCTGTAATGACCAATATGTATGTATGAATGTATACGGCATTTTGCCCATCCTTTACAAGAGATATCGTGCGTTAGGATTCCATTTTTTTTGCTGGCGATAATTCGATGCAATGACGATTTTTAATCGGTCAACCTCCTTGCTATTGAATGAATCCTGGCTCTTTAAAACACTTTGAAGTTGCTGCTTGGGTAGTGCCTAACAGTTGTACAAGCAGTAAATGCTTTGAACATAGCGCTGGAATCCAATTAAAACGGAAATCGTTGTACTGACCGAATTTCCATCACATAGATGAACTAAATGTAGAGCATGTGCTTGGGACCTCGAAGCAATGAAATATTTTCTCAGTTTCTGGAGGCATGAAATTTAAATATGTTACGGAAGACACTTTACCGGTGTGGATTGAAAAATGTAAGGAATGACTTAACTATGTCCCTAAAATAAATGGAACGTTTCGTTTAGATGATGGTTGCCTCAGTTCAACCTACCTATCTACTTGGCTATTACAATTCAAATAATGGTAGAGTGGTTTCCATTTAATTCAACAAAAGCGAGGGAAAGTTAGCGTCTGGGCAAACAAAACTTGAAAGATCTACACGAGTCATTCTCGTACTATTTCTTCAGTCCTTGGAGTAAATTCGCTTCAGGGGATACCTCCACAGTGTAGCGAAAAAATATCAGAAGTTCATATCCTTTTTATATAGTAGCCATCACAGTAGATTCAATCTCAAAGATAAGTGGGAAAATTTCTATTCATCTTGTAACTAAGAGGACCAATGTACATACATATATACATACTTAATTGGTCATTACATCCCTTCAGCGAGGATTACGACCTAGTTTCTTACACCACTTATGTTGTGTGTGTTAATTTTATACATGAATGGCGGGACCTACAATTTAAAGTCGACTCCGAACGACAGTTTTTTTACGAAACTTTTCATAGCAATTTTATTTACTCTCCTAGTTTTTGCCGGAAATCTGTTGAGAGGATGTCGCCGAAGAAATATTCTTTAATATTTTGTTATGTTGGAGATGTCTGATGTGGGGTTTGAACCAAAGCCTCATGTTTAATAAGCGCCAACGCACTACCTAATAGACTACAGCGACTTAAGAGGACCAATGTATATCTCACTTTTACTCTGTAGAGTTGAAGAGTTTTCTAAATCCATCCTTTAGCTGTTTTGATTTCGGCGAGAAATAAAATTAATGGTTTCCTCAGTCTATTTCAGGAATCATAACAGCTTAAGCCAGTACACCAACTGCACCATTTGCAACCATAACTGTTTCTGTTTTCTAGTTTCATTATAACTGTTTCCGTTATCTGCTAGTAATTGAACATTTGCATTGGTGTGTATTCATGCGCTATACAATAATGAATTACATTGCTAATCCACCATGAGCAAATGGGTCAAATGTCAAGTGGCCATAATGTATACGAATAAAAAAAAATTAATAAAAAGTACTACAGAAAAGAGAAAATGAAATGACTTTACTAGGCTAAGAAGAAAATTTAAACCCACAACTATTGGCCACTGTACCGTTATTTACACACACATATGTGTACATATATAGAGCAATGCCTACATAAATTTCTGTTAATACAATTACAATATACTACAAATAGGTATACATACATATGTATGTCCATATGAATGTGTGCGAAAGTATGTGTAAGGTAAAGTAAAGTAATAAATGACAAATAAAGTGGACAATAACTACGTATGTTAAGCAAAACTAAAATGCGTGCTTCGTTGGAGTTGACATATGGTCGTAATTTGCAATCAAGCTAAAAGATGACAAGAGAAATGTACAAACGAACAATTGACACATAGCACGAGATCACACACAGCACACACTTGTAAACTATACTCTTAAGCCTGAATTTGCACTATTTTGTTAACAAGTATTCGTATGCGTTTTAAAAGAGTTGTTTGTAAGAGCGCAATCCGAGTTAAAAGTGTTTCAGACACTTTAGTGTAGAGGAGGACCTGTTACTCATTGTACACCAAAAAAGGAGTTATAAAGTCTGAAATAATAAGAAAGAATGCATGTAGTAAACCCTTAAAATTTTCTTTACGATTGTACAAGTTTATGCGACATAAAACAAAATGATCATAAACAATCTCGAAATCTCCTGGTAAATGTGAAATATGGACAGACAGACGGATGGACTGGCTGTCGTACAATAATAAAATAATTTCGCCAAAATCTTTTTTAGACAGTTAACGAGGAAAATGAAATGTAGCAAGTAAAAGTTTAAACAAATAGTAGGGGAATATTCATCAGTTGAAATTCACCTACGAGCTTTCAGAGTTTTTTAGTGCATTGGGTTAAGACAACTTATCGTGCGCTTCTCATATATTAAATTCACCATAATCTTGCCATCGAGAGAGCTATTCGCAGTGTGGTAGATAAATTGGAGTACACTGATTGAGTAAATGATCAAACAAAATCCGAATGGCGACAAAACGCAAGATCTGCCAAAAACTTAGCTTCTTCCCACGAGAGCTGCAGGACAATCCAAAACAAGCGCACATAAGAACTCGGCCTTTTGCAGACCACCATTTTCCAGATTTTGAGACGTGACTTGAACCTTTGGCCGTACAAAATGCAACTGACCCAGGGACTGAAGGTAAACGACTACAGACAACAACGTGTGCTCGCTGGAGTAGTTGGCAACTGACCCTAATTCTCTTTCAAAACTCATCTTCAGCGATTAGGCCTATTTCTGAATGGATGGGTATGTGAACGAACATAATTATTGAGTTACCAATTCACATGAGATCGAAAATAGCCCAATGCTTCCCGAAAATGTAACTGTTTGGTGTGGATTTGAGCTGGAAACTTCATTTGTCTTTGCGAACGATATTGATCTAGCCGTCACTGTCAACGAGGAGTACTGTATGTCGATGATAGCCAACTTATTTGATTTATTTGGATGATTTGGTTTTAACAATATCATGGCTGCGTGCCGCACAGCTTACGAGTATGCCGCATATGATATTCAGCACGACCAATTTTAGGACGTTGTCATCTTAATTGGAGGTGATGTAAGCTGGCCGCCGAGAGCGTGTGATGGAAGCCCGTTTGATTTTTCCTTGTGGGGTTTTCTTAAGTTGGTGTTTCATAGAATCAAATCGAATATTCCTCTGTAACACATGAGCTATAAGTAACTAACACCAGCGAGAACAATAGAATGAATTTTTTCAATCAAGATTTCTACTGTAACGTACGATTTACGTGCTGATCTTCCATATGATGAATACTATCCCCTGTCCCTAAACCTATTGTAGCTGATTTCTATATTCATTACAACTGCATTCTATTACGTACGTACTCTTTTGTCATAACTTGCCCCTTTAACAGACCTGTAGAGTTAGTAAGTAGTGTGTATGGGGATGTAAGAGTACATTTTTATTATTTAAATCCACTTGTGACGAAATAAAACATGATTTTCTATGTCGCCCATAATGAAAATATATGGCATGTTAATGCCACAATTTATTTATCACCTTAAATGAATGTTACACGTTCATGATTGCCTGTAATGGCAATTCAAAAATCCATTCGAATGACTACAGATTGCAAACATAATGAAAAGAAAAGCCATTCAGTTTTAACAACAAATATTTTTTATTATAATAAGGATGGCATGCATGCATGCATGTGTTAATGAAATTGTTGGTTGGAAGTATTCTTTCTTTCGTTTCTGTTTTGTTTCCTCTTTTATGTAGAATAATGAACCTGTAGAAATAATATGGTTAAGTAAAGATAGAATGTGATAAGATAACGATTAAATGTAAGGCCAACAACTGTTGTTGACGAGAGTTTCTAGTGATAATGCTTAGTAGGTAGGCTTATGAGGCTTAGTTCGTTACAGGCAAATGTAAAGCATTAACGTAGAGGTTAAAGGTTTTGACTACAAAACCAAGCAATCCACATTAGAATCCGACAGAAGTCGAAAAAATATTGAAATGAATAGATTGAAATACACCTAAAAATGATAAATCAGTAAAACCTCTACAATAAAAAGAGTCTTAGGAAAAGTCAGGCAATGAGACCTCTCGGGTAAGGAATAGGACTCATAGTCATACGATTGCAGATTAACATATGCAGATTTGGTTGGTCATTACAGTCCTTTGGTCAGAATTAACTATGATACGTGTTTTAGTATTGAGTTCAAACGATGGACTTGTTGACAAAAGACTACTAAAGCAAAATCAAGATATATTTACCGCATTTCAAATTTCCTAGATGTCAGAGTTTAGACTGGAATTTTAAGCTCCCGTCTAGTAAGCCAACAATCTGATCACTAGACTACAGAGACTTATTTAAAGTTAAATCCTTCTGTTAAATCTTTCTGTTCAGTAGGATCTTTATTAAGCGTTTCCTCTCCTCCACAACTTCTCTAAGTAGAGTGCAAACAATTTTCTATGGCTCCAGGGCATAAATCAGGTTGAATTTGACCGATGACATGGGTTATATTAGCTTTGAGAACCGCTATGGTTTAAGACTTGTGTGCAAACACCTGCGACTAAAGAAAACTGCACAAGAAAAAGTCTAACACAGTAACACGATCTCGTCAGATAGTTCACATTAACTCCAAAATATGACCATGCCCTCAAATCTCTCGTACATAATGGAAGTTGGTAATCATCGACTTATTGGCCTGGCCAATGTTTTTCTCAACTCAATTCGCCAATTCAAAATTCTCGCCAAATATTGACTTTTTTGGAATACATTTATAACTCTTCGGTCTCATGTGGATTGGTATCGTCCCAATATTCGACAATTTTTTGTGTTTACGTATCCATTCATACAGAAATCGGCCACATATGCCTGAAGATGATTTTTTCAATGAAAATTACTGTCTCTTGACAGTAATTGAGCTTCAGAGCGCATTCAGCGAACAGACGTCGTTGTCTGTAGTCGTTTAACTTCAGTTCATGGTGCCTTGGCAAAACATGCTGAATTAATTTTGGCTTATTAAACGTGAGACCACGGTTCAAACCCCAATTTAGACAGCTCCAACAAAATGAATTATGAAAAAATGTTTCTTCTCAGCAGATTTCCGGCAAAAGTTCTGGGAGTAAATAAAATTGCCATGAAAAGTTTCCCAAAAATCTGTCGTTCCGAGCCAACTTCATATACTTCATTCATATATAAAATTAGCATACACAACATACATAAGTGGTGTAAGAAACTAGGGCGAAATCCTGACTGAAGGCTTGTATGTAATTTGACTGATGTAGACTGAAGGTGATGGCCGATGGCCGATGTCAAAGGTCGGAATGCCCTGTTGGAAGACTCGTTATTTTTCTTTTTCCTGTCCATCGCATCTAATTTTTCATAATCCAACATAAGACACTGCATGATAAGGTGCCGTTTCCTGGGCGTTGGGAAAAAAGTTCTTATTGGCACAAAATTTGACACCCAATTGGTTTAGGGTAGTGGCCTATTTAATGAATGTTTGCAAAGAAATCATTTGTTCATCTGTTTCAATACAAGTGCAATTGCACACTCTTTACCGTTCAAACCCATGTTGGAAACCAAAAGCATTCTTCATATAAAATTCAAATGAGATTTAAGTTGATCTCATTAAATTCAATAAATCCATACAAAAACGTAACAGAATCACTTTAAAATAAAATAAAATAATAATAATAATAATAATAATGAGAATAAGAATAATAATAAAAACAAAATAGCAGCAACAAAAAGAAAAACAAAAAAGTTATACAAATGAAAAGGCAATCATGATGCAGCGTTTGAGAGGCAATTATGATTAAATTGGCAAATAGTTCACATGCTACCAAATACGGTTGAAGCGAATACTGTAAAGCAGAACCACCGCAATCAATTGCTTTTGCTTAAACGTACGTACGTCGTCCATTTATTTGCCACAGCAACTGGTGATCTCCTCGAAACCAAACGCCAACGACAACGACGACAACCAGAACATAAGCATTTAAACGTATTCCATTGGTATCTGAAATGTTGTGTAAAGAAATTCCTTAAGTTAAATCATGGTGATGGATGGATAGATTGTCGTTGTTGTAGAGACTTTTTAGAATAAATATCCATGGTATTGGTGTGGTGGTGGGTCCAATAGTGGGACACAAAGCACAAAAAACGCTTTAAAAAGCAAATCTTGTCAATTTAATGTATGGCCGTGTGTGTGTGTTACGCTTGAGTGTAGTTTCAATTAAACTCAATTTGTTTGTTTGCCGCTTGAAAAGGCACATGATCTTCTAAAACTAAAAAAATTTGTAGAAAAAAAAGTAACGCGGGTCTTAAGAAATACTTGTAGTCTTGAAAAATAAAAATAAAAAAAAAACATAACAAAAAAAATTGTAAATAAACTTGGCAACATTACCGTGTGTTGTTTTTCACATGACGCATATGAAAAACGCGTTTTTTCTTGTCCAGATTTTCTTTTGCCAACGGTCTCCACTTACAATTGATGCTCATTGATCGAAATTGTAATGGACATAAATAAAACAAGATCAATCAATTGATTTATTTTGACATGTTGCAACAAAAACTCAAACATCAAACAACAAACAAAACAACTTAAACAACAAAAAGAAAAAAGAAAAAAGGGAGAAAAAAATATCAAGAAACTTGTAACCAAAGAACGGTTATATCAAGGAATTAAATCTTGTAGGCGAAGATATTTTGGCCTAGGATTTCTGAATTTTATTTTTCTTACTGCCAAAAAAGTCTGCAATCCTCACGCTAAAATTCGAAACAAAATAAATTTTGTTACCGGGTTTTACTGCTCAATCGTTGAGAACCAAACGGGCTTAATAAATTTGATCATGAGATATTGAGAAATATAGAATCTCCGAATTTGATGACGAGAGCCAAAAACAGCAATATGATGTGAAAGATATTCTCTTGCTCCTCAGACTCACATGCATACATACATAACATAAGGGGTGAATTTTTAAGAGCTATAGGAAAATTTTTTAAAAAAAAACACATAAAATTCAGAAAAAAGCATGAAATCTTTATTTGAATCGATAGTACGGTCCATATAATTTAATGTTTGAAGATTATTTCATGCAAATGTTGACCGCGACTGCGCCTCAAATGGTCCATCCGCTTAGTGCATTTTTGGCATACTCTTTCCAACATTTCGGCCGGTATCTCACGAATAAATGCTTCATTGTTGTCTTCCAATGCGTCAATTGAAGCGGGCTTGTCTGTATAGACATGAGCTTTAACATAGCCCCACAAAAAATAGTCTAAAGGCGTTAAAACGAACGATCTAGGCTGCCAATTGACCGGTCCCGGACGTGAAATAAAATGTTCACCGAACTCGCCTCTCAATAAGTCCATTGTTACGCGTGCTGTGTGGCATGTGGCACTGTCTTGTTGAAACCACATGTCATGCAAGTCAAGCTCTTGCATTTTGGGCAAAAAGAAAGCGCTCACCATTTACAGTTACGTTACGATTCGCAGCATCTTTGAAGAAGTACGGTCCAATGATGAAAAATTCAATGATTTGCAAGTATTGATCGTTTGTAAGACGATTCATGGTTGAATTATAGACCAAACTGAAGATGTTTGACAGTGAAACAAAACACGAAAAGTTTGTGAGCTGTTTAAACCAGTGTTGCCAAAAAGATAATAGCTAAAAAATCACCCTTTATTTGGCCATTACAACCCTTTAGTCAGGACTACGACCTAGTTTCTCACACCACTCATGTCGTGTGTGTTAATTTTATACATGAGCGTCGGGACCTACAGTTTAAAGTCGATTTCGAATGACAAATTCATTTATTCTCAAAGTTTTTGCCAGAAATCTGATGAGAGGAAGTCGCCGAAGAAAATTTTTTTTTTCATATTTTTTTCATATTTCAAACCCCTGGTCAGGGTTTGAAACTGGATCTCACGTCTAATAAGCCGACACACTACCTACTAGACTATGATGTCTTTAGACCCACAGCTTCTTCAAATATACCGGCATGCATTCTAATAAGGCAATGGTCTGTGAGAGCCGTAACTATAGAATGGATGACCATACAATTTAGGAAAAATAGCATTCAGTTCTCCTTTCATTCATATTAGTCCAGCACAGTCTAGCGATATTGCACGTACACTTCTGCTGAATTTCCCTATAAAACGATTGCTGTTTAGCGCTGAAATATATTGGAAATTTTGAATTCTTTGCTAGCTGTGTTGACCAGTAAAGCAAATCCTCGAACAAGGAATGACGTTGAGTTGACGTTCATTAGGGTTTTAATTGCAACCTAATTGCCCGGTGAAATTGGGAGATTTTCAGGGAACATCTCACGACCATAAAATAATTGCGCCGATGTAATCATGGCCATAATTCCCGCCTGAAAAACATTACAGTGCACATTGATCATACAGCCCACTTTTAACTCTCTACTGAGAACTTACGAATCATCAAACCAGAAGTACCCAATTGGAATCCAAAAAACAAGTGTCTTATCGAGAAAATTATAAGGAACCACGTGGTCAACCGGAATAAGTTCGAATTCAATTTGGGCCAGGATTTGACTGCATTTAGCTTCACTACCAGCTGAGTCCTCTGCATTAATATAAGGACAGAAGGCAACCAATTGTGTGCAACAAAAAAATATTAGTTGGAGTTGAACAGAGTGGCACACTCTCTCTATTGGTCCGCAGTGATTTACCTCTTGGTCACAGCCTGTTTAGGGATCTAATGTGCCATGGGCGCTGGCTTTACACTCTCAGTTATGTTATTTCTCCATTAGAGTTTGGAGTCCAAATTAATCTCCAGGCAATTTACCTTTTTGGATAAAGATAGTTAAACCCTATTACGGATCGGTAAATAAACTGCTTTAGGCTTTAAAAATTGTGCGAATGGCATTTAGATACTTACGATGTACTTTCTTCCCTCACAGGCCCGAAAAAAGTGTTGAAAACTTTTACATACGTTTCCAGGCATTTTCCACTCTGTCTGAAATGTATATTTTAGAGGAGGATAAAGTTTGATATTCAAAAATACGACTAAAACTTTCTTACACGTTTATCACTGCATACTATTAAAGCTCTGCTGCATAAGGTTCCTTTTTTTGCTAGCGTGTTGTTATAGTGTTTTGGCTTCTGGCGCTTTTTGGTGTTGTTGTTTTTTTCTTTATTTTAACTTTTTTTTTGTTGATGGAATAAGGTTGATGCAGGATTTTTTTTTTTTGGGTTTTTTTTTGTAATACTAGAGTAGATACCATAGTTTCTGTTGCTTATTTGTTAGTTTTTCTTAGTGGCCTATAGTTTAAGTTAATTTGCGTGTTTTTTTTATTGTTCAACCAATTCACTTGAGAATTTTTTTAATTTTATTTTATTTTAACAATTTTTCATTGTATGGCATGTTTTATTTTCCATTTTTTTCTGCTTTTCCGTTTTTTGATTTCAATTTTCGTAAATCAGGTTGTTTTATTTATTGCAGAAAATGTTTGATTTTCAGTGCCTTAACGATTACCAACAAATTTGTGGCTTATTTGGTAAGTTCAAAAGGAATTAAATTTTATATTTCGTTGCCAAAAATTGCATTGTAAAATAAACAAATTTATTAAATGTTTTGCAAATTTGCAATATTGCAGTGAATATGCAGTGGTGATGTGTACTAAAGATAAATGCCTCGTCATTTGTTCTGCTATTCCAATTAAAACTTTACGAATTTAATTTAATTTGAGAAAAAATTAAAAAAAAAGACTGCGTATTAGTTTCAAATGTAAAATTGTACAAAATTTTAAATTTTGCAAATTTAGAAAAAGCACACAGACTTTCTATTCCGCCTGCGTATGCGAATTAATCTCCAAATATTTCATTTATTTTGAAACATCTGTGTAAAGATTTGCGTGGTTCAGAACCGATAATTTTTACACACAAAAAGAGCTTTTATGTCATCAAATTAACATGTAGTTGATGAATTGCAGACATTACTCTGTAATCTTAGCAAAGTCAATAAGAACTTGTAAAGTTATTTGAATCCATTCAGGCAGCAATACAAAAATTTTAGTGTGCTTCATGCGGGTTATTCTCATCCGCCTTATAATACAAGCTTTGCCCTGATCGATACGTTACCTATTGTACTCATAGAAAGCAAAATAAAACCCGAAGAAGGCGAACATTCAATATCAATTACTCACTACTACACCAAACGGTCAGAGAGAGAGTGTTGTTTCTGGGCCACAACAGGTAGACCTGTTACAATCTCAGGACCTGACACAGTAGACCAATGACTTGATTAGATGAAAAAAATCGTTTGAAAGATGAAAAAAAAAATCGGCTTCTTTGGCTCGAGTGTATTCGAAATTGCCGATTTTTCTTGACTCCTTCGTATAAATTGCGCTGAATTTGATCGATGGAATGGATTATTTTGGCTTTGAGGACCGCTATGGTTTTTAGCTTTTTGCATACACTTGCCTCTTTTGAAAAACCCACGAAAATAACTCTAATAGTGCCTAATTCACATTACCTTCAAAATAAGATGCTAACCACCGATCTATAAAGTTCGTCGTTAACTGTGATGGCCTGGCCAACATCGTTTTTAAAGAAGTATGGATCGATGACATCGCCAGTCCGTAATGCACAACAAACAGTACCTTTTCCATATCTCACGTAAATTTTTATCATCCCAAATTCGACATTTTTCTGTTTTCACATACCCAATTAATCCATAAATGGGCCTCATCGTTGAGATGATTTTTCAACGAAAACGTTAGCCGAAGAGAACTCCCGTTGTAATGAAGCAATTTTATTATTTGCACGTACTGATGAATGCTATATCCGCCCATGGTGTTTAGGCAAAACAGACTGAATAAATGACAAAGAATTTAACAAATCTAGATTCAACAAGTTTGCCGTTATCATCTGTCAAACTTCGAAAGTCTCTTTTGAAAGATCCTTTATTATGATGGCTAGGATGTGATAGTCAAACTAATAAAAATGTTCCATTATTACATGACATCTGAAATATAAAACACATACAAAGAAAATAGAGATTTCGATGAAAGTAAATATCAGACAGAATAAAAACGAACGATATGCTGTATGAGCTGTATACATACATACGTGTACCTATAATTGGTGATTACAACCCAGTCAGAATTACGACCTAGTTTCTCACAGCACTTATATGTTGTGTGTGTAAATTTTATATTTGGGTGGCGGGACCTATAGTTTAAAATCGACTCCGAACGACAGATTTTTGAGACACTTTTCATGGCAATTTCATTGACTGTCAGAGTTTTTGCCAGCTATCGCTAAGTGTGAATCGCCGAAGAAATATTTGGTCATTATTTCGTTTTGCTGGAGATGTCTGACTCGAGGTTTAAACGTGGCCAACACACTACCTACTAGACTACGGTTACTTCAGCTGTGAACTGTATACTGATATAAAATAGCGAGTGTAATAAAAAGAATAAAAACGAATTCCATATCTGTAAAGGAGTTGATGACAACTAAAACAGGTAATGCACACGAAAAAACCAACGTCCAATGGAAAACTTTTAACGAAAGAAGGTGTAAATATAGTGGGGCGGCAATAAACCAAAGTGCTGAGAAATCATTAATTAGACAGACCAAGAGCTAAGGCAACTGAAGCTTTCTTTTTCACAACATCATAATTACTTTAAAAAAGTAGAGTATTGGCACGAACCTCAATTATTTTACTTCCTTTACTCTTCGACTTTTAAACACTTTTAATAATTCACATTTTTGGAATACTTCGATCATAATATAATTGCAATATTTCAAATTCAAAACAATTATTTCGCTTTAGAAAACCTTGTCAATCCAAAATCTATTAATAATTGTTGCTTAAACGGGAAAACTAGATTTGTAAGCGCCAGTCTTTTAAAACGGCTCATTAAATTTAATTTTCTTTATCATTAGTTACTGTCTTAGCAAAAAAAAACTGAAAATCAAGTAAAAGAAAATACAAGTCAAGTTTTTTGTTTTTCACATTTAATTGCTTTTAAAATTGACAACACCCGCTGCCGTCACCAGCAATAAGAAACTCAATATTTTGTTTAAAAACTTAAGTTAAGTTTTCTACTTTAAAAAATTGTTGCAGCAATGAAGTGAAGCAAAACAAAAACAAAAACAACAAAACAAAGTAATTGTAGATCGTTTTTATATACATACATATATATTTTTTTGTTGTTGTGGTTGTTTTTGTTTTCTTCTAATAAAATGTTGGCAACATTGAAAATTAATTGATTGTTGGTCATACGAATGTGGCACGCACTAATGGTTTTTAATACAAAAAAAAAATTCATATGTATGAAGTCTGTTAGTGTACAGTACAGTACCTTAATATATGGAGTACATGCAGTTAATTTGTAGTGGTATGTGTATCTGTGTAAGTCTGCGTATTTATGTTGCAAATGTTGTTAAGAAATAGAAAATAGCAATCGAGTTAAGTGTTTGGATATTTATTGCATATGTGTGTTGAAAAGGAATAACATATAGACAGACAGACAGACAGACGGACGTACAGTGCAATGGAAAACTCACACACAGTCAATTGAAAAGTGATTGAAATAAGTTGCCGGAAAATTTGACAACTAGACGAAATTGACGTTAAGCCTATAGATTTTCAATTTTTTTTTTATTCTTTTTTTTCGTTGCTGTGGCGATTGTTTTATGTTAAATAAAAAGATTGTTTTTGTTGCTGTTTCGCTTGTTTCGAAAACTTTTGTTTATTAATGAGTCACTGTGGAATATGTATACAAACAATATTTATGTATTCTTGTTTCATTTATTTTCCAAAAAAACCAAAAAACGAAAGAGAAGTTTTTTTTTTTTTTGTTAACATCACATGATAAATTTATTTTGCTATTCATTGCTGTAACCGTATTGGAATTTCTAATATTTGGACCACCAGAGAATATGTTGTTCTATGAAATTTATTGAAACTCTTTTTTCTTAAACAACCTATTTGGAGTCCAAAATATGTGTGTAATGATCAAATCAAAATTAATTTTTTTTTCAGTTTTAAAGAATTCACAAATATTTTTCACGATAATGCAACAGGAAAAGTTTAAATTTTCCATAAAAAAAATAGTAAAAACACAGATACTAATCTGCAAAAAAAAATAAAATATTAAAACAGCATAGAACCTACTTTCAGAGACTTTCGAACTTTGGCAATTAATAACAACGGCCATCTTGTTGAAACTACAGATGTCAAATTACATGTCATTTATTCAGTTTGTTTTGCCAAATTACTTGTTACAACCATAGACAACGGCAAGTGTTTGCTGAATACGCCCTAGAGCAGTTGGTAACTGACCTAACTTTCATCGAAAAATCATCTTGAGTCGTGGGTAGTGTAATGGCTTATTAGACGGGAGGCCACTGTTCAAATTCCATGTCAGACATTTCGATTAAAATGAGATACGAAAAAATATTTCTTCGGCGACTTCCTCTCAGCAGTGTTATGGCAAAAACTCTGAGAGTAATTAAAATTGCCATGACAAATTTCTCAAAAATCTGTCGTTCGGCGTTAAACAGTAGATCCCGCCACTCATCAATAAAATTAACACACAACATTGCTGGTGTGCAAACTTAAGTTGTAATCCTGACTGAAGGGTTGTAATGACCAATCATGTATACATTTATGTATGTGATCCAAGACAGTGCAATGCTTCCCGAAAAATTACTATTTGGAGGCTATTTGGACTTGAGCCGTCATCAGTCCATATTTCTTTGAAAATACCGATGGCTTGACCATTACTTTCAACGTCGAACGCTATTGGTTGATTATTACCAACTTATTTTGGCTTGGGTTGGATGATTTAAATTCACCATGTGGCCTCAATAGAAGGATGCTACGTGCCATATATCTCATGCAACATTAGATATTTTACATGAGCGCTTTAAAGGCATGATAATATCACGTGAAAATAATGAGTACTACGCACCAGGTTCGTTCGATTTTATACCATTTTCTTGTGGGGTTTTTTTAAGTACGCAAATATGCCACAATAGATAGTCAATATAATCCATGCCATTGATCAAATTCCCTCAGAATACACTAGAGCCCCGACTTGCGTCGTTAATGGGGACCGGAGAATTGCGACGCAAATCGAAGCGACGCAAATCGAATCAAATTTTTCTATACAAATTCATTGAAATTCATCAAAATGAAGCAAAAAAAATTAATATTTCGGATAAAACAGAATTATGAAAACATTTTTCATTATTTTATTAAGTTCAGTAAAGTTTTCTCTAATTATTATAAAGAAATAGCAAAAATATAAATTAACAAAAAAACTTAACAAAAATCAATAAAATTCATTTATAAAAAAATAAATTTTAAAGAAGAAATTGTGCACAATTTGTTTAGTTTATGTGGTGCTTTCTTCAAATAATAAATTCAAATCAACAACAGTCCATTTGATTATGTGGTCTTACAGGTTTGTTAACAAAAAGTTTTGTTGAATTTTTAGAGAATTTTTTGCTGATATGTTTCCTTGTAACAACTAATGGCTTTGTCAGCAGATGCTGCTACGCCCTTGCTACGATTTTCGTCAGGATCGTTTTCAGAAAATATATCCAATGCATGGGAAATTAATTGCATAGCTTTCGAAATATTGGAGATTGTTATTTTTTTATCCTCTAATGTATTATCAATTATCATAACATCATCTTCTAAAGTATGCTGAATATTAATGGATAATAAATTTTTATTATCAAGCTCCTCATCGGGAGACAGTAAAAGTTCATTAATGTCATTCTCTTCCATTCCTTCAAATTCGGCTAAATTGCAACAACGCAAGCTGAGTTTTGTCAATTTTTAAAAAGCGACGCAAATCGAAACGACGCAAATCGAAACGACGCATATCGGATCGACGCAAGTCGGGGCTCCAGTGTACAGTGAATGCGTTCGAAGTGAGTCGACTGTATATTTTGCAACTTTCAAGCAAACGAGTAAGAAAGCTATGATTAACGTACATACAACCCTTCAGTCAAGATTACAACCTAGTTTCCTACGCTACCTACATATGTTGTGTGTGTTAATTAAGTACGGGAGTAGCGGGACCTACAGCTAAAAGTCGAGTCTGAACGACAGTTTTTTGAGAAACTTTTCTTGGTAATTTTGTTTTACTCTCAGCGTTTTTGCTAGAAATCTGCTGAGTTGCAGTCGGCGAAGAAAAATTTTTTCATATTTTCGCTTAGTTGGAGATGTCTACCCTGCTGTTTGAACCGTGGCCTCAAATCTAATAAACCAACACACTACCTACTAGACTATGGCAACTACATGATTGACGTACACATTTTGTAAAGTTTCGAAAATCTAAAGTACATCATATCATCCAATAAAATCCCAAATGATTGGGAACATTGATTATGAACTGTATGTCTGAACACATGAGATTTTCTGGTGATGCCAGTTGCAGAAACAATCTACATGAGAAGGAAGAGGAGACTATCTAATGAAAATTATTAAATAGTTGCAACAATGTTTCGTTTATAATCTTTATTGGAAATACGGACTGGTTATGGTCTTTTGTCGGTAGTGGACATACGAATAACTATCCGCCTATGCTGAGTTGCGGTAGTAAAAACAAAAATACTTAAAACTACACAAAATGCAACATATCCTTGGTAACGTAATCCCTAAATAGGTCTTTAAGCTAGAAATATTTTTATTGATTGATTATACTCTACATAAATATTGTTTTTTTCTCTTCTAAAATATAAAATTGAAGTCAAGATAAGTATTAGAATAGAACGGAGAATTGAGCTTAACTTTTTCCTGTGCTAAGAATTCAAATTTTAATTTAAACAAATTATTTAAAGTGGTCAATTTAAAATTGTTTATTCTTAGTAAATATAGTCATTAACGAACTACCAAATCACATGTCCAAATACATTTAAAATTTTAATTGCATTTTCTGTTTGAGATTTATAACACGATACCATCCGTCCAGAGATTAACATTTTTATAACCAAACATTACTCATTATCTTCCTCTTTTTTTTTTGCTAACTTAGAAAATGAAAAATTCGGAGGCGTTATGTAATTAATCATTGAAATTTTAAAACTATTTGTAAATCATTACAAAAGCCATAAAAATCTAACACTTCCCCCAACACAATACAACACAACATCACAGCACAACACAGATAACGAACAAAGCACATGTCATACGAGCTAGCCATAGCACATCATCATCACAGCATCAACAGCACACATGAAAGGAAGAATGAACAAACACCTTACAATTTGTAAAACAAGAGAAATCTCTTGGAATTAAATACATAAACTTGCAATTTTTGCAACAAATACAAAAACAAAAGGAAAAAAATTTTGAAAAAACAATGTTACTGGAAGCCTTACTGCAGCAATAAATGAATGTTAATGCTGGACGTTAAGAAAACATAAGAAACATTCAAGAAAAAAAGAACGGCCATAAAAATAGTAGATAACCTAAGCATTAGCCACGTTTAAAGATATCAAAAGCTACTGACTGGACTGACTATTACAACAGTTTAGTGCAGAAACTTGCAGGGGAAGATGATTCCCAGTTGCAGCCAAATGGTTGTGGAAACATTAAAAGCAGAAGGCAGAACAGCAGCAACAGCAACAGTAGTAGTAGTAGTAAATGCTGTTAAACACACTGACTCTTCCAGAAGAGTTAAAAACTCATAAAAACTAATAATAATTATAATTGCTACAACAAAAGTCACACACACACAACATTTGAAAAAGTCTCTGCTGTCTATTGAAATAGAATTTACAGGATAATAGGCGAATATGGAATGCGGTTTGCAAGATAGTCTGAAAAGCAATTAAATATTTGCAAAGAATATGTAATCAGCTGTCGACATATTGTAGAGTAAGGAGTTTTGTTAGCCGATTATCCTAAACTTCTATGCAAACCAAGTCAACCTCGGTAAGGCCTTCATGTATAATTCTTTCAAGATTTTCAAGTACAAATTAATACCACAATTAGGATAAATTTTTGGTCTATTTTCAAAATTTAATCTCATCGAAATATTTTATTCGATTGGAAAACTTGTTGATGCCCCCTTATGTGTGGAATATAATATCGTTCAAATGCCCCTCTCGGCTTCTCTCCTAAACGTCCAATTTTGTATGACTCTGGCGCATATATCTCAGGCTGAATTTGACTAATAGAGTGAGTTATGTTGGCCTTGAGAACCACTTTGGATCGCGAAACACACATACGCAACCTTAACAAGAAAGTGTTTAACATATCAAATCGCACAATCTCGCTGGCTAGTTCATAACACCTCCGGGTGAGATGATCATATGGCACGTACTGCCGTCCTGTAGGAACCACATGTTTTTGGTATTCAGATCATCCAATTCACGCCAAAAGCAGCCGGTAATCATGAACCTATAATGCTAGCCGTTTTCCGTGTGCGCCTGGCCAAGATCGTTTACAAAAAAATATGGGATCGATGTCGAAGCCAGTCCAAAAACCCACACCAAACAGTGTATTGAGCACTTCTGCAGGCATCACATGATTTATTTAACCTGATTTCCAGCTTTAGCTTTACAAAGCTTATCGTTTCTTTCAAAATTTCCTGATGGCACCTCAAAAAATCGGTAACTAACCATATTTATTGCCACATGTCACGAATACCTTTTATTGTACCGTAAAAATTTACACTAAAAACCAAATACATCTGTGAAAATAATATCCGTCAGCCTTTAAATAATTTATATGCAGTTTGAACTGTCCTGTTATAAAAATTTCTCGATTTCATCGATTTTAACTTTCTTGTAACATTTCCAGTACATAATGGAATACCATCTCAAGTAGGGTAACCAGGGAAAAGTGATTTTTCAAATAAGAAAAAAAACAATTTTTTTGTAACATTACTGAGTGTCATAAATTGCAATTTTTCCATCTCTCTCTCCCTCTCTCCATCAGTAACAAATTGAACATTGTGCTGCCATGTATAACTACGTATAACTATTAGTCAACATTTTGTTTTCTTCTGTTTTATTTGTTAAAACATTTGTAAACGTTTGCGCAAAATGGTCATGTGTGAGCATGCGTTTGAGAAGAATATCATTTTTTGAATTCATAGATTTTTAGCTCATCAACATACCTTAACGTTTGACTTGAGAAATGCTTCCACTTTGAAGAATGTGTTTCTGTAAGACATCTACGCTTCAACAGCGCAATGGCTCAAATGGCGTAAAGAACAAAAGGATTTCATGTATGACAAAAGGAATCCAAGTATTCTGTGTGTTGTAAGAAGTATACACTGTTTTGCTTTGTGAGTTTTGGCTTTGGACTCATAAAAGTCGGTCATTAGCTGCTAATAGACCTCAAAATAATAAAATGCAAATGCCTATGCGAGCATATATTTTATGTCAGTATATTGGTCAGTGTATTGTGCATTGGCAGACAGATGGAGATGGTCGAGCAACAAGTCAGAACAATTTTTACTATCACACAGGTGAGTAATGACTTAAGGGGTCATTTATGTCAGTGGCGGCAATTGTCATTAATTCTTTTCTTTTTTTTCTTTCTTCTCTTCATTTCTACGAACATATTCTATGAAATTCTGTATTGATATTTTGAGTCTCCTATTTTTTTTGCTTTTTTTAGGTGATGGCATTTAAATAAGTTTGTGCATAAGTTTTTACACACAAATTTAGTGGACAGCGGACAACAAACAGTAAACGAAACATAAAGGAACTGCACAAACTACACAAGCATTTTTCATATTTTCTTTTTCACTTAAAAGCATTTCAGTGTGCCTGCTTTTATTTTAGAATTTTTTCTTTTTTTAATTTTTTTTCGTTCTTCTATTCTTTTGCGACCTTACCATTGTGTGTGTTCTTTATTCTACTGTTTGCCGTTCTGATGTTGTCGCTGTTGTTTGTCGCGTTATTGTTATATGTGGTCCATATATGCCAAGTTCTGACTGTTCCAGTAGACAGTTGAACAGCATCAGTAACAGCATCATATTCATGCTATTCCTTGAACTTTTGTTTGTCCACATGTCTTCCGGCCTCCGCATTGCTAGTTGTTATACACTAACGAAGCCGACTGACTTTACCTACAAATTCTAATCCAACAAATGAACGAATGTACGAACTCAAAACCACCTTCAATATACAAGTCTTTGGCTATTTCGAAAGTTTCAAAGTTCCATTGCACAAGTGCATTTCTAAACGTCCAGTGGATAAACAAAAAAACAACAATAACAACAAAACTTTGTAATAGGTAGAAAGGTAAAGAAGACAAAATTGAAACGCTGTACAAATGTGCGAAAAAAATTCGCTTAAAAACATTCTTGTGTGCACACACTTAGGAAAGCATATGTGCATCCAGGCATCCAGTCATCCATTCAGTTAGCCAGCCAGCCAATGTGAAATGATCGATCATTTATCAGCTACTATACCAAATGAATGAATACAGTGGGTAAGCAGTTGCTAAGAGTATTCAATTTTATATCGTTGCAAGTAAAGTTTCAAAAAACTTTCCCCATGAAAAAGTGCCGCACTCAACTTGATTGAATGTGATATTAAACTCGGCATTGAGTCGCTGTTCGAACATCCAAACATTATAAACCTTCAGTGGTCCTATGGCTCAGTTTGAACTTGTTGAACTTGGCCTATAAGACTGGGTACAAATCGTCGTAGTCTAATATTTCTTTGGCGACTTCCTCTCAGCAGATTTCTAGCAAAATGTTTGAGAGTAAATAAATTTGCCATGAAAAGTTTTTCAAAAATCTGTTGTTCGGATTCGACTTTAAACTGTAGGCCCAGCCACACCGTAAAATTAACACACACAACTTAAGTGGTGTGAGAAGCTTGGTCAGTTATGTATGTGTTATGTATATATAAGACTTGGCGCTTGATTTGACTCTAGGGAGCTTGAGACAACTCTAATGAAGGGAATTGTTATCATGTTTAATTGACTACTTGTTGGTTTTATTATACAAAGAGTGAAGCTAAAATTTGCATATTCCTTATTGTTTCTGAGAGAATGTATTCAGATTCCAAGGTATCTCCGTCAGCTGTTTTGCAGTCAGCCCTAAAAAGCACTTGAATCCAACAAGGGTTTTACAAGGTCCTGTTGGAATACCATATGTCTATAACTCCTGGCAATGACCTGCCAGTCATATAGTTTTGCGAAGGTCTGCAATTTATTCAAATCATCTTTGGTTGGAAACATTCTGTCAATAAATTTCGGTTGCTCAAAACACGTTTATTTTCTTTTCTTCCTCGCCATTATGATTTTTGCAGAAGTTATTGTGAAGTATTTTCTACGACGTTCTTAACATAAATTCTGGTTAGATTGAACACACTCCTCCAAACAAGTGAGTTTCTTTTCGAATGAGTAAAGTCTGTAGAAAATCATGTGTTTACTCCTCTGCACGATTGCTATAGAAGTTGAATAGAGCATCGTTTATCTGCTTTCCCTTACACCTTTGTTGTCCAAAGCAACGAAAGGAATTTTGCTTACAAATGTTGGACACTGTTGCTCAGATCAGCTCTGTCTCTACTGACGTTAATTTTTGTTAAAAGTTCTAGCCAGCTATGCAACTGTACTAGCTATTCTAACCAGCTTTCCAGCTATTTTAGCCAGCTATGCAGCTATACTAGCTATTTTATCCAGCTTTCCAGATCTTTTAGCTAGCTATGCAACTATACTAGCTATTCTAGCGAGCTATCCAGCTATTCTAGCCAGCTATCCAGCTATTCTAGCGAGCTATCCAGCTATTCTAGCCAGCTATGCAGCTATTCTAGCCAGCTAAACTGTAGGTCCCGCCACTCATGTATAAAATTAACGCACAAACATTCTAACCAGCTTTCCAGCTATTTTAGCCAGCTATGCAGCTATACTAGCTATTTTATCCAGCTTTCCAGATCTTTTAGCTAGCTATGCAACTATACTAGCTATTCTAGCGAGCTATCCAGCTATTCTAGCCAGCTATCCAGCTATTCTAGCGAGCTATCCAGCTATTCTAGCCAGCTATGCAGCTATTCTAGCCAGCTAAACTGTAGGTCCCGCCACTCATGTATAAAATTAACGCACACAATATAAGTGGTGTGAGAAGCTAGGTCAAAATCCTGACTGAAGGGTTGTAATGACCAATTATGTATGCATGCAGCTATACCAGCTATTCTATATTTTAGTAGCTATATTTTTCCTTCTTTCTGTCCAACGTACTGAGCTTCGTTCTCACTAAAGCTCACATTTATGTAACGCCTTTCGTCGTATTCCAACGAGTAGTGTATTGACTTAATTTACAAAAGTTTGAGACTTAAGACCCCAGCTCTGACATCTTGAAAAAAAATTAAAAGTCATGTCTTCCAGCGACCTTCTCTCAGAAGTCTTCTGAGAAAAACTGTGAGAATAACTTATTGCAATGAAAAAGTTACCTAAATCTGCCTTTCGGATTCGAATTTAAATTGTAGATCTCACCACACCTGAAAAAAATTAAGGAACACAACAAGTGCAATATAAGAATCCTAACGAAGGGATTTGAAATGCAAATGTCAACATTTTCTTACACAGCCCCACTGTTCCACCTTCAATATTTCATCTATTCTTCTGTATCTGTTTTTTTTTTCTCCCAATTACTGACTGTCCCCTCGGCATAGGAAAGCAAAAATAACAGCAACAACAACAAAAAAGAAAAAAGAAAATAAAAAAATAAAAACTTTGTTGGATTATTATTTGAAATGTGAGTGCATTTTATTTTAAATGCAATTTAATGGCGCAACGTTGAGACCATTTGTGGTCATAATGTGAACAACAAATGAGCGAACGATCAAACATTTAAACAATTTAGTAGATAACAGACAACAACAACAACAGCACTAAGGAACAAAGAAAAGAAAATGCAACAACATTAGCGCAGAAACAAACTTGAAAAGTGTCGTTAGTTTCTATATACAGAAGATAAAGTATTTTTTTTTTATTCTTGCCCAGTAACCTGGTCATAACTCGACTCCTTCTTTCGTATTTTTTTTTTTTTGATGGTTACCACAGCATTGTGGAATGCAACATGAGTATGATTTATTACTAAGTTGGTTTCGGTTTATGACAAAAACAAACAACGAAAAAAACAAAATACAATTTTTATAATATAAAGCGGCTCTCCTTTCTTCATTAAAAGTTTAAAGCAGTTGATAAAAATGGTCAAATAAATGCCATCCTACCTCGCAGGTAATACAACGATGACGATATTGTTTTTATAAGACCACATCCCAATAGATAAGTAAGGTATATTAGGTTTGCTTTGGTGTTTGCACCACAAAAGTCGAGTTTGTAAGGCGATCGGTTTTTTAAATAAAGACAATCTACTCAATATTATTGGATATTTTCTAAAAGTCTATTGCCCAGACAAACTTCAGAATGCTCAGTGTCAACAATGACAATTCCCAGCCTACCACCTGTCACTTAGTATTGCACTGTCACATCTTTTGTACCTACTATCCAAACTGAATTCAGCACATCTTTTATTGGCATAGACTTCCGCATGAAAAGTATCTGCGAGTTTCAACCATTGTGGTACCTAAAATCTGCTGCTGCCTTTCCAAGATCCGTTCTTAACCCATCTGCAAACCACAAAATTGTTACTCTTTTAAAAGAGTATAAAGCTTCCAGATAACTTCATTCATTTCTTTTACAAAGTCTTGTTGTAAAGCATTTCTTAAAATCATAGAGTCTACTGTTTCTGTTCAGGGGAAGGTTAAGAAGGCAGCTGTTAGCCAATTGATTTCTTAGGCCACAAAGTTTCACAGTGGATTTAATGTTGAATTTTGCTCCAATCAACCTAATCATAATCCCTAAAGTTTTGGTCTTCACTACCATATGCAGCGTGCTAAGATCCAACAGAGCATCCAGCACTGCTGTAGTACAGGTTCTCTCTCATTGCCTCTGTTATGTCAACACACGCTGGTCTGTGTATCTTGAGCTGTTTTTAGATTTGTTCTGTCTTCCCAGACAATTACCCTACAGTTCACTATTTGTCTGACCATTGTGCAGTGAATAATTCCTAAGTTGCATCCTCAGTATTTCTCTGCAAACCTTTTGCATATCATTACAGAATCTTTAACCTTTTCTGAGATGCTCTCTACATCAATTACTTTTCAGTGTATTTTCTAAATATTTTACCTCCATTTGCACTATCTTACCCCGAAGTCGCATATTTCTCTATTTAAGAAGTTTTTTTCTTTGTATAAATGGAACAATTGTGGTTTTGGCTGGTTTCTTTCTCAGCTCAGATGGCATGCACCAACGACTTACCATCTCAGGCTCTCTTTAAAGTATATCACAGAGAGTCTAATCAAATTTTCATTTTAGTCATCAAGACTATATCGTTTGCATATCATTTGCAATCTACGTTCGGCTCATATAGTTTTGCCAGGAGTTCATCTACAACTCGGCTTTACATTAGATGTGGTAGAACATCACCCGGTAGACACCACCTAGTATCGTCGACTCTTATTACCTGGCATCCTGCGTATGTTTCCGCAGATCGAGTGTATAGGACTAGCTCAGTGTATTGTTCATTATTGTTCAGGTAGTGTGGGACAATGTTTAGGGTATCAAGTAGTCGGTTTTGCTAAACTATTATACCTAACATGTTATCTACACAGTGTATACGAGCTCTGGCTACAAAATAAATAACATGAACGAAGTGAACAAAAAAAAAATACAACTTTTATGGTCAAAATGGTATGATTTGTTAGATGCACCTGATTTGTTAACGAATTTGGAGAAAATTTTTTAGAAAATGTAATGATCGGTTTTGAAGGCTAATGAGAGAATACTGTACAAAAGACAATATTTAGCAAAAGATATACAAACAGAGGCTGTATCCATTACTATAATGAATATTATTTACTACTGAATTCAACCAAATAAGAAGAAAAAATCCTGACAATTCTTACAAAAATATATTTTTTGAAGTTTAGAAAGAAAATAATTTGAGGCCAAATAAAGTATATGTGAACCATTTAACGTATGAATTATTACATAAATCTTGTCTGTTAATATAGAAATTCCCCAAAGCTTTATTTGCGTTTATTTGCAATTGCAGTGAGACAATCTGTGGGCCTTTAAAATAAATTTCCATTTGCAGTAACACTTCTAGAAGAGTAAATTAATTATACCAATCAAACTAGATTTCTCTCATTTCACGCAAAAACAGAACTCCACGCAAGGATGTCAAAAAAAATTACATCTTAGGTATTTAAGGTTGTTTGCTATCTTGTTTGCTATATAAGGATTCAAATATCGCTGTCGTATGTCCACTAGAATATTAATCAGCTCGCAGCCTTATACTTCGTAGAAACTTCAGTTGAAGTTCGAGTTATTCGCTACCCTGTATCAAATTCTCTTAACATTCCCATAATAAAGAATTTACAAATTTCTCAATACAACGATTTAGATCTGTCAGTGAATGTCTTAATCGACCTGCATCATTTTGGTGTGAGCACGTTAGAAAAATCATTCCCAAAACAGAAGCTATCTAGACAGTACTTACTCAGGTACTCAAATGGTCATTACAACCCTTTAGCCAGGATTACGAACTAGTTTCTCGCACCACCCATGTTGTATTTGTTAATTTTATTCATGAGTGGCGGAACCTGCTGTTTAATGTCGACTCTTAACGACAAATTTTTTTTGAAACTTTTAATGCCAATTTTATTTCACTCTCAGAATTTTTTCCAGAAGACTGCTGAGTGGAAGCCGTCAAACCAAATATTTTTTTATCATATTTCGTTTTGTTCTAGATATCTGAGCCAGGGTTTGAACCACGAGGTCTCGTCTAATAAGCCAACACACTGCCTCCTAGACTACGGCGAATTCAAGGTTAGGTTAGGTTAGGTTAGGTTAGAGGACGTGTACTTGTCAACTGTGACAAGTACAGTACCCGGAGGTCGAACTGACCCATTGTACAACGTCCTAGCTTCTCACACCACTCGTGTTGTGTGCGTTAATTTTATACATGAGTGGCGGGACCTACAGTTTAAAGTCGACTCCGAACGACACGTGCTGATAACGGCGAATTCAAACTAAATTTAAAAAAATGTTGTCAGAACAAATATTTTATCCGACCAACATGGGTGAATCCAGCTTTATGTTCTTAAAGAACACCCTAACCATCTTTCGATTGATCTCCAAAAGCTTATTTTCTTCTTATCTTCACTATTTACGCGATAATTCAAAGTCCATAAATTAAAATTAATCTGCTTTGGCCGTCTTGTTTGTTGTCTGTTGATCTATTGTACTCGTTTTGCCACATCTTCATGCATTGAAGATCACTGACAATGCGATTTGGAATTTTGTTTTGTTTTTGTTTCTGTTGTTTTTATTTACTTTTTTATGTAAACAATTGTGTTTAAATTATGCTAATATATTTGCTAATATGCTAATCAATGGGAAGAGAATATCTTCCTTTAAAGTTTAACACCCTTTTGATATCTTTGTTAAAAACCATTGAAAGTCTTAATATGATCAGGCGCAGTGGCTACGTGCAGTCTATCGAATATGGCCGTGTTAATGACATGAAACTAAACGCGTTTAACATAAAACCTTGACTATGAAATGAAAAGAATTCTTGTTTTTTGTTTTTTGTTTTTGCTTTTTGAAAAGTTCAATTGCAACTTCCTTGGAAACAAAATTCTTGCAATTCGAAGAATTGTAGACAATGGAAGTGTGTGCTATAGAAATGGAAATTTTTTTTAGCAGGAATGCTTTATAAATTTTTATATTTTAGATTTTATCAAATTGTTATTAATGCAGCCAAGTTGTTTTAAATATCAGATAAATAACTTGGGTTCTCTTAAAATAGCAACAAGTGTAGCTTAGGCTATTGATGACAATAATAATGAAATGAGTGGAAAGCAGCTTAAATATACTTGAGAATAAGTATACGAGTGGTAATAAAAAAAAGTACTTTTCATTGCTCTAAATACAAAAGAAATATTGATTATTAATGTAATGGTGGTGGCCTTACTTTAAGTTCATTTTCATAAGGCATAATAAAAAAGCCTTAAGAAAATTCAATGTTGAAATACGTCAGATTACAATCCTATCATTTTGATAAGTATGCCCGGCCATAATCATGATCATAAAAGGAACATACGTTCTTTCATATGATCATCAATTGCAGATACAGTAGAACAGCGATTTAGAGAATATAAATTCAGATACTTTGCGGGAGTATTTTAATCAGTCATCTCAATTGCTGGGATTTTATGCTAATCAGCAAATATTTTCCAATTTCGATAATTTTAATCAACCAGGGGACTTAAGTAAACGTTTAAATATTCCTTTAAGCAAATGCTTTACGTGCAATTTGCATTATCGAAACTCAGCTGCTTTCATGAATTTTTATGAAGCACTCGTAAAGCAAATGATGTTGAAATTTAACAAGATGCAATCGAATTAAAGATTTTGTCGTATATTCAATAAGACTCAAGAGAGGGAGTAAATCCATCTAGGCTATCAAAATACTGACTATTTTGATTGTTCCAAAATGTAATGCCTTTACGAAAACATTATATTGAATGTAATTGTATGCAAAGTTAGGAAGAACTTCATTTCATGATGTTTGAAAGTCATAAAACTAAAAGCTTATTAGGCTTATTTCGTTGCCAAGGACAATAATAGGGAGAAGTATATCATGAAAGTAGTGGAGTAATGATAACATTGCAGATTTCAAATTTAAATAGAGTTTAAAAAGGGAAGCAATTACTCAGGCATGTGTCTCGATCTTGTTTAAATACATTACAAACCTTAAATGCGTAGTAAAGAATGCATGATTTACGAGACAAAGACGGATCAGAGTTGAAGATATAACAAGCTATGGAATGCAAATCGAAAGCATTCATAAATGAGACACATTTGGAGCAATTCTTTTGTTTCGATTACTTTAACATCCAATGGCAAGCAGACATTTATTAAAGGATAAATCTGGGCAAGACCACAGAGGTATTGTTTACAAGAAAACTTCCTAAATGCAGTGATATTTGACTTCTAAGTAAGATAATAGCACAGAAACTGGAGGCAAAATATATGGCAACATTACTAAATAGTAAAGTGACATCGAGGGTTCATAAAGAGAACATTTCAGAGAAGCCAGCATTTCTAGTAGGCTTGCGGAGAAATTTTAAAAATGTTACCCAAGTATTATGCTCTGGATATGAATACCGTGATGGTCAATCTAATTGCGACCCTTGGGAGCATTGATTCTCACTTACTTAGTTGATTGGTCTGGATTGCAACCCAGCTGGATCTGAAATTAAATGACGACACCGAAAGACAGATTTAAAAACTCTTCAAGTATTTGCATACACAGTTGCTCATTACAACCCTTCAGTCAGGATTGCGACCTAGTTTCTTACACCACTTTTGTGGTGTGTGTTAATTTTATACATGAGTGCCGGAACCTACAGTTTAAAGTCGACACCGGACAACAAGTTTTTAAGAAACTTTTCATTGCAATTTTATGTTACACTCAGAGTTTTTGCCAGAAATCTGCTGAGAGAAAGTTGACGAAGCAATATTTTTTCATATGTCGTTTTGCTGGAGATGTCTAATCTGGGATTTGAACCGAGGCCTTACGTCTAATAAGCCAACAGACTACTTACGACGACTTCTAAGAGGTCTAGCGTCACTACCAGAAGAGTGCTGAATTCTCCGAGAGAAATATTTTTTCATATTTTCGTTTTGTTCGAGATGTCTGAGCCAAGAGGTTAAACCACGGACCGTCATCTAATAAGCCAACACACTATCCACTAGACCACTGCGACTTCTTTGCGACCATTGAAAGAAATTTTAAACAGTTCAGATGCTAGTATAAACAGAGCATTGAGAAGCTATCCCACAAGGCTAAGGATTTTGAAAAACAAATCTAATAAAAGATTCATCAAAGGACAAAGTAACTGTTAAATCCTGTGGTTTACAGCGCACTGCTTAATGAGTGAATGGTAGTGAGAACCAAAGCTAAGGATTTTGGCAGACGAATTTAATAAGAAATTTATCGGACAACATCGTTGTTTTTAAATCCTGTGGCTGACAGCTCACTCCTTAATTGTTTTTTTTTTTTTGTTCTTTTTATATCTTTATTTCACTTTTTAATTATCCAACCTTGTTGCCATCCTAATCCAATCTACATGTATAAGCAAAATTTAAGATAAAACGAAAGTTCAATAACATTTGAACTCATACGCTATCAGCAAATTATATAAAAACTTATAGGATCAGCTCAAAACTTTTCAAAGCGTTGTAATCATCCGCATAGAATATATGGAATATAATATTAGAATTTCAATTTGAATATGTAATAATGAATATATTCATAATTAATGAAATTGTTAAAACAATTTCTATAATGCAAAGAAAACAATTCATTACAAAAGAAGAAGAAAGAAAAATTCTTATAAAATTCTAAAGCATTTCCAAAGAAAAAGTTTAATGACCGTACGACGTCATCAATATTGTGAGGTATCCGCCAGTCAATCTTAGTCCGTAAACCATTGTCAACGTAATCAATTTTAACGTCTGTCTGCTGACGCTGTTTCAGATGTTATGTGTCAATGCATTTGGTTGATTGCTCTTTATTGATCATGTAAATTAGTAGCATGTCTTGTATTGCAAATGAAGTGCTTAAAACGCTACGCTGTGCGAACAAAAAAAAAAATAAAAAATAGATAAAAATCTTCTCTAGTCACCATATATGCACTCGACGCATATGGATGTGATACATGGTATATTGTATTATCACTTACAGAGTTCTTTACTTTCTTTCTTTTTGCTTTCTTTTGTATCCATTTCCTATTTTTAATTTATAAAAAAAAAAATGTAAATTTTCTATAAAAAAAAAACAAGAAAGAAAAAATTCTTTTTATTTTTCGAAAGTAATTTCTCCAAAAACTTACGACTGAAATGGAATTTAATGAATTTTGTTTTTCATTTAACGGCTGTTATAGTTTCCAAAAAAAACAAAAACAAATGAATGTGTTTTTATGGTCCATATGCTCAAATTGCTGTTAGAAATTTAAATCTGAAATCTGAATATCAAAAAGTCATATCCATCACATTTATGCAAAATACTTACATAACCTTTACAGATACCAGGTACGAGATACCATACTTTCGAATTTGAGTTGGAGTTTTGAAATTACAGTAGAATAAAAAGTAAAAAAGACATGACAAATGTTAAATAATCGTTAGAATTCCTTAAAATATCCCATGGAATTCATTATTTATTCATTACTTTTTAGACCTAGTGAAAGGTACAATGGAAATATGTATATGGCATTCAACAATAACGAAGGCATGTTGAGTTAAGTATGTTCATTTGTAACTTGAGAAGAATTATTTGTGGATATAAATCTTATGAATCTTCTAGTGTGTAAAACATAAAAATGTCAAGTTATCAGATACAAGCAGTGCTGCTCAAAAGCAATTATCTTATGTGCTCATAAACAGGACTAAATTAGCAGTGCTTTTAACACATGTAGGTCATGCTTTCCATTTGGTTCTTGATCATATCACTATTATGATTATAGCGACCAAGCGATCTATTCTACTGCCCTCAATTTCTCTTTATATTATTTTGTTCAGACAAACTTCAAGAAATTGTTCGGTATCCCTACTTCTGATTTGCCTGTGTTTCCTTCTGATATGCTTTTACAGGTTAAACAGGTTTCAAGTATGTGTTCTAAAGAATAATTTTCCTTATCACAGAATCCGCATATTAGTGATCTACTATGTATATTGAGGCGTTGTAAGCAAGTGTTCTTTGAGTCTACAGTTTCCAGTCAAAAGTCTCAGCATCTCTTTATTCTACGTTTTACCCAGTATATCCTTTCGAAAATCTCTTCTCACTCCGCAGAACGATTAAAGTCCACTCAGTGGTCGCCTTCTCACAAACCCATCTATCCTCTCACTGCCGAGACATCCTACATGGCTTGAGATCCAGTAGAGTTTGACACTGTTTCTCCTGCTTAGCTAATTCAGGTTTTTAAACTATTCTAGAGATAGTCTGATACCAGTATAGTTCTCGGATAGCGACCTGACTGCCAGATAGAATTACTACTCTCTGTCCAAGTTTCATTAGCTTTTGCTTGCGACTTCTCATGGGTTCCGAATATTTCGCTTTGGAACCCAATACTCCGACTACTAAAACACTATCTCTGTCCGACCGTATACCATAGAATGGTCTTTCTGTTAAAAGAGTATGTAGCTCTCAAATTACCCCATTCACTCTTGTGGCTCAGTCTCGTTGGGAACCATTTGTGAAAATCATACAATTTACTGATTCAGTCCATGTTCTCATATCAGATTTAGCTCCCATTATCCTAACCGCAGTCACCATAGCACTGGTCCACACTGCTTAAAACTGCCGCTGTAAAACAGGTTTTCATTGCTATAGCAACACATATCAGCTTCTTTATTTTATACAACTCTATCTGAGCTAGGACGAGTGTGATATCAATCATGTGATAGATATCTGTAACTGGCGACCTGAAGCCATATGATACCCGGCCGCATGTTTGGAAACTATTCTGTGACTAGGTCGGTATCGAGGCTTACACATCCATAAACCTAAACCAGATTCACTGTTAAAATTTCGAAAATTTCTAAACAAAATCCAATAGTTTTGGCGTAGGGCATTTCACAAACATCTAAAACCAATGGATATTTCCGTACTTTCACTTTCATTTGATGACTTTGCAAAAAATACGAAACATTTTCTCTTTTGGAATATTTTTAAATGTGAACGGTTCTTAAGAACAGATGCAGTTAAATTTGACGTTATTTTTGAACATTTGCTGTTAGTGTTTCGATGCATAAATAGAAATAAATTTTGTGTTGTAACGTGATCGATCATCTGTTCTTAAGCAATTGAATGTGGTGGTCTCGTGGTTATACAACAGTTCAGTAGTTTACTTGGGTGAGCTATAAAAATTTGCAATTAATTCAGGCACATTTGATGAAAGATTTTCTAATTCGTTTGTTTTTTTACTGAACGCTAATAAAACAAAAAAAGCGAGGAATCCAGATAAATATCTCTTTTTTTTATGAAACCAGCACTCAGGGGATGGCCCCTACTCATGCAGTGCATTGTGCAGGTTTTTTAGGAAAGGTGGAAAATGCGAACGGCAAGGAAACGAGTTGCTGCTAGGTGACTATAAAATGGCCAGTGCTATACCTTCACCATTAGACAGTCTACAGGCAATCGTCCCCAAGAAGCCCGCAGTTTCTCTTTTGTAATATGTTGAGTCTTCCAAGGCTTTCTGGAGGAAACATTTAGAGGGGATTTTAGTCCTCTCGAATTTATGAATTCGTAAACCATGAAGGCATATCACACCACCATTTGGTATTCAAAATCTCTTCAAAAAAATTGACGAAATTTCATATTCAGCAACAGTTTCATGTACATTTACCCCATTAATGATTACAGGCATTTACAAGCGGTTTAAAATGTACGTAGAATTCGCCGTAGTCTAGTACGTAGTGAGTCGGCTTATTAGAGATGAGGCCACGGTTCTAACTCCAGTCAGACATCTTCAAAAAAAAAAAAAAAGAAATATGAAAAGAATTATTTCTTAATCAACTTCCTCTCAGCAGATTTTTCACAAAAACTCTGAAAGTAAATAATATTGCCATGAAAAAGTTCCTCAAAAGTGTTTCATTCGGAGTCGACTTTAAATTGTAGGTCCCGCCAGTCATAAATTAAAATTATCACACACAACATAGGTGGTGTGAGAAGCTAGATTGTAATTCTGACTGAAGTGTTGTAATGACCAATTATGTATGTATTTCAAAATGTACGTATAGCCGGCGAATTACAATTATATACGAGGGATGCATAATTTCATAGACTAAATTAAAATAAATTACGCCAATTAAAACTACAGATTCATTCAACACAAATACTTCCTATTGCTGCTTGTCACTGGAAGAGCTACTGACCATTGAACTCCATTTAATAAGATTTTCTTTGATTATCAAGTTGCTTGAAATCTCAAAGCATAAATTATTATTTAAGCACTTTCGAAGGAATTTATTTAAATAAACCAAAAAAAAATCACACAAAATTTGCTTACAATTCCAGAGAACTGTTAAATATTGCAAGATCAAGATCATGATTTGAAGCCAGACATTCTGAAAAGTACGGAATTTTTAATTTCCCAAAAAAAAGAAAAAGAAAAACATTTTATGAAAACACCTGAAATGTGCATTGAACTTTGAAGATCAAAACGTACACGAGTTCTTACAATAACTGTGTTGTTGTTCTTTGCTTTAAACTGCACGCCAAAATCAAGTAGACTTCAAAGCAGACAATAAATCATGAATGAGGCATTGAACTATTTTTCAGCTTAAAGTTCATTTACCATAAGAGCAACCTGCTTTTGAATTAATAACACAACATCAGGTTCAATGGAATTTAAACAGAGAAAACTTCCAAAGTTCGTATGGAAAGTTATTTTTAAAAGAAATTTTGTAGAGATTTTATTAAATAAAGAAAAAAAAAAGAAGTCAAAAAAAATTTATTTTTATTTGAAAATACAAAAAATTTTTCATTTTTCTATCCTCATTACCTCAAAACCCATATTCGTTTAAATAGTGCTTTTACAAATGCTTATGCAATATATCGTTCCATATTACATACTGTGTGACCACTATCATAAATAAACATTTTTAACCATTTTTTTGCTTTCGTTTCATTTTTTTTTTCGTTTAGATTATGTTGGAAACACTAAATAACCCAGAGTGTGTTTAGAAATGAACACATGATTAGAAGATTTTACTGCATTTCCATACATGCAGCACACAGAAATATTTATAGGCACTGTGAGTGAAATTTTGGTAATCGAATAAAATGTATTTCCTAGTAATAGTCTGATTATTGATTGTTATATCCATAGAATCTATACATTAGGTTAAAGGCAATCCCTACTCTGAGCGAAATGACCGGTTGCTAACTTGAGGTTACTCTTCTATTGTATGATACATACATAATTGGTTTTAAAAACATTTCATTCAGGATTACAAGCTTGCTTTTCACACCACTTATGTCGTATGTGTTAATATTATAAATGAGTGGCCGAACGACAGATTTTTGAGAAACTTTCCTTGGCAATTTTGCTTACTCTCATAGAAAGACCCCGAAAATAAATTTTTTTATATTTCGTTTAGTCAGGACTACGACCTAGCTTCTCACACCACTTATGCTGTGTGTATTAATTTTATACATGAGTGCCGGCACCTAAAATTTAAAGTCGACTTCGAACGTCTGATTTTTGAGAAACTTTTTTTAGGCAATTTTATTTTACTACCAAAAAAAACTTAGCCAGATTAAGTCGCCAAAGATATATTTTTTTCATATTTCGTGGCCTCACGTCGAATAAGACCACACACTACCTACTAGACTACGGCGACTTTGAAAGTCAGATGAATGACTTAATTCCCCTTCTATTGTAACTGTAACTCCTCTCTCTCTCTATCTTCTCATCCGCCAATTTTGCCCTTCAAAACATCTCTTCCCCCTACCCAGAATGATTCTCGCCTCTTCAACGGCATGAGAGCTCTCCTTCTCGAAAGCTCAGCAGCCTGCTTATTGCTGGGAAATTCTAATATTATCTGGGACTCAACAGGAGATAACCCTACCTCCTGATTTCCCTACGTCCTGATTTCCCTACCTATCTGATTCAGCTTCCCCAGACAGTCCTATCCATACTGCTCTTTAATATAAAAACGTGTGTTCGGATGACAGCCTGCTATGCTATGTACTGTCCTTTATACATGCTTTCTAAGTTGAATTGAGCACATCTTTCTATGGCATAGACTTCCACTTAGGATGTGTTCAAAAATCCCTGTTCCAATATGCGTTCTTGACCAATATCACAAAATGGTCTTTCTCTTACCAAAACTTTGTTGCAACGCATTCCCTCGGAGACTGGCTCGGTCTCGAAGACAGTAGAGTAGAAATTTGCCAGCCGCTGGTTTCACTTATTTTCTTTTATCGTAAGAATAGTCCCCAAAGCTCCGGGCTTCGCTAGCATGTGCAGCGGACTTAAATACAATAGAGCTTGTATCACCGCTGTACGACAAGCTTCCATTGTGCCTTTTGTACTAGCTGGCCCTATATCTTCATACAACTTCATACAAGCTGTTTACAGATTTGCTTCTGTCTGCCCAAACAATGGCTCCTTAGGACACTATTGGGTTCATTATCCAGGTATACATACATACATTCAGTTAGAGGGACATTGATGTGGACTTTAACGTCATTATCGTGACAGGACTTCAGTTAGTCTCCTTATGGATGTAATTACTGGATATTGCTTGTTTGAGCGTACGGTCTGTTCAATTTATGACTTTTACACAGAAAGTGTTTATAATAATAAATAGTTATAATGGGAGAATCGATACATCATTTCCTATTCCAAGGGAAACTGAATTATAGTTTTCAGGAGAATGCTGTCTCGAAAATGTAGGGCTGTTTTTGTCTGATTGGATTTATCTGGAGTACTCGTTGGTTTCAAAAGCATCCCATGGAATATATATGTAATTTGATTAGTGAGGCGAAATTTTTTGGGTATCTTATTGGGTACCTTAAGACTCCCGAATAAGCTCGCAAAATAATTTTGGGTGCAACCCACGCTATCTAAATTAACAAAAATATATATTGAGATTGTGAGCATTATCTATAAAAGATCTAAAATCCAGGTTAACATGATTCTAAGTCTCCTTTTAATTCTTTTGATCTGCAACCGTATAAATGGTATTCGTGATAATCGAATATTTTTTCTTTAGAACAACAAACTACAACACTAACTGTTGCATTTACAGTACGACTACACACATACAACAATTGTCACATGAATGGAAATTAATTATCACAAACAGTGTTGCCACCACATGCAATCGTTTAAACATGAATCATGGACGAAGGCAAGTAAAGATAGCAACTAAATAATCCAACCAGCCAGTCAGCAAGCTAATCATCCAACCAGCGAACCAACTAAACAACAACAACAACGAAACAACTAACCATCTAGCCACTAGGCATTGGACTCAACAACAAAACAGCCAGGCAGGCAAGTTAATAATAAGAAAAGTTTAGCGCATGTGCGCTGGACACAGCAAGTTAAACATGCGTGTTAATTGAAATCAGAGCAACTAACACTGTGACTGCGTGGTCAGTGAGTAGTAGTGGCAACTAGTGGTGGGATTTTAATCACCCAAAGAAGAATGCAAATGTAATAAAGTAGTCGCTAAAATTATCATGAAACAAAGGTGATAACGAGTTAACAAACATACATAATATTTATTTAACTTCAGTTGGTTTTTTATTTTATTTTTCCTTTACAGTTGCATTTTGCGGCTGCTGTGATTTTCTTCAAGAGTTTTCCTGGTTTCTATAGCGATTGCAGTTGCTGTTACTGTTGCTGTTGCAATGTGTATAGTGGTATGAGGAAAAAGTACGCGATAATTGAAATTAAAAGTGAAATCTTAAATTGTTAAGTTTTCAATTTAGCTTAACCGAAATTTTTAGAGGCTGTATGGCCAAAAAGAACGCGCGTATATTCAATTTGAAATAAAGAAAAAAAAATTTAAATTATGGTGGCAAATAATTTATGGCCTCAAATGCGATATAAAACGAAAACATTCACATGATCTGCTCAGTTCAGTTCAGTTTAAATCATAAAATTAATTAATTTATTGTTTATTGAATGTTGACATAACGTTGTATATTATAATTTTTCTTTTCATACATTTTTTTTTTTTTTTTTTGGTTTTTTTTTTTGTTTTTTATTGAAATGCCAACAATCTTATGATGCTGCTGTTACAACTTGTAAACGCAAAAGCAACCTTGTATAGCAATCGACAAGTATTGTTGAAGTTAAAAAAAAAAAAGAAAAATTCGGAAGTATGTTATGGGCGTTGCAAGTATAACCCCCTCAAGATATAAACGATAACAACAAGCAATCTGTTTCTGATGCTGCTGCTGCTTCTTCTGCAAAGAAAAAAATTTATTGAAAAATCGAAAAGAACAGTAAAATTGTTTTTCGTAAATAAAACAATCAAAAGACCATGACCAATATTAATAAAAAACGAATAAGACAAATCATTTATTGTAGGGGAAAAATCATTTTATTGGCATTGGTATAATATAATACACTCACAGGAAAAAGTTAGTGAAAAACTAGTTATGAAAACAATAGCTCATCATATTTGAGTGTTGGAAGGATTAGGTTTTCATACTTCTGTCAACCACACAAACCTCAAAAAAGTTTTTTGTGGACAACAACAGAGTGTTGAAATCTTTAAAAAATCCTCCCCATGATATTCGACATTCTTGTACCAAGAGCCGGTAGACAAGCTCTATCATTTTCTTAATAATATTTCATTCTAAGCCTACATTAGCTGGCAGAGTGGCGGACTAGGACTTGTAATACCCTCATCTATGAATTGAGAACCTAATCTAGCAACCTTATAAAATCACTTTTCTTGTTCATAAGAATGCAATTACAATTCCGGGGTAGCCAATAGCGTATCATTCGATTATACCAGACCGATTGATTTGCCCTCAGACTAAGATCTCCGCCAAAATAATGTCTAACCTGAGATTCTTACAAGAGATGGCAGTATAAGTATTTCCCATTCACATTCGACCAATTCGTGAAAACCGGTATGCCAACCCGGTTTGGAAATTTACCACTCTTCCTTGAGACCCTCCTTATCTGAAACAAAAGTACATTAACCATGGTCTCCGAAACCCTATAGTTATAGTTTGTTCGCAAGATTTCGGCTTACCAAAGGAAAAACGCCATTTCGAATACTGGAGCAATCTCTTGGGCATTTTGCACATAAATCAACCCATGTTGACAGAACCCCAAGATAGACTCTAAAAGTGCTACAAGTGTCGATAGAAGTTCACCCGCCACACCATCGCCTTAAACTACCACCTTAATCCTCCCATGCTTCAAAACAAGCAGGAGACAAATAAGAAAGAAATCTAGTATATCCATCCATAGTTTCAGTAGAGTTATAGGGACCGGGCGTGAAAGCTTAGCAAGTTTTACAAATTTAAAACCTGGTCACCTATACTATTATTTCATTTATGCAAGAGTTTGCAAGAAATGAAATAGAAAACATTTCCAATGTTAACATTATTATTATACAATGACTAACACATTTTTCGAGTGTACTTTTATAAACGTTCGCATATCCGTTTCTTCATTTCTTTTTCTTTTATTTTCCTGATGGGTTTTAAACATATTTTATAGCTTATAACTGCAAAATGACATTAAATACGTTTTAACTACATTTATGTATGCCATTCCTTCTTCTATGTATCGAGAAACCTTCCACTTTTTTTCTCTCTGTGAGCCCTTTCGTTATTGTGTTCATTTCATTCAATTCATTGCAGAAATATTGTCTTCATTTTGTAATTTAATAATATTTTATTGGCAACAGAGACTTCCTTGGCGATAAACCAACCAACCAATGAATGAATGAGGATTCCACATTACTTCTTATACGAGTTGATTTCATAATATATGGCAGTATGTCAGTGTGGCCGCCCCACACCCATTACTTACAGTGACCGATATTTTTGCACAGATTTTTGTTGAATCCACAAGTAAAGGATTATTTTTTTTCTGTATTTCGCGTACCAAACCGAATTGCATTTTTTTATTAAATATTTAACATTAAGAGATTGTGATTGTTTTCGAATTGGTGGAAAAATGAATAAAAAGGCCTAAAAAATTGTCTGAAATTAAAACTTAAGCTTTCACTTGACCCCAGCGTATCAATACAATAAATATTATTTGTTTTGACACGTGCTTAGTGAAGGTAATTTTAAGATTTTGGTGATGCATTTTAATACTTTACGCTATAGTAAGCAGCAGCAGGAAATATGTATTTGATTTGAGCTAATGTATGTATACGAGATTAGGTTAATAAATCTGGACAAAACACAGGGTTTTGGATAAAAAGTCATTTTATTTTTCCACATCGATTTCTTGAAATTCTATTCATAAAAATTATCGAGATCATCAATATCGATTATTGAAATCAAATCGTTTTCCGCCTTGCTACATATTGGGGTTTGAAGAAAATAAATAATTACTCGGCTGGAATATTAGACTCATCATCAAACAAATTCATTGATTAATTCAGGGGTTTTTCTTATGAAAACTATTGCGTGGGCCTAGTGCAAGATAAATTATTATTTGATTCATAACGCTTTTTTATATCCATACTATGCCGCGTGTATCGCAAAAAACCGGAATTTAATTCGCTGGCATAGCCTCCTTGCCCTTTTTGAAGCTGATCCGAGGCTGTTTGACTGTTTTGACTGCTGTGCAGCCTCTGATTGAGTAATTGTCTCCACGGTTATAAAACGATGGAAAAATTCATTCATAATGCCATACACTCCAGTTTGTTATCATTAAAAATTGAAGCCAATGTCTGTAGGCATAGTTTTAACAATCTGTCGTACTTTCTATCTCCAAACGTAATATACCATATTCTGCTAGAAAGCGCATCGAAGTGCCATGTTTCTATTCGACATAATGCAGCATGGATTATCGAAGCGTTACAACATAATCCATAACTTTCTGCCTGGTGTTTCCTAATACTTCCTCTCAGCAGGTTTCTAGCAAAAACTCTGAGAGTAAATAAAAATTTGGAATGAAAAGTTACTCAAAAAAATCAGTTTTTCGGAGTCGACTATAAACTGTAAGTCCCGCCACTCATGTATAAAATTAACACACACAACATAAGTGGTGTGAGAACCGAGGTCGTAATTCGGACTGAAGAGTGGTAAAGACCACCTAATACCTAATACCGCAGAAGGAAATTTATCTCCAACCAACAACATTATTACCCCCTCCATGCGTTATCCTATTTAGAGTGGATTGACATTCAGATCGAGATCTCCATATTGTAAGGAGACTAATACACAAAATTCTTACTCTGTACATCTCCTCTAATTTCTTACATCAAACGTCTAGAGATTCTTCTGAAGATAATGTTTCTATTTCTAGACGCCCAATTCTCTGAATTTTTTTCGGAATTACATTCAATACTTTTCATTCTGCTATATGGACAGGTTTTATGACAGGAGTAAAGACTTTTGGTTATAAAAAATGCGAAACAACCACAATTACTTTAAATATTACACTACGGTATCTATCAACAAACGTTAAAAAATCGTTAATTTTTACCGGGTATTTGAAAAGCTTAATCACTTACTATTTTCTACTATCATTTCTTCTGAACCCGCGTGTGGTATTGAAAGGCTCAAATAAACTAAATTAAGGATTCTAATTGAAGATTAGGAATTTCAGTTAGAATAATACGCCACAGCCTTATGCATTTCGCAAGAAAACCAAATCAAAGATGGCTTCAGATGCCTTCGCGTGTGTCATGTGTTTATCTCTGTTTATGTACAAAGGACCAAGCTTGACGTGGGTCATAGAAAGGCCTTATAAATCACTTGCCAATTTGAGAATGTGGGTATAAATGTCCTAAAAAATTAAAATTTAATTTTTAATTTAGCAGACCGTGTGTCTCTCTGTACCTTTTATTTTTTTTTTTAATTAATTTACCACCTATCAGGCATATGGTATAAGTGATATCAACTTTCCCTTTTGCAAATACAAAAAGAAAATATCGAAAGGAAAATTTCATTGGTTTTGTCAAGCAAATCACTTAAATTATAACATTTGATTTAATGTGAACCTTTAAAAATTTACGATGTTTTACTAAATTTGACTGACAGTTGTCAATTGAAAAAAATCTTTGTCTCTGCCGATGATGATGATGTGAATGGGTATTATAAAGATCATAAATTTTTATTACTGTTTTACTAAAAATATCATTTTCATTTACGAAAACTACATACCCCCCAAATATAAGCAATTTTCTTTCAATCTTTCACGAGTAGTTAAAAAAGAAAGAAATAATCCTACGAACAAAGAAATGGTCAATAATAAAATGTCTATCATAAGTATGGTATTAACATGTTACATTGTCCAAAAAGCATTGTTAGAGGACAAGCAAAACAGCACACTATCATACTTAAAGTAGTTACAAGTTGCTTGCAATACATAGTTGAGAAGAAAATAATCGGAAAAAAAATAAAAATTTCGACTATTTATATTCAGAAAATTATCTTAATGTGATGTGTATGGTGGACCTACATTAGCAAAATGTAACCAAAATGTATGGAACCAAGCAAAAAAAATGAATTAAGTGAAGTAAAGTGTAGTAGTATGGAACTGAGCTGATAAAAAGAAACAATGGCCACTTGAAAGCTTTGTCTTTTGTGTTATTTTAAATATAGTTTACTTACACGTAAGTATACATAGGTAAAAAGTATTGATTTTTGCACCCTACTGTTGGCAATAGTGCTTTTAGTTAAAAGGCCATCAAAAATTCTCATTGGAACTGAGTGAAAATTGAGCCATATTGTCCATCTGATCCAATCTAAAGTACTCCTCTTCCTGCGCTCCGTCTCATGCAGAAGCCGTTACCTTTTGAGATGATATCTCAGGTAGTAGTGTAGCGATAAATACAATCAATGTTCACCTTCCATCATTTTTAAAATTCTGTGGCAAAGAAGAATGTAAATAACGTCTTCTATAAATCTAAGCATTGAGCTTCCAATGGTCCGACCTGACTTCTGCCCAACAAATAATCCGATAATTGCGATCTGGACTCATAAAAACTAATGTGGATGGAACCATCTCTCGTCAGTTCCAGCGTCCAAAGAATAAGCCGTCGCCTTGTAATTGATCAAAGCTAGACTTGACCTGCAACGATTCCACTGAATACAAAGCCTATGTTTTCCGTATCACTTGTAAGGGCCTACATCTAACATACCTGATTTATTTGAAACTTTCGTTGCTCAAGAAAGGCCGAGAATATGTAACCAGAGATGTTACTGCAATCTTCCATTATGTCATGGGCATCTATGAAAGGTTCACTCTGGAATATGTTCTGCTTTGAAAATTGTTATTTCGAATCGATTAAGTGTACCAACTATGACAGGTTCTAGGATGCTAGGGTTGCCATCAACATTGCCAACCACTAATTGGCAATAAACGCTCAAAATTCGAACATTTTTATATTAACCACCATCGTAGCATATCTTTTATTTCGTATTTAACTTCCAAACAAAGCTTCAGTTTGTTTAACTCGTTCAATACCTTCAATATTTGACTTTGAATTGTAATCGTCTTTCGCATTAAAGACAATGTCATTACCAGTGCCAATACTGGCAAATAACAATGCCATGTTGACAACGTTGTCTTACGTTTCATTCCTTTAGTTTGTTGTCATTTTATTGTTTAAGTGCTTGTTTTTCTCTTTCAAAAGCTAAAAAAAATAAACTTTTCTTCAGATTTTTATTTTTTTTTTAATTTTTTTCATATTGGTAGGACGAAAACGTAGCTTTGTTATTGGTCTTCATTCAATTCTTTGTGTTTTTTTTTCTTTTTCATTTTTATTTGCAAAGTTTTGGTCATGTGGCGCTTTGATTGTCATGGAACATTACTGAAGAATTGTTTTGTTTGTATTAAAAAATGCCAAAATAATAAAAGTAGTAAAAGTTGTTATCGTTTTAATGTTATTGTCATTGTCAAATGACAACTCGATATTTGGCTTATTTTCTTACATTTTTCCTGTCTTTTTTTTTTTGTTGATTGTATCGATTTTGATGTGGCATTGAAAGTAGAATCATTAGTAGTCTAAATATTTCGAAATGGCAAAGGTTGCAATAAGCCAAAAAGACTGCTAAGAAAAAAAAGTTCAAATTAGTGCACGAAAGCATTTATTTTTTTTAAGTGGTTTCCATATGCAAATTACCAAAATTTCTATTATTTAATGGATGCCAACAGTGAAATACTTAACAATTTGGTTTCTTAAAAGAGAAATCGATTCTTTGAACTTAATTATAATAAACCGGAAACACGCTTAAGCCTGCAGTCAGGATTACAACCTAGCTTCTCGCACCACTTTTGTTGTGTCTGTTAATTTTATACATGCGTGACGGGACCTACAGTTTAAATTCGACTCAGAACGACTCCGAATTTTTGAGAAACTTTTCATGGCAATTACAGTTACTCCCAGAGTTTTGGGCAGAAATCTGCTGAACCTGGATATGTCTGACCCGGGGTTTGAACCATGGCCTCGCTTCTAATCAAGCAACACACTACATACTAGTAATCCTTGTATTCCTTGCTTGTATTCCAACGACCTAAAATAATGTCTCAATTGCTAAGGACGTAATGAGTCCAGAAAATTTTTCTGGAACCATTTGAATGAGCCTGAATACAAAAAGCCTTGGGGTTGTTGATAAACCGCATATGGTTTCGGTTTAGGTTAGCTAGGTTAGGTTAAGTAGCTTGCCGTTCACAGGAAAGTTCCTCGACAAGTTCACTCAAATACGGCTTGTTACAACTTAATTCATGATGAGTCCCATCTCTCTGGCCAATTTGGAGATATTAGTGAAACTGAGTGATATGGGCCTCAGATCATTCGGGAATGAGAGATATAATGGCAGATCCTTTTGACTTATCTCTTACGCCCCTTTTGGTAGTGCAGTCTTGATAGCTAGTTTAGTATCGAAGATTCAAGTGGATTGATTCACCACTTGCAGAACGTCCCAAATTTTCGAGCTTAAAAATAACGAACATTCTCCTGTTCTTCAGCAGAGAGATGATTAGAAATCTAATGGACCAAATTACTGGACATTGTATGTTTTGGCGTGCACTGAAATGTATAGTTTACTCATATTATGGTTTCGATGGAGTTGTCAAGATAAAGAATAGGAAATTCCATACAATACCTTTCCTACGACCGCACTGCTAATCAGGATTTTAGACTTGTTGGTGCATGTCTATTCCTGATCAAGATTGTCTCAAACAAAGCAGAATACCTGTGGGTTCCCATGGAACTTTTTATATATCCAAAAGAAGCAAAACTGTTTTTCAAAAACTCAGTTAAGCTTCATTACGGAGGTAATTACTGGACACTGTACGGATGGTTCTGTGGTCAATTTCGAATCTGATATGATTGTTAGATGTGCGAATTAAATTTTTAGGGGACTACATACTGTGTAGAATTTTTCTGGGTATCACAACTAAGAATCTCGAGCAATTTAACTCATTCTAACCTAAAGGTGTTCTGGTCTTTATTTTTGTGCACCCCTCTTAACTAAGCAGCCAGATAGCTCAGCGTTAATAAGTGCTCCTGAGTCAGCAACAGAATCTCATGCATCACACAGTGAATTTCGATATCATTCAGTCTAGTCTTACACATTACATGCGAATCGCTGACCTGCTGTCCAACCTTTTCGAATAATTATGCTTAAGCTATTCTTCCAATATAAACATTTTATTTATAATTTATAATAATATTGTTTGACCTCTCAAAGTGTTAAAGAACTTTATAATGTCAGGTGTCCTGAATATCAAATTGTGTCTTTATTTACAAGTTACATGTATTCTTATGTAAAAATTCTATTCTATCTGAAGATTATTTTTGAGTTTCTGTTTTTTTTTTCTGTTCCTAGAAATAAAAGATCGAAATGTGCTTCAGCCACAAAAAAAAGCGATCGAAAGGCAGCAAGAAAAAAAAACTGAAACGCTTCAAAAAACGGACGCCAACAATTATTTTCAAACAAAGTGCTTGTCTCTACGAAGAATGTCATTGAATAAGTGAATGAGTATCTGTGTATTTGATTTTTCTTCTGTATATGTATGCACCATATGTATGTATGTATGTATGGCAGTGTTCACCAAAAAATATCTGTTCGAAGCGAGTGTTAAACAATTTATGTAACACCAAATGACATATTTTAAAGCTTTTGCTAAAAGTTGCCTTTAAGCGACAAATACTGCACCGTATTTTTTTTTTTTTTTTTTTTTGGCTTTCAGTTTAGACCATTTGTTAGTGTACGTGTGTCCTGTCCAGTACCTGGCCAGAAACAAACAATATAGTATATGAGTATTTTTTTTTTTTGTAAGCTGAAAACAAATACATATTTTTCCTTCTCTTAACCAAATGTGGAGGTGCATAATGTTTATTACATTCACATACAACAACTTGCCTCAGAAAAGCAAAAAAAAAACTCATCTATCTGGCCAAAGAAACAACAATAAAATGAGTTGAACTAACAATAGGCAAAATATTAACGAATTTTGAAAGCCTTAAACTACAGTATCGTTATGGAGGGTTTTGCAGTTTTATGGCGAAAGTGGAGAGCATGCTCACAACGGGTTGCAATGTAAATAGTTTATAGGGTTTTGGTCTTCCTTAACAAGCTCGAGAATGAAATTTTAAAGCAAATGGCCATTAAATAAAATTGCCATAAAAAGTTTCTCAAATCTGTCTTTAAGAGCCGATATTAAACAGTAGTCCCACGCCAGACATGTGTAAAATTAACACACACAACATGAGTGCTAGGGGAAGCTAGGTTGTAGTCTTAGCTAAAGGGTTGTAGGGACCAATAAAGTAAGTCAGTAACTAAGAAACTTCTCATGCAACAAAACTAAGATCAGTTTTTATGTGTAATTCGAGACCTACCGTTCAGTTCATTGTCTTCAATTGGATGCCGAAAAAAGTAGATTATCAAGGGGCCGTAATGCTTTAGAGTGGCTATAATAGGTTAGCCAGCGACATTTTTGGAAAAATACTACCGAATGGCATCTCCAGACCATAATGCGTAATGAGATTCTTCGGCAAAGAAAATTTGAGAAGCTTTTTGTTCTGGTGTGTATACGGTGTTGTGAATGGTCAGCCGGGTTTAATTGTTGGGTAGGGTGAACTTTATGTGGATGGTGGTGTAAATCTCAATGCCAAATATGCTAGAAGGAGCCTAACATACATACATAATTGGTCATTACAACCCTTTAGTCAGAATTACGACCTAGTTTCTCACACAACTTATGTTGTGTGTGTTAATTTTATATATGAGTGGCTGGCCCTACAGTTTAAAATCGACTTCGAACGACAGATTTTTGAGAAACTTTTCATGGCAATTTTATTTTACTCTCAGAGTTTTAGCCAGAAAAGTGCTGAGAGGAATTCGCCGAAGAAATATTTTTTCGTATTCCTTTTGTTGGAGATGCCTGACCTGGCCTCACGTCTAATAAGCTAATACTCGACCTACTAGACTACGACGACTAATGAGCCTTTCTAAGAACGCCATAAAATTGTCAATATGAATTCGGATAATTGCGAACAAGAATTGTGACGACAATAATCACCCGGTAATGCTCGAAAAGAGCCCATGCTTGTATCACCACCTTCGTAGCAAGTTTTAACTATTTATTTTAACGCATACTCCGGTTGTTAAACTGTCCTAACTAAAGGATATTTAGGATATTTGTATTACACACATGAAATTTTATTTACCTCCCATTCTATCATTTGTTACAAATTCTATTACAAACAAATATTCTTAGTGTAGAGCTCATGCTCAAAAGAAACAAGCCACATAAAATAATTTGCCTTATTTTATTTAGATGCTGCAACTGTTGACTCTGTGATGGCTGTATTTGTTTGTTGTTGCTATTATTATTATTATTATTATTATTATTGTTGTTGTTGCTGTAGCCTTCTTGTCGTCGATGTTACTGCTGAAAGCCAAAAAGGTGACCTAATGTTTATGTGACATGTTTCTACGACTTGGAGTATGTTTTTCTTACTGTTGCTGTTATTTTCATTTTCGTTGTCTTTTTTTCTTCTTTTTTTCTTTATATTGCTCCTTCCTTCTTAAAGTCTTTGGTGTTCCATCTTTTGTTGAATTTTTTTTCATTTTTTTTATTTTGTTTTTGTATTTCATTTGCAAAAATGTAAGCTGTTAAATAAGATATCATGTTAAATTACGAGCTAGATGTGTTGCTGTTTTTTTTTTCCCCCCGCTCTGAATGAATATGTATGGCAGCACCAAATTTTATTACATGTTAAGTGTATGTTTTAGTTATGTTTTCTGCTTCAATCTTTCTTTAAATTTGATGTACATGTACGAGCATTTAAACTCAAATGCACACAAATAAATATTCACGTACATACATACGTGTATATGTATTGTAAGTTATATGGTCCATATGGGCTAAGGTGATTTTCTTTATTGTCTTTAGTAGACGGCCTCTATAGCATTCGAGTGGTATTCGAAAATTTCTCCAAAATTATGGACAGAAATTTGTTTATTATTGAATATATTTTACGATGTTTTTTAAGGGAGATTAAAGAGATTTTTAAAAGCTTTTCATACAAAAAATAATCTCATAAAATAAATTCATTCGAGCATTTTAATTTTAAGGTTGAAAGGATAATATTGGACTGACATAATATTCAAGGCTGGAATGGAAGGAATGAATATTTTATACTACTGTTATAATCGCGTATACATAGGTTAGTACCTCTGCAACAACAAACGACCAATATAGAGCTTCTCTATTAACATCAGTCGCAATTCTATTGAACTGACATACTTGTAGCCGATGTTCTGTTGTCAGAAATATAACTCACCTGCCTAGGATCTGATAAGCCTTCAGAAATACTTTAACATTGCACAGGTTCCAAGTATGTTTACTTTATTTGCATTGAAAGCGATTATTTTTCAATTCCTTCAATTATCAGTATACAGGGTCAGAAAGTCGATTACTATCCTCAAGCCACTTCTGGAAAGCCTAATTCAAGATTAAACTCACTGATCAAAGGATTTGTAAACAATATCAATGACAGACAGTCCTTAATGGTTTCCATTGCAATCAAGTTATTTTGAACTTCTGCTCGTCGCTTAGACTTTTCTATCACCCAAAGATACTAAAGTACGTAATTCAGAGAGAAAGTTACTGAATAGGAATCTTTCCCTATTTATTGATAGAAAAAAGTAAGACTGGTCTCTACATTTCCTTAGCGATTCTGCAAATGTCGTGTTTTGAAAGGCACAATCATCTAGCATAACAACCACCAGTTAAAATCTCATGGTTGGAACAAGTAATTTCTTGTAAGCATACAGGGAAAAAAATTACTCGTTTATGGTGTATGCAGAGTCATTGACTCAAGTATTTTGCATTTTCTACAACAATAACTACCTTACTCTCAATAACTACCTTACTTTACTCAAAGCTTAATGCCTGACATGGTCAAACTGATCGGCGTACTCTAGAGAGTACTGTATTGGCTTATTATGCGAGAGTTTTAATTTAAAATCTCGTCTCTAAAAACTTGCAAAAATATGAAAAAAATGTCTCGCATATGTTATTCACAGTATTAACGAACACAATGTGAATTTGTTGTTGAGAAGCTAACAACAGTTAGTATTATGACCTAGCTTCTCACACTACTTATGTTGTGTGTGTTAGGGCCATTATTACAACTTGCCGTTAACTAAAGGGAGGATTTTACCGGGCAGATAAATTTTTTTTTCATTATTATGAGTACCCAATAAGATAGAAGTGATCGTTAAGCTAAAGGGAAGAGCATTCTATCTTTAACATTTAAAGGTCACTTTATGTTTGAACTTGCCATATCATATACTATTTTCGATATGGCAACTTCAAATTTAAACAAAATGAGCATATACAACAAAAAAACGAAGTCCGCTGTTGCCACTGCGTTAAAAAAAAAAAACTTGTTTAATTGAGCAGTTTTATCGACTTTACTCCGGCACTGCCATATTTTAATTTTATTTTATCTGTAAGTTTTAATAACGAAAATCAGTTAAAGGTAACTTTACAGTTCGCTTTAGCTAAAGGTACCTTTAACTAAACCCAAGTTTAACGGCAAGCTGTAATAATGGCCCTTAATCTTATACATTAGTGGTGAGAACTACAGTTTAAAATTGATTCAGAACAAAAGATTTTTTTGGGAAACTTCTCTAGGTTTTTGCCGAAGAGATATTTTTTCATATTTTTGTAAATATCTGACCTGGGATTTGAACCGTTTTTTTTTTTTTGTTTTTTTGTTTTTTTTTTTTTTGACGTGTGAGGTAAGGTTCAAATGCCTTCGAAATTACAGTGACCGTCGTCAACTGCGTCGAGTGGTGCTTCCACTAAAACAATCCCTCCTCCTCTTCTGGGGATACTCCCTTCCCGGGACGGCTATCTGCATTACTTCGGGAAGGGCCCAGAACGACGTCCCGTTAGGGACCGTTGTCTACTCTCCCACGTCTGGGTACGCCATATTTGAAGCCAGCTTCATGCTGGGATTTGAACCGTGGCCGCACGTCGAATAAGCCAACCTACTAGATTACGAGAGAAATTTGTTTTAAAGAAGAAAATGTAGAACTTAATTTGTAGCATCAATGTTGCATTATAATAAAAGTATGTTTTTCACATCTTAGCACAACTATACCCTTTTCTACATTTCTACAGATGAAGTAAATGAATTTCCATTATTTCTATGCCTGTTATCTGGCTGTCATATGAACTTTTCGCATTGATCAATAACTATCAAGTGCTTGTATCATTTGTTTTCATTTCAAATTTTGTTTTCTTCTTTTATTTTTTTCTAACTTTTCCTTAAAATTTGACAAACGCCCATTATTGTAATAACCACAAAGAAAATTTCTCTTTTTTTTTTTGGTAAAAGGCACAGCCAGCTATTTTCTTCTTTCTATTCCTTATTACTTGAAGATTAATTGCATTTTAAGTTTAAAGAAATTGAAATTATAAACGACGAATAATGTTTAACGAAAACTAGACAGTCAAATAAATTGCAATTGCATTGCATTGCACTTGATTGATTAATAGATGATGTCTTTAACTATTCAATGAATATGTATGAGCCGTATCGCATGAATTGAATCCCTCCTGGAGTGTGACTTATAAAGGTACCATACCATACGTTGAGAGTGTGGTATACCACCACAACTTTAGCTAATTGGGTGAGCTAAACACAAAAACACATTTTGTAGCCCAGTCAGCATTAGCATTAGCTTTCTTACAAACAATTCTAATTTGCTTTTTAGAGTAAAGTAAAGTTATTGTAGAAGAAAACAACAACAATAACAACAAAAGCCTGCAGTTTGGTTCCGTTTACTAGCTGCATATAAATATCGTTAACATAGTGCAGTTTTAAAGCGATAAAACCGTTTAAAAAAAAGTAACTGTAATGTAATCAATTATTTAAAAGTTTAGAAGAAAAAAAACAGACACACACACATGCATACAATATATGGTACACAGGCAAATTTCATTCAATATCCATGCAACCAACCTTATTTTTTTTGTAAAAGTTATTGTTGTGGCATAGAAATTAGAAGAAGGTGTTACCAAATGCCTACACTTTAGACTGGAATATTTACAAATGGCCTGAAATAACTGTGTGCATCTAATAAGACCTGTATTTAAGATAAACACATACATTTATTATTCCTCGTTTCGTTATAACAAACAAAAGAAATCATTGCCGATTTTAAGGTACCCTAAAAGTAAAGAATAGAAGTACGTGACGTAGTCTAGTAGGTAGTATGCTAGCTTACTAGACGGTTCAGATATCGCGAACAAAACAACAACTTGCTCCCAGCAGTCTTCTGACAAAAACTCTAAAGGCCATTATTACTACTTGCCGTTAAAGTTGGGTTTAGTAAAAGGTAACTTTAGCTAAAGTGAACTATAAAATCATCTTTAACTTCTTTTCGTTATTACAACCTAATGATAAAATAAAGTTAACTTTTTCAAAAATATAGCAATGCAGGAGCAATGTCGATAACACTGCTCAATTAAACAATTTTTTTTATCGCAGTTGCAACTACGGGCTTCTTTTTTTGTTGTATTTGCTCATTTTGTTTATATTTATTTGAAGTTGCCATATTGAAAATAATATGTAATATGGCAAGTTCAAGCATAAACTTAGCTTTAAAAGTTACCGGTAGGAAGATCCTCCCTTTAGCTTAATGCTCACTTCTACCTTATTATTGTCCACTTATAATACTGAAAAACAACTTATCTGCCCGTTAAAATCCTCCCTTTAGTTAACGGCAAGTTGTAAAAATGGCCCTAAGAGTAAATAAAATCGCATGAAAAGTTTCTCAAAAATCTGTTGTTAGAATCGAGTGAAAACTATAGGTCTTGCCACGCATGTATAAAATTAACACACACAACATAAGTACAGGTAACCCTCCTACAACGCGGTACTTCTATAGCGCGATTTCGCTACAACGCGGTTTGCGAATTGCGGAATGTTTCCTATAACGCGAATCCTACAACGCGATTTTTAAGCATTTTTTAAATACATATTCTATAAACTATTCTATAAACACACAATTATCAAAAATTACTTGTGTATGTATATCTATTATTATTATTATGTTTGTATGCACTATGGAATTTTGCAAACCGCAATTTTTTCAAATATTTACACACACGTCTTTAGATAAAACAAGGGGTTTCCCCGAAAATTAACTCTTGAGAATGTTTTTGGAAATTTGATTTGGTTTAGTCATTCACAGTAAGTCGTGAAGAGGAGTTGAAACAAATTTTAAAACGTTTGTGAAACCATTTTTATCATTTATTTTTATTTAACCATTTATCTGCCTACCAGGAAATCTATAAAGATTTACGAAGTAGGACAAAGCAGACATCAATAAAAGATTTTTTAAGACCAGCAATAATAGCTGAACCGGATCAATGTGATAGTGGGTCAAGCTCGGATTTTGAAATAGGACGACCAAGCAAATTATAATAAGCGAGGACGAGGAAGCGGATTTGTAGAAGGTTGAGAATTAAAATCCTCTAAAATATGTAGATTTGAAAATCCGTGTCTATTTTTCCCAGATTTTATTTTCCTTAGTTTTATGTTATTTAAATAAATGAATTGCTTTTTGCTGGTTAATTAAATGAATTAATTTATGTTATTATGTTGAAATAGACAAATAGAAAAATATCTTTGAAAAAATAAATTTTTTTTTTTCGATGAAAGATCTAATATAATTAATTCGGCTGAGAAAACTTTAACATGTTACTTGCGTGATATTGTATAAGAAAAGGAAAAATGGAGGAAAAAAAAGTTTCCTACAACGCGATTTTCCTACAACGCGGAGTTTTTCAGGAACCAATTAACCGCGTTGTAGGAGGGTTACCTGTAGTGTGAGAAGCTAGATCGTAATCCTGACTGAAGAGTTGTAATGAGCAATTGTGTATGTATGTTGGCTTATTAAACGATAGTCCGTGGTTTAAACCCAGATACCTTGAACCAAACGAAAAATGAAAAATATTTTCTCTATGACTTCCTCTCAGCAACCTTCTGTTACGCAAGTTTGAATACACAATATTTACAGTGTAGTGTACTAAATAACCGTGTCTGATCTATAATTTTCCCTCTCTCTCTTTTAAACCTCAAAGTGTAAATGTGTTAATGTTGAAAAATAAAAACCAACAATCATACTCTATCACCTATTTTGTGTACAGGAATTTGTTGTTTTCCATTTTTTTGTCGAAAAAGCATCATTTTTTTAAAATAGTTTTTGGTTTGAATACCATATCGTTCGTTTGTGTATGTAAATTTTGATTTGAACGTATAGAATAATTTAACATGTTATTAAATTACTTAAACGAGTCATAAAGTCTGTGAAATGTTTGCCACAGGCTAAATAAAAACAAATACTTCAAGTGAAAAGCTTTCTTCAATCATTGTTCATTGTTTGTTGCCATCGATAGATAGATAGCGACATCAAAACTCACTTGAGGAAATTAATTAATGCAAGCAATGGGTAAAGGTGTTAACGCTCTTAATGTTTCGTTCCTCTTTTTCTTTTTGTTTTTTTCATTGCAAGGTGATAGAAATAAATTGTTTTATAATTGTTAATAATAGTTATAAAACAAAACAGACAGAGAGAGATTTGTTAAAAGTGTTAATTTGTTAAATTTTATGATTTTTAATGGTTGTAGATTTAATGGTATCTTGTAGACGAGTAGGTGAAGTATATTTTCAAGTAAATCTAGTGATCAAAAGAAAAATTTCTTTATTATAAAAGGTTTATTCTGCTCTCTATTGTCAGTAATCAATGGGATTAAACCAAGTAATTTAATTAAAATACGCAGAATTGATCAACAAAAAAGATGTTGCATACCAACATGACAATATTAGATCACTCACAGTATCGGGAGGTTGGCTGTAAGGTTTTGATGCATCCCTACATCCGTACATCCCTACATACATAAATTTTCAAGTTATCATTTATTACTATCCATAATTTTCAAAATCATCATTCTCTTCATTGTATTCGTCACTTAAATTCACTGACTACATTACTTTAAGCTCTATTTCCGCTTCATTTTTTTTTTTTCTGGTAACTTCGAGAATCTTACTGTGTCTATATAGTTTTGTTATTGCAATTTGATTTTTATTCACACATATTCTCTGATACTTACTCAATAGTTTCCTCTATAATGATGTCATGATACGATGATATTGAAAATAACAACAACACTAAAACCCTTGCAAAGGCTGGAACAACCGAAGTTTCATATCTGAGAATGGCATTTCTTTGCAGAGGGGCAAATAAATAGTCTAACAAAATGTTTACTTATTTTTAAAAGAAAGATGGCACTTGTAGAGATATTTAACAGATATGGCCCAATGGGGGTATATGAAAAACACAATCTGCCCTAAACCTGATCAGATCTTAGAAACCTCATGGCAATTATAACGTAACACTAGCCTCTGGATGAACATGCACGGAAGTTGTAAATATTCCACAATGACTTCTATAGAAGTTTTAATAATAAGGAAGAAGAGGAGATCATGAAAGATCTTCTGTTCTGCTATTAATCGGTATTTGGAAACCTGAGGACTGTGAGTCCTTAAATTAAGCAAAATTCTGACCTTAATAAAACTGGTGGTATGGTTGAGGGAAGTAATCCAACAGATAGTACTGTATGCGACCTCAGAGGACCCAAGTAGCTGTGCTGTACATGGTGGCTAACTAACTAATGTTCCCCATATTCTATATTGTTTTCTTATTGCAATTCTTTGTTTATCATAATTTTATTGTTGTTTTGTATTTATTGGCCTCTTTTCGCATAAACTCTTCAGTCTTAATCCTATCATTGTATAGAGAAAACAAGATGGTAATCACATCATCCTGTTAGCAAGAATAACTTGATGAAACTGAAACAAAGCAAAAAATTTTACATAAACACAGGATATATTATGTTTTGTGAGAGTGTTATTATCCTTAAAAGAAAAAAAGGAATAATAATAAAAAAAAAATATCATTAGCTTTCTTAAAACTCCAAACCATATTAAATATGGCCGGAATTCTTTGGGTAAATTTTATAGAATTTGTTGAGAAACCTTGTAAAGGAGATTCAATTAAAATTATAATCTCTTTTCGTAATAAACACAAAATATATAGCAAATAAGCCCCTGTTCACAAGTATTTTAGTTTTCGTTCAGTTTGACCATCCAGAAATCAATCAAAATGTAAATTTGTTTTTAACTTAAGTTTCCGGGTAGCCCCTGAATACGTTTGAATAAATCTTGAATAAATTCAAAGCTCTCAAAGCAACTTAGCTTATGTATTTATTCCAACGATTTGATAAACGGGAAAAAGCGAATGCCATTCATACTACTGCCTTAGAATATGGGCTTTTGTAATTTGAATCAAACACAACATATCCAATGCACTTGTCTGAAAAACTTTGTTTAAACCCCTAATCAGTTTCCTTGTGCCAACGATTCTTGCTGAGTGATCCTTATTGGTGTACTTTTGCAGAGTCAGAATCATTCTTACGATGGTTTCTAAGGCAATTCAATTATTTTTTATTGTTTTATAATAACCTGACCTAGAACGTATGTATGTGCAGTACTACTAAAAATCCAACACTGGAAACTTATGTTCCTTAGAAATTAGCACAATTTCATGATTTTCGAAATCTACATTCGCCAAAATTCTATTGCAACAAACTATAGCAAATAGTTTCAGTATAACAAAACGCTATGCCTTGAAATAACAATAAAGTAAACAAAGTATTTAAAATTAAGACCCATAAACTATTTTCAATAAAGCGAAGCGTAGAAAACAAATATTGTTGTTGGGAATAAAAAAAAAACAAACAAACTTCATGTCGAAAGAAACGTTAACGTTGAGGTCAATAAAAACGAGTAAAAACTGAATTACACGTGACTTAGCCACATATGGGGTATCGTAAAAGTCTATTCAAACACTACATTTTCTAATGTCCCCCTAGCCTCCCTTCCACTTTAAATTAAATTGTATGAAAGCAGAAAAACCATCCATATTGTTTAAACATTTCTCAATGACTTGGTTTTGTCTATACTGTTGGCTGGCATTCAATGCCTCCTCGCTTGCCTAACAGTATTGAGATGATGATGGTGATGATCGCGAAAATTCATGCGTTACCAAATATGGATGATCTATCGAATGTTTTGGGCCAAAACCATATGGGCTTTCTTTCATTTACGTTTAGATTAACTGATGTTTAAATTTCGTTTGCTCGAGCTGTGAACAAAACCGCTGATGGTATGCCAGTTGAGTTAAGAAAGAAACCGTAACTAAAACAAAATAATTTTCAAATTTATGTTCATTGTAGTCAAGCAGATTATATGGCTTTGCCAAACGAAATGATCGCAGAGCAAAGGAAAATATTCGGTTCCTTTTTTTTCGTAGGAGAATATTTTGATGGGTTTTGTTTGAAGTTCTGAAAAAAGCATTGAAACCGTAACATTGTTGGTGGAGAATTAAAAGACAGAAGTTGCAGACATTTTGGTAGCTAAACGTGAAGACAGTAACATGTTGAAAGATGGAAACTAGAACTACAATACCTTGATAATACCAGCTTGATAAGTTCTTTGTTAGATATTCTACTGTTTTGTCAGTAGGAACAAAAAAACAGCAACAAAAAATTGTGCTTTTAACTCTGTTTCTCAAAACTCCCTATTTAAGTCATTAAATTTGTTAAATATTATGGGTGTTGAGCAGGCACGTTTTAGAATTTTTTTCTTTGTTTTTTTGTTTTGACTTGCTGGTGAAGTGTAATGCGCAAACGTTCTTATCTTAAGTGCTGATGTTGCTACTGAATTTAGAAGAGTTCTAAGATTTTTTCTTTCTTTTCTTTTTGCTGTTTTTTTTTTTTTTTTTGCTTTTATAGGAGTGTTTTCGAAAATTAGCAACCGTTAAAGAGAAAACAAAACCACACAAAATTTATGGTTTATAAAAATATATTTTAACCATAATGTTCAACCCTTTTGATTGTTATTGTTCTTTGTTGAAGACCTGAAATCTTATAAGCACCTTGCCATCTACGGCTATCAAATAAAAGATAATCTTAAATTAGAAAATGCTTATCGCAAGGCTAAAATGTAACAAAGAATTCTTGTATGAAATGTATTGAAGGAATGAATTTTCGAAAAGTCTTTTCATTGCAAAAAGCATAAGAACTAAACAAATTAATAAAAAATTCGAATGAGTTCTTTGCGACATTATTCCAAAAGGTTACAAGTCTATGGTGCAGATCAATGGGTTTAAGGATAAGTTCGCACATTCACCATTTGGTATTCAACTCCTGGATGAGGTAATATTACAGCAACAGGTGGTAGAATTTTTTGGGAATATCACTGGAGACTAAACTGAATTCGAAACTCATACAGAGAGCATTTGTATAAACACCAGACACGTCATAATGATATGCATAATGTTTACAGGGAAATCAGAGCTTTGGAGATTGTGGTTAGGTTATTGGAAATCAAGTCTAATACAAGATTCATATGGGAAAATCTTATTGACTTTACTTACTAACTTACACACATAGATACATAATACATAATACATTACAACCCTTCAGTCAGGATTACGACCTAGCTTCTTACCCCACTTATGTTGTGTATGTGTTAATTTTATACATGAGTGTCGGAACCTATAGTTTAAAGTCGACTTCGAACGACACCTTTTTTTTAAAGAAACTTTCAGGACAATTTTTATTTACTGTAGAGTTTTTCCCAGAAATCTGCCGAAGAAATATTTTTTCATATTTCGTTTTTTTTTTTTGGAACATGCCTGACCTGGGATTTAAACCGGCACTCTACCTACTAGACTACGGCGAACTCATACGATATTCATCAGGTAAAATGAACTTAATTGGGTTTTGGCCTGTCGTAAAACTTCTTCCAGGCACTCAAATTCACCAGTAAATCACACTACTCGATGACAGAACTTTCTCAATTTCATCAAGACCAGTTCTCTAATCCCAACGACATAACTGAGCCAAACCTAGACATAGGATGTAAATGGGCTGAACAATATCAATATCATTAAGTAGCATTGTTGTATCGGATATGGAAATCATCACCAACTGATACTGAAGCGAAAATCTTGTGTAGGACTTTTTCTGCATCAGTGCATAACAGCCTTAATGACTCTGCGTTATAGAGAATCATAGGAAGGATGAGCAACTTGTAGAGCTTCAGTTTCGTTACATGAGATAGATTTCTGCAACTCAATTGCCTATAAAGCCTACAAAAAGGCTTAATTTTACGTCGCGTGTCCCTGCTTGTTAATAACATAGACTTCGTCTGATCAGTCTCGGTGGATTATCGTTCAATTGTACAAAAAAGGAAGGCTAACAGCTTGTTTGGTGCGCCCAATCTTTCGCAGCGAAGTTTAGTACTACTTTAGTACTACTTTAGTACTACTCTAGTACTACTGGCGTAACCTGCATCGTAAAGGATATAATGAAATATTCTGAGGCAATAGTACTCGCGGTTATCTACCAAGCGAAAGTCTATACCATCGAAAGCTGTGCTCAATTCAACAATTCTGAGCACTTGACTCTTATTAAGTGAACTCAAAAGTAGTATTTGACTGTCGCGAAAAATTATGGGAATACACGCAAATAGAAGACAGTTGAACTAGGGAAAAGAAATGTTTCCATGCCGCTGATAGGGCTAGAACTTCTCGGTCGAATGGTACGAGATGCAGAGGTTCTTGTCAGAACAAATATATATCTTGTTGAAAAAAAAATTATTTATTTCTTGACCATACGTGTAGAGTATTCGATCATTTGCCACTTGTCTTAAACTGGCACAACAACAATCTTTAACCAATTATCCTCAATGATCTTAAAAAATTCCATTCACCTGAAGCGCAAAAGTGACAAAATGTGTTGCCAGTGTAAACAGCAAGCCAAATATCAAAAATATTTCACGACATTTATGAAAATATTTTAAGACCTTTACCAGCCATGATCTTCACATTGACACTAATTTGCAAAAATTCAATGACAAAATTGCAGCAAAAAATAAAAACAAACTGAAACTGAAACGAAATAAAGAATTAAACCACCAACCGAATTGCACCAACGAAAAAACAGAGGAAGAAAAATAAAAAAAAACACAGAAAAAAGTCAAACAACAACAATTCGTATGTCTGTTTGAGTGTCTGAACACAGTAGAAATACCAAAAATGATTGCAGATCACACATAGCAACATGTCATTTAACATGTCAACAACAATTACTACCGTAACATTAGCTAAAATGAACACACACACACAGACTCAGAACTGCAGCACTAACATGAAATTGTTAACAAACAACGTATGGAGACGAGAAGAAATCAGTCTAAAATTCAAGAAAACTTAAAGTGACAACAAAGTATGCGTTTAAGTGTGACTTGACGATGGCAGGCAGGCATAGTCGTTGTAATCGTTGTCATTGTCGTTGCTATGTCGTCAATGATAATACCGTCGTCATCGTCGCCATCATCGTAATCGTCGACAGCAACTGCAGCAGGAACAATTTCTACTGTCGGCCACAAAATGACAACAAGACGCGCGACAGCAAAAAATTTCGTTAAACATTCACCAACAATATGTGTTGCTGGTGCCACAGTATCGTGGTGAAATGTACTTCAGTGTGGTACTCTTGGAAGATTATAAAACCAACGAAGGGAGAAAAAGAGTGACATGATATGCTGGCTAACTATAAAACGACAATCGCAAATGGCAACCATAAAACGTATGCAACTGCCTTTGGCGTAACTTTGTTGCAAATAAAGTTTGCTTTAATGAAAGTACAAAAGACGCTATACTCGGGCCTAATGCCTTGTTTCATGTCAATTAGTTACTCTCAGAGTTTTTACCAGAATTCTCTTTAGAGGCAATCGTCCAGGAAATTATTTCTCTCTCTCATTTATTTTTTCAAGATAGTAGCGTTATAGTTCAAATCCAGATCAGTGGTCTAATATGTCGGCATACTGCCGACTTGTATACGATTTGATTTCGATCGCCAGAACTGCAGAACATGACTGTTCCCAGAACATTAGACGCCGATCAGAAAATAGTAGTACAGAGGTTAGGTCCTAAGTTGTATCCTTAAGCGCATATTTGTGTCAAGTATTTTACTGAACATTTTTTAAGTTTCAGTCGCTTCTTATTACCTTTACTACTTTTTCTCACGGTCCTTTGAAGGCATTCACGGACATTTAAGAGTCAGAATATTCAAGAAGCTCCGTAGTGAATGATTAGTGAACGAGTAGTGATCGAATTTTCCAATATTTACACCCATAGAACAACCCGCAACATCCCCAAGCCGCTTATCATAAACTTTGCGGTCTTTGTGGTATTCAGACGTAAGGCTTTGGTTTTTTCATTATAAAGGCGTAGGGCAGTAGTATGTGCCAAGGTATGTAAAGCAAGTAATTTAGCTGTCATATCTCCGAAACTATATACGAGGCAACATATGTCATCGGCATAATCAGTACCTTTAAGACGTCTATGCTTACCCCAAATCTCCTAATGGTGGTTGCCTGTTTCATTACTTTGTCAAGTACTTGCTAAACGCATGCTTATCCTACGTTAACGTTTAACAGTCTGTCTAGGTTGTTCAAGTGAAATATTTTACATGTTAAACTCAGATCAAATTATTGATCTCTCTTCGGGTCACCTTTTTTCTACATTGTTTTCCAAATGGCCTTGAAGTCACCGTGGCTCAATAGGTGGTGTATCGTTTGGAGTCAACTTTAAACTATAGATCCCGCCACCCATGTGTAAAATATCACACACAACATAAGTGGTGTAAGAAGTTAGGTCGTAATCCTAACTGAAGGGTTGTAATATTGATGAACCGTGTCAAAGGCTTTAAATATGTTAATACATATGGAGTGTGAAATTCACTGACTGCATAACTATTATTCATACGCTATTAACGTGGTCCCTGTAGGAGTGAGTAGTCTAGTAGGTAGTGTGTTGGCTTATCAGACGTAAGGCTCGAGTTCAAACCCCAGGTCAGACATCAAAACGAAAATATTTCTTCGGCGACTTCCTCTCAGCAGATTTCTGGCAAAAACTCTGACAGTAAATAAAATTGCCATGAGAAGCTTCTCAAAAATCTGTCGTTCGGGGTCGACTTTCAGTTGTAGGTCACGCCACTCATGTATAAATTAACGCACACAACATAAGTGGCGTGAGAAGCTACATCGCAATCCTGACTGAAGGGTTGTAATGACCAATTATGTATGTGTAGGAGTGAGTTGCTCTGAATCTTAATTATTCTTTCATTAATGGTTCCAGCCAGCATCTGATTTACTATTATAAATATACGCCTCTTCTATATCTGCATTCTTCCCGATTTCCGCCCCTTGATGAAATAGTGACCACATATTTGATCTTTAATAGGATGTTCCAATCTCACTAGATAGTCAGTGTCAGCTTCGACCTTTATTTCGAGAGATATTTGATATTTTTTGCGTTATTTCTTGCTGGATAAAGTTAAGCCTCGACCAGACTACGTTCCACTTTAATAGCTCTTCCCTCTAGGCAAAATATCCACCCTAGTTGTTCCAACTGTGTTAAGTTATTACTGACCGTGAATTGAATTTCAAATAACTTTTAAAATTAAAATCGTTGTCTTACAATTGTTTACCGCTACTTAAGCCACACTCAATTTCCTAAACTAACAAAGAAAGGCGTTAGAAATTCCATCAATGTTTAGCCTTCTTTTGTAAACACAAGTCAAGGATAAATTTTTTTTATTTCAATCTTTATGTTTATGTGGCCATTTCTAGTTATGGCTCAATGAGTAACCGAATAGAGCGCGAAGAAAGCCAATTGTTGTTAAACAAATACCATAATAATGAATGTGCATTTGCTTTTAAAGCCATCATAGACGTGGCTGATAATATCGAAGTGAAATGGGTTTTGGTCCATTTTCTTTTTTTCTTCTTCCTCTTCTTGTAGCGGGTGTTCTCTATTTTTATTTTCTTTAGCGGTTTTTTTTTTTGTTTCGTTTCTGTTTTATTCTCACCATGTGTGTTGTGGTGTGGTCTATGGCCCATTTGGCCCAGTTAAGTCATTTTGAAAACGATCACATTTTTAAATCAAATTTATTTTATTGACTTAAGCTGCCGTTAAATAGGGTTTTGACGTTGCCAACAAATACAGAAATATTTCGACTGAACTGAATATAAATTGTTTGCAATCATGATTCAGTCGAATGCACGTTTAAGAGAAAATTTTTTTTTAAAGGTATTTTAAAAACTCAAAAAAGCAGAAAAGTAATCAAATAGTGGCTGCTATTTAGGGTGTAAACATTAACTAGTTTAAAGAAATGGTAAATCACATTAATACTGTTTTTATAGTAGATCTTCAAATATGTTCACTGATTGAGTATAATTTTCTAATTGGAAATACAATTTAATGAGAATTTAATGTCCCAAGCCTTTAGGATTGTAGAATTACAAGTGCATACATAATTGGTCATTACAACCCTTCAGTCAGGAATACGACCTAGCTTCTCACATCACATATGTTGTGTGCGTTAATTTCATACATGAGTGGCGGGACGTACAATTTAAAGTCGATTTTGAAGGACAAATTTTTGAGAAAAAAACAAATTATTTGCAAAAGATCTTCTAAACTTCAATTACCAAATTGATTTTTCAATAGCAGCGGTTCAGCGAAATCAATTAGAATTACTGTAGTTCCTTTCAAGCGGAAGTATTGGCAATAAGGTTGCGGCAAAAAATATCTCCGGACAAGTTGTTACCAAACCTTCTGATATCCAGGCAATAGAATAATCAGTATAAGCTAATAACTCAAAGCTGCAATTTGAACGGTTTTGTGAATTGAAACAATATTGTCTTCTTTTATCCCAGTTCACTTTGCCCGACGTTTCTCCAGACTTCGCATATCTACAAACAAATTTAATTGTGAGATAATTTTGTAGGTTGAGACCAATCCTTTTCCGTCGAGTAATTTTTTCAAGTTAAGAAACAGGATATATTAACTTAATGCCAAATTCAAAGAATAGAGCATATATGGAAGCAATTCCGTAGCTTAATTCATGCATTTTTAATGGAAATTTCTCATGTGGTTTATCTTGCATCGCCCTGCTGCAAAAAGCTTTTTTCTTTGCCAAACAAATGGTTTTTTTTTAATATTAAGGCGACTCGCTGATTTATCCTTTTAAAGATAGTCAAAGTAGGTTTTACTGTGAAAATTCACCCTGAGATTGGTCGACAAAAAATTTTCTGTTTACCTTGGCTACGATTTTTCCCGAGAAACCCAGTGTTTGGAAGGATGTCTAGTAGTTTATGTACTGCGATGAAAAACACTTCCATGAAGTTGTTTGTTCTTTTTTTGTGATCATCTGTGAGTAAACGAGGAAAGCTTTTTCATTCTCAAGTGATCAATTAAAATAGGAAACACTGAGCCGTGTTAAATTACGGTGTCATCTACAAGTTTTTAGTCAACATCCGGCCAACTCCAGATCTTTAATTCTTTCAGCTGTTTGAGGCATGCTGACGTCAACATTAAAATCCGTTTTTACAATCGAAATTGGTGGCACAGAATTCCCATAGTATTTATCATGCTTAGCCTTAATTTGAGGGCCGGTTTTCTTGAGCAAAAAATTATACTTAATACGACCATTTGAATCCAATTTTTCTATAATCAATGCATGTCAAACACAAATGACAGACATCAATTGACAGATGTGTGTTGAAAGTACCACTATTTATCCTTCATTTAAGACGAAGAAAATTTCTTAAAATCAAGGACTTATTTGATAAAAAAAATTGAAAGTTATTCCAATAACAAAGGTATTTGTGACTAATCAAGGTAGAAGCAATTCGGTTATTGTTTGCAATAAACTTCTTAAGGATTAAATACAATATCCTTGCAATAAGGATACTGAATCTACTCTGGGATTTTGGACTTGAACATTTCACTCCGGCTGCCGGACTATTGCAGCTTTTTTCATTTCATCCGCATCTCGATCTTTTCTGATAGCCAGGCTGGCATAAAGTCTCTGTGGAATGTTGCGAATAACTCCAGGATCATCAGTGTATGTCGCCGCTGTCTCAACCTTCTTTCTGGGCGCTTCAGTGTCACACTTATCTGGGTCCCCGGACACAGTGACATTCCGGGAAACTGCAGAGCCGACGAGCTCGCCAAAGCTGGTGAACTACTTCCGGAATCCTCTTCAATCAACTTAGGAATGCCACTTACCTGTTTCAAGCTGGCCATCGCGCATAAATTCTTCCGAGACGCCAACCCATCCTGGATCAATGGGGAGTCCTGCTTCACCCCTAGGCTCACTTGGCCCTCAATGGATAAGAGGCGCAACAACCAGTTACTTGGACTTGGTCGAAATATCATCTCGATCACAGTGGCCATGCTTACAGGTCACTGTATTATGGGTAGAATGCGGCTCCCATTTAATGACTTCTGCCGGGGATGCAGATCCGCTGAGGAAGAAGAGACTGTTATCCACTTACTTTGTCAATGCCCATCTCTTGCGAGGTACAAATATAGGTTATTGGCTCTCCAACCCTTGTCAGCTTGACGGAGCTATCGTCCATTGATGTCAATGATACAGCCACGTTTATCAAGCTTTCGGGCTGGTTTTCCAGCGTGGTGTAGTCGTGCTTAAATGTGCAGCCCTTGCGCTGACCAATTTCTCCCTCCTTGGTTCGGAGGAACTTGGTCAGTACAGAGAATGCATTCACCTGTGGCGTCACAACGGGCCGCTATGCGCGCTCAAGTGAGCTTTTTGTATCAAAGCTACCACACTAACCTAACCTAACCTAAGGATACTGAAAAGACTTCAATTAGAGGAAACATCCAATAAAAAGGCGATACTTCTGTTTTAAATTCAATTGCCCATATTTGTGTTCCAAAAGAAAAGAAGAGAAATTTGGCTTTTTTGGTTAAACAAATCAAAAAATAATAATAACAACAACAAAAACATATTTAAGTAGAAATATTTCCCATTTTTTTCTTTTTCTCCATTTTCTGTTATTGTGTTGTTATCAGGTGTGTATTTTTCCACAACCCATTTTCCCTAAAAGTGTTAATGCACGATTTGTTTTTACGGACAACAACAAAAATTTCATTGTGAATAATAAGAATTACTTGTTGTTTGTTGTTGAATGTGCCAGCAAGAACAGCCGAAAAAATCTTATTGTTCTTAAACAATAACTACAACAACAACAGCAGCAACAGCAGCAATAATATAATCACAAGAGAAGGAATAAAAAAAATGTTTGCCAAGTTAAATAATGTTTTGGGGCCACTTAGTTGGTGTTTAAATGTTAACAGTGATGGTGGGTGATAAATGGGTTATCCTTAGCTTTGTTGCTGGTTTGAAGGTTTTTATTTCATTTGGGATTTTATTTTAGCTTCCGTTGAAATTAGTTATTCACGCGGTAGTTTTTGGGGTTTTTTTTTTGTTCGTTTTTGTTGCGGGTATTATTCTAGTGTTTACTGGGCTAAAAAGGCGGGCTGATGGGCTGCTATATTTGTTGATTCTGTTGTTTCTTTTTTCCTTTTTTTTTTTTTGTCGCATAACAGACCATTTAAACAAAAACAAATATAAAAAAAATAAAACGAAGTAAAAAAAAAAAAAAGTACAAAAGGTTATAACCGTGATTCGTGTATTGCCCATGCATGGCTATATGGTGGGTACGTTTCATTTTGATTCATATGCTTATATTTGGGCCTGTTGCTTTTGTTTTAATGACCGTCACTAAGCCATAGCCATACAGTTGGAGTTACTGTCGTTGTTGTTAATGTTTTGCTGATATTTTAGCTACTGTTGCTGTGATTGCGGTTAACATGTGTTTGTTGTCTGTTTAGGTTTGTTTTCTTCTAGGCAGGAGCTCCAAAAAGGAAGATGTTGTTGCCGTACACAAATATACCGCCGTTAATCATTTACTTTGTAGTTTATTTTTGTTATTTCAGATGTTTTTGTTATTTCTTCTCCTTTTTTTGTTTTTGGTTTGTCATGTGGCTATAGGTGGAGTGGCATGGTGATGCTGCTGCCACTGCAGCTACTGTTAAGCTTATCATTTCTTCCTGCTTTTAAACATGCATTTATTATTTGTTTCTTGTTATTCCATAGCACTGTTGTAAATGTGATGGTGGCGGTGGCGGTGTCGGCGTCTGTAGTATCTAGCACCACAGATGGTCTAAATACTGTTTAAAACTCAAGCTTGCATACAGCATGTAAATGTTCTGTTTTTTAACCCTTAGAATGGATTAGGAACTCATTATGAAATCAAATCCCTTATATGGTAATGGTTTATCTTTCAAAACTTATTTTTCGATAATCTAAAGATGAGTGGTGGTGTTATTTAGTGTTTAAGTTCATTAAATGCTAGGGAATCTAATTTCACATACCGAAAAAATAACAAAAAAATATTCATCCTTGATGTTCGAATTATAAAAATTAAGGAACTTCATGTAGATAGTGTTTTGGCTTATTAGACGTGAGGCCACGGTTCAAGCCTGAGATCAGAACTAAAAAAAATTATTTCTTCGGAAGCTTGCTTTCAGCAGATATCTGTTAAAAACTTTGAGAGTAAAATAAATAGTTCTTAATCGACTTTAAACTGAAGGTCCCACAACTCATATATATAAAATTAATACGCACAACATAAGTGGTGTGCGAAGCTGGGTCTTAATCCTGACAGAATGGTTGTAGTGACCAATTATGCATGTAAGTACATATGTAAGGAACTTCATATCACCTGCAACTACAGTTTAGAAGTTATTTTCGCCTGCTTAACCTACGCCTATATACCTAAAATTTGATAGAAAACCTTACCTAAACTTGGCAATGGTAGCTTTGGAGTGCTTTTCGTCCGATGAGTTTAACCACCTGCTTCTTGAAAACCATGGAACGAATTGTACAAATCATGTTGAGGAACTCTATATCATATGAGAGGTTGATACTTAAATAACACGTCTACATCAAAGAAAGATCTGGGGAGACAGTTGTGCTCGAAGTCGTCCATTACAAATAGAGGTCCTTACAGACAAAATTCATTCCATTGCAGCATGTATTAACATTGAGTGAGATTTCAATAATAGATCAGAAAATTTCAGAACATACAATGTAACACTAAGATCCCACGTTAAGAGGAGAAGACCACAGGGATTACCACTATTTATAGTCTACTGACGATATGATCCAACGAAGAAATTGAACTGTTTTGTTACGCCGATAGGATTTTAATACATTCTGAGGGATAAGAAAGCAAACCAGAACACTGCGGAAGACCAGAACACTCTCTGACTATAGCACTCAGTTGGGAATGATCAACCCGCATAACGGCGATATTTACAAGGAAACAGATGATTGCTAATCACAACAGTCATCATTTTCTTAACAAGAAGATCGAAATATCCTACCAGATAAAACGCTTGTATGTTATCCTGGATATGTAATTGAAACGAAAGTAACAGCTACAGCATAGGACACCAAAGACTATTAATATTTTAAAGACTATGTGGAAGAGTCATTGGTTCGGCATGTGTCCTCACTTCGAACGGCTTTACAGGGGCGTAATTAGACATCAGTACTTAGTGAATGGAAAATGCTACATTAGGATCATTTTGGATATGCAAAGATTTGGCTTAAAGATAAACGGCGCGATGATTACAACATGGGCGCAAGAAACAATACTCTTTGTGCAACCAATTGAGATGCGCAAGCGATATGGGGCGGCTCTTGCTGCATATCGTCTATAGGGGAAGGGATTAACCTGAAGCACACGTATAACATAATAATGTACTAAATAAAGATACAGCATGGATTACGAGGGATTAAGCGACACCTCAACTGCAACCAATTGCATAACTTTAATAAAAAATATTTCTTAGTTAAACGGAGCTATAGCACCTAGACTATTGCAGAGCAATGATATAGTGGGTCAAATTGTAAAGATGGTCTGGGAAGATCAGGAGGAGGAGAAAGTCATGAGTATATCTTAAACTAAGTAAAAGCTACTTAGCTTGCTACCTTACGGTGCAATCCGTCGTAGAGGACATCGATAAATGGAACACTTTTTATATCATTGTCCAGCTTTCGTAAGCTTGAGATCCCACTTTCATTAGAGGAGTACACTGGAAAACGTTGAAGAAGTTTATATAGAATAATTAAGCTTATAACAAACCGATATAGTTATGTGCCGATCAGAGATCAGCAACGAGTATTCAAAACGATGAGTAGATTCGAGTCATACTTATAATTTCAGCTACTTATACGCATTCATACTTATTTTAATATCATACTCATACTACTCATATTCAAAGTTAGAAATACTCATCGTACTCATACTTAACAATACGCACGATGTTGTTGATTTCGACTCTCCATGATTCAACATATACACGAAGCACAAAATAAGTATGATTCGAGTACGAACACCACAATACTCGCTAGATGGTTGTGTGTGTGCTTTGCTTGCTGTCTTTGTATTTTCTTTTCTCTTCTTTTGTAAATGCAACAATAACTACTACTGTAAATTTTAATGAATGATTCGTTGTGAGTTTGATGTCAACGTTGTACTCATACTCATTGCAACCTATTCTTATAAATCAATGTTGTAGCGAGTACGAATGAATCAGAGTAGTTGAATTTTAATACTCTTGACTCCCTCATACTCAAAATTTCCTAAGTACCTATGAGTAGCGAAAATACGATTCATTGCTGATCTCTGGTGCCGATAGGCATAAGATCTTGACCATTTTTGATTGTGAATTTTAAACGAATTTTACTTCGCTCTTCTTAATTCACTTTTAAAGGTTAAATACTTAGAAGCCCAAAACCAAGCGTATTGTTTTTTTTAACAAAAAGGATGAATGTCACTTTGACTTTGGCTGGATGTGCACTGTAGCCACCACCATAAACGTTTGCTATTGCTATACTCGTCTGCAGTATGCAGTATACAGTGACTTAATGTTTAATGGCTTATTTCTGTGAAATTTTATGTTTTAAAACTCCTAGAAATGTAGTAATTAACCTGTGCATGTTAATGAACTTCACAAAAAATAAATTCATTAAAAAAAACGCCAACTTTTATGCAGATTTTGTTAAACTCTTGTTTTGTTGCTATTGATATTGCTGGTGCTGTTGTGTTATGGACCCACATACGGGCATTGTTCCTAAAACTTCTGACGTCTATGCAGGGGCATAGTATAGCAAAGAAAAAAAAAGAAATAAAAAGAGAAACATTTTGTTTGAAAATGAGGTTGTTTTCGTGTTGTTGACAATCTAATTAGAATGTAAAATAAAACTGCTGTTGTGTTGCTACTGCTACTGTGATTTTATTTATAACATGCTTGCAACATTACATATGTACATATGTATATGCATTACAGCATTTTATGCATATGTATTGTTTGGCTGGAAGATTTTTAATGTTTTAATATCAGCCTCATGAAAGCTGACATATGTTTTCTTTGTTGTTGTTTTTGTGGTCTTGACAGAATAGAACAAAAAAAAATAATGTTGGTGTTCGATGGTAAGCGGCTGATTTGTGCAACAAGTGATGCACGTTGCAGTTCAAAAGGTTCTATTTTTGGTTTGCAAAACAAAAATTTTTTTTTTGATTTTAGTTTTTTAAACCTTATTTACGTAGCTGTTGCTGTTGGTAATTATTTAAATCAACACTCTCTAGGCTAAGCTTTAAGTAGGATATTCTAGACATAAACCCAAGCTTTATAGTTGGATTTTGAAATTTAAATAGAAGGTTAATGTTCGATTAGTAGTATGACATAAGAAGTTCGTTGGATTGAAAACCATGTGAAGATCTTTTTTTTTGTGCAATTGGGGAACACAAATAATTGGCCTTCCTTTCCGAAAACAATTGTCAACAATTAAACAGAATATGAATAATTTACCCGCCATATTTTTTCTTATTTATAATTTATTATGCCATATTATATAATGCCATTTGATATACATACATACATATAAACAATATGCAGTTACACCATTTAACCATTTTCTGTTCCAAGCTATTACTCACCCATGGACTTAAAAGTAGCCTTTTAACGAAAAACCATGTCATAGCCATTTATGGTGCAATTTAAACAAATTATGAACAGTATTAACAGTATTAAATATAAAATGTGTCATAGTGCAACATACAAACCTAAATTGTATTGTTTTTCCAGCTTTTCAGTTTTTCCTTTCCCTATAAAATATTGATAAAATGGAAGAAAATTTAATGTGGCCTTCATTTGCCAGGTAATTTGTTACCAGCAATTCATAATTTATTTGCCAACCACATTTGGCAAAATGCCTTTGGAGGAAAATACTAGAAACCACCAAGACGAGTACAGTAATGGACTTCAACTTGACTTAAATTCTGGGTCAAAGCAACAAAAGTATAACGTGTGTCTTGTACACCTATTTGGCATTTGTTCTTTGCTATTGCTATTGCTGTTGTATGAACAACAAGGAACACGATTTTTGTGTGGTGTTTAACCAACCACAACAATAGAGCAGAAGATGACATTAGAACATAAACAATGGTGTCTTGTTTCTTGTTATTATTGTTATTATTTGTGCCACATTTGTGGCACAAGATAAAAGGGTGTTATAGGTTGTCGAACAAATTTGTTACGTATTTGACAGTGAGACAGTGGAAATTATGATTGGCAGTATTTGGGCCAACAGAAAATTCAATAGCAAATGGAAAATGGAACAAATTGTTGGTGAGAATGGTGAGAATTTGTTAAAGAAATTATTTTAAGGCTTCTTCGGCTTATAGCTACTGCGGTAATGAATTTAGCTCGCTAAAGTATGTTGCTGTAGGAATGGGAAATTTCTTAATAATCTAACTAAAGACTCCTCTATGGGTTTGATTAAAAGCTTCCTTTAAGTTTAAATAAAACAAAGTGTGTGTGTGTGATATCATCGAAATTTTTCATTCGTTTTAAAGGCCACTTGATGCCATTATGTGTGGACAGTAGCACCGTTCAAATGTTCACCACAGCTTCTATGAATGCTTCTCATTCTTCATTCGAAGTGTTCAATTATCCATGATTCTGGCACAAATACAGTCTGAAATTGACCAATGAAGTGGGTTTTGTTGGCTTTGACAACCATTGTGGTTTTTGGCGTATTGGCATACTTAAGAAAATTGCAGAAGAAAAAATCTAACATGATCAAATCGCACGATTTTGGTGGCCAGCTCAAGTGACTTCCACTTGAGGTGACCTTGTTCTCAAAACGCCCATGCAGAATATTCAATGTGACATAAGCTATATTGTACGTAACTCCGTGTTACTAAGATGGCATGTCCTTTGCGCTCAGATCATACAATTCAGACCATGCACTGCTCGCCGTTGATAATGGTGTCCTGACCAAAGTTTACAAAATCCTATGGATCGATCACATTCCCAGCCCGAAATCCACACCAAATTGTAACTTGGAATACATTGAACGCTCTTGGATTTCATGTGGATTGGTATCGTCCAAAATTCGACAATTTTGTTAATTCACGTACCCATTCATCTCCCAAGCGATGTTTCTCTCTCTGTTCTTAAACCAAATTAGTTCAGGACAATCTTAACTACTGTTTGATAATTAGAATGAGAAGAAGTTGGCTTTATGCAGCAGACTAGCCCAACGTACCCTGAGAATAGTAACCGTCTTGAACGGGCAGTGTAAACTCAAAGAACATTTGTTCAGAAAAGATAATGCTTCAAGCGCATGTAGATGACGTAGATTCAGCAATGAGTATAAAATGAATCATCGTCGCAAATACTTGGAACCTGTGCGACGTTGATGTAAAAGAAACCAACTGAATGTTTACCAATCATGGACACAATATTCCGAAGTTCATCAGAGCAACAGAAAGCGGCAAACGTTATAGGGACACCCACTATAGATTGTGGGCAGTAAAATATATTGAATGATTGCATTACTCTTGTTCCACATGCTTGCTTGATTGGTCATTACAACAGAATTTCGTTCTAGTTTCTCACACCACTCACGTTGTGTGTCTTAATTTTATCCATGAGTGGCGGGACCCACACGTTAATGTCGACTGCGAAAGAAAGATTTGAAAAATATTTTCAAACAATTTTTTATTTCGCCCTCAGCGTTTTTTGCCAGAAGGCTTCTGAGAGGAAGTCGCCGAAAAAAATTCTTCTTATTTGCTTAGTTTTAGATGAGTTGAACCACAGGCTCTCCACTAATAAACCTCCACTACCTCCGGCACTACTATAACTTCAGCACCTCTACACGATAATAATTCAAGAAGTTTTAGTCCATCGGCTTTCTAGTCTAGCCATTGTTTTTTTTTTTTTTGAGTAAATAAATAAAAATTTCTTTCAATAGCTTCTGGTATTTAAAGTTGGAAAATTATCAGAAAAATAGAAAATATGCAAGCAATCTTCGTTAAATATGTTTTTAAGTTCAATGTTGTATGAACTTTTAAAACTTTTTTCCTTAGTAGTATTGGAAGAAATTTAAAAATTTCCCATATAAATTTCCCATATCTATTGGCCAATAGTGTCTCATTCAATTACTTATTGATGGGTATAAAAAACATAAAAATATGCTTAACAAAATTTATTTCACCTCAAAAAAATGTTGATTGCCAACACTGTTACCAATTTAGCTATTTTCTCGTAAAATCTAGCGATTTTTAAATCCAATTTGCGGGAAAAAATATGATTTAGCTATTAGCTATAAATCTAGCGAATTTTATGTTGCTACAAGGTAGCACTCAACGATAAATTCTTCTTCTTCTTCGATAAATTTAAGATAGAAATTTAAACGATAAATTTAATTTCTTCTTCGGCACAATCCACCCAAGAAACCTTGCTTTAATTGTTTCCTTTAAAACTATTTAAAAACGTAAAAAGCAAATGCAAATTATATAATATGTGGGTGGGAAATTTTTCAGTACAGACGATCGTCATAGCATTGGCATATGAATGTTTAATACGCGAGGTAAACACGGTTGCCAGGTTTGTTCGTCATATTTTCTATAGAAAATCATCAAAGTCAAATCATATGTGTGAGTGAAGTTAGCTCCAAAATTACATATTAGTCTTAAATAATTACGAAATTAACAAAGAAAAAAATATATAAATTGAAGAAAAAGTAAAAGAAAGACATAACAAAGCCTTTAAAATAAAAATTAAGAATTTTTGCCAAATATGACCTCCATAAAACGGGTAAAATACATTAAAATTTAAAATAGAGGTTTTTCGGACCACTTGGAAAAACAGTTTTTTTGTACGGTGGGCTTGTTGGAAAAATGGACTTACTTGGCTGTATAGCCATTCCAAAACAGGTTTCCTTACATTCACGAGTCACTTAAGATCACAGATATACAATGTATTATGTATTGTACATACATACATATATGTTTCCTGAATTTTTTAAATATATGTACATTAGAGCGACCCAAGTTATATGGAAGCGAAATTCGTGCAAAGTGTACCACCCTCAAAATGAACATTGGTATTTTTTAAGATGACATTTAAAATATTTCGGCTCCAGCTTTGACCTCTCGTGAGCTGGGCCATTTTGAAAAAGGGTCTATTTTTGCATGTTTTGTTAATTTGAGAATCTGTTTCCTTACCAACACAATACATATACAATATGTATATCATAAGAAAAGTTTTTTAAGGCGCGTCCAACGAAAAATATCGCTAATTTTTTGGAAAAGAGTTGGCAACAGTGATTGCCAATACAGCACATCATACAATGCATTCTTTTAAAATTACCGGAGAAAAAGTGTGGCAGCTAAATTAATTTTAATGATGGGACATGGCTAAATAATATGCATTTGAAATAAATTCTCAAATTCTGTTGACACAAAAGAGATTCCACTCTTTTACATCTCCTATGGCAATGGCCAAGTTTGGATTGATTGCTCCACTTAACGGTTATGTAGCAAAAATTGGGTGCAAGAGCCAATTTCAAAAAACTTCACACCAATTCATATCAGCAACATCTAAAACACTAAACCTTACAATATAAAGTGGTTAATGTGTTATTTTTTTTTTTTTCGTTGTTATTGTTGTTGTTCGCTAAAAATGAAGCTCTCAAATAATTTTGTAACAACATTAACAACAGCAACAACAACAACAACAATTTTATGCACTTTTAACACCATAAATTTCAATTACACTTTATAGCACTTTTACTATTAAATTGAAGAAAATGTTTCACGTTCATGTTAGGTTGTGATATGCTATGCTATGCTACAGTATAGATATAGCCTAGCATAGAAGTATCCCATGGATACAATAGAAGAAAATTAAATACATCGTATGGAAACAGTAACTAACCGTGTAATGCAACACAGCAAATTGTATGAATTCAAGAAACAACAGGCAACAGTGGAACAGTGGAAGCCCAATAAAGTATTCATTGATTTATTATTGATGTATCCATGATGTGTGGATGTCGTATGATCAAATATATTTTATGTATACATATGTACATATATACATTCCACTTTATTCATTCGTTCATACATATTTATTGAGGTTGTTAAGAAACAAAAAAAAAATGATCCATTCGTCTACACCAACCACATCCTACTCACTACACTTTTACAGGGCCTTGTGTTGTTACAAGTTGACCGCTCAAATTAGTGCGTTTATATTTTTTGGGGGCTTTTGATTTTTTACCGATTGTGGGTCATTGCATATGGACACACATACACACACACACATTCAGATCCAAAGTGAAATTTTCACAACAATAATACCAAGTAATCAAAATGAAAATAAAAATAAAAAAATTAAAGAAAAATTATTTTTGTTCAACAATCTACAAGTAATGGCAGTGTGTGTACCATATACAAACACACACATATGTTTATAACACCGCCTGACATGACATGAACCATAAGTATGATGAAAAAATATTCCTTAAGTTATGAGAAGACACTAATCGATCATTGAAGTAAACATGTAGACACTGAAAGGAATTTTGCTTGATCAAGCATGATCATCAGAATGTATGCACGTGGGAGAGGTGTGAGTCCAACTTCACTTAGGTCGAATCAACTGTGTTGCGCACATAGATCATCAGTTAAACAATGTTGGTCCGTTTAATCCCATAACATCAAACAATTCTATTGGTATACTATGTGCCTTCTTCATTCCCGGAAGAAAGTTTCCATGTATTTTCATTGGGAACAAGTGTATCGTGCTGAATACTGAATGTTCAGTGCATTTGAATGTTAGCTGACTTGATCAGCATCGTATTATTTACAGTTAGATACCACTGTTAGGACCATTGCAGGAATGTGGATTACAAAATTACAATGCTAATGGATCTCTCACAGATGCTGTCCTCACACTTTGCTTCCAACAGTACCTCCACCGATTTAAGTTATTGCGAAGATATCGCATAAATCCTTTTATTACAAAGGTTTATGCTCCCAGGAATCTTTACAGAATAACTGAATCTAGTCCCTTGCACCTAACACATACATACATACATATTTGGTCATTACAACCCTTTAGTCAGGATTACGACCTAGTTTCTGTCGCCAATTATGTTGTGTGTAGTAATTTGTATACATAAGTGGCGGGAACTACAGTTTAAAGTCGACTCCGGACGACATATTTTCTTTTGAAAAACTTTTCATGGCAATTTTATTTACTCTTATGGTGTTTTCTTTTCTACAAAGAAAATGTAACCCTCTTACAAGGTGCATTAAACAAATTTTTGACCAACCCTGTTGTAATGTCATTTTTTATTTGAGAAGAACATAACACAAATATTAAATGAATGAGGAAATGTAAATTTGTTCAAAGGTGTTGCCAGATCGCTAATTTTTCGACTTCATTTTTTGCACGCTTTTTTTATAACAAAAAAAAAATATTTTAACACTGTTCTAACACTGAATGCAATTTTTTATATTGCTGACCATGTAGCTTTAATAATGTAATATTTCCTTAAGATTACTCCACAAAACAATGAAAAAATTAACTTCAAATTGGATAACAATACAAGGCGACTTTTTTTAAATTTCATCTGGTAGCCCTATAAATAAACAAAAGTTATCTGCTTTACAGGGCATTATCAGCACTCTCGATTTATACAGGGCATAAAATGCAATGCCCTCCACCATTGGCAAGTGCGAATTATTTAGAATAAAACATACCACCCTTTTAGAGGGCGAAACATTTTTAAGAAACAAACGCAAAATTGCATTTTGCGTTAATAAAATGCAAATTTTTTGGTAGAAAAGAAAACACCATTAGACATTTTGCCGGAAATCTGCTGAGAGTCGCCGAAGACTGTGTACAGCACACCTAAAAATGTCCAAGAATGTTGGGTGTCTATCGATTAAATAGCAAGATATTAGACGGTTAGCCTCAAATGAATGCCTGCACAAGGGGAAATTGAAGATAACAGCAAAGCCAAGCGCATCGCCTTGCACATTGGAAAATTCAATTGAATTCTTACTTGGGGTAGGTATTCCTCTATATATATAAAAGAAACCATATGGTCTCTTACACACCTTAATCAATTGCAAATGAACCCTCTTGCAAAGAGGGCCAGACACATCTGGCCCAATATGGATATATACAGAACAAAATTTACCTTCAACCTGACTAGAGAATGTTTTAGGAACCTCATAGCAGGTTTAATAGGATACTGGCCTCGAGATACACACAAATTTCGTAAGACTATCGGGCAGGCTGAGAGATTTCGTATTGGAATAGATAATATCGGTGTTTCAATAGAAACTTTTAGAACCCAAGTAAACTATGCCTATTAAAGTGCCAACCAATTCAAACTAAACTTATCCGCACTAAGTCAGTGGTGAAACAAGTAACACAGAAGAACGTCGTATTGGTATTGGGCTGCAAACCAACCGTTGAGAATTTATTTAAATTTAAATTGTTTGCCAGACAAGCTTTGTTCAGAAAGAGACCAAAGAGAGACTGCAGCAATAGGAACTAAAATGACATGGCAGCTGAGAGGTGTGTTGTTTCAAGACAACGATAATTCTACAGAGGCTGCTGAAAAGCACTCTGGACGGCCTCCTGACGTGTAATTCTTAATCATTAGTTCTAAGGGATTCTCTGTGGCACAACAGTGTGTTTTGAAGTCTTATACTATACGAGACTTAAAATGTTTTAAACTTCGGCAAAAAAAGGTATGATGGACAGGAGAAGAGTCACAAGATGGATTTAAATAAAAGACGAAAAATCTTAATCAAGTTACACAAGCACTGATCATAAAATTTTAAATTATATCAAGTAATCATTTAATAATAAACATAATAAATTCTCTCAGTGTATAAACAATATAAAGAATCTTAAGTTACATGAAAAAAATTTGTTACACTGAACTTTTGCCTCCAATTGCTGACACTGTCATGCACTTACTGCTCTCTCACTGGTTATTGGTTACTGGGGCTATTTCGTTCTTAAATTTTTCTTTTTTCCTGTTGCCCATCATTCTTATATTTCTTAAGATACTAGCTGAACCATAAATGCAATACTCACACACACAGTGGTTCGCATATATGTATGTCTGTATGTATGTATGCCATATAATTGTGAAGTGAAATATTTTAGAAAGTCTTTGTTGGTTTTGACATGAAAAATCAATCATGTCAGTTTTGAGTAAGATGTGTTGGTTGACAAGAATATTCGTTTTGTGTCAATTTCCTACAGTTTTAAGTAACATTGTGTCATGCATGCATGCATGACAGACAGTACGGGTATCATCAGTGTTTGTGAATGTGTAAGCAGTTTATGATCGATTTATTTCGATGAATGTATGAAAGTTTTATTGCAGAAGGTTTTATTGCAGAAGGTTTTAATAAATTTTTTAAAGGGTTCTAGCACAGTGAAGGCGAATAAAACTTTCTTAAGGAACTTTACGTTTTTAATTTGTTAATCCTTTTCTTTCATTTGTTGTTTTCGTATTATTTTCAAAGGAAATATTTCTTTATAGTTTCCGTATATAACCTGCCTACATAACGTAAACCTCAACCACACCCAAATTTGCCCACTTGTCTACAAATGCTGGCGCTTAAAGTCCGCACAATGGCTAAATGTATGTGTGGTTGCAATGGCAATGGTATTAGCAATCAGCCGCTTATATTTTCTATTCAGTTTTGAATATACGCTCATATAATGCCGCATATGCAATTGTTAGCGCCCTACTGAGTCATCAACTTAAGCGCCTTACAGCTCTACTGTGCTGAAATATGAATGGAAGACAGAAAATAAAACTTAATTCAACAGTGGGTGGCATTTGCTGACATGCGAAAAATTAAACGTAAAATATTCTCAAACAATTTTTTCCTGCTACGAGTATAAAAATGACGTTTAATTATGAAAATTTGTTGGTCGTTTTCCATTTTGGCAAATTCGCTTCTATTATTCGGTGAACAGTAGATACAGTTTCATTGTGATAAATTTCTTGAAAAAAGGAAAAAAAAATAGGACAGAGTTCCAAATTGAATTTGATTTATTTATTGTGTTTGCTCTTTTAGGAAAAGTAATAGTTGCATAAATGTAGTGCAAGTTTGTCGCAGCATATACAACATACTCGTAACTAATCAAAATAAATACAAAACAATTTGAAATTAAAAATCAATTATTATTGCATTAAAACAATTCTATTTTACAGAACTGTGGCTTAATGGTTAGCTTTGCAGAGGAAAAAGCACAGAAACATTTTCCAATGACGGGTCCATAAAACTACTTTCTCTAATGCGAAACAAGCAGCTGAGAACACAGTAATGAGACTTAATACTATTAAAGCACGGCAGCACAGAAACTGTGGTCATGCTAAGATCTTAGATGCTAAGGATTTAAATCTCCATATTGACTATACTTACGGTGACCATTATTTCCATGAGAAAAAAGCGGACAAATATATAAAATTGAAAAACAAAAAAATTCATTTATTATAATTAATATTTTATATAAAAATTTTTAAAATACAGACATAAATAGGTACAAATAATATACACAAACTTAAATTTATACATATACATACATATGGATATACTTATTTGTATAAATTTATTTCTGATATTTCAAAAATCTTAGAGATCTCTACAGAATGTATTTTTTTAAAGTATTGGGCCTGTTAGATACAAATGTCTATTTCAAAATTGCATTTTATGACCAAAAGGGATTCTAAAGTTTCTAGTCCCAATTGGGATTTTTCGGATATAAAAAAACTCTTTCTGTTGGTGCGTTAGACGCTGGTAAAGCAAATGAAAAATCTACTAATTTCTGCATGTTTTTATAAATAAGAAAGAATATTTTTCGTTTCGAAAAATTTTAAAATTTCAACCCACTTTTTATCGGGATTTAATGCTGATTGTTTCCATATTTCTATTTGTTCAGCATTTGCATAATTTTTTACATAAGTGAATTCATCAAAAATTTTGTTATCATTTATAATTAACTCATTTCTGATTTCTGTTACCTTTATTAACGACTTTTCAACTGAAGACCAAGATGAAATTGCATCTAACAATATCTAAGTCGCTCAATTTCTTTAAAAGATTCATCCCATTGGTTCAGGTAACTAATACAGGTTCTGTAAAAGTTTTTAACTTTTTCATTAAACATTTTTATATCAAGTCCCTTTGAGTGAAGATCTGAAATAGAATTTTGTACGTTAAGTGGTAATAATACTTCATTGTGACGTTCTATTAGCTTTGATTGAAATTCTTTTAATATTATAGCCGCTTCAGGCATTGAAATATGTTGACTTTCTAAACGCAGTATATATTTATGGAAGAAACCAGCTTGACTGTGTATAAATAATAACCAAGACATAGCCAAAGGATCATTAAAAGAATTAAACAATATTGTTGGGCATTTTTCTTGTTTAAGAAAGTACTCTATCGTTTTTACCGAATTAGTCAAAAAAGTGGACAAAAGCGGACATTTTGGGAAATAAATACTTTTTAGTAGTTACGTGTGATAAAATAGTGGACAAATAGCGGACGCAAAAAAAATAGCGGACAGGAGGTTAAAATAGCGGACTGTCCGCTATAATAGTGGACGGATGGTCACCGTAACTATACTGCATGTGAATAGGCTTTTGATCAAGATTCAATAATGAAAACAAGAGAAAGATCTAATTACGACAATAGTCTCCCAACAGAAAATTACTGACGTTTCAAGACCACACTATAAAATCAAACATATTAGATTAGATTATTAGATTGTTTCAGACAGAAATAATGACAATAAAAACAGATGCACAATACATTAAGTATTGAAGGATATTCACCTATTTACTGCTAGAAAAGCGACAACTACATCTCTGATATGCACCACACCACAGATTATCCAAAATCGTCACCTTTTTCTGGAGGAGAATCGAGAAATTCAACAGTTACCCTTATGTAAATCCCAAGGCATAGGGACAGATAACAACCTAACTGACGCACTGCCTGAAGCCTACACAAAAATTAATTCCAACGAACTCACACATAAGATTACATTCCTTTCCTAAGGGGCAAACACATGATCCCACACAGACTTTTCTTATCCGCCAAGGAAACACGAGAAACTGTTTTTACACAGGTTGATTATACATAGCTTTGTGACGAGACTTCACAATCATCATCGGGTTGTACAATAAAGCATGACTTCCTTAGAATCGTTCTAAAACCAACCACTTGTATTGTGACCAAACAAACTGATACTTTGTGGGCATATGGAAGATACGATTTGTAGCCAATCTTCACAGAATTCATCATAGAAGATTCATAGTGATAAAAGCTAAAAATGCTTAACAGCGACTTCTTTGACGGAGAAGAACAAGAAGTCTCAGCAGTCTTCAGGCAAAAACGCTGAGAAAAGTTTGTCACAAATCTGGCGTTCGGATTCAACTTCAAACTGGCTCAAGCCACTCGTGCGTAAAATTAACACACACAACATAGATGGTATAAGAAGCTACGCCGTAATCCTGACTAAAGAGTTGTAATGACCAATTCTGTAAGTGAAAAAGTATGAAGAAATAAAAAATAGAAAAAGCATCTTCAATGTCATTGTTTGGTAATTAACGACAAATTTAACGACAGAACTTGTAACAAAATTTTGGCAAAATACGCTCAATGGTATGATAACGTACATCTGATAGGAAACAAGTGAGCTAGGCTTCAGCTGCCAGTTTAGTCTGGACCGTAGATCTCCTAGACTTTCTAGCTCATATTAGATGGAAGTATCTTCGTCCCACCAAATGCTAGGCATACCACCGATGTTGAGTATGTTAATTTAATCTATGAGTGGCGGGACCTACAGCTTAAAGTCGTCTTCCAACGACAAATTTTTGAGAAGCTTTTTAAGGCAATTTTATTTTACTCTCAGAGTTTTTGCCAGAAGATTCTAAAGAGGCAGTCACCTAAGATACATTTTCTTCACACTTCGTCTTGTTTAAGTTTTCTGGTCTGTGGTTTGAACCACGGCCTCACGTCTAATTAGCAAACACACTACCTACTGTGCATTATCATGTCGTTCAGGAAATTCAGAGTAAGTATGCTTCTGCTGGTAGCTGCCTTTTTGTAAAATTTTTATGGGATATAATATAGTAAGGCTTCAATTGACGACCTTCATTAAGCCCAACTTAAGATTCCTTTTTTGCTTTTATTTTCATTATGGTCTCCATACATTTTTTTTTAATAATTTTTAATAAAACATTTTGAAGTCGGTGAAAAAAAGCAAATCCAACATCCAATTTAAAATAAAAGTGGTCAAGGAACTAGTTTTTTAAACACCATTAAACCTCTTTGGTATTATAGTTTTGTGGATAAGCAACATGATTATTTGAATACAAATCAATTGTAATCCTAAACGAAATGCAGGCAATTTTTTTTTTTGTTTTACAAGGAATCGATTTGGAAAGCTTTTAACAAACGTGGTGGTGTACTTGCACCAGTTAACACACCTGAATACTAAACAAAAGATTATTTTGTTACAAATATTGTTAGAAAATTGAGCATTAAAGATAAATCTATTAATTATTTATTGTAACATGCTGAGCCAATTTGTACCATAAAATTAAAACGAATACAAAATGTATTAATCAGTTGGCAATTGCAATCAATGCGATATAAATATAAAAATTGTATGGAAAACAAGTACCAATCTAGTATTGTTTGTGTATTAAGTATTGTAGTAAATAGTAAATGTCTTTGTTATACTGCGGTTTATAGAAAATTAAAAAGAATAATAAAATTGTAATGCCGGTAAATAATTGTCATAATATGCATCGGCTGGCGTTCTGTCTGATTAGAATGACTTTTTGGCAGTGAGTAGCCTAGTAGCTGTAGTCTAATAGCTGTGGTCTAGTCGCTGTAGTCTAGTAGCTGTAGTCTAATAGCCGTAGTCTAGTCGCTGTAGTCTAATAGCAGTAGTCTAATAGCTGTTATCTAATAGCTGTAGTCTAGTAGCTGTAGTCTAGTAGCTGTTATCTAATAGCTGTAGTCTAGTAGCTGTAGTCTAGTAGCTGTAGTCTAGTAGCTGTAGTCTAGTGGCTGTAGTCTAGTAGCCGTAGTCTAATAGCCGTAGTCTAGTAGCTGTAGTCTAGTAGCTGTAGTCTAGTAGCTGTAGTCTAGTAGATGTAGTCTAATAGCTGTAGTCTAGTAGCTGTAGTCTAATAGCTGTGGTCTAGTAGCTGCAGTCTAATAGCTGTAGTCTAGTAGTTTTAGTCTAATAGCTGTGGTCTAGTAGCTGTAGTCTAACAGCTGTAGTCTAGTAGTTGTAGTCTAATAGCTGTGGTCTAGTAGCTGTTATCTAATAGCTCTGGTCTAGTACCCGTAATCTAATAGCTGTGGTCTAGTAGCTGCTATCTAATAAATGTGGTTTAGTAGCTGTAGTTTAATAGCTGTGGTCTAGTAGCTGTAGTCTAATAGATGTAGTCTAGTAGCTGTAGTCTAGTAGCTGTAGTCTAATAGTTGTGGTCTAGTAGCTGTAGTCTAATAGCTGTAGTCTAGTAGTTTTAGTCTAATAGCTGTGGTCTAGTAGCTGTTATCTAATAGCTGTAGTCTAGTAGCTGTAGTCTAGTAGCCGTAGTCTAATAGCCGTAGTCTAGTAGCTGTAGTCTAGTAGCTGTAGTCTAGTAGCTGTAGTCTAGTAGCTGTAGTCTAGTAAATGTAGTCTAATAGCTGTAGTCTAGTAGCTGTAGCCTAATAGCTGTGGTCTAGTAGCTGTAGTCTAATAGCTGTAGTTTAGTATTTTTAGTCTAATAGCTGTGGTCTAGTAGCTGTTATCTAATAAATGTGGTCTAGTAGCTGTGGTTTAATAGCTGTGGTCTAGTAGCTGTAGTCTAATAGCTGTAGTCTAGTAGTTGTAGCCTAGTAGCTGTAGTCTAATAGTCGTAATCTAGTCGCTGTAGTCTAATAGCCGTAGTCTAGTAGCTGTTATCTAATAGCTGTAGTCTAATAGCTGTGGTCTAGTAGCTGTTATCTAATAAATGTGGTCTAGTAGCTGTAGTTTAATAGCTGTGGTCTAGTAGCTGTAGTCTAATAGCTGTAGTCTAGTAGTTGTAGTCTAATAGCTGTGGTCTAGTAGCTGTAGTCTAATAGCTGTAATCTAGTAGTTTTAGTCTAATAGCTGTGGTCTAGTAGCTGTAGTTTAATAGCTGTGGTCTAGTAGCTGTAGTTTAATAGCTGTGGTATAGTAGCTGTAGTCTAATAGCTGTAGTCTAGTAGTTGTAGTCTAATAGCTGTGGTCTAGTAGCTGTTATCTAATAGCTCTGGTCTAGTACCTGTAATCTAATAGCTGTGGTCTAGTAGCTGTAGTTTAATAGCTGTGGTCTAGTAGCTGTAGTCTAATAGCTGTAGTCTAGAAGTTGTAGTCTAATAGCTGTGGTCTCACAGCTGTAGTCTAGTAGCTGTATTTGCATAGAAAATGTAAATTAAAAGAAATTTTCATTTTAACAAACCTTATAACATAGTCTGCAACATGAACCTTGACATTATAATCTTAGTACTGGCTACACTATTATAATTCTTCTGACCTGCGATTCCTAATATTTCAAATAATTCATCAAAATTCTCTTTCTTTTTATAAAATTTAAAACCATTACAGTGAATAAACCCTTCTTTATTCGTTATTTATTCAAAACTAATTTGCACGCACTTTGTTTATTACATAAAGGAAAGAGGTACGTACTAGGGATGCCAATCGGGAAATCCCGAATCCCGAAATCCCGGGATTTTCGGGATTCACAAATCCCGAATCCCGGGATTTTTAAAAACTTGTCCCGGGATTTTTCGGGATTGTGAATTCATATGTATTTTAACCCTGCAAAAGGCCCTGAAAAAAATTCTATATCACCCGAGATTCGATAATAGCCTCTCAGATGAGGAAAACCCTACTTCCATTGCTAAAAAGTTGTTTGATGCCATCGAAGAATGCAAAAGCCCTATAAAACGAATTAATAGGGTAACTGATTTAGATACTCAACTGTCCAAAGAAATAGATTTATTTACATAAGGAGGTGGTAGAGGTGAATATTTACAAGCTGCATACAGCTATCTTGGAACTATTTTACCAACAAATGTTGATTGCGAGAAGTGCTTTTCAACGGCAGCGTATGTTGACAACAAAATTCGTTCAAGCCTATCAGATCACATGTTAGATGCTTTAACCTTTTTTTGGAATCCAAATAATTTTCTTAAAACTGATGCATTTGCATATGTATGAATAATTTTTATTTTTGTTAACTTACGCTTTTTTGTTACTTTTTGTCTTGCTTTTTTATATTTTATTTTTAATGACATATAATTCTGATATAATTGGAATATAAATTATTTTGTTAACAAAATATATTTTTTAAGTTTTTATTATTAAGAGAAAATCGCGATTTTCCCGTGATTTTTCGGGATTTTGGGATCTCGAATTATCCCGAAATATCCCGGGATTTCGGGATCGGGATAACAAAATCCCGAATCCCGGGATTTTTAAAAATCAATCCCGTTTGGCATCCCTAGTACGCTTAAATACAATTCACTTGAAGTCACACTTGCGAAAATCAATTAAAAACAACACCACATACGCTTTGTACATGCTGCATTTACACTAAATTGTTCAAAGTCTGAAGGTTAAAGGTCATTAATATATTTTTCCCCTTATCTTGATAACATTGTACGGATAACATTCATCTAAGTTTTATACATTAATTGCCACACAAATATGCCAAGTTTATGGTATAGAAACGGTAATATTGCATCAGGAAAATAGGCAACTAACTTTATTGAAATTTAAAACCTTGCTAAAGACAGAAAGTTTTGAAAAAAAAATTTTTTTTAAATTAAATTGGAAAAAAAAGGAGTGAAACACGATTTTGTTTGAAAATGGTAGCCAAGTCATAATCACGCGTGAACATGCAACCAAAAAGCTCACAATTGTGGCAGTTAAAAGAAATTAACACGATTTTTTGTTTCTCTCCTTATACTGCAATTGCCAATTGCTTTTTTATTTTTTCTCTTTCTTTCTCGCTCTCTTGCTTTTTTCATGCCATTGTAATTTGAAACTCATTTATATGCAATTTGAAAGTTTTTTTATTTCTTTCTCTCTATTATTTTTCAATTTTTTTTCTTGTGCCAAAGCAAAGGAGGTTTTTAAGTAAAAATCCTAAATAGAAATCAAAGAAAAATATATTTATGTTTGTAGTTGTAGTTGTTGTTGCACCATTAAATATAAAAATTTTTAATTTATACAATTTAAAGCTGTTAAGAGCCAAGTATTTAAGGTAAAAGCTTAGGTGTTATATAAATCTAAGCTGATGGCATATGTCAGGTCTCCCATTAAGCGTTGCCTATAGATAAATGTAAATAAAACTAAATGTGTGTGTGAAATATACACATACGTACATACATAATTGGTCATTACAACCCTTCAGTCAGAATAACGACATAGTTTCTCATGAATGGCGATACCTACAGTTTAAAGTTGACTCCGTAGGCTAGATTTTTGAGAAACTTTTGGCTGCAAACTTATTTGCTCTCAGAGTTTTTGCCAGAAATCTGCTGGGTATGTGGAATATAACATCGTTAAAATGCCCGTCGCGAATTTTTTGGGTGGAGTGTAGCCGAAATATCCAGTAAATCAGATTGAATAGGACCGATGGCATGGGTTATGTTGGCTTTGAGATCATTGCGGTTTTATTCGCATACGCATACGACTTAAAAAAGAACCTCACAAGATAAAAACAGGGCCAAATTGTACGATCTCGGTGGCAAGTTTGCACCACATCCGTGTGAGATGAGCATGCCCTCAAAACGTTCGTGCAGGATACGCAAGGCGGCATGAGTTTTATGACGGGTAACCTTTTGAAACCACATGGCATTTTGTCCATGTCGTACAAGTTGTTCTCAAGAAATATGGACCGATGACCAAAGCAGTAACTTTTTCGGAATGCGATGAATGCTCTTGGATCTCATGTGAGTTAGTACCGTTTATGTACCCATTCATCCATAAAAACGTCCTCATCGAAGAATCATCTTCAGCGGTCAATGGGTAAATAAATGACTGTTCCATGTGATGTTAAGTTTAAAGTCGACTCCAAGCGAAAGTTCTTTGAGAAATTTTGCTGAGAGGCAATCGCCAAAGCAATATTTCCTTTATATTTTGATTTGTTCGAGATGTCTGACCTGGGGTTTGAAACGTGGTCTAATAAGCCAACACACTACCTACTAGACAATGGCGACTGTAATTAGGCACATGTCTTTAATTGGCAAGAAAACTACGAGAGACTGATCAAATATTATCTGCGAAGGAAGATTAGCTGTAGTTCTTCCATATTGTTCTTGACCAAATGTTTCAAGACTTTTAATTTATTACCCACATGATTCCATGCGTATCGAATTCAAGCCTAGAATCAAGCCACTGGCAAAATTGCGGTATAGATTTAAAGCTTCCACAATTTTTAATTCAGAATATGTTTAAAATTCTAAGAAAATTATTTTGAAGCGTTTTTAAAACTCATATTTTGCAAATGCAATCAACTTTATGACATGCACACGTGGAAACACGAAATATTTGGTTTGCAAATTAATTCAATTCCTAGAAGTCGTTAAAGTGCGTTACAAAGCCAGAAGGCTTTTCAAATGCATGCGTTTGTCAAAGGAGTTGCAGGACTTCCTCTAAAATTTCTTATGGCCACCCCCATTATTAGAAATAAATTGCTGTGACATTATTTCTACTAACACAGGCTGTAAATAATCCTAAAATCTGTTGTTTGGAAGATTTCCAAATGATGAGTGAAAGTACACACTTTCCTTCTAATATATGAACGAATTTAAAATTTTAAATACGAATTTAAAGGAAAAATTGGTACGACTTAATAAATAATACAGCCTGTTTAAGGTAAAAACCAAAAAACAATTCTTAATCTACACAGGTTTTCCTTCATATTCTTATCATTAAATGCATCAACTATAAGTAAAGCAACACGAAATAATTTTCTAGTTTCAAAATCATCAAATGGCGCCTTTAATGAATTATTTGCAGACGTTTATTCGTTTTTTTTTTTCTATAAAAGAAAAATACGAAAATAAAAATAAAAACAAAAACAAGTCAAAACAATTTCAACTTGCATTCGAAAAAACGGAAACCTGCAAAGTTGTTGAAATTTTATATCCCACCGAGTATCAAGGGGGTCTAAAATAAAAAAACCGAATTACAACGTAAAAAATAAAATCAACAAACAGCAGCTCTTAAGCTCCTTGGATACACCTGTAGCCAACTTATAGAGGAATTAAACAAAAAGTAGTTGAAAAAAAAAGCAAATAAAAATAAAAACGATTCGTATTAAATGTGTGCGGTCTTAAATCATGGCTAAAAATATAAGCCACACGAAGAAACGAAGAAGGCCAAATCAAACAGCAGCCACGTACAAAAATAAAAAAAAACACAACTGCAGCCACTGACAGTTGGAAAATTGAAAAATTAACAAGTATGAAATGTGTAATTAAAGCCAGAAAACAACAAAAAAAAACAAAAAATAGTTTGTTTGTTTGTTTGTTTTAGTTTGTCACGCCAAACCACCCAACATAAAACAACTGATAATACATACACAGCGGCACAGCTACAGCGAAAAAAGTGCCTACAATGACAGAATTTGTAAAGAATGAAATGTTATTGGCATTATACAGTTCCAGACATTTCTTCAAGCTGCAGCTGTCAGATTAGCTGTCATTTATTCAGTCTGTTTCGCCAAATCACTATGAACAACATGTGCAAATAATAAAATTGTTTCATCAAAATGGGTATTCTGTTCAGCAATTTATCGCTTGATTTTTCTTAACAAATCCACTTCAGCGATAAGGCTACTTTCTAGACAAACAAAATTGTCGAATTTGGGACAATATCAACCCCCGTGAGATCCAAGAGTATCCAATACATTCCAGAAAAGTCACTGTTAGGTGTGGATTTTAGTTCACTGTCCATATTTTTTTGAGCACTATTCTGGCCAGACTATTTATGTCAATCGCGAGCACTACAGGTCAGTGGTTATTAACTGCAATTGGACTGAGTTAGAAGACCTGGACACGAAAGGTATGTGGTTTCAACTGGGCGGCGCTACGTTTCATACAGCTCAAGCCACATCGGATATTCTACACGAGCTATTTAAGCACATGGTAATGTGAACCGACTACCGAGATCACCATCAGAATTTTTCTTGTGGGGTTTTCTTAAGTCGCAAGTGTATGCAAATAAGTCACAAACCACATAAACACACAATTGGTCATAACAACTCTTTGGTTCAGGATTACGACCTAGTTTCTCACATCAATTATGTTGTGTGTGTTAATTTTATACATGAGTGGCGGGAACTACAGTTTAAAGTCGACTCCGAACGACAGATTTCTTTGAGAAACTTTTCATGACAATTTTATATACTCTCAGAGTTTTTGCCAGAAATCTGCTGAGAGGAAGTCGCCAAAAAAAATTTTTTTTCGCATTTCGTTTAGTTGGATATGGCTAAGCTGGGGTTTGAGCCGCGGCCTCACGTCTAATAAGCCCACACGCTACCTACTAGACTACGGCGACTTCTACATCTGTCAGATTAGCTGTCATTTATTCAGTCTGTTTCGCCAAAACACTATGGACAACACGTGAAAATAATGAAATTGTTTTTTCAACGGATGTTCTGTTCGACAACGCACCGTGCTACTACTTCAGCACGGGCACGTGAACGTTGGCCAGGCCATCACTGTCAATGACGAGCACTATTGGTCGAAGATTATCAACTGCATTTAGACTGAGTTGAATGACCTGAACACCAACGAAATATGACTTCAATTGGACGATACTGCGTATCACACAGTTCATGGCACGTTGGATATTCTGTGGTGATGTCAACTATTCACCGAGATGGTTCAATTTGATCCTGTTATATATTTTCGGGTGGGGTTTTCTTAAGTCGCAAGTGTATGCAAATAAGCCACAAACCATAGCGTACCTCAAAGCCAACATAATCCATGGAATCGATCAACTTCCTCTCAACAGTCCTCTGACAAAAACTCTGAAAGTAAATGAATTTGCCATGAAAAGTTTCTCAAATCAATCGTTCCGAGTCGACATTAAACTGTAGGTCCCCACCGTTTATGGATAAAACTAACACACACAACATGGGTGGTGGTTAATAGCAACTTTAATAAAGATAATCACACTCAATTAAATACGTTTTTTATATTTTATAATTAAAAATTAATTCCTTTAAATCGCATAGAATGTTAAATAGAAAAAGTTGAAACATGTTTTCATGTTGGTTTTTGATTCGTCTCTTATTTTATGTTTTTTCTTTTGTAAAGGCCCCCCAATGAAGATCGATTGTTGTACAATTGTGGCGACAAGCTGTAAAAGTAGCCTTGTTTGGCCTAAAAGCAAAATCATCCATAAAACAGCAGCACCACAAGCACTAACATCACCACCACCAACTAACTATCACTGGCATACAAAACATTTCAATGCACCACAACTACCAAAACCACCAGGCCTTATAAGCGTGGCTAATTAATCTCATTTTAATTGTTGGTTTAATATACAAGTGGGTTTTTCTTTCTGTTTTTTTTTTAATTTTTTTTTTTCTCTTTTTCATTGAATATAAATAAAAAGAGGCGTTTTCTCTTATATTTTATTCTAAAAGTTTTATTTTTTTTTCTTCTTGTTTCTCTCTTTTCTGTACATATTTATAACAAATCACCACCTTTTTGGGCTTCTTGTATGCAGTTTCTAACCCTAAGGCTATATTATATTTATTATAAAGTCAATGGCTTAGAATTGGTAGCCCATTTATAATGTGAAAAGGTCTAGCAACTCACAAATCCACAAATATATATGCCATGAATGAATTGTGAACGGAATGGTGGTTTATTAGTTGGGAGAGTTGTAGTATATGGTATATGGTGTATGGTACGTTAGTAGTAGAAATAGTTAGTTTAACATTGAATAATTACTTAATATTGCACAATTAATGTCTTGTTGATATGTAAGTTACCACTAAAAGTTGCAAGTTATTAATAGCGTTTTGAACGTTGCTGAAATCTAAAACGTGCAACATATTTAAGGAAAAAATATTGGACTCATGAATGATTCAAATAAAAGAAAGGATAACGATTGAAACATTTTCCCAAATGCTTAGGTTGAAAGATTTTTTATAAGACATTTTAAGAGAGAGAAATCTCAATTAGAGAAGGGTATACCAAAAAAATTATTTCTTTTTTTTTTATTGAAAAATTTTCGGATGAAAATATTATAAATCTTGCATTGCCGAAATGCCTTATCTACTTAACAAAATGAAGTCCTGCATTTCCTTTTGGCTCCTTTAAGAAACCATAGGACGTTACCTATCTATCACATCTTTTTTTTTAATTTCAATTTCATTCAAAAGTTTGCAAGCTGTTACCCCCACTTGAGTAACAATCTTGTCGCGATGTGGGGGCTTAAGTATACCTATCCCCAACCTGTTGGGGATGTGGTGCATGACTAAAGGTTACCGTAATATCGTGAGAGGACTGTATTCGAATTGATGTCTCTTGTTTGATCTCTTCGACTCGCCCGATCACGTATATTCTTCTATACCCCTAATCAGAAGTGTTAAACGACCCGTGCTTATCGGATGGGTCACAGTCAGGGGCCTAATCCGACTGTATAATAACGAAGCCTCACTGATCTTGGCACCTCAGTGAGTATTAGGTTTTCTACCAAGTGCTTGTGATGCTAGAGGGGGCTATGGCATGATTGAACTACTTTCCCCCTCACTCGTGGGACGTGGGACAACGAACTGAACAAGAACTTAAACATAACAAACAGTGATGACGAATCGGCTAGACGCGTCCCATCTCATTGCGTGAATCCTGGCGAGATCGTCAGGAATTTCACCCCAGGTGGTATGAGGATTACGACTGTGGAGTAGTCCTTTAGTGAGCCAGCCGACTGCTTTGGCGATCCCCACTTCAACGGAAGATATGTAAGTGGAGTCACACTCTGTCTCCCCAGAATCGGATGAAGACGGTGACAATACGGTCATCGAAAGGATTCCCTTCACTCGTATCCAGATTGCTACTGAGAGCAATGAGGTGGTGACTTAACCTTCAAGGAACCCACTTGTTAGACAGAATGCTTCGAACCCAATAGTGCAATCAGTTACTGATTCGGACTGCGTGGGAAAAAGTATCTCGTCTGACGAGGGGGCTAAAACTGGGCGGAAACGTTTCGCTGTGGAGTCACACTCTGTCTCCCCAGAATCGGATGAAGACGGTGACAATACGGTCATCGAAAGGCTTCCCTTCACTCGTATCCAGATTGCTACTGAGAGCAATGAGGTGGTGACTTAACCCTCAAGGAACCCACTTGTTAGACAGAATGCTTCGAACCCAATAGTGCAATCAGCTACTGATTCGGACTGCGTGGGAAAAAGTATCTCGTCTGACGAGGGGGCTAAAACTGGGCGGAAACGTTTCTCTTTGTATAAAAAGAGAAATTCATATCGCAGAGCTTTCGTTTAGTTGGATATGTCTGACCTGAGGTTTGAACCGAGGCCTCACGTCTAATAATCCAATGCACTACCTACTAGACTGCGGCTTTAACACACAGTGCGGTGAAATATTCAACCTTACTACATATGCATTTTTAGCATTAATGATCGTAACTTTGTTAGCATAAATAAAGAGGCAAGTGACAGTAAATAAAATATTTTCCGAAGACTAAATTTATTTGTGATAATTTGATTTCTTTCTCATGAGTCTAGACAATGTAGACAACAAACACTGTTGTGGTTACGTTTTAAAATTCAAATTAATTTCTTATCTATTTAAAGAAGAGTATCAATGCAAGTGTACTTGTACTTTTCTTCCTTTTCTACTTCAAGTTTTCCAAAATAACAATGAATCATCATTTCACAAATCATATGCACATCACTCTTTATGGCACATTCAGCAATATTATTGCACACTTGGAAAACGAATTAAAAAAATAACAAAAAAAATTTAAGATCGAGTGAAATAAAAACAAAAAAAAAAAACAAAAACCAAAATATTTTCTCCCAATTTTGGTAGCATGATTTGTCACGAAATTCAACCAAATAACAGCAAAAAAAGTGTATTAAACCAGGAGGGAAAAAAAGGAAAACAACGCGAAAAGAGACAAACAAATTGGTCTACAGTTAAAAATTGACAAGAATTTCGTGACTTTGTCACCTTTGTTTTTTTACCTTCTTTTTTTTAGTGATGCTGCTGCTGCTGCCTGCCATTGAGTGCTGTTACTGTTTACTGGTAATGCTGCTGCTAGTTGCTAGTGCTGGTTGCCGCAATTGCAGTATCAAAAGGTGGAGGTGGTATAGTGTTACAACAATTCTTTCTTTCAACTTTGTTCCTGTTTTTTTTTTTTTCTTTACTTCTTCTGGATTTTAGCTTTTTGTAGCACTTCTCAGATTTTTTTTCTTTGGCTTACATCTCCAATACTGACGGCAACGCGTGCTTTAGAAACTCAGATCAGACCCATTCGTTCGTTCATTTTTTCTATATAAAGTGTGGAATTGAAAACTAAACAACTAAAGCGCTACGTTTGATTTGATTTTAGGTTTAAATTTGAATTGTAGCAGAAGAAATGGTTTAACAAATTGTAAATGAAATGAATTTATTTGAAAACGTTAATATAGGCAAACAAAAATTACAAAAAGAAATCACTTTATCATCTCAAAAGCAAACAAAACAGCATGACTTGAATTTGTTTAGATTTTCTACTTGCATTTTCTTTTTATAAAAATGCTTAGGCTTTCAATACATGTATGTCTACCAAAAAAAAAGGACTTCCTTTACCTACTGGCATTATAGAAGTGTTTGTTAGGGTTTTCTTGTAAAGTAAATCAAATGGGCCTGGCATTATAATTCTTACAAAATAGGAAAAAAAATTTTTAAGCCCCTACTCTAAGTTCAGGTATGTCTTTATATTGTAGTTATACTTCTAAGGTCATTAAAAGCTGTCCTTTTTTCTTCTCATTATTGCGAACCCTAAATTTAAGTATGTTTTCTATACGAGATCTCTTTCGTATATTTCTATGGTACCTGTAACCTTTTTGATCTCAAAATAACAAACCTAAATTCTTGTTGTTTTGTTTACTACATTTCATTTCTATTTCCACTACCGCCGTCAGTCTTAAGCTTTTGCCGCTAGCCAGCCAGCCAGCATTTCTATCATATACCTATCCATACTCTGTAGTACTTTTTATGTCTGCAAGCTTAGGAAATGTTTTCCTATAACCTACCAAAACCAAAACAAAAAATCAAAAACCGTTAAAATGTTGTTTAACTTGTGTCAACCATTAGTCTTAACTGTCAAATCATTCATTGACATGGCGTGCATCAACTTGAAATAAAGTTCCACTATAAACCCAGAAATGGACAGAGAGAGAGAGAGACAGAGACAGAGCGCTTTGATTGGTTTTAATTGAATTTATTTGGATAAATTGATCGCAGTCATTTTTAAAGTTGGTAAATATTTGCTTTTCTTTTCTTTTTTTTTTCTTTTTGTAATTAAATTGAATAAATTAAAGTCATGTGTATGTTTCTTTTTCCTTCTTATTTTTTTTTTGTTTTTGCTTACATTTTAAAACTCAACTTTAGATGAATTTGATGCATATTGAATAATTGAATGTGCTGCACAATGTTTAACATGCGACCTGACATTATCAAATGCCATTCACTTTGTTTGGAAATCATTAAAACTAAAATATCCTTTAAAATAATTGTTTGTTTATCCTCAGGTAGTAGAAATAGTCAAATGAAGTTAAACAATCTAATTAAAGTGTTATTATTAAATAATTTAATATCCTTTAAAGCTTAAAATCTTGTATTAAAAATTTATTTTTAATCAGTCGTTTACAGAATAGTGCTTGGTTCTTAAGTCTTTTGTTGTAATGCGATTTGTAAGTGAAGAATTTTTCTTTATTTACATGTCCATTAATAATTCCTAATAAAATTATAAGAATATAATATAATAAGTAAATAAATGCCACCGTAATCTAGTAGGTAGTGTGAGGCCTCGGTTCAAACGCCAGGTCAGACATCTCCAACAAAACAAAATATGACAAAAAAAAACATTTCTTTGGCAACATCCTCTCAACAGATTTCAGGCAAAAAAACTCTGAGAGTTAATAAAATTGCCATGAAAAGTTTCTCAAAAATCTGTCGTTCGGTGTCGACTTTAAACTGTAGGTTGCACCACTCAAGTATAAAATTAACACACACAACATAAGTGATGTGAGAAGCTACGTCATAATCCTGACTGAAGCGTTATAATAAGTAATTAAGTAAGTAAGTAAGTAAATAGATAAGTTATTGTGACCCTTTTCAGCCAATCTTAGGACAATCCGGAGCCTATAATAAAGCAAAAAATTTTCTCAAAGTCAATCGTCAATAGATCAGTGATAGAAAAGCAGGCTAGAGCTAACGTGCTTTCTCATTTTATAACGTAGGCATGTGCCCAGTAGGCACTTTTCTTTTTCTTCCTCGTTTTCGTTACTTCCGCAGAAATCATTGGCCAGATTACGAAGACCAATATGTATATAAGATGTCCACGATGCAAAGCCCAATAATGACCTCAATAACGATATTAAATGTGCCCCATTGCAATACATGCACACTTTCTGTGTCTATTACAGTGGGTCTTGAACAGATTTATTTCTGTATTTGTCCGCCTCCAAAGCTCACCACGTAACGTTAAAACAAATTGATACCACATTATCAGACTTGCAGGTTTCCAATAGGATTCTCAGTGTAGTTAATTTCAGTGTTCACATTACGTCTGGACAATTCATTAGCTTTTCAATGTCCTAATGTGCACCGGCACTACTATGATGTAAAGTCTAACAGGTCAGTGATCTAGTTGATAAACTCGCAGCAGCTGAAAACGTAGTATTTTAATGTAGGTGGAAGCTTTGTATATAAACTTTCCAAAGCCTAATAAACTTTTAAGCTGAAATGTTGAGAACAGTCTTGACTTTTAGAACGTTCTGAACTAGAGGGCAGTGTGCGAGCCTCCGGGTTATAGGTTCGATTCCTACCAGAGTTTTTATTCTGTAACACTTTTTTAAGTTTGTTGATTATAAACAAAGAAAATGGGAACGAACGCAATAGCAATGCTCATCAAATGAACCAAACACCAATTTGTTGAATACTACATCTTCTTTCCCTTCTTCGGTAACTCATTTTTTGGTATTCCAGCACAATGAACTGCATGAATATTGTTAATCTCTGTATCTTGTACAACTTCCAAAGCTTTTTCTAGTCTACTCCTCTGAGTTAGGTCTTGTATAGTATTTTCATTAAACTATTCCGATATCGAGCTTTAAAAGTGTTCCATCGTCTCCAAAATAAATGTACATATTAATGTTTATGTTGATTATTCAGCCAATAACGTTATTGTCCTGTTATGCCAGCAATCTCATCACCAAACATCATTTATAAGAATAATAAAATTTCCTTCCAACTTCTTACGTTTTGCCCAAACCTGCAATTAAAACATTTTTCGTTCTATTCACCATGCCCTGTGTTATCAGCAATGTTTACAATAATAATTTAAAAAATAATCTCTTTATGCCACATACTTCATAGAAAACTTAAGGAAGATATCTTATCTTAATTTCCTACCATAACTTGTCATGTAATAAAGTGTTTTTGAAAATTTCCTACAACAAATATTAACCATAATTTAATATTTTTAAGCGCACGGGCACCATCATTAAATTGGATCATAAATATTATCAACTCATTGGCCATAAAATTATTATCCATCACATAATTTTTGTTTTAAACAAGCTGCTGTTTAACAACGAAATCCAATCGCCATCACTTGCAACTGCAACTAAAAGTAAATGTGAATACTTATACATACCAGCCTTAATGCCAACTCTAGTTTTGGTCCGATTTTAATGGCCACCAATAAACAAATTGTAAATTGTAACCATCAATTACGCAGCAAATTAAAATCAAATAATTTAGCGTGAAAATCATATAGAGAAACTAGTTAAAAACCATTAAGATTTATAAAAAAATTGCATGCAAATTATAGGGATTGTATTACTCTCTTACCATAATCGCTTACACCACCAGCTTTAATGGCAATGAAATGGAAACACTTTGAAAAAAACTACTTGGCTAGTGGGTATGCAATGACTCTTAGGTTATCTACATATTTTCAGAGTATGATATTAAAATTGTGTGATAGTCAATAGATTGCACATTTTTTTTTTCTAAATTTGTAAAACAATGAAGTCTCCATAGTCTACTAGGTAGTGTGTTGGCTTATTAAACGTGAGTTCTCGGTTCCAACCCCAGGTCAAACATAAAAACGAAAATATGAAAATATTTCTTCTGCGAATTCCTCTCAGCAGATTTCTGGCAAAAACTCTGAGAGCACACCAAATTGCCATGAAAAGTTTCTCAAAAATCTGTCGTTCGGAGTCGACTTTAAACTGTAGGTACCGCCACACATGTATAAAATTAACACACACAACGTAAGTGGCGTGAGAAGCTAGGTCATAATCCTGACTGAAGGGCTGTAATGTAATGACCAATTATGTATGTATTTAGATTTGAACCCAGATTCCAGTATAGTATAGTATATGGAAGTCGCCGTAGTTTAGTAGTAGTAGACTGAAGGCCCGAGTTCGAATCCCAGGTCAGACATCAAAACGAAAATATGAAAATATTTCTTCGTCGACTTCCTCTCAGCAGATTTCTGGCAAAAACTCTGAGAGTAAATAAAATTGCCATGAAAAGCTTCTCAAAAAACTGTCGTTCGGAGGAGACTTTAAACTGTAGGTCCCGCCACACATTAATAAAAATTAACGCACACAACATAAGTGGTGTGAGAAGCTAGGTCGTAATCCTGCCTGAAGGGTTGTAATGACCAATTATATATGTATATAGTATAGTATAGTATGCTATAGCATAGTATAGTATAGTAGTTACACAAACGTTACACCACACTCTGCATACCTAACTTTTTCTTATAGCTCTAGCTTTATACCATAACCAACACTATAAATTTAAACTTTAGCAGTCTTTTTTACTTAAGTTATAGAGTTTTACTTTATAATCTTGTAAATTGAAATATTTAAAAAGGCGAAACCCTACCCTTTTTCCGAATGAGAGTGAATTCTTTTATTGCATCTGCCCATTTTTATCGTCGTTTTTCTTTTTCCTTTAAGAAAATTGTAAATGAAGTCATTTTTTATTAGAAACATTGTAGCGTTACATGTTCACATGTCTGTATGTTTTAGTGTGCATGGCAATGGAATTTTTAAATTGTTGGCGATTGAAAAAAATTTATTGATTTTACATTGTTGTTAGTATACATCGCGTATTTTGTGGTAATATAATAATGTATTAAAGTGTTTAAAGTCATATTAAAATTGTTTTAAAATAAGATTGTTTAAGTATGTTGGAAGATAAAACGAATGTGCTATTTAGCTACTTTAACATACAATATAATGCATTCCAAGGAATTAAAATCAATTGAAATAATAAAGTAAATTAGTATCGTACATATCTTATAATTTTAAAAACATAAATTATCCAGTGTTGAAATTTATTTTATTATAGGGTAGACCTGGCAATTCCACCATTGATCAATTCTTTAAGAGTACAAAAAATCCTGGAGAAAACCCGTCGTCTCCAAGTCAATATTTTTATAGACTATAAGATAGCATAGAAGCGATAATAGATCAAGTTTTTTCCGGAGCCCGATATTCCTATGAGCTGATTAGGCTGTGTAGTACCCGTTGAGTAACACTTGCAGCTCCGTTGAGGTAGGAAAGCACCTCTTCGAACAATTTGACACCGTACGAGGTTCCAGACAATTTGCCCCTGATCATGCGATCTCCACAACTTAATTATGGAGAGAGTTCTGTGCAAGACAGGAGTTCTTCGCAATGGCAATATTTTCAAAAAGAAGTGTCCAGTTTCTTGCGTACCGTCCAGTTTCTTTCATACCGTCCAGTTTCCGAAAAGACCATGCCAACTGATATATAATTGCAGCTAATAGTGCAACAATGTACGTACCCAGATTACGGACAACAGCTATACCTACGATTTTGTTAAAAATTTATTTACGTTGGCCCCACAGTTGCCAGCAAAAATAATATCAACCTGTTGCAAGCATAGAACTACACTGACCAGTAAGTTATATTATGGATTTCATCTCCAGTTGATTAGCAGCGACCTCTCTCGTGCGAAGAGACTAATACCTTACCAGCATTAGGCATGACTCAAGATGCCATCTCAAAGCGTTGATAAGCAACACAATTAATTTAAATGCAGGGAAATTGGGTGCCGCTGACGCCCATAGAGATTGAAAGGGAATTTTGCATGACTGAAATGCTGTTTGATCGCTTTAAAAGGAAATCGTTTTTGTATCGAACTATTACCGGCAACAAAAAACGGACTGATTACGACAACCACAAGCGCATGTAATCATATGTGGCAGCAATGCTCTATATTTAATGGGATCAGAAGTGTAAGATATATTATGAACTACTAAACCCGGGACAGATTATCACGCGAGACTGTACTGAGCGATTAATATGTTTGAAAAACGTCCTGAATATACAATCAGATACGAGGCCGTGATTTTCCATCATTATAACGCTCGGCACCCTTTTCACAGATCTTTACCCTTTGAATTCGCCGTGGTCTAGTAGGTATCGTGTTGGCTGATTAGACGTGAGGCCACGGTTCAAACCCCAGGACAGACATCAAATCGAAAACATGGAAAAATATTTCTTTGGCGACTTCCGCTCAGCAGATTTCTGACAAAAACTCTAAGAGTAAATAAAATTGCCATGAAAAGTTTCTCAAAACTTTACCGTACGGAATCGACTTTAAACTGTCAGTGGTTTGAGAAGCTAGGTCGTAATCCTGACTGAATGGTTGTAATGACCAATTATGTACCCTTAGAATTAAACAAAAAACCTTTTGAAATCGAAAAAACGATATAAATTTTGATTTTATTTTGAAACAGAAATCACAGTTTCATTTAGATTAACAGGCATATTGAAAAATTTGAAAAGCATATGATAATATAATGAAGTGAAATATAACTAAAATTCGACTGATCATAAGTTTGACTGGCCCATAGCTTATCTTTAATTTAAATTTTATAAAAATTTCTGTTCATTAAACGTTTGAAAATTTTAAACAAAATCTTTAAGGATTTTTCTTTTAAAAAAAATTTTTGGATCCAATTTGTTCAAAAAATTTAAATAATTTGTAACCAAAAACCATTCATTACACAAATTCAACAATAATTTTTGATAATAATTGTTCTATGTATAATTTGTATAACAATACTTAATTAAATATTTTAACGTATTTATTTATTTATTAACAATTTCAATGATTTGTTAAATTGCAATTGAAAAATTTCACTTCAACAATTTGGAGCCTTTCACTGATTTAAACAAGTTGCCTGCCTGCCATATACAAAACACAACTACAAAACACGCACGCATCACATAATGAACGAAATTGTTGCACCCACACAATGTGAACATTGAAAAAAAGAGAAAAAAGAAATTTCTACCAAATGAATGACAAAAAAAGCGAAAAAAAAAGTGAAAAATGGAAATAAAAAAACTGCAGACATTACTGAACATTAAATGCACTTGATTACACCCACAATTGACATGAAAACGCATGACAAAACTATAAAAATTACTAAATTACTCGAAAAAAGAAACCACAAAACACAAAGTAAAACAGTACGAAAGTAACAGTCGGCCATGTCTACACTATGGGATGCACTACAGCATCATTTACTTCTCTTTGGAAATATGGGTTTTAAAGAAATCCTTTACAAACATCAGCTTAAACACAAAATATTCCACAACAATTGTAGCAGTGAAGAGTATAAAAATAAGTCAACAATTATATGTTGACGATGGAAAAGAAGAAGATTTAGGTTTGTTTCTATAGAAAGAAACGCACGTTCCTTTAATGAATTAATTTCTTCACCACGCATAGTTGCCATGCTCGATGTTCATCATCCAACATCAGCATCAGTCTGAACATCTCCAGCATGATAAAGATGAGCTCAACGATAAAGTCTAAACACGAGCCTTTTAAAGTAAAAGGTTGCACCACACACACACACAAAAGTGTGTACTTACATACGTATTTACGTAAATGCTTAATGATCCCCATTTGTTGGTAGGATTATATTGAAGAATATTTTACACACAGATGAGTAAAATGGTTATCAAAAGAGTTTCATGATGTGTTGTTTGCTGCTGCTTCGGCTGCTGCATACATGTATGTTTGCAAACATTGATGCCAAAGGCAAAATTTTTTGGGGAACAGCATTTTGTCTTTTGTACAAACTTACATATGTGCCATACATACATATTTCATTTAAGTAACTTAATTGTATAGGCATGTACATACATGTATATAAGTTTTGTATATATGTATGTATGGTAGTATAGTTGTACAATGCAATAATTAATATACAAAAATGCGTCACAAATTCGCTTAAGAGGAATCATTTTTCTTTTATCCCATATTGAATTTATAATTACTGGCAAAAGTTATCAAAAAAGAATAAAAATTATGCAGACTTATATGACAGAGTAACGGTTCAAACTACTCGTGAATACAGTAATTACACTGCACAAATTCATGCTCAGTTTAATGATAGGAGGCCTATTTATTGTATTGTAAGCAATGGAAACAAAATAAAGAAGTTACACGTTGCTGTAGTCCAGCAGACTATTTGAGATTTTTATGTATAATAAAAGAGCTGCAATGCTGATTTGAATAATCTATTCATTCTACTATTTCAGCATACTTTAAACGCATAATAATGTAGTAAAAATGGAGAACCTTAGTTGTAGAGGAAATATTAGTTCTTTCACTCTTTTGAAGTTACAAATATTTTTTCATTTGTTTGAATAACATCTTTTTTAGAAAGTTATTCTATTGATTTTTCAACAGGGACTTTCGAACTTTGACAGTTGAAAGCGGCCATCTTGTTGAATCCACATTAGAAAATAAAATGAAACATAGACTTTAAACAATTGGATTAAAAAAAAATCATGTCGCTACCCTGATGTTTTTTGATGTCCAACATCACTACAAAATTAAAATGGGAACAAAAGAATAACAAGAAAGGAATGTTATAGTTTCCGTACATTCGGTAGGCTATGTTGATCTGCAAATTCTTTTTACAGTTTAAGATCTTACCCACATTGGACCAAACATTTCTCATATAAAACCAATCCGACCAATAAATCTTGGCATTAAATCAAAAATAACAGAAAATGTAAAGATAAGATCATCCATCTTCTATATAGCAAGAGCTGAGCACTGACACATAAGTGAAAGATAATCCATAGCTCCTTCAGAAGTTGTTTGAGGCAATACCAAGTCTATTCGCATGCTTTCCTAAAGAACAGTGGCCTGTAATAATCACTAACGTCTCTATATACATACATACAAGTCCAGTAGAGTCTAGCAATGTTGCACGTAGTTTCCTGCTGCCAACGAAGTTGAGCCTCCTAGGAAAACCATCAAAGAATACTTAGTTTAACGGAATAAATCGAAGCACTTATGCCCTGTAAAATGTTGGATATTGTGAGCTCGATAATGGCTGTGGCCAATTCCTCAGTAATGCAATTTCTAATGATATTAATTTGTACTGAAATTCTTATCGAGTTGCCTTTGAATAATTTCAAATTTTCCTGTAAATCCCCGGCATTCATAGACGAAGACTATTATCGAAATGATGTTTTTTATAGATATAATCGTTGCCTAACTGACCAAGCAAAACAAGAGATTTTCAAAAAAATCCCGCTACTCACCAACCATCGTGCCGCTTTAAGAGATATTTTTAGAAAACATACCTCCACCCAGTGTTGAAAAATAGAAAATCTGAAAGAGTACTTTTTCGCATCAAATGGTACTTTTGTAAAAAAATACATACATACATACATTACAACCATTCAATCAGGATTATGACCTATCTTCTCACACTACTTATGTTGTGTGCGTTAATTTTATACGTGAGTGGCGGGACCTACAGTTTAAAGTCGATTCCGAACGACAGATTTTTGAGAAACTTTCATGGAAATTTTATTTACTCGCAGAGTTTTTGACAGAATGAGGTCGCCGAAGGAATATTTTTTTCATTTTTCGTTATTTTGGAGATGTCTGACATTGGGTATGAACCGCGGGCTCACATCTAGTAAGCTAGCACACTACCTACTAGTCTATTTATTTTCTCATATTTAGTAGAACATAAAAACTGTTCCGTACCGTTTCTCACATTTGAAACAAAAACTTCTAATTCTGAACATAACAAAACTTAAAAGTTCCGTGTAGTCAAACGTCGACGGAACGTTATGGAACATACTTTCTTTTGTAGCATATGAAGAGCAATGTTAATGCTTATCGAAATCATTCGTCGGTTCGGCAGACGTTCTCATTGCTTTTTGTATTCTAAAAACGAACGTACGTTCCGTGGACGTTTGGCTAACCGGGGCTAAAGACAAATTCTATCTTTAGCATTACGTTGGACATGTTGCTAATTCATTAATAGTTGAAAAGCGGAAGACATAAAATATGTAATAATAAAAAAGTACTGAAAGCGTCGTGGGGGTACTGCAGTATTTTTGAAATGGAAAAGTACTGAAAAAAGTACTAAAGTACTGAATTTTTCAACACTGCCTTCACCCAACAAGCATTAAGTCGCTTTCAGAAGGGCCGTACTCACCATGTGGTAAATACTGCCGTTTAAATTCCTAAATTATGGAATGGAAAATACATATGAGAATATGATTCCTTTTAGAATCTTAATTAAATTATAGTTTCTTAATTAAATAAATAAGTTATCGACGTTTTTAATGAGGATGTAACTTCAATCCAAATCAAATAAAGAACATTTAACAATTACGATCCATACCCTTATAAAAAATACTTCATAAGTGAAGTTACACATTCTGATCTTTCTAAGTTGTCTGCTCTGAAGTACCAGTATCCACCGTGTCTAAAAGAAACTTTACATTCTGAAATTACATATTAACACTATCTTCGAGCGGTATGTCAACTCAACGTCAAAATTTTCTTCACGTGTATTTCCTTCCATAGTGCGTAAACACAGATTTTGTCATCTGTCTTCATTTCCTTCAATTTCTTACGATCTCAGTTTAATTTTTACTTCGTATTTTTTCTCTTTTTTTTTTTTTTTTCTGTTGTCAGCCTTCAATTTTTCTTTGCACCAAACTTGGCTTTGGTACTGTCTGACAGTGGTGGCGTGGTACCTGTTACTGTTAATTTTATGGGTGTGTTCGTTTAAAATTTCAACCGAGAACAGATTACAATTCAATGAAATCAACTGAATGCAAGAGTGTGTGTGTGTATGTAAGTACGTATGTATGGAACTAAAAAGGGGGGTTTCATTGTTTGTTTTAATATACAGGAATACTTGCCTTCTTTTATAACAAAAAAATAAAATTTTTTTGTAGATTTTATACGTTCGTTGCACCTACGCCCACCGTATTTGACACTGTTGAAGTTTTTGAAGGAGAATTTAACGCCTTTGTTAGGGTACGTGCGTGGAGTGATTTTGTACGCTGCAATATTTAAAATCTATTATTAGTTCTGCCATAATTTTATCATTAGAAGAATGTTATTTGTGTTTGGAAGGCAATGTAAAGAATAGATTTAATTAGATTCACTCTCATAAACCTATGAATAAAATTGACTCACACAACATGGGTGGTGTGAGGAGCTATGTTGTAATCCTGACTAAAGGCTAGTAATTACGAATAAATACCAATAAAGATAAAGCTTTTAATAAAATTACCGTTCCTTATGATTCATTCTCACCATCTTAGAATCTACATATTGGGTTTATGGCGATCCCCAATCTGAACAAGTGTTCATTGATTTTACAATTCATTGGCCATTGGTTTGAAAATAGCCCCTGCCTCTCTCTATTCCTGCTTTCCTTGAATAAATGCTTCCGGACATCTCCTTCTACTCCCCTTCTTGCAAGGACATCTGTCTGTTCATTGCCGTGAATTCTCACATGACTTGAGGCCCAGAAAAATGGGACCCTGTTACCTCTAATTAACAAATGCAGCTTCCCATACCATTTTCTAGTTAACCTCACAAAACCGAGTGATCAAATGGAGGTCTGACTATCAGATAGTATTGTTATGTTCCATACTATGTACTCTCTGTCCAAGTAGATTTCAGCATATACATACATACTTATAAGACAATGACTTTTAGAAAATACCCGCGAGTTTCCCCATGGGCTCAGGATATTTCACTCTGGAACAAAAACCTACAGTCCGAACGACAGATTTGTAAGAAACCTTTCATGGCAATTTTATTTACTCTCAGAGTTTTTGTCAGAAATCTGCTGAGAGGCAGGCAGTCGCCGACGAAATAATTTTTTCATATTTCGTTTTACTTAAGATGTCTGATCTGAGGTTTGAATCGTGGCCTCACGTCTAATAAGCCAACACACTGCCTAGCAGACTACGGCAACTTCAAGCTTAACCTGCCTAAACATCTGCACCTAAAATATTTGTATACCCTAGAATGGTGCTCTTTTAAAATAGTTCGTAGCCTGCACTACTATTTCTTGTAATTGAATAACCAATGAACGAATTAGAAGAGTATGAGTTTTAATAATGAAAGTATAGGTTTACATAGTAAACCACTTACATAATCTTTAAATCCGTGTGACCTGATCAAAATAAAAAGTGCACAATGATTTTGCTATAACTTAGCACAAAACATACCGTAGAGTTACTACAGTTCAAAGGGTTATTGATTGTACAGAAGAAAGAGCAAACTATATACCAGCTTATTTGTAATTGATTGGCTAAAAAGGAACCCAGTCAGCAATTTCATTCACCAATTTTGTAGAGCATAATTAAGTCGCCTCTGATGGATTACTTATTCTCAATCAAACTGACAACAATATTTGCTTTTCTTAAGGCATAAATGAAGAGAAATTGAATTTCTTTAAAAATGAATTTTTTATGCAATGCTTACGGATCCTTGTTTTAATTCTATGCCAACCTATAATTATTATGTTTCAACAGAATTTAAAGAATTTTTTAATTTTTCATTTCGAGTGCGGATTTCTTTAAAATAATTAATAAACAAATAAATAATATTTCATTTTCGTTTTTTTGGGGCAAATAAAATTGAGTGATTCTTTATTCATGAGGAGTTTATTTCTTCCATTTTTCATTTTCAAGTAAAAAAAAATTGTAAAGGAAGATGCAGGAAATTTTAATAAAGACATGTTTATTAAATTATTCAATTCTGAAAATCGTGCTTAAATAAAAACATTTAACAGAGTGGATTTATTAATGAAAAGTTAATCAACATAATAAACAATTTGAAATTCTAATTAACATTTATTATATTTCATATTTGTTATATTTCTTACAAATATTATTAAATATTAAGTGTTAACATAATAGAATTATTAATTTAACAATAGACTACTACTTGCAAATATCACAATTGCATTCATTTACAGCCCTGCAAATTCGTACGCTCGGTAAACCTTTTGATGAACGGAAAACCAATTGTAAACCAACGTTAAGAAATTCACAAATTTACAGTTATGTAACCTGATCCAAAACACAATTAAATTTCTTATTTGCAATGCTTGAAGAAGGCAGAGCCTTATGTTGGTGGTTTAAACATGTAGAAGGCATAATGGTGCCTTTAAAAAAATTTTAAATAAATTAATTCAATGAAATTAAGGGGATAATAAGAAAGAACACTCCTAAATTAAAGGTTTAAGGATTAAATTGTAGTCGCCGTAGTCTAATTAGTAGTGTGTTGGCTTATTAGACGTAAGGCCAGGGTTCAAACCACTGGCCAGACATCAAAACGAAAATATGAAAAAATATTTTTTTCGGCGACTTCCTCTCAGCAGATTTCTGGCAAAAACTCTGGGAGTAAATGAAACTGCCATGAAAAGTTTCTCAAAAATCTGCAGGTCCTGCCGTACATGTAAGTATAAAATTAACACACACAACATAAGTAGTGTGAGAAGCTAGGTTGTAATCCTGACTGCAGAGTTGTAATGACCAATTTTGTATGTATGTATGTAAGTATTAAATTAAGAAATTAATTTATAAAAATAATAAAAACGGAGTAAAAATAAAAAGAATTTTGAGTACCACGATAGTTTCACCACAATCACAATTTCACCATCTAATTGAGCAATTTTTTGCCTTTTCTTGTTGTTGGTGGAATTGGTAGAAGTTTCCCCCCTACTGTCAAAAAGTTAATTTGAAGCAAAACACGCAATAATTGGTCCTTCTGCCAACGCCAGCTTCATCCAGAGATATAGTTTTCCATAAAAACAACTCAAAGCCACATACAGTAAAATCATGGCGTTTTAAAGAATCAATTTCAATTACATTAAATAAATAAAATAAAAAAAATCAAAGTCTCACTCAACTATGATTTTAATGTCTTCAATCAGTATTTGGCATTTTTTATATTTCATATATTCAAGTCTAATATTGGAAATTGTGACCCCCCAAGTGATAATATTGTGTTCAAAACGTTTTAGTGGTGAATTTCTTTAAAATTAAAATAAATAAAAAAGAGCATAATTTTATAAAGAGAGGACATGAATAAAGTAAAAGTGATAAGCGAATAAACATTAATAAAGCAAAACAGAAAAAAACAATTTATAAACATAAAGGCAGAAGTACTAATGAATTAATTCTTCGTGTGTGTTATAAGCATAATAGATTACACAACAACAAAAACAAAACAACGTACTGGTTTCCCACTTCAGAACGACAGCAATGAGATTGAAAACTAAAAACAAATTAAAGTTAATGATTGACTAGTGCATGTTTATACTTCTCTTAGCAAAGGAAAGTTCTAAACATAGCTCTTGTAGAACTTTTTTACTACAGCTTAAGGAGATCTTGTCTGCTTGCTGTAAACGCCCAGTTATTATGAAATCAAATTCTCTATGCATCTAACTAGACTTTCGTACTTCTGATTTAAATTTTAAGAGTTTCGTCTTTGTGTATGTGAAATCCTTTTTGTATGGTTTTTATCATCAGGCATATAATTCCTTCAGACATTTTTGGTGTTGCATTTCTAGTTCAAAAGATGTTGAATCTTCAAAGTTAATTTCAAAGTGCAACGTTTACTAGCTGGTGGTGAAACGTCAGAATGTTTGGAGATAGAAAAATAGGCAGAATGGTATCGTGATCCAGATTCTGAACGGTAAAACCACCATTATTAGCTGCTTTTAAGGATGTGAAATGAGAGAAATGTCTAGACTGATATTGCTAAGCTCTTCGTTTTTTAATTACATAAAGCGACTATTCCCTAGGATTGTGTATGTCTCGACGTATTGTCATCTTGGAGTAGTATTGTGCTCTGGTATTTAATATACGTTTTGTCTTTATAACGCCTTTATATTTAACGGAGTCGTCACCTGAATGCCTCCATCTTTGTCAAATTTTTATAAAATCAGGGTTACTTTAACTTTGAAATACGATTTGTTTTACGTCGATCATTATTGATTGCCTCAATTAAAAGCCAATTCATTACAAAATTTCATTGTGTGTAATGATTGTTTTATATATTTATTTTTTTTTTATTAAGATATCATTCCTTTAAATTCAATTTCATTTCAAAAGCACACGCACACATGTCACAAAATTAAAAAAGAAAAAACAAAATCGTTGAAAATATTAAGTTGAATAAAAACAAAAACCGGCCACTTACAAAGTTTAACAAATCGACTGAGGCAACTCAACACCCAGTTGAGCGGCAACATTTGACAAGTGCAGAGCTCTTTTCTTAGATCCAAGCAAAAGGGAAATCTAACGAAATATTTTGAAAAGCTTAGACCTACTGGTAAACATTCGATTTCTTTTTTTGTGAAAATGTCTTTGGTCAGAAAATTGATTAGCACCACCAATGCTGCCAAGCCAGTAGCTCCCTACAAGTAAGTATCTGTTCGTCTGTCTATGAATTTCAATGTTCATTGTGTAAAAAAAAGAAACTATAAAAGGGAAATGGATGACTACGTTGTTATTTTATGATTTGTAAAAATTATACTTTAAAACAAGAGTCATTTATTAATAAACACATGTTTTATCTTGTCTCCTCTCACGGTGTTTTGTCATTATTCTTCCTTTACTGTCTGTAATTCAACTCCCTACACTGTGCCTGCTTGCCGCTTTGCTGCTGTAATTGCATCAAAAAAAAAAAATTTTAAAATAAAATAATAATACAGCCAAGCTGTTGTAGCCGATCGTACTGTATACGTTTCTGGTTGTTTGGGTTTGGATAAGGCAACCAACCAATTGGTGGCTGGTGGCATTGCCGAACAAACTGAAGTGGCCTTGAAAAATCTAGAAGCTATACTTGTTGCTGCTGATTCTGGCCTTGATAAGGTTGTGAAAAATACCGTCTTCTTAAAGGATCTCAATGATTTTGGTGCCTTTAATGAGGTGTACAAAAAAGGTTAGTGTTATTAACGATTACGTATTTAATAATACTTTTAGACATTTAAGTTATTTAATAAACGTTTTTAATTGCTGATAACATAATATTTTCATCATCTAATCTATGTTTTAAGCAATTGATTGAATTTATTAAAAAAAAAAAAAAAATTTAATACCGCATTTTAAATACTGTTACTAAATACTCTTATCATTATTAATAATTTCCATTACTTTTGTTGTTATTTGTTGCTGCAAATAGGTGTTTATGTTTTTATTTTTATTGTTTATAAAAAAGTGTAAAAGTTTAACAACAAAAACACTTCACTTCACGTTCTTTTCCACTCTTTATCTCATTTTTGTATTTTTGTTGCTCAGTTTATTTTTGCCTCTTTTTTAAATTCACCACTAATGCTCTATGATTTCTAACCGATTACTTCTCTCTCGCTCTCTCTCTCTCTCTGTCTATTATAGTTTTCAGCGCAAACTTTCCCGCTCGCAGTTGTTTTCAAGTAGCCAAATTACCTATGGACGCTTTGATTGAAATTGAATCTATTGCCATGACCGGTGATGTTAAGACTGTCTCTGCCTGACTAGATGGAACGGGAGATAATATATACTCGAAATTATAAAGAGTGTTCTTTGTGAAATTTGTATTCTTAATGCCAAAATAAATTGATTGGAAATATTTATACACAGAAGGGTAAAATTCAATTTTTATTACAGTTTACGAGTCAAATGAGTATCATTCAATATACATTTTCATTTTGCATGGAAAGGTCAACTGACTCACTCTAAGCAGCCTAATAAATTTTCAACGTACAATTCATTCAAATCAATCAAGTCGCCTTAGTCTTGTAGGTGATATGTTAGGTTATTAGACGCGAGACCGTAATTCAACCCAGGCTTAGACATCTCGAACATAGCGAAATATGTATGAAAAAAATATTTCTTTTGACCACTTTCTACATTGGCAAAAATAAAATAAAAAATTATCATAAAAATTTTCTCCAAAAATCTGTCGTCCAGTATTGACTTTAGACTGTAGGTACCGTCACAGATCGATAAAATTAACAACCACAATATAGGTGATGTGAGAGGCTAGTTCGTGACCTTAACTAAAGTGTTGGACTAATTAAATATGTAGGTAAGGCCCCTTAATGTCTAAAATTTAAAAACCAAAATAAAAAATTTTTCGATTTCATCTCTATCTCGAATCTGAATAATTCAAGCCTTTGTGGAATACTTTATTCAAATTCACAATCAGATGCCTTATAAACTAATTTTACGGATTTTCATCAACCCTTTGGTTATGTAATTTACACCAATCAAGAGAAGTTTAAAGGCATCGTAGCTTCAATGCTACCAAACACTCAAGATACCGTGAACTTAGGCTTTCAAGGCATTTAAGTAGGTCACCGGCCTTTGCTATTTCATGTCTAATCGCTGATAATGGTTAATTTCAAAAATTGTTCGATATTATTTCGATTCAATAGCCCTTGTCTGTTCATGGGATGCGAGTACTTCTAAATGATTTCGAACTATCGCCATATGACTAATGTTTACATCCACCACTATATCCTGGCAAGTGATGAAAACTTTTTCACTGACTAACCGGCTAGAGTCGGCAGTTGCCGTTGTCTAAAATGTAATTTGTTGGCTAACTAGAAGTGAGGTCAAGTTTCAAACCCTCTCTGAGATTGCCATGAAAAGTTTCTCACAAATCTGTCGTTCAGAGTCGACTTTAATCTGTAAGTCCCGCCACCCATGTCTAAAATCGTCACACACACAACATAAGTGTTGTGAAAAGATGGGTTGTAACCCTGACTGAAGGGTTGTAATGACATAATTGGTCATTACAACCTAGCTTCTCACACCACTTATGTTGTGTGCGTTAATTTTATACATGAGTGGCGGGACCTACAGTTTAAAGTCGACTCCGAACGACAGTTTTTTTGAGAAGCTTTTCATGGCAATTTTATTTACTCTCAGAGTTTTTGCCAGAAATCTGCTGAGAGGAAGTCGCCGAAGAAATATTTTCATATTTTCGTTTTGATGTCTGACCTGGGATTCGAACTCGGGCCTTCAGTCTAATAAGCCAACACACTACCTACTAGACTACGGCGACTTAAAAATGTGTACGTACATATGTATGTATATAAACGGCTAGAGTGATATGCATCTTAGACATTGAAATATCTAGAATGAAATCGAATAACATAATGGGTCCACAAAACCTTGTATTTTACAAATTTTACCATTTTTTGTAGTTTTTTTTTTAATTTTTGTATTCTTTTATTGTAAAAAAAGCGTCACAGCGTGTATTTCACTGAAAACGTAACCATGACTTAACCGCCTTGCCTCCCAAGTTAAAATGAATATTCAAAAAATATTGCCAAAAGAACTCTTCGTGTAAAACTCGAATATAATCAGACGTCGGCACAAAGAGAACATGATAAAAATGTGAGTTTATTTGTGAGAAGCATGTGTATAACCCAGAGGAAAATTGTTACTAATTTTTGTTTCAAACAGTGTTCGAACAAATATTATGCTTTTTATTGCCATTGGTATTTTTCGTACAAGTTTTTATGGATTTGCAGCAAGAGTCATCATTACATATTTCAGGTACCTGAAATTCAATATATTTAAAGCAAAAAAATTATGTTTCCCAGTTTTTCTTCACATTTTAATTGAATTTTTCTTTGGGTGTATAATTGATACATAAAAAAATCTCAAAAGCAAGCGACGAGAACCTGCTTCACTGAATGCTGGCAAGCAACTGAATGCATTTTTACGCTCATTTTAACGAATATTGTTGATGTTCGTGTCCTATGTGTGTAAAAAGCTGAACTTGTTCGGCTCACGGGAGACATTGGTGCCGACGTCTGAATATAATGAGTAACTCAAGGTATATCAAAGGTATCATCATTGGCCATATTCAAAAGTAAGTGACAGTCACGAATGTATTCAAATGTTTCTTTCAACACTTCCTCCTCAATCAATACTATGCAATGACAATTATAATCTCGAGTTATTCTTATATAACCCAATATTAAACAATATTAATACACCGATCCTCTATACATTATAATAACACTTTGTGGTTAAAGTGTTAACAATTTTGCTTTCATCTCATTTTGTAATAACACTCGAGGTATTCAAGAAGAACATCATTTTCATTTTCAAAACATTACAAACCATTATTTTTTTACACTATATTCGCTATTATTAAATGAGATTTTAGATTGCTAAACTGTGTCTGTGTCTTCATTTTGATGGATTATTTGGTTGCGCGAAATGGATTCCTATTCATTTACAATATATGTACTCGTATGGTTGAAATAGGCACTTACAATTAGACTGTAGCTTTACAAATACAATCGTGGTCATTTAAGAAATCTACAATTTAAACTAATGTGCGGTTGTCTAACGAAAAGAATAAAATCTTTTGCGTTTAAATATGTATAATCAGGTTGTATAGTTCAGGTGAATCAAGACAAAATAATTGTAATTCTGGTTTAAATTGTAATTACAGTCCATAAACTATTTGCAAATTTATTTGCGGTTTTATTTTATATTTCATTTTGATTTTATTTCTATGCCGCTTTAAAAATAATTTTATTTGTGAATAAACCATAATTGTTTTGAATTATTTATTTTTTTTATTATTTAAAGCATTAAGTCAGTCTTAAGAAATAATAGAACAATGTGCTCAATAATGTTGTATAACGCCTATTGTATATCAATTTTGAATAGTTGTGGTCTTCAAGTTAATGAATATGCATCGTGGCATCAATTATTAAACATTTTTAAAATATTTTGTTTCTGTTAGTTTGGACATTAAAAATTAAAATTAAATTAAATTATAGACTCCTTAATGTTGACGATACCTGCAGATTAAAAAAGGACCATGATCTAAGGATCTGCACCTGCTATGTCCGCACTTTGTAGAAAGCCGGTATATCAATCCAATTGGCAAATGTTTTAGAGAAACTAAACAGACAGCATAATACACAGTCATCATGATACATGTATCAGTCACCTTGGCTCTGAGTTCACTGTGGTGGACGAACACGACTAGCTGTAATACGCATTAAAAAAATTTTTCCAACATTAGCCTCGACAAAGCATAGATATAAGCGGATAAGGAACATTTTTCACGAGCACACACAACACAAATTTGAGCGCTACTCTAGTCTTAATATTGGTAAAAATTGGCACGAAAATGATCATCTATTGTTCGAAAGTCAAAATATTTGGCCTCCAGGACATTTTCTGCACAGAGACATTTATAAATCTACAGGGCTGTCTCCTAAACAATCTGCGAAGAAAAAAAACTGATCACATTGTTGTGAATGGAAGGCTGGATGTTCCAACGTGTTAGTCTCTGACTGGGGGGGACCAACATTGATGCAAATCAATAATTAATAACACACCAGAATTCGCACTCGTTGGAGAATCATAAGAAATCCATGAACTATTGCACGAAGAGAGCTGGATGATGGGATTACGGAGAGCTATTGCTTGCCCAACTGCAAATCACTCCTCTCATAGTAACAGTATATTACCAGCTAATTCGAAAGTACAGCTACGACTTGGAACTACATAGCCTAGCAAAAAAAAAAAACTTGACGACTCTGTAATGCGCAGCAACGGAAGACGTACCTAAAGAGTAGCAGAGAAGAGAGACATTTCTGTTGCGACAAAAGAAAACAGAAAAGTAAGAACGAAAGTTAGAGGAGATCCATAGGCCCAGAAGTCGAAATAGGATCCAGAATTTTTCCAAAGAGGTTAAGTATGGAGTTGAAGGCTTTTGTACAAGTATTTCCTCCTGCAGTGATGAAGAAGGAAGTCTGGTGTTTGCGGCAGAGAGAGCGAGCTGAGAATCTGGAAAGATTATTTTTTCAGACTGTTAGTATTAGATAGTAGCTCCAAATCAATTGGAGATAAAAAGTCTGAACGTGTCACAACCAACCAGAACGAAGACTAAAAAGTCTACTAAAAAGTAGTTATCTGGTTACAGTCAACATAAGGCGATTAACAGAGTTTATATTTGGACTTTATAGTTGGAGGCGCCGAAAAAATATTCATCATGGTTAACTAATTTATAACATTTTTCGATTTTCTTATAATAATCCACGCAACATCAGGGACTGGTTTGTCCCCTAATTGTTTTATTAGTTAGAAAATTGGCCAAATAGGCCTATAAAAGTTATTTTACTTTTCTGGCATTTTCGCACATGGATTATAAAAATTTATTTCAAATTATTTTTTTTTTTTGTTTTAATTTTTATTTCTCGACTTTGATTTTCCTTTAATAACAGTAATTTCTGTAGCAAACAACTGATCCAAAGATAATAAGAAATCACCCACATTTTCAGAAAACCTAAAATTAAACAAATATTTCCATAATACACTGACAAAAATCAAAAAAAAAAAAAAACGATTTTTCAACGTTGCACCTGAATTTAATCAGAGCTACCAACCTGTCGTTGGAACGTTGATGGTGAAACAAAATAAAATCCACAGTCAAACGTAAAAAAAACAACAAAAAATTATCTCTGATTGTAATACCAAAAAAAAAATAGCAAATGTTCAAACTGTTTAAAGTAAATCCAAGAAGAAGAAAAAGTTTAATGAGTAAACAACGAAATAAAAATGTCCTATAATAAACACGATAACATTTGACTTGAAAACTAAACTCCAAAAAATTTCAATATTTCCTTAGAATTTTAGATCATCTTTTTCTCTTACGACATTTACATTTTCGTATGACAACTTGAAAAAGTTATTGAAATACTTACCCGTATGTAGCGCCCGTCTAAATAATTGCCAAGGATGGAAACTTTAGCAGTTGAAAACTGAAATAACAAGATAATATATTACAATATCACCAGCAAATTGTTGTGGAAAACAAAACTACAAACATAGATTTTCTACAAGTTAAGTCTAATCCATTTTTTTGTTTGTTTTTGCTTTTCTTTTTTGTAATTTCGTTTTCGGTTTTTATTTTTATTTTTTCGTTTTATTTGTTTGAAATCTCAACTACAATTGGCCTGTCATTGTAATTATCGAATAGTTTGTGGCAAGTTGAAATGCGTCGTTGCAACAGGCCACAAAGCACCTTCAAGTGGTAGACAAGGAACTTACAAAATCCGAAGACAAAAAAAAGAGAAAAATTTTCTCATAATAAGGAAATTGTAATTGTGAATAAATAGCAAAAGCCAAACCATATAAATGGAAGACGAAAAGATGAAAAAAAAGAAAGAAATAATCATGCCAACTGAAATGAAAAAGTACACCCGAGTATGGTGTGTTAGTACTTAAGAGCTTAGTTTTAGTCTGGCAAAATTACATTTCGCTTCATTTATGTTTGTGCTGGCAACTTCTACGACCTCTTTTTGGTTGGTAATATAGCCAAGATTTTATATTTTGAATTTTACTTCCCATCTGTCCTTTGTAAATGAAAGAATTCCATGCAAATTCACTATTTTAACTGCTTTGGCAAGTGCGTCAGTTAAGTTATTTATTTCTATACAAACTTGCTCTCTAACCCTGAAGTGGGTAGCTTTTATATGTTGACTATCTTGTCTTCTTTTTTAGAGGTACTCCGATTTTCGCCGCAAATTTTCAACGTGGTGTACGTACTCTCTAGGGATCTTAAATTTGCTTGTCTAGACTATACGTGTCACTCGGTTGTACCTATTGCCACTATTTTAGCCTAGCTTATGCTAATAATCGTGTAGTTTAATCAACACTTTTCATTTAATAGATTCGAAAATATTTCATATTCGAATTTGTAATCTGCATCTCATATTATTGAATATTTTAATGACATTCAGTGGGAAGTGAAGGTCATTTCTATAAAGGGACCTTTGAAGTATTTTTATTGGGTTGTTCGGAAAATAATTTGGTTTTTTTTTTTTTTGTGAAAATGAAAGACAGTTTTCGTATAACAAACAAATACTTTATTAAATTATATTGAATTTAATAAATTGAACCTCAATCCAATATCACGTGTTGTTATTCGCCGGTTCGCATCAACTAATGCCTTTATCACGTCTTTATCAGCTTCAACCGGCCGGAACGTGGTGCATCTTCGACATTAAAATTGCCGGATCGAAATTTATCGAACCAGTTCTGGCACTGGCGTACTGTCAACACACCTTCTCCATACACATCGATCAATTTCTTTCTGGCTTGAACACCATTTTTACCCTTTCTGTAGTAAAACAGTAAGATATGTCAAAAATGCTGCTTATCGCTCTCCATATTTAAAAGGCCACCAACCAAAAACTACTGCGTAGAATTAATTGGAATTTTTCACATACAAGCCTTACTATATGAGCTCTCAATGCATATAAAAATTATACGGCTTAAGTGTGAAGTTGGGTGCAAAAAAATACAATTAAATCCTCTGTCGGGAAAAAACGAAATTGCTTTCCGAACAACCCAAATTATAAAACCAGGATCAAAAACAATTTTATATATCGTGTGATCAAGTTAAAGTATCAAATTGAGTAACAGTACAATGACTATAGTTTCTGCTTTCCATGCTTAGTATTAGTTCTGTATTCGTAGCTGATTTTTCATCAATAGCTCAGGGATTCCCTTGTAAGATTGCACTGCACTAGTTTATGAAGTTTATACATCTTCAGATGTACAACTGGCTATTGAGCCTTAACAATTCCTCTTATGGCTGATCCTCTTCCTCGCTTTCGTTGTTATGGTTCCAAAGATTAGACCGGAATAACCTGCATTCAGCGTAACACACGGATATTCTTCAGGACTACAGTTTAGATACCCATATCAACCAGTTTATGTGTGAAGAGTAACGGAACATACTTTCGGAAATTTCGACGAAATAAATATTTTTCATATTTTTTTATTTTGAGAGTCAAACATGAAGTTAGAACTCTAAAACTCTGGTTTACGTTTTTCTTTTACATGCCTTTACATATTGGCAGAATCTCTATTATATTTAAAGCACTGGTAATCTGTAAGTAATCTGCAATCTGATTGCCTTTGTAATCTAATATTCGCCGTAGTCTAGAAGGTGTGTTGTTAGACGAAAGGTCACGGATCAAAACCCAGGTCAGACATCTCCAACAAAGCAATGAAAACGTTTTTCAAAGCTCAGTCCTTCGTAGTCGACTTTAAACTGTATGGTCCCACCACTCGTGTATAAAATTAACATACAATATAAATGGTGCGAGAAGCTGGGTCGTAATCCTAACTGAAGTGTTATAATCGTCAATTATGTATGTATGCATGTGTGTATGTATACCATCATCAATTTTTATTTAAAGGGGTTGCCTTTGGTACCTACAGTATTAAATGTACTTTTCTGTACATACTTTATTACATTTCTTTTTACTAACATTTTTCCTATGGTGTATGTTTTGTATTTAAAAGTTTTTGTGAACAAAGAAAAAAAATAGATTATTAGGTTTATTAGATTTAAATTGTTAGAAAATAAAGGAAAACAAATCGTGAAGTTTTATTTTAGTGGGAGCTTAGCAAACTAAATAAATAAAAATAACAATAACAACAACAAAACCATATAAAATAACAATTTTTTTTTTTTTTTTTTTTTTATTTTGTAAACTGCAGTTGTATCTTTCCATAAAATGGACTTTTGAGTAACAAACAAGAGAAAAGATAAAAGCATTCCTCAGATGTAAACAGATACTCAAAGTCTAACTTCAACAAATTGTGGGTGAAAATAACAACAGGTTGGTAATTGTTGTAAGCAAGTACTCGAAGTACATGATTTTTTTCTTTGTTTTATTTTTTTTTTGTTTTTATAAAAATTAAGGGTACGGAAGATAAATTACTAACCTGCTTAATAAAATTGTTAGATTTTTTAACAAAAAAAAAATTTTAATTCAGTCTTACAGTGAAACTGGAAGTTTCAATTGAAATATTTCAATCGATATCAAGTAAAGCCATGTCAAATATACAAAATATTCGAAATATTTATGCAAAACAAAGCCAACATTCCTTACAACATTCCATTCATTGGCTGACAGCATTGTTGTAATTTATAACAGAAAAAAAAATGTTTCAATAATTTCAATTAAAAAACTTTCTCTGTGTCATACGCTATAATCAATATGTAGTCGGCTTCCACCAAGGACTTAATACTTAACATACACAAGTCATTAGCAAATCTTCTACCCAACCAAAGTGCCTGTGTTGTCCATGCCTTAACATGACCGCTCAAAAATATTTAAAAAAAATGTTCAGCATAAAAAAGTGTAATTAATTTAAAGCACCTCATAAAATCACAAATTAAAATTCATAAATACCAGTAACAGCAACAAAAAAAATGCATCTTATGCATCTTCTTACATGCATTACTTTACAGTATATGTTGCATATAAGGATGGTTGCTATTAGCACAGTGAAGACATTATGTATTGGCTGTATTACGCATGAATGGCGGCATCTCCGAAGAAGATAACATGTCATTCGAAGATTATCAACATACCGCTTTTTGGGCACACTTACATTGAAGGCAATAACAAGGCTGACACAATTGCAAAGGCAATTGCAACCTTGTGAGATTGGCATTCCTTTGCAGAATAGTAAACAAATTATTTCAAACTGACTGCTGTAGATATACACAAAACAAAATTTTCATTAAAATTCCATCCAGAATGCATTATAAGAACTTAATAACGTTTATAACAGGCTACTGGCAATTGGGTACACGTGCCCAGAGGCTGAGAAAACTCACAACGATTAATGGTTGTAAATATATTGCGATGTAGACACCATCAGTGTTACAATGGGACCTTATAGAGCCTAAGTAAACTACGCTTTTTAGGAAGACAAAATTAATGCAACCTAGCCAGCCATTACGAGTAAGTGAAAGGAAAAACAAACGACATGATTCCCAAAAATCTTGAATTTTTACGGAGCTTGGTCAATTTTTTAGCGAAACGAACAATTTTTTACAGAGAAAATTAGTTCTTAAAGTGCACTATGTGAAACCCGTTGTCTAGTAGGTAGAGTGTTGGCTTATTAGACGTAAAGCCCGGGTTCGTATGCCAGGTTAGTCATCAAAACGAAATATGAAAAAAAATATTTCTTCGGTGATTTCCTCTCAGCAGATTTCTGGCAAAAACTCTGAGAGTAAATAAAATTGCCATGAAGAGCTGAGAGTAAATAACCCTGCCATGAAAAAGTTTCTCAAAAATCTGTCGTTCGGAGTCGACGTTAAACTGTAGGTCCCTCCACTCACGTATAAAATTAACACACTCAACATGAGTGGTGTAAGAAGGTAGGCCGTAATCCTGACTGAAGGGTTGTAATGGCCAATTATGTATGCTTGTATATGTAACCCTCATGCTGTTGAAAAGCCTTTACGATCCTTTATAATGTTGTCGACACTTTCAGCCGCCTACATAAGTGGGGACTATCCACTTAGCGTTGGCTATCAAGTACCAGTATTGACATACACATACTATTTCCGAGTAAATATAAAAAAGCTTAGTGCTCGTTTGGCGGCTTGGCTATTAGATAATATTGCTTTGTTCTATCCTTTGTGCTCTCTCTCTCTCCATATTAAATTGAGCGTAGACTTCGTGTTGGCAGTTTCCTCATTGACTTTTCACTCTAAAACCAAAAACCCTCACTCCTGTCTAACATTTGTTCCTGATCCATCTGTATAGCACAGAATGCTGCAGAGTATGTAACCTCCCGATTGCTGCGATCACTCCGACCGCTTGTAGGAGCCTCCTAATTTCTAAAGTTCGAAAATCATTTATCTTTCCCCGAATTTACACTTAAATTTTTTGAATTTGTTGTAAAGTACTTTAATTTGTACACCACCCTTGGGGAAATAGTAGAGTTGAGTGTATCTTAAGTATCTGATTCAAGCCTCAATCAGGCTTCCTAGTCCCCGAAGTCTAATTATCTATTTAGCGCAGTATTTTGTTATCTACTCTACAGATTTCCTTCATTTCTTGTCATGATCGTGAATATCATGAAGATTCTGGTCAAAGCTCTTGTAACTAACTTGATCTGATTATTAAACTTTATCAACTGACTTGGAGGACTTAGTGTGAAAGTTACTCATACCCAATTCCACTAATTTAAATTCCCTTCTTACTTGCATCCATTCTAAACAGCTTTTACTGTTGATATTACTTTTTACACCCGTATTCTGTACACCCATTTATTTAATTTTTTTATGAATACCTACAATTAAATGATAACCCTTAGGCATGCCACCTACGCATCAAACCAACATGATTGTTTCATTATGACTGAATATCATGCAAAATCATGCTGATTTTTTAGTTTTTATTCATTCCTTCCTTCCATTCATTCATTTACTTTGGCAAACAACAGGCCAAAATATGCACACACGAAAAAAAGTCCCCAATTCATGTAAATGTAACGTATCATACATGTACATGTAGATGTACATATGTACGCGAACGTGTACGTGTAAATAAAAAATTGTATGTAAATTATGATCTTCAACCGCAACTAATTAATTTCGACATTATGATGACGTATCGCTTGTGGGGGGACACATCGAATGTGCAGTCAAAAAAGTTAATTTTTTTTCATTTTTTTTTTTTGCAAAATAAACAGTGAATTACTGTAAGAGAGAAAAAAATTGTTTAAGACAAGGATCCCCTCCTGTGCTTGCTGGTAGTAGTGGCAGTAGTATGTATGTCGGTATGTCTCATAATAACCTTCAGTTTCATTAAATCTTCATGCCAATGCAGGAATATATTGGATTTTTATTTGGGTTACAAATGCAACAAAATAGTTGACATGAGTAAATTATGCCTGTTTTATGCGGTGAAAGTCGTTTTCATTTGGCATTTGTCTTTAATTTGTATTGTAAATATTTTACAATAAATTCCACATTGATTTTAACACTTGATTCTGATGATGGTGTAAACATCATATGTCGTCTACTTAAATGGAAAAAATGTTTCAATGATTGCTTTCTTTAGGTGCGTACTTTTTTTGAAGCTTTGGTTTTTTAATATTTGGGATTTTTTTTTATAATTTTTCAATTTCTTAATTTAAAGCCTCTGTCAGCAAACATATCAGTTCTAAACCAGCGGAGGTAATCTTCAAAAGATTATTATGTTCCAACATAAACATTCTCAATTCATTATCGCTGGCCCCTATGTACTAAACCCACCTCCTATATCTTTCAACAACTCTACCTCCGCAGATCCACTGTTAGGGGGCATGGTTAGTTTTAAAGGCTTCCCATCTTCAAACTTCTATTTCCAGCATAATAATATTGCAAAACTCAACATCTCAGCGATAAGCGGACACGTCCTAAATATAGGGCAATTGAACAATACGTGTTCAGCATCTCATCCACATCGTTTAAGCATCATGTGCAAATCTGTGCAGGTATTTCCTGCTACAGCCTTGATCAATCAAGAAGAGTGCCATGTACGACGCGCAGTATTTGTTCGCCATTCAAACAATTATTTTAGGCAACTGCCTGCGTAACTGCCATTAGCAAATGGAAATCTGTCGTTCTTTGCTTCAATTGTAACACACAGTCTTTGATAGCAAACTACTTTGTGATTTAAGGACAAAAAGTGAATTTTGTGTATGAATTACTCAACCAACGATCAGCTGGATAAGTACTGTGGGACCTTTACATCTTCAATTTCAAAGGAAAGTCATACAAGTCTTACTTAAAGGTCTCGTTCGAAATCGAATTGTAGTTCAACTGACCAGGGCCGTTACAGAATTTGCAATCTTCTACATTTTACTGAGCATAGGTGTTTCAATTGCTTCATTTAGGTATTCTAGGCTCCTTTTAGAAGGAAACAATTTTGCTAGACTCAGCTGGACTAATATACATAAGAACAGGTCTCAGAGATTGTCGTATATCCTTAAGTCATGGCCATATATTCCGATTCTCACAGGCCACCTTTCAATTGGAAGGCATATCTGTAGACTTGACGTTCTCTCAAATGATTTCTGCAGGTGTGCAGTTCTGATGAATTAGAAGAGATTATCTTTGACCCGTTTATCGCTGTAGTCTAGTAGGTAGTGTGTTGGTTTATTAGACGTAAAGCCCGGGTTCGTATCCCAGGTCAGGCATCAAAACGAAATATGAAAAAAAAAATATTTCTTCGGCGACTGCCTCTCAGCAGATTTCTGACAAAAACTCTAAGAGTAAAAAAACCTGCCATGAAAAAGTTTCTCAAAAATCTGTCGTTTGGAGTCGACTTTAAACTGTAGGTCCCACCACTCTTGTATAAAATTAACACACACAACATGAGTGGTGTGAGAAGCTAGGCCGTAATCCTGACTGAAGGGTTGTAATGGCGAATTAAGTATGTATGTGTTGCAACACCGAGATTTACTTTGGCTTCGAATGTAAGATTGTAAGGTGGAAAATTAAGCTAGATAGATTAAGATAAATTTGGACCTTTTGATGACGAAATTAAAAACGTAATTATAGGCCTCTTACTTTCGCTTGTTCTTCAAATAAGAACTTCTATCTCGACATTTCTTAGTAAACCCTGACCACACATGAAAGAAGGTTTAAAATTATTGTCAAATGAAACTTTATATCGACATTAAGTAAAAGCTTAGCTCTTATTTTCTTCATGTTCTATACGTCCAGTTAATCTGTCCTTTTGCAGCGCGTGTAACATGTTAAGCCAACATGGGTGTAACATAAATGTCAACTAATTAATACTGTTTGTTGTTGCCATTGTTGGTTGGTTGCAACAAAATATTATTGTCTCCGGTAAAAAGGAATACAAAATACAGCAATAAAATACAATGATGCAGAAAAGGAAATACGAAATGCAATAAATAAATGAAAAAAATAAAAACAAAATAAAAATAAAAATAATGAAAAACAATCATAATCAAGACAGGTTACAAATATTTAATGAATGAGTGTTTACATGTGGATAATATTTCACTGTCATTGCCTTATAAAAAAAAAGAGGGAATTTTTACAACGATTTATTTTTAAACGCTATTGTTTTTGTTTTGGATTTTTGGTTTTTAATATCTTTACAACAAAGATTGGTCCCTGATGGCATGTGGAGTGTATGTAGTCCACCTGAATTTTCTGGCAAGCCATATGAGTGGCTTGTTTTATTGCCATACAACTAAATCGCTGCCTGTAAAGGAAAAAGTGAACAGCCAGAAAACCTTCATTATGATCACAACATGTTTATTAATAATATTTTTAATTATGACAACCAAGTTGATAATTATTTATATGATTATTAATGTTACACGTGCAATTTTATGTTTTATCAATCGATATGGCTTTTTAGAGTTTAAATAAAAGAGAAATTTAAACTTGTATTCGTGTTATAAAAAATCATTTTTTTATTTAATCAAAAACAAAATGAAAAATTTATCTAAAATAATTTGTTTTAGTATTAAATTAAAATAAAAAGTCCTTAAGAAAGATAAATTTTTTTATTCCAATGTTCTCAGAAGTTTTTCCCCAATATTTTTTTTTTTCTACTTCGTTTGCTTTGCTTCAGTTCTATTAATGCAGTCTCTTCAGCTGAGAAGGTGTTTGGTCCACTGTAGCAATTTTTAAGATGGCCTCTGTCATAAGGTATGGAGTTATTACAATCGTGCAGTGGTTAGGAACTTTGCGCCTTCAACTCTACTCTTTCCCCATTGGTGGTGTACTAATTTAAGTCTTTAAGAATAAATTCGAAAAATTTGAATATAAATGCGGGGGAAGAAAAATTGTTTCGAACTTTAGAAAATAGGAGTGTTTATTCACCTACAAGTGATAAGAATGATCGCAGCAATCTGGAGTATATACTTTTTTATGAGAGGGGGCATTCCGTGGCATATAGATGGATCAGAGACAGATATTGGACAGGAATGGAGGTGTTTGGTCTTAGAGTAAAATGTTTGGAGCCACTGGGGAAACTCGCAGTTATCTACAAATGCGAAGTCTACGCTCAATACAATTTGGGGAGAGCGCACAACGGACAAGATAAAGTAAAATTATCTGAAGAGCACATGGCTTATGTAATATTAAGTAGAAAATAGTATGTGAATGACTTGGAAAGCTGAAACCATTAACTGCCTTAACACATCCTTTAAAACGACTCTGCTTCTTGCTCGCTTTCATCAGTTGGTCGCAGCAATCGATGACAATGCTCGCATTGGTCCTCCCATCGCTGACTTTGACTCTTTGCCAACTTCCGTTAATCCCCGTATTCAACAACCATCCGACCGGCGCATCCTCTCCCATCCGAACGACTTGGCAGTGCCAGCGTCTACTGAATATTTTCTCAAATTTCTTTTTTTATTTGAAAGTACAATCCTTCCGGTTAATAATGGAAAATAATATCATTCAAATGGCTGCCTCGGCTGGCCATGCAGTAGCCTACACGATCGGTCCAATTTTTAAGCACATTATCGATTGTGTGCAGCTGTATTTCACCAATGGCTTCCCGAAAATTGTCCTTTAAAGCGTCAATTGTCTCTGGCTTGTTGGCGTAACACTTATCTTTGACGGCACCCCACAAATAATAGTCCAACGGTGTCAAATCGAAGCTCTGAGGTGGCCAAACGACATCAGCTCTGCGGCTGATAATGCAATCTTCAAAAACAGGGCGTAAAACATCGAGTGTAGCTTCGGCTGTATGGCACGTAGCGCCGCCCTGTTGAAACCAAATGTTGCCAATATCCTCCTCTTCAATTTTTGTGAACAAAAATTCGTTCAACATGGCCCGATAACGATCGCCATTGACTGTAACGGCCACTCCTTGCTCATTTTCGAAGAAAAATGGCCCAATTATGCCTCTTGACCAAAATCCGCACCAAACAGTGACTCGACAATTTTGCTTGTTTACATACCCGCCAAGATCAAAATGAGCTTCATCTGAAAAGATGATTTTTTTGCCAAAATCGGCATCTTCTGTAAGTCGATCACAGGCCCACTTAGCGAATCGAAAACGCGAATACACAACCATATTCGTTCAACGGAAGGATAAAACTAATTTTCTGTCAAATCAGACATGAGCTAAGTGTTACCATTCACGAAATAAACACTAGTTAAAAAAAAAAAAAAAACGTTAGATGGCGGACCCGATAGTTTTATTGTACGACAAAGTTTTCTGGTACCCAATTGTCAATTGGAACCATAGTAGCACAGAACAAATAGGCTCAACTTCTTCTTTGGCCACAATTCATATGGAAAACGGCGACAATGATTAAGCACTTGAATTAGATAGAGGCGGAGACTCTTCTCAAGCCGAATGGGTTTTCGGCAATCTAAGCTTTCGTTCGGTAATTAAAATAAGGCAAGATTTGCGTTATACATCAGACTACCCATGGCCCATGATTAATAACCGGCCTAATGACTGGATCCTGTAACCTCAAAGAGTAAATGAATGACGCATCGAGCGCAACATGGAGATTAATCATTTAGAACACAAACTTGGTAGCAAAAATATATGAACAACAATTAACATTTTACTGTTTGTTACTTACATTACAATTAACATTTTACTGTTAATTACATTACAATTAACATTTTTACTTATTTCACCCTTGTAATCTTTTTTTTAATGTGTTTCACAAATCATAGCATGCTTTAAGGCAGCATATAAAATATATTATAAGCGATGCACCCTGTTACAAAAACAACACTTATTTTGACAACCACCCCTTGTGAATGACATCAACACAACCAATCAGCTGTGCAACATAAACAACACACAACGTGATGTTAATAAAGAACGAATTAAAAATGCTTGAAATTTTTCTTAAAACCAAAAGCGTTGCATGTTTCCTAAATCGAAGTAATAAAATAATTAAATGTGCAATAAATTTTAAAGCGAACTCATGAACTGGTGGCACATTTTTATTAAAAGCCACGAAAACCAAATGGCACACTGCAGTTGCAGTTTGCCAGCCACACGTAAAGGACGTGCAAAATTCATTGCGGAACCGCGATACTAAAAATAATACGCGAACGTCGCAAGAAACCGTAGAAAAGAAAGTGTTTGTGTGTTAATAAACATTAATTGGAAACCGTCAAAAAAGTTTTGGCCCAAGAAAAAGGGGCTGGTCTGCAATTCGTTTGCATTGGCATTGATTTTTGTTTAGCAACTGGTGGTTGCGACAAAATTTCCGTTTTTTTTTCTTATTATTATCCATTACCTGCAGCACATGCTATTGGGGAGCAGAGTGTTTGGGAATGTGATTTTCGGAATAAAATTCTTATTAAACACGCCAAGTTTTTAAGATAAATAATAAAACAACAAGGATTGGCCCGATTATTTGGAATTGAAATAAAACAATAACAACAAATCCAAGAAGAAAGGATGGCCGTCTATGCCTGGGTAAGATAAATTAAAAATTTTTTGTACAACCAATACTCAGGGGATAGCCCCTACTCCTTCAGTGCTTTGTACTGGTTCTAGGAAAATAGATTGTGGTAGAGAGGGAGTAGTGTATAAGTACGTTAGATTTGAATCCATTTACGTCGTAAATAACAGAATAAACTTCTGCCGGAATAGTGTACAGGGATAGTGTATGTACAGGAATAATGTTCTATACAGGGATAGTGCGGCTGAAGAACGAATTTTCTCTGTAATATATTGTATATTCCGCTGAGCAATAGATCCCGGAACAATGCACACTACGAAAAAGACGAGCACTGTATATAAATGCGATTTTCGCAAAACAAATCTCTTTATTTCAGAAGATCATACACATTACGACGCTATTCCAATGTATGAGTAGAGTTGGATTCCCTAGTGTCATTAGCACTCATTAATGATCACCTTGGTGTACGTGTACGCTGTCGAAAAGCCTTAAAATACACTGTGATACACCAGCCCATACATGGGAGATGTATTCAATTCTTGGTCGGATATAAGTAATAAAGGATGATTTTTTAGCTATTATCTTTTTGGTAACACTAGTTTAAACATCTAACGCACGTTTCGTGTTTTGTTTCACTGTCAAACATCTTCAGTTTGGTCTATAATTTAACCATGAATCGTCTTACAAACGAACAACGCTTGCAAATCTTTGAATTTGGCATCATTGGACCGTACTTCTTCAAAGATGCTGCGAATCGTAACGTAACTGTGAATGGTGAGCGCTACCGTGAGATGATATCCAACTTTTTTTTGCCCAAAATGCAAGAGCTTGACTTGCATGACAAGACGGTACCACATGCCACACAGCACGCGTAACAATGGACTTATTTAGAGGCGAGTACGGTGAACATTTTATTTCACGTTCGGGACCGGTCAATTGGCCGCCTAGATCGTGTGATTTAACGCCTTTAGACTATTTTTTGTGGGGCTATGTTAAAGCTCATGTCTATACAGACAAGCCCGCTTCAATTGACGCATTGGAAGACAACATTGAAGCATTTATTCGTGAGATACCGGCCGAAATGTTGGAAAGAGTAATCCAAAATTGGACTAAGCGGATGGACCATTTGAGGCGCAGTCGCGGTCAACATTTGCATGAAATAATCTTCAAACATTAAATTATATGGACCGTACTATCGATTCAAATAAAGATTTCATGCATTTTTCTGAATTTTATGTTTTTTTTTTGAAAAATTTTCCTATAGCTCTTAAAAAATCACCCCTTATAAATGGTAAGGAGATCAGATGGAAGAGATAGTTCTCTTACGCCGTCTTAAGAAGCCGCTAGATGCAGTGAATATCTTATTGGATTTTCATACCCAGAACATGAAGATCTTTTGACCCCCTAATCCATAGTTACAGATGAAATATTATTGATGGCATGCTTATGAGTCAATAAAAAGCACATTAAAATCGGAGATTTCCGAAAGTTTGTAGGCAGGCTGTGAGTGAATCATTTATATTAAGACTAGACTTAGTCTAATCTCCATCGGACTCGGTCTATTATTAAAGGAATGTAAGTGACTAATAATACGGTCACCTGTGAAAGAGTATAGGAGATTGAAAGATAGAATAGATGGAAGAAAAGATTATTATTAAAAATTATAAGTAAAGTTGGTGTTAAAAAACTAATAATTTGTTGGCATCATATCAGCATAAAAAAGCACTGAAAAGTTAAGCTTAATAGGAAGTGTAGAAGAGTAGTGCTTGAATACCATCCAGTTAAGAAAACTTCTTTACTATTAAATCCGTAGCATTGAAAGTCTTCTGTTTTAACACATAATTGTTACATGAGTTGAATTGGCCCAATTGCCGAAGAAACCAATCCAAAATTCGGATTATCCGTCATTCTGCCTATAACAGAAGTTATATTTTCGGCAGAGCGTAAGTTTTTACTATTTTTATACGTTCTTCGTTTGTTACACAATGTTTATTCGTAACTGGCAAATCTTTCACTAAACAGCCACTTCAGGAGAAAAATATAAAGCAACTAACAACTGGCAGATCTTTGGTTTTGAAGCCACTAAATGGATATCCCGATAAGAGTAAATTATTTTAATTGTTTCTAAAGTTTTTCATATAAAATGTTACCTTTTTTGATTGAAAACTATCGAAACAAAATTTTAAAAACAAATTACATCCTTAATTTGCATACAACTTAAGTATTTAAATACTTAACCGACCCTACGTAATGTGTGATGTAAACGAAATGAATTAAGATTTCACTTGCCATGTCAGGTTAACGATTGCATTTAAACTTGTCACAACTTGTAACGAAAACTAAACCTCTTCAATGGCTGTTGTAATTAATTTAAAAAAAATTGCTTAAGAACTTAATTGTTTATGATTTCCGTTATTTAATATGTATTGTTGTTCGTTTCTTTAAAGGGTGCCAACTCGCATGGCCAACTTGGCCTTGGTTATGAATCGGAAATGTGTACCACGCCGCAACAATTACGAAAATGCCCATTCTCAGCGAATAGTGTGCGTTCAATTAGAGGTGGAGGTGGCCATGTTTTAATTTTAGATGCTTGCGGACGTGTATTTGCATGTGGTTGGAATAATCGTGGCCAATTGGGCTTGGACTCGATTAGAGATTGTATCAGTGAATTTAAGGCTATACCTGCAAAATTTTTTCAGGTAAATTATTGTTGTAATCGCTAGCGTTACAGGATTTAATTTTTTTTTTTTTATTTAAAGGATGATTTTGTCGACTTTATAGCCTGCGGTTGGGATATCTCCGGCTGTATAACTTCATCACGTAAACTCTATGTATGGGGCTCGAATGCTTTTCAACAACTCGGCATATGCCAACGTGGTTTTACATCTATTCGCAAGCCATTTCATATGCAATTGCCTCACAATGATACACCTTTGCGTATTAGCTTTGGTATGCGTCATACGGCAGTGTTGACCGACGATTCGAAAATTTATGTTTATGGACGTTTAAGAATTTCGGATTCTTTGCCAGACGAATTGAATGTCGTTAAAATCAGTCAAAGTTCAATAGTCATCAAGCTAATACCACGTTTAAGTGGCGAATTGGCCATACAAAACGTAGCCAGCGGTCAGAATCATCTGGTAATGCATTTAGCACCAACCGAAGATAAGTTAGACAATAGGGCACCCACAAAACGTGTGCTAGTTGTGGGCGATAATAAATTTGGTCAAGGCAACTCTTTTCAATTCGATGAAGAAATTATTGCCATAGCAGCTGGCTGGACTCACACTGCTGTGCTGTTAAAAGATAATCGCGTATTATTGTGGGGCCGCAATTGCTATGGCCAATTAGGTTTGGGTACATACACTGACAGCCATCCCACACCCATGGAAATAAATGTTTCAAAAGCTATTATACCCAAAGATTTGCACTTGGGCTCTGAACACGGCCTATTTCGGTCAAAAGAAGGAGATATTTTTACATGGGGTTGGAATGAACACGGCAATTGTGGCAATGATTCCACAAATAATGTGTAAGTTTGTATAAAAAAACGCTAATTTATGTATAATAATTATTTTATTTGTTCTTATTGTAGTTGCAAGCCAAATCTTGTGGATTTGCCTACATCGTGTAAAATTGCTGGTTGTGGTGCTGGTTTTTGTATTGCCATTTGTGATAGTACTTTATAAATATGTTAAGTTGTTGTATTTTGTTAGCTTTAATAACATTTGAATGCCATTTTGGTAGCATGGCATTATAATTATATACTTTAAGAATGAAAGTTTTTATTATTTTGATCACACTTGCTTTATTTTGTTAACTGCAATATATGTATGGACAACCACAAATAAAAATGAAATTTATCTAGAAATATTGTTTGGATTGCAAATTTCTTAATAAAAATGTCAAAATATGCTGCTAAAACTAAAATGAATAGTAAATTTAGCTGCCATCTGTAACAGATTAGTCAAAATTACAAGAGGGGGTTATGTATAAAAACTCCAGACCCCTTTATCTGTAAAAGTGTTTTTTTTTCTCACACGGCAATGGCCAGAACCACATCGACTGAAATGTATTGGTGGCTTCTCTGAGTGCAAACGGAACACCCATCAGTTAGTCAATGCTTAAAACAGACCATTTGCTGCTTGTATCGAAAGAAGAGTTGTCATTGTAAGTTATAGTAGGTGATTTCTTATGCTAATACCAACAAACATACCGCAAAACCTTTTTAAAGATCTTTGCCCACCGCTTGGTTTGGATTACCGATAGGGTCGATACAGAGCTAACAACCTCCAGCATTTTATTGGGCACAGGTATTCTACACTCTTTTCATAAAGAGGACCAAATGCGTTAGCAGCAGACAGGAAGGCCCCATGTAGTCTAAGTGTGTCCCTCCGACATCCTACCTACCTAAGCAGGTGTGTGCAATACTTATTGCTAAACTCTCCTTGAATTATATGAACAAGAAGAGGACTCATTTACTTCAGTCCTTAAATAACAAGGTCATCTATCGCGTAACTGTGATAGACATTGTCTCATGAGAAGGTATGTCGATAGACTTAGCATTCCATCGAATGACTGTGGGTCTGAGGAGCAAGAAGAAATTACCTTTCAATACATGTGTCAGTGCCCTGTGCTTCCCATCTAGATAAGGAAGGTCTTGTATCTTTATTTTCTCTCATTCTTGGCAGAACTCTTCAATGTAAAGATTACTGCACTAACAAAATATAGTGTGGGGTCTAGTTTGTTTCTTTTAGAGAATGATTGGCCTATTGAATCGTATAGAATCTTAAGGCTCATCGAAAACAATATTAAGTGCTTTATTTCGGTTAGAGGGCACAGTAGAAAGAACAGAACTTACCGGCTACTGGATATGGAGATCTCCGCTATCATATCACTGTGATGATGTGAAGGAGCACGGATCTTAGGCGAGTGGTTCTTCGGGATATAATGTGTATATCCAAATGACCATCTTTGGTATACAAATCAGAGGAAATAGGTTTGAGTTGCACAAAGCATTAGGCAACTCAAGTGATGTATTAAACATTCGATATTTCACGGCACTGCTTAATGATCGTGGTAGATACAGGTGGTCACTGAAACTAACGGATTAAAGTAGTCAACAAATCACAGAAGCTTTTTTGTATTTACATTTGGTAACTCACAAAATTATTGCGTATGATGTTACCTCACACACGCACTCATTGACATGAAAACCACTTGTTTTCTTTATGGATTTCAAAATTTAATGACAAATTAGATATCGAAAGTAAATCAAAAAAACGAAAAAAAATGAAAAATTAAAAGAAACTTTCAAAATTAAATTAAAAATTTTTTTACTCCAATTGTTGTTAAAGAGTACGTACGTACAAGGAAAATATTTAAATTGAAAACAAAAAAAATACAAACAAAAACAAAAATTTTAAAAGAGAATAACCGTTAAAAATTTGCTAAAAAAGTGTAAGAAGCTCGGAAGAAAGTAGAAAGAGTAGAACAAAAATTATTTGATGAAAGCAGGCAAGGCCAGTCATTTATAATGGATTACCAGCAGCAAACAACACAGACGGAGGACATTATTGTCGAAATGTTGGAATTTTTAGATTGTAAGTCGTGAATTTTAATATTCTTATAAAATCAGAAAAATAATTGAAAAAATTTTATTTTTTAATTTTCCATGTAAATTTGTTTCATTTCTAGCAAGCAGTGAAGAAGGTGATGACCTTGAAAAATTTCCTAAAAGTCAAGCTCCAGATGATTTAAAAATAGCCCACAAAGATTTCAATGATAATATTTTACCCGTTAAAAATGAAAAAAATTTAAATTCACAAAACAATACAAATCACGTGCGTGCAAAGAAATCGAAATCATCCATTATAAAAGAATTGAAAAAGTTAAAGCAACAGTTTCCCATATGGAACACCAAAGAAGTTGGTATGTTCACCAAAATAATCAATCTTTTAAATCTTTACTTACCTAACCTTACAGTTCCAGCACCCTTTACTGATTCCCTGTATTATAAAACCACTTCATCTCTATTGGATGCCGTACATGATCGTCCAGAAACCGATAATCCCTCTACGGTTGATAACAATCTCGATTGGCATTTAAAATTGGAAACAAATTGTCGTCGCAATAGTACCAGCAATTCATTTATACAAGAAGTCCAAAGAGCCATTTACGGTGATAAGACAGGTCATCCGCCTAGTGGCACAACAGAATATTATCAAGCAGCTCAAAATTATTTGGAATCGTTGCTAAACGAAAAAAATAAATGTGGCAGTGAAAGTGCAAATTTAATCAACAATTTCAATTCAAGTCTTTATCCAATGGGTCAAGGATTAGGCAGCAATAGCATTATTGGGGTAAGTTTTTTCAGTGCTAAACCAAAGTAGAAATAAGGCCTTATGTGGCAACTCAAGTTATTAAATAACTTGCGAAAAACTGTTAACACTAGCGTTGTGTAGAGCTGCCATAGGACTGCGATCATACGGTCTATTGTACTGTATCCTCATAAAGCTTTCTTCAAGCCTATTGCCGTGACAATTTTCAGGATTTTTCTCGATGTCTCAGATGTTTCACTCTGAGATGCATTAACACCACACACGTTCCGAGTAGTATACTCTGCTTAATTCTCATCAATACAGAATCTACATACATGGGTTCAAGGCGATCCCTGTAATAAAATATAACAAGTGTTGCTTGAGTCCGCAGTGTCTTGTCAAAAGGTCAGTTGCTAACCTGTGATTAGTCCCAGAAAGTCTGATACTTTATTGGTCATTTCAAACCTTTAGTCGGAATTACAACCTGGCCTCTCACACCGCCCATGTGAATTGCGGAACTTACAGTTTAAAGTCGACTCTTAAAGACAGATTTTTGAGAAGTTTTTCACGACAATTTTATTTTACTCTCAAGAGGTTTTGCCAGGAGACTGCTGAGAGGAAGTCGACGAAGGAATATTTTTAGATTCCGTTTGATTGATGTCTGGGCTTAGGTTTGAGCCACTACCTTGATAGTCGCTACATGACTCAAATCACCTCCTATTGCAATACCCAACAAAAGATTTGAAATGAAAGAGTCTCTACCTCTCTATGTCTTACCTCTCGCTGAGTGAACCCTTCCCTACGTTACTTCACACTCCACAAAAAGGTTCAGTCTACCTCAGCTGCGCAGGAACTTCCTTCCTCCCAAGTTTCCCTGCCAGCTAATAGCCACGAACTCTCACATGATTTGGGGCCCAGGACAGTATAACACCCTTTCCCTTAGACAGCCCTAGATAGTCCCAAACTCTTTTTAAGTTAATCTCTAGTTATACACTCCTAGAGTTGGGAATATCTTCCAACTTGCTCAGAAGTAATGACGAGAAAAAAGAGGGGACTACAGAATACCTTCTTTGTCATCGTTCGACACTTGGAAAGCTTTGATAAAGGATTTTTGGTCAACAAGAATAAATTCATACCTTCACAGAACTATGAAGACAACAGGACGTAATATAACCTAAGTGAACTATGGTTTTAGGGCAACAACTGCCAGTCAATTACTTAGCCTATCTTACAAGGCTATATCCTCTACCCCAGAGGACATCAAAGAATTCAGAATTTTGAAAATGAACTTGGAAGGCCTAGAACGTTTTAAGATTTCAAATCAATTGAAAATAATTTGATTGAGATTTTTGTTTTATTTTCCAGAAACCAAATACGACCAATGCTGGTGTTATTGCCTCACCAAACTGTTCGCTTACGTCAGCTAGCCCCGCTTCTACAGCAGCATATTACCAACTGTGTAATGGAATACACAGTCACACCAGACCAGCCATATCAAATAATGCTGTAAACTCCGCTACTTATGGTATATTTTTGGGTAATAAGGTAACCTATGTGGCCACCACACCAACAGTACCGTCCCTACTTTATAATCAACATAGTAAAACAACAACCAATTTTATATCGAATAGTTTAGCTAATGCTGCCCTAGCTACCTCACCCACCATACTGTATTCGAATCCAATGCTTACAACCACTACTCAACAGTATTTGAATACGTTTTTTAAGGAGACACAATTTTTAAGTGCCGGCCTTACAGCAAATTCTACACAGGCAGCTGCTGCATTAGGATCGAATAGTACAACTGGGATCTATGAACGTTTAGTTTATGCACAGATGTTGCAACAACAACTGTACCATCAAACACAACAAGCTGCTGCTGTAGCAGCAATGTTTCAGCATAAACAACGAGCAGCAGCAGCGGCAGCTGTTGCTTCGGCATCGAATCGTCAACAGACTAACAACGCAAATGTTACCCCAAATGCCAGTAGAACATCACCACAACATTTTGCCAATCCAAAAACCTCTTCAACTGGTATTGCTTCCTTGGGAAATACAAACAATGCTATTTCGTGTTCGAGTCGACAACAGCCAAGCAGTGTTAATGTAGCTGCCAGTGTCAATCGAACATCACCGCAACATTTCATCACCTCAACACCAACGGTCAATGATGTTACAGGAAATACAAGTAATCGCCAGTTTACCCACGTTTCATCTTCTTCAGACTATGGAAGACAACAACCATCTCTTGAGAATATAACTGTAGAGAGTGTAAGCGAGTGAGAATTTTTTTTCTTGAGCCAACTTTTAAAAAAAATTTATTTTAAGAATTCCATATAATTTTAACGTTTTCATCTGAATACTCATCTAATCCTTACAGACTTTTCTAACCCTTTGTAGACTTTTTGTTTTAATCATTTGTTGAATAAATTTTGCATAAAATTACTGAATTTATATACAGAGCCAGGACTAATGTTTCAGAGCCTCAAACTTCGCTTTGAAGGCTGCAGCATGCCAAATACATGTCGAATAACAATGTCATGGTTTTTATCCCCTATAAGCAGGCACATCACTGAATGATGTCAATAATGATCCTGTGTCAATCAGAACTGCAACAACTTTCTTACTTAATTGGTCATTACAACTCTTTAGTCAGTATCACAACGTAGCTTGTCACAGCACCCATGTTATGTATGTGATAAAACTTTATGAGGCAATTTTATTTACTCTCAGAGTTTTTGCCAGAAGACTGCTGAGAGGATGATGCCTTCAGAAATATTATTTCATATTTCGGTTCACTTGAGATGTCTCAACTGGGGTTTAAACAACAGGCTTTCGTCCAATAAGCCAACACCTACTACTAGACTACGCAGACAACATGTATCTGGTATTGCACAACTTCAACGTCGTGCATTTGAAATTGGGAGCATCAGAGGTTAATGCGACACGGCAGGGTGTCGTGATCAAAGTCATGAGAATTAACACGAAAAATATTAACAATTTCACATTGCAACAACAGTAAATTGAAGACATTCTGTCCATTTTTCTCTTTGGGAAGCATTACTATTATGAGAAGTGACTCTAGAGAAGATGGTGAAAACCGAATTAACAAGGCCAAGCAAAGCTACGGCCAACTACGTACAGCGTAGAGCTCCCGACACTTATCGCGGCTCACTATACTGAATTTGTTTGCCTTGTGTGGTTGCAAATCATGGAATGCAGCTTGTTGTGACCTCAAGAGAATTCAGATCTTTGCCAACCAAATCGAAATGATTTTCTGGCCAAACACTATCAGAAATATTCCACTTTGGGCACAAACTTCGAAAACCCCAATTTTAATTGAGATTCATAGACGAAAGTGAAGTCGACTAGGACTTGCAATTGCTTGGAATTGCCACAACATCCGTCGTTTGAGACACTCAAGCCACACCTTCTACCGACCGTTGGAAATAGAGTCACTGGAGACAAATTGAAATGAAGCTCAATTGTTGAAGCCTTATGCTTCTCATAGCATCAGATAGATTATGTTCTGGCGATGATTTGCTGCTTGAAAAAGCCCAAAGATTTCCAACTGCTGTGGAACTGAAAAATCAAAGGTTATAAAAATACTGCGGCTATTCAAAGCCCTTAAGAATTGGTGAAGGATATTGGCACAAATATATCATTCCGACCTACAGAATAAGATCCATTGTATTATGCATGTAAAATAGTAAAATTGGTAGGTCGAATACTCATGTAATTATAATGTTTGGTTGAAAGTTGTGGTATTTGAAGTAAATGTTTCAGTCTAACTTCACTATAATGGTTTTACTCTGTGCTACGGTTATTGGCTTCGCTAAATTTTACATAGAATTTTGGCAGATGGCGTGCTTTCTTTATATATGTTCCACATAGAGTTTGATCTTTATTTGAAGTACGGAAGTTGCGTAAAATTGCGTAAAATTGAGTGTCCATGTACTTAAACCGCTTCGCATGAATGTGCCGGTATTAGGTGGTACATTGAGTGCCACGGGTAGTAATGGAAGACGTAATGGGTGATATTGTTTTGCTGTTTGGTTTTTCAGTGTAATTTTATTCGGTCCATAAAAATAAAATTCGTGGCATGTGCCAATGCAAACAATGCGCTGAAACGTTTTCACTATGAATAGGTTGAATAACGAACAACGCCTGGAAATCACTCAAATTCATTCTGAATACTTTCGAGCTGTAAACTGGAAATATAGTGGGCCTGTATGTAGCCATGTATAGATGAGGATATCGAAATATAAGAACCAAATTCTAACATTAGAAAGGAGTAATAACAGTTCGATTCAATACACTTTGAATAAGAGAAAATTCCTCGACAGAACTACTTAGCTGAAGTTTTTTTTTTATCAAACTTGACACTGCATTAAAAAGAAAGGCAAGGAATCTGATCGATAACTTGTTTTGATAATTTTTTTTTATTATTTTTTATGTCATTGTTACAAACAAATAAATTATTGTTGTATGTGTTGTATTACGCTTAAACGGCTAAAGCGAAACCAACACGTTTGTTTCTCAAATCAAAAGTTGTGTAATATTTACCAATGAAAACATCACCCAAAATCCATAAATTCATGCCAGAATCTTCAAATGCGGTAGTACATTGGCCCTCAGATTCAATTACGTAATCTTTAGGTTCCAAAGTGAAGAAACCATCACCGATTTGGAAGGAAACATCAGGCAAACTGCTAACAGTCGAACAATCCAACAAGTATTCATAGGTTGTCGAGTTGAAAGTGGCACCAATGGCGTTCTGAATGTTTTCATATTGATCGTATGGGACAGCAATAAGAGAAGTGCCAGTATCAGCAATGGCTTGACAGTAACGGCAAACACTGGTGTCCTTAATGTGAGCAGATCTCATTTCAAATTGCCAGTAGCCTTTCTGGGAAACGGGTACATAATGGAATTCACCGGTATAGTGGTGGGGATCATTGCCACCCAAAACCATAACACCACCATCATCGGAAGTGCCATTACGAGCCAAATAGAAGGAGAACACTTGTGAATCCAGCAAATGTTGGGAAATCAAATTGTAGAAGGGTGGGGTAACATCATCGACAGCGATTTCCTTAAATGCCATACCCATAAGACCATCGAATGGCTCGTATACAAAACTCCAGCCAGGTTCATTAGTGGCTGCTGCAAATACTTGATTTTGTATGGCCATACCTTGAATGGTAACGGTATCCTGTACTAAATAGCCACTCAAACTGCCTGAACCATAGTAAATTTGGAATTTTTCACCATTGTACACGTAGGTAGATGAGTTGCTAGGATGATATTGATTATGCTCTACGCAAGCGGTATTATTAGGATTGCAGGGAGCTACTGGTACCCATAAATTTGAAGAGCCCGTATCGAACAACACCAAGAAATCTTGTGGTGGAGTGCCAATTGTAATGTGGCCATAGTATGAGTCATCAACATAATTGAAGAGCTTTTCTTTGTATATTTTACACGAGTCCTTTACATGGTACTTGGCTCTTAGTTTCATCAATTCATTGGCCTTGCTCTTCTCCACCCTAACCTTGTGCAAAGGTACATTGACCAAAGCGGCTTCCGTCAGCAGGAATAAACTTATTAACGCAAAAAAATACTTCAACATCTTAACTCAAGTACTGTTAAACAAATTCTCAGTATTTATTCAAAAATTCTACATTTTTATACGAAATGAAAACTTATCGATTGTGGGCCTTTGTTGTCGATATCAAATAGATAACACATGTAATTTCTATAATTGATCGATTTAGGTCGCATTAATTATAAATTTTAATAATGCTAAATTACTTTAATTAGTAAACAAAATAATGAAGGTGCCGAGCGAAATATTTATTTTATTGTTTTGCACCCAAACAAATATTTCATATGATTCGATAGAATGTTTTGAAGTTGTGATGTAAGAAATATGAGAAATACAACAAATATTTCAAATCTTCTCTACAAGATATCAAAACTTGTATGGATGGTGCTTCGAAATTTGATAACAAGGACCTCATTTTTTCGTTATGAGCAACTAACACTCAGGCCTCTAATCTAACTACAGGAGGTTACTATATCTATCTATCAATATAGTAAGTAACAAGAAAAACTGGTGAAGCCTTCCTCAAACGAATAGTGTGGCTGAAAAACAAACTTTCCTGCAATGCATAAGGCCAATCTGCCACAAAAGGTTTTTTTTTTTTTTTGAGACCCACACTCAGGAGATGGACCCCATTGCATGAATGGAATACTGGAAAGATAGTTTATAGAGGAATGGAAAGAGGGCGTAATGTGCGACAAATTTTTTTAATCACTATATATAGTTTCGTCACTTCTTCTTCGAGAATTGCTTTTTAGCAATAATTCTGCTTTTTTTCTTATATTGTGAGTAAATACATATGTATGTACATAAATACATACATAATTGGTCATTACAACCCCTCAGTCAGGATAACAGCCTAGCTTCTCACACAACTTATGTTGTGTGTATTAATTTTATTCCTGAGTGAACAGTTTAAAGTCGACTCCATACGGCAGATTATTGACTTAACTTTTCACGGCAATTTTATTTTCCCTCAGAGCTTTTGCCAAAAACCTTCTGTACTTACTAGACTACAGCGATTTTAATTGTAAGCAATCATCATATGTAATGTCAGGCAAACAATCAGACAATCACAAACAACCAACCTACTAGACTACAGCGACTTCAATTATGAGCAATCATATGTAATGTCAGAGAAACAATCGGACAATCTCAAACACCCAGAGTTTCTGAGGAAAAACGAAACCACGGGGCCTCGGTACTTGAAATTCAGCACACTACCAATTAGGTAATCGCAGGAACCCGAGAAAGACGAGTATTACGAATAAAGAGATTATTTTCTGGAACAAACCTCTTCATTTCGCTAAAACAGAATCCGTTGTAGTAGAAATAAAATAGTGAAACAAAAGCCACATTGCGATGGTGCTCCAATGAATCAATTGAGTGGAATATTCTTGAATTATTAATGAGCACCTTCGTCCTTTTCTGTGCGTGTCAAAATGTACATCAGAGTACCGGTCTTGACATGGGAGTTATATTCCATTCTCGGTCGGTTATTACTTACTTAATTGGTCATAAGAAATCATTAGTCACGATTACGACCCCGCGCTTCACACCATCCATGTTGTGTGTGTTAATTTTTGTCCTTAAGTGAGATAAAAGAAGTGATAGAAGAAGAAAAAAAAATTTTCAAAAGAAAATGGCGGAAAAATTAAATTCAACTATAATGCTAACATCTTCCCGTATTAAACCGCATATACCCTAATTTCTATTTTGGATTTTTGCTACCTCTGGGCGTTTATTTACCATTGAAAAATTGTATGTTTAACTACAGCCCCACTGTACGTATAACTAAAGAAAACAATTTCATTTTTCAATATCGATTAAAATGTTTATTTAATTAAGGCACAATACATGTGAATATAACTACTAACTATGCACAGATAGTTATGTATGTCTCAAATAATCTATAAAATTTTAGACAGCGGTGGCGAAACCAACACGGTTGTTGCCCATATCGAAGACGGAGTAGTATTTGCCAATGAAGATATCACCCAAGATCCACATATCCATGCCAGCGTTTTCGAAAGCAGAAGAGCAGACACCATCAGATTGGAGAATGTAGTCGCTGGCTTCAATGGTGAAGGTGGTGCCACCAATGTTCAAAGTCAATGGAGGCAAGCTGTCGACAGTAGAGCAATCGACAGTGTAGGAGTAGTAATCGTAGTTGAAGGTGGCACCGATGGCGTTTTGAATGTTTTCGTATTGGCTGTAGGGTACGCAAATGAGGGAGGTGCCGGTATCAGCAATAGCTTGGCAGTCATCGCACAAGCTGACGCCATTAAGTTCAGCAGAGTTCATGCCGAATTGCCAGTATCCTTGGGAAGAAACGGGAACATAAGTGATATCACCGGTGTAGTGAGATTCATCGATGCCACCCAAAACAAGTACACCACCGTCGTTGGAGGTACCATCACGAGTCAAGTAGAAGGAGAACAAGTTGCTGTCAACCAAGCCTTGGGAGTACATGTTGTAGAATGGTGGCACAACATTGTCTTGAGCAATGCTTTGGAAGCCCATACCCAAAATACCATCGAATGGAGAGTAAGTGAAGGTGGAGCCGGGTTCATTGGTAGCAGCAGCGAATACTTGATTTTGGATGGCCAAACCTTCAACGGAGACGGTATCTTGGACCAAGTATCCAGACAAACTGCCAGAACCATAGGCAATGGAGAAAGATTCACCATTGGCAACATAGGTAGATGATTCGCTGGGTTGGTATTGGTTATGGTTTTCGCAAGCAGTATCACCGGAAGCACAGGGAGCTACAGGTATCCACAAGTTTGAGGAACCAGTATCGAACAAAATCAAAAAGTTTTGAGCTGGTGTACCAATAGTGATTTTGCCATAGTAAGAATCATCAACGTAGTTCAACAAGCTTTCTTGGACGCCACTTCTGGTTTCGAATTTAACCAAGTCACTGTACTTGCTCTTCACCTTATTCAATTCGTTGGCAGCGCTTTTAGGCTCCTTTACTTTGTGCAAAGGCACAACAATGGCAGCCTCTGACAAGAGGGCCAAACTCAAAAGTGTTACCACAAACTTCAACATGTTTTTTAACTATGCCTTCTCTGCCGAAATGCCTTAGCTTTTATAGTAAAAACAAAAGAAGATTAGAACTGATATCTATTGTTTATCTGGAATACAGTATTTGAACTTTTGAAATCCACCACTTGTTATATGACAAGTACAATTTCTATTTAATATGAATGGGATTTTCTGAACTTAAACAAATTGATAACAACCAATACAGTCCGCTATATAATAGCGCAGAGCTTATACACGCTTAAGTATATAATTTTTTGATAAAGGAAATTCGGAGGGCTCAACTTATTTGTTTGTATATTTTTTTTTTATTTTTCTTTTATTGAATATCCTCCTCTTTTAGATAATTCAAGTAAAAATTCGTTTTTATATTTAAAATCTAATTAAAAATGCAGTCTAGCCAGTGCTAGGGGAAAACCTATTGCCAGTGATTGCAAATTTTGCTTCATCATTTCGTATCACAACTATTGTTATTGAGTGTTCCTCTTCTTCAATGTGCAAAAAGTGTGACGTCTCTGTCAAGTTTGCATTTAAATTCTTTGGACAACTTCAAGAACTACGGGTTAGATTATGTTCATAGCTTACATGGGAACTGAAAGGTCCCGTTGTAATACTAATTATACATATTCTGTCATACAGCAATTACTTCATCTGTTAGTTATCCCGATAGTTTAATGAAAGTGTAAGTTCTATCCAAATCACTTGGGCTAGACACATTCTGTCTAGAAATTCTGGATGCCTATGAATCCTTTGGCTAAGGTTCTCAAGTGCAAGGTAATGATAGGGAACATGTTCTATTATCTGCTTTTCTTCATGCCTAGCCTCTCTGCAAGTGGATTTATATCCCAACTTTCGTTTGAACATGAGTGAATTTCCGAATAAACATGAGCGAATTTATGAATTCCCTTTGTAAAGGAAAGCCTCTTCAACTACGTGGTTGAATTCAATTTCCTCGTAACCAGGAACATATATGAAGGTAATCGTGTAATGTCTTCCTATCTCCTCCAGATATACCCGGTATCCTTAGACAATCTTAAATGTGGTGAACAAATAATGGCCGCTTTAATGTTAATAAACATACGTATACTCGTATATCCGGAAAAAAGTCGCCGTAGTCTAGTCACTAGACTAGACTAGACCCACTAGACTCTAGTGGGTAGTGTATTGGCTTATTAGACGTGATGATTCGGTTCAAGCCCCAGGTCAGACACCTCCAACAAAATGAAATATGAAAAATATTTCTTCGACGATTTCCTTTCAACACATTTCAGGCAAAAAAAAATTAAATTGTTATGAAAACCTTCTCAAAAATCTGTCCTTCACCGTCGACTTTAAACTGTAGATCCCTCCACTCATGGATAAAATTAACACACCCTGCATAAGTGGTGTGGTGGTCGTAATGCTGAATGAAAGGTTGTAATGACTGATTATGTATGTATACTCGGGTTTTCTGATTCACACAGCATGTGTCTGGTTAAAGCTAATTTTTTATACTAAAAATTCCTTAAAATGATGAAGTCATTAGAGTATCTTTTATCATAATCATCAGAATCCTCATAATACGCTCAAGCAGGGGTCCTAATGTTTTCTTAAGGTTACCACAAAACCGATGACTCGTGGGAGAGACTGCATTTGACTAAAAAGTCATACAGATAGTAAACATATTTAGGATTGATTACCCGTTTAGGCCTAATGTTCTGCTACAACAAAGATCGATTACTGCCCTAGTGGTTCTAGATTGTTTTCGGGTTTAGTTTTCAGTCCAATGTGACACCAAAAAATATAAGGCGTAATTGGATCTATTGGTACCAGGTGTAGCGAATTGATTGATTGTTATATGCTTGCGAATAGTACTTGGATTAATTCCCAGCCCACATTCGTTTCACCATTTCAATAGTAATCTCAGCATAGATTCCAAAACTTTTAAAAAACGCTTTTGATCTTTACTACTCCGCCATTTGTATGGACAATACGAGTAATAATGCAGCATGTTTTTTTCCACTGAATTCAGTAGCCTCAAGTGTGAGTGTCCATAGGAAACACAAGTGTGCACATCTTTAAAAAAACTGGTGAACGCAGAATCAATAATCAATTGTCTCATGGCTTTAACTACAGGTTATCCTTACATATGTATGTTCTTGAAATGAAATGAAATCGAGAGAGAGAGAGAGAGACTGGGCAAAATCTTTCAGATAATTCTTCATGAATGTAAAATTTCAAGATTTCAAGATCTGTGAGTATCACATTAGATGAAGAGATTTGTAGATTTGCCAAATTCCTTAAGCAGTTTCCTTTCAAACAATAGCCATTCACACCTATGCATGAAATTCTTTTATATCAGACTTGTTAAGGTTACATATTGGGGCCGTTAATAGAGAAACGTTCTTCAGCAACCGATAACAGTTCAGTTCTTGAGTAATTCAGAGTATTTTTACCACGCAAAATATATTTTCATTATTTCACTTACATTTAAGCGATAAGTAATCGGTAAATTAAAGGGATTAAAAAGGTTTGCATAGGGTAAAGATATTGGTTAGTGGTGTAGAAATAATTTTCATGAAGTTTTAAATTTTTTCAAGTATTTTGCTAAGTTTTTCATTTAAATTGGACATCTTTTACATACAAAAAAAAAAATAGTGATAGGCTCAGTGATTAAAGCGATTAAATAATACCAAAAAATCTCACAAATAATATCTTAACTAATTAATATACAAAAACAACAGAAAACATTTTTTTTAATATCGATTCAATATTTTATTAAGATACAATACAAATGACACAAATTATACATTTCAAGTATTCTAAAAAAAAAAAAAATTTAAACAGCGGTAGCGAAACCAACACGGTTGTTGCCCAAATCGAAGATAGAGTAGTATTTGCCAATGAAGATATCACCCAAAATCCACAAATCCATACCAATGTCTTCAAAAGCAGAAGAGCAGACACCATCAGATTGCAGAATGTAATCCTTGGCTTCAATGGTGAAAGTGGTGCCACCAATATTCAAAGTCAATGGAGGCAAGCTATCGACAGTAGAGCAATCAACGGTGTAAGTGTAGTAATCGTAGTTGAAAGTGGCACCGATGGCGTTTTGGATGTTTTCGTATTGGCTGCTGGGCACGCAGATAAGGGAGGTGCCAGTATCGGCAATAGCTTGGCAGTTATCGCATAGATTGACGCCGTTGACCTCAGCAGAGTTCATTTGGAATTGCCAGTAGCCTTCAGAAGAGACGGGAACATAAGTGATATCACCGGTGTAGTGAGACTCATCAACACCACCCAAAACAAGTACACCACCATCATTGGAGGTACCATCACGAGCCAAATAGAAGGAGAACAAGTTGGTGTCAACCAAGCCTTGGGAGTACATGTTGTAGAATGGTGGCACAACATTGTCTTGCGAAATGGTTTGGTAGCCCATACCCAAAATACCATCAAATGGAGAGTAAGTGAAGGTGGTGCCAGGTTCATTGGTAGCAGCAGCAAAGACTTGATTTTGAATAGCCAAACCTTCAACGGTAACGGTATCTTGGACCAAATAGCCAGACAAACTGCCAGAGCCATAGGCAATGGAGAAGGATTCACCATTGGCAACATACGTGGATGATTCGCTGGGTTTGTATTGGTTGTGGCTTTGGCAGGCGCTGTCACCGGAAGCACAGGGAGCTACAGGTACCCATAAGTTGGAGGAGCCAGTATCGAACAAAACCAAAAATTCTTGAGCTGGAGTACCAATGGTGATTTTGCCATAATAAGAGTCATCAACATAGTTCAACAAATTTTCTTGGACACCACTTCTAGGTTGGATTCTAACCAAATCACTGTACTTGCTCTTCACTTTATTCAATTCATTAGCAGCGCTTTTAGGCTCCTTTACCTTGTGCAAAGGCACAACAATGGCAGCCTCTGACAAGAGGGCCAAACTCAAAATTGTTACCACAAACTTCAACATGTTTTTTAACTATGAATACTTTTCCGAATTCAATTCACTTTTATAGGTGGACGGCAATGGTTAGGGGTAGAATTATCTACTCTGGTCATCTAAATAAATTTTTAATTATTCGCAATGAAAAGTAATTAAAGAATAATGGAAACAAATATTATTATTTGACTAGACATTTGTTTAAACAAGTGCATCGAGAATTTAATATGAGTGGGATATCATTAACTGATAATAGCCGATATAGATTACTTAATACGTAAAGCTAATAGAAATTCTTAATACTGAATCTGCAACAAAAATTTCTAATGGAGTGTGGCAAAATATAATCAATGAAAATTATTTATTTGATAATATTAACAATAATCAGATGCTGTAGTGACATGCTAACATATCACCGAAACCTCTGAACATTTTTAAACGAATCGGAAAACCCTTTGATAATAAAACCCATTTAAATATGGCCCTTACAGTCAAACGTAGTACAAGATTTGGCCCTTGATCATATACGCATAAAGATTAAAAATTCCTTACAACGACTGCTGCAGAAGCTTTAATAACAAGGAAAAGTTAGAAATCAGGGTGCATTGTCTCTGTTATTGTTCTATATTTGGGAAGCTAAAAAGAAAAACTTTTGACACCCAGAATTTATTATTTTTGTTACTGCAAACCTCCACAAACATAAGTCTGCTGAACTTGAACAGGCCTTGAAATCTCGAGATGCCAGAAAAGATATTCTCCTTAATAAAATAAGAAAGAATTTCATCATGACTCAGCATGCATTTGTTCCATTTAAGGGTCGTCATAGTTCCAGCTTTACATAGGTGTATTGATTTACTTCTTTAATTGGTCATTACAATCCTTTAGTCAGGATTACCACCTAGCTCCACACACCACCCATATTTGTGTTTGTTAATTTTATACATGAGTGGAGGATCCCAAAGTTTAAAGTCGACTCCGAACGACAGATTTTTGCAAAATTTTTCATAATAATTAAATTTTACTCCCAGAGTTTTTGCCAAAAAAAAAACTGCATACAACAGACATAGTCTTAGAGAAAATGAGCGAACATAGTAAGCAATGTGGCTAAAACAAATGTAATTGATATCTAAACGAACAATAATTTTCCTGCAATGCTAATCGGAGAGAGTCTGCTCGTACATCAAATAAGTTTGTATGGATTTTAGATTACGAACTAGCTTATCACACCACTTACGTACGCCGACGGGCGTTATCTACAGTTTAAAGTCGACTCCGAACGACAGATTTTTGATCAATTTCTCATTTCTATTTTAAAAAATATTTTTTCAAATCGTTTTGTTGAAGATATCTGACCTGAGGCTTGAACCGTGTTTTCAAGTCTAATAAGACAACACACTACCCACTAGGCTACGGCGGTATGGCTATAGGGCCGCGAAACATAGAAGGAAATGGAAAACGTTGTAAGAAACCTGCAAAAGTGCATAAAGGCCTGCCTGCTGAGTCGTATATTTTAAATTTCCTGATCAAAGAGATGTTTGCACAATACAATTACAGCACTACACTCCAGGTAGAACAGTGAGAAAATTGTCACTGGTCTATTACTTCTATATGAAAGTGAAACGCATGACAAAGAACAGCCAGAGCTGGGGTGTATTTTTAAGTTAAGTTTGCGCTGCTAAAAAGTCCATTGCGGAATAGCAGTGTTGTAAACTTAGATACATTGTGACAGACATAAATCTATTAAGATTCATTGTAAACTGAATATGAACTTGGTAGAAAACATTGTAGCTTATATCACATGCTCGAGCTTAAAGCAAAGGGTCCTAACATCTCAAGGATGCTATCTCTAATATGACCAATAATTCTGAATTCCTAGATACAGTTTGACGAATTGAAAACATGTTTTCATTGTGATAAAACTTAAAGAAGTTTCCAAAGTCTTATCTAATCATTTACTATCTGATTGATTGCATCTAAAGCTGACGGGTGTGTCATATTTTTATAGCACAGTGTACAAAATTTTATTTTTAGTTTTGGAGAATATAAAAAAAATGTACAAACATGTTTATAAACTTCAACTGATAAGTCCGTTAACATATGTTGTGAGTCGTTCGATTAACTGATTAATCAATTTAAGTTTTTTTATTTTTAAAAAGTTTTTATTTTTAAAGTTTTGACGTTCGAAAATACCATACACGTGCGAACTAAATGGAATGAAAATAGAGTTTGTACTGTTGTTTGTACAATGTAAATGTGATATACTTCTTAAGGACTGAAGACGATATGTCTCCTTTTAACAACTGAAAAAAAAGAGTTAGGATGCTCGGGTTTTCACGTAAATATACAATTTTGTAAGTGGAATACGGTAGCATAAGTTTCTTAAGTTGACTTAGGCGCTTATTGCTATATTTTACAGGTTTTCTTTGATAAAAACGAAAATGCTACACATAACTTACTTACTTAACTAACTGGCTATTACAACTCTTTAGTCAAGATAACAACCTAGCACTTCACACCACAGATTTTATGTTTGTTAATTTTATTCATAATTAACGGGACCTACATTTTAAAGTCGGTTCCGAACGACAGATTTTTGAGAAACTTTTGATGACAACTTTATTTACTCTCAAAGTTTTTTCCAGAAACCTGCTGATAAAGAAAGAAATAATTTTTCAAATATCTTGTGTTCAAGATATCTGAACCAGGATTGAACACCACGCTCCGAAAAAATATTATAACAAAGTTGCAGTTACGATATCCGCGAACAGTTTCGACTCTCAAAAATACAATTCTTACAAAAAAACTTTTGGAATAAGATTGGATTGAAAATTGATTTGACGGAAGTCATAAAAAGCCCTGGACATGCTGCTGAATCACTGGATCAAACGATAATATTGCGGGCAATTGTAGGCTGACACTCACTAACCCATGATTCACGACAGGTTTACTGAGTATTTAGCAAGAATGTTAGGAAACCAATGTAGAACAGGGCCGCCTATAGTTAGTAATGGTCGTCTACAAGCTGTCACCTATGCAATATAACTTAGACTTTGTGTCACCAGGACTACATCAAGCCGTACACATTGAATGTGATTTACATGAAATTTCAGAGTCAAGGTTTGAAATGTTCCTTTGCTAATGCATAAAATTTTTGACCTGAAATTAGGTTATGGAGTGCGATTATGACGGTGAGAAATAGGAGTCTATTAAACTCGATGATTGTTTCCACAATGACCACAAGTTATCACAGAATACAGCGCCTGTCAGACCTCAACTGAAACGTACGATATTTTTTCTTTTTCTAAAAGTTTTCAAATATTGAATATAAAAGAGTAGAAAAACCTCTGTCCTTGCATGTACATGTTTTTGAAATCCTTCTGCGACAAAATCAAATTAAAAAATGCAAACAAATTTTCAAATATAAAACATATTTTTTTATTTTACAAAAAATATATAAACTTCGTATATATTCTTCTAAATCTATGTAATAGTTTAGACAGCGGTGGCGAAACCAACACGGTTATTTTCCAAATCGAAGATGGAGTAGTATTTGCCAATGAAGACATCACCCAAGATCCACATATCCATACCAAGATTTTGGAAAGCAGAAGAGCAGACACCATCAGTTTGGAGAATGTAGTCGCTGGCTTCAAGGGTGAAGGTGGTACCACCAATGTTCATGGTCAATGCAGGCAAGCTATCGACAGTGGAGCAATCAACGGTGTAAGTGCCGTAATCGTAGTTGAAAGTGGCACCGATGGCGTTTTGAATGTTTTCGTATTGGCTGTTGGGCACGCAGATGAGAGAGGTACCAGTATCGGCAATAGCTTGGCAGCCGTCGCAGACAGTGACACCGTTGAGTTCAGCAGAGTTCATTTCGAATTGCCAGTAGCCTTCAGTGGTGATGGGAACATAAGTGATATCACCGGTGTAGTGAGACTCATCAACACCACCCAAAACGAGAACACCACCATCATTGGAGGTACCTTCACGAGCCAAGTAGAAGGAGAACAAATTGTTTTCAACTAAGCCTTGGGAGTACATGTTGTAGAATGGAGGTACAACATTGTCTTGAGCAATGGTTTGGTAGCCCATACCCAAAATACCATCGAAGGGAGAGTAAGTGAAGGTGGTACCGGGTTCATTGGTGGCAGCAGCAAAGATTTGATTTTGGATGGCCAAACCTTCAACGGTAACGGTATCTTGGACCAAATAGCCGGACAAACTGCCAGTTCCGTAGGCAATGGAGAAGGATTCACCATTGGCAACATACGTGGATGATTCGCTGGGTTTGTATTGGTTGTGGCTTTGGCAGGCGCTGTCACCGGAAGCACAGGGAGCTACAGGTACCCATAAGTTGGAGGAGCCAGTATCGAACAAAACCAAAAATTCTTGAGCTGGAGTACCAATGGTGATTTTGCCATAATAAGAGTCATCAACATAGTTCAACAAATTTTCTTGGACACCACTTCTAGGTTGGATTCTAACCAAATCACTGTACTTGCTCTTCACTTTATTCAATTCATTAGCAGCGCTTTTAGGCTCCTTTACCTTGTGCAAAGGCACAACAATGGCAGCCTCTGACAAGAGGGCCAAACTCAAAATTGTTACCACAAACTTCAACATGTTTTTTAACTATGAATACTTTTCCGAATTCAATTCACTTTTATAGGTGGACGGCAATGGTTAGGGGTAGAATTATCTACTCTGGTCATCTAAATAAATTTTTAATTATTCGCAATGAAAAGTAATTAAAGAATAATGGAAACAAATATTATTATTTGACTAGACATTTGTTTAAACAAGTGCATCGAGAATTTAATATGAGTGGGATATCATTAACTGATAATAGCCGATATAGATTACTTAATACGTAAAGCTAATAGAAATTCTTAATACTGAATCTGCAACAAAAATTTCTAATGGAGTGTGGCAAAATATAATCAATGAAAATTATTTATTTGATAATATTAACAATAATCAGATGCTGTAGTGACATGCTAACATATCACCGAAACCTCTGAACATTTTTAAACGAATCGGAAAACCCTTTGATAATAAAACCCATTTAAATATGGCCCTTACAGTCAAACGTAGTACAAGATTTGGCCCTTGATCATATACGCATAAAGATTAAAAATTCCTTACAACGACTGCTGCAGAAGCTTTAATAACAAGGAAAAGTTAGAAATCAGGGTGCATTGTCTCTGTTATTGTTCTATATTTGGGAAGCTAAAAAGAAAAACTTTTGACACCCAGAATTTATTATTTTTGTTACTGCAAACCTCCACAAACATAAGTCTGCTGAACTTGAACAGGCCTTGAAATCTCGAGATGCCAGAAAAGATATTCTCCTTAATAAAATAAGAAAGAATTTCATCATGACTCAGCATGCATTTGTTCCATTTAAGGGTCGTCATAGTTCCAGCTTTACATAGGTGTATTGATTTACTTCTTTAATTGGTCATTACAATCCTTTAGTCAGGATTACCACCTAGCTCCACACACCACCCATATTTGTGTTTGTTAATTTTATACATGAGTGGAGGATCCCAAAGTTTAAAGTCGACTCCGAACGACAGATTTTTGCAAAATTTTTCATAATAATTAAATTTTACTCCCAGAGTTTTTGCCAAAAAAAAAACTGCATACAACAGACATAGTCTTAGAGAAAATGAGCGAACATAGTAAGCAATGTGGCTAAAACAAATGTAATTGATATCTAAACGAACAATAATTTTCCTGCAATGCTAATCGGAGAGAGTCTGCTCGTACATCAAATAAGTTTGTATGGATTTTAGATTACGAACTAGCTTATCACACCACTTACGTACGCCGACGGGCGTTATCTACAGTTTAAAGTCGACTCCGAACGACAGATTTTTGATCAATTTCTCATTTCTATTTTAAAAAATATTTTTTCAAATCGTTTTGTTGAAGATATCTGACCTGAGGCTTGAACCGTGTTTTCAAGTCTAATAAGACAACACACTACCCACTAGGCTACGGCGGTATGGCTATAGGGCCGCGAAACATAGAAGGAAATGGAAAACGTTGTAAGAAACCTGCAAAAGTGCATAAAGGCCTGCCTGCTGAGTCGTATATTTTAAATTTCCTGATCAAAGAGATGTTTGCACAATACAATTACAGCACTACACTCCAGGTAGAACAGTGAGAAAATTGTCACTGGTCTATTACTTCTATATGAAAGTGAAACGCATGACAAAGAACAGCCAGAGCTGGGGTGTATTTTTAAGTTAAGTTTGCGCTGCTAAAAAGTCCATTGCGGAATAGCAGTGTTGTAAACTTAGATACATTGTGACAGACATAAATCTATTAAGATTCATTGTAAACTGAATATGAACTTGGTAGAAAACATTGTAGCTTATATCACATGCTCGAGCTTAAAGCAAAGGGTCCTAACATCTCAAGGATGCTATCTCTAATATGACCAATAATTCTGAATTCCTAGATACAGTTTGACGAATTGAAAACATGTTTTCATTGTGATAAAACTTAAAGAAGTTTCCAAAGTCTTATCTAATCATTTACTATCTGATTGATTGCATCTAAAGCTGACGGGTGTGTCATATTTTTATAGCACAGTGTACAAAATTTTATTTTTAGTTTTGGAGAATATAAAAAAAATGTACAAACATGTTTATAAACTTCAACTGATAAGTCCGTTAACATATGTTGTGAGTCGTTCGATTAACTGATTAATCAATTTAAGTTTTTTTATTTTTAAAAAGTTTTTATTTTTAAAGTTTTGACGTTCGAAAATACCATACACGTGCGAACTAAATGGAATGAAAATAGAGTTTGTACTGTTGTTTGTACAATGTAAATGTGATATACTTCTTAAGGACTGAAGACGATATGTCTCCTTTTAACAACTGAAAAAAAAGAGTTAGGATGCTCGGGTTTTCACGTAAATATACAATTTTGTAAGTGGAATACGGTAGCATAAGTTTCTTAAGTTGACTTAGGCGCTTATTGCTATATTTTACAGGTTTTCTTTGATAAAAACGAAAATGCTACACATAACTTACTTACTTAACTAACTGGCTATTACAACTCTTTAGTCAAGATAACAACCTAGCACTTCACACCACAGATTTTATGTTTGTTAATTTTATTCATAATTAACGGGACCTACATTTTAAAGTCGGTTCCGAACGACAGATTTTTGAGAAACTTTTGATGACAACTTTATTTACTCTCAAAGTTTTTTCCAGAAACCTGCTGATAAAGAAAGAAATAATTTTTCAAATATCTTGTGTTCAAGATATCTGAACCAGGATTGAACACCACGCTCCGAAAAAATATTATAACAAAGTTGCAGTTACGATATCCGCGAACAGTTTCGACTCTCAAAAATACAATTCTTACAAAAAAACTTTTGGAATAAGATTGGATTGAAAATTGATTTGACGGAAGTCATAAAAAGCCCTGGACATGCTGCTGAATCACTGGATCAAACGATAATATTGCGGGCAATTGTAGGCTGACACTCACTAACCCATGATTCACGACAGGTTTACTGAGTATTTAGCAAGAATGTTAGGAAACCAATGTAGAACAGGGCCGCCTATAGTTAGTAATGGTCGTCTACAAGCTGTCACCTATGCAATATAACTTAGACTTTGTGTCACCAGGACTACATCAAGCCGTACACATTGAATGTGATTTACATGAAATTTCAGAGTCAAGGTTTGAAATGTTCCTTTGCTAATGCATAAAATTTTTGACCTGAAATTAGGTTATGGAGTGCGATTATGACGGTGAGAAATAGGAGTCTATTAAACTCGATGATTGTTTCCACAATGACCACAAGTTATCACAGAATACAGCGCCTGTCAGACCTCAACTGAAACGTACGATATTTTTTCTTTTTCTAAAAGTTTTCAAATATTGAATATAAAAGAGTAGAAAAACCTCTGTCCTTGCATGTACATGTTTTTGAAATCCTTCTGCGACAAAATCAAATTAAAAAATGCAAACAAATTTTCAAATATAAAACATATTTTTTTATTTTACAAAAAATATATAAACTTCGTATATATTCTTCTAAATCTATGTAATAGTTTAGACAGCGGTGGCGAAACCAACACGGTTATTTTCCAAATCGAAGATGGAGTAGTATTTGCCAATGAAGACATCACCCAAGATCCACATATCCATACCAAGATTTTGGAAAGCAGAAGAGCAGACACCATCAGTTTGGAGAATGTAGTCGCTGGCTTCAAGGGTGAAGGTGGTACCACCAATGTTCATGGTCAATGCAGGCAAGCTATCGACAGTGGAGCAATCAACGGTGTAAGTGCCGTAATCGTAGTTGAAAGTGGCACCGATGGCGTTTTGAATGTTTTCGTATTGGCTGTTGGGCACGCAGATGAGAGAGGTACCAGTATCGGCAATAGCTTGGCAGCCGTCGCAGACAGTGACACCGTTGAGTTCAGCAGAGTTCATTTCGAATTGCCAGTAGCCTTCAGTGGTGATGGGAACATAAGTGATATCACCGGTGTAGTGAGACTCATCAACACCACCCAAAACGAGAACACCACCATCATTGGAGGTACCTTCACGAGCCAAGTAGAAGGAGAACAAATTGTTTTCAACTAAGCCTTGGGAGTACATGTTGTAGAATGGAGGTACAACATTGTCTTGAGCAATGGTTTGGTAGCCCATACCCAAAATACCATCGAAGGGAGAGTAAGTGAAGGTGGTACCGGGTTCATTGGTGGCAGCAGCAAAGATTTGATTTTGGATGGCCAAACCTTCAACGGTAACGGTATCTTGGACCAAATAGCCGGACAAACTGCCAGTTCCGTAGGCAATGGAGAAGGATTCACCATTGGCAACATACGTGGATGATTCGCTGGGTTTGTATTGGTTGTGGCTTTGGCAAGCACTATCACCAGAAGCACAGGGAGCTACAGGTACCCACAAGTTGGAGGAGCCAGTATCGAACAAAACCAAAAAGTCTTGAGCTGGAGTACCAATGGTAATTTTGCCATAGTAAGAGTCATCAACGTAGTTCAACAAGTTTTCTTGGACACCACTTCTGGGTTGGGCAGTGATTAAGTCGCTGTATTTGGTTTGCAATTTGTACAATTCGTTGGCAGCGCTTTTAGGCTCCTTGGCCTTGTGCAAAGGCACAACGATGGCAGCCTCGGACAAGAGGGCCAAACTCAAAAGTGTTACCACAAACTTCAACATGTTTTTTAACTATGAATACTTTGCTATATTCAACTGGCTTTTATAGTTGATGAAATGTGTGTAGAGGGGTGGTTATCTATTAACTATCTTTAGATTATGAATGGTTTCGAAAACTAATGCGAAATAAAAGATTTTAAAGAAATTCTAAACGTAAATAAACTTTCTAAGAAGTTATTGATAACAAACAATAGAGGCCAATATATGTACGTATAATAATAGTACACAGCCTATGCACGCGTAAGTATATAATTTATGATAAGAATTAATTTATAAAAGTGAAGTGTGTTTTAATTACAGGTGAGTCCATAAATAATGAAGTTCATAAATAATAAGTGAAAAACGTATAATTAAGTAATAATTTGATTTGAGTTCTGTTTTCTTGTGAGATAAGCTACTCAAGAATATGAAAAACCCAACATGATATCAAATTAGTTCTAACGTTTCGTCAAGATTTCAAACAGTATGGAGCGATAACTATAGGCAGATTGAATGATATACATATGTAATTTTGTTGTTTTAATGTGTTTGTATATCTTTGAAAAAACTTGGCACGTTTACAAATCGTATTCATAATCCAGTACGCTAATTGCGTTTATTCGTTCATGACTTCGATGATATTTAGGGACTGCACACCCTTCATCATCTCTATGATAGTTTATGCAGAGATGCACCATTGATTCTTTTTGTAGCCGCCGTAGTCTAGTAGGTACTGTGTTGACTTATTAGACATGAGACCACGGTTCAAACCTCAGGGCAGATATCTTCAACAAATTGAAATATGAAAAAATATTTCTTCGGCGACTGCCTCTCAACAGATTTCTGGCAAAAAGTCTAAGAGTAAATAAAATTGCAATGCAAAGTTTCTTAAAAAATTGTCGTTCGGAGTCAACTTTAAACTGAAGGTCGCGTCACGTATTGATAAAATCAACACACACAACATAAGTGGTGTGAGAAGGTAGGTTGTAATCTTGACTACAGGGTTGTAATGACCAATTATGCATGCATGTACGTATGGATGTACATATGTCTTCCTGTAAACTTCACTGACTTTTTGAGTTATCCCTGTAACTAATAAACTAAAATAAGCATATGAATGCTTAACTGGGATCATCTATAAAATCGAATCATATACATATATTTTTTTGCTACACATTGTCACCTTTTAGGTTTGTTAATATTTTAATTAAATTAAGTTATTATTTATTGTCTGCCGCAGTCTTATTTGCAGACAGATAAGACATATGGTATTTCATTAATAATGGAAAATTCAAAACAAATCCGATTAGTTTTCATTAAGAAAATCTTTATCGCAGTTGTAGCGTGTGCTACAAATACTTTCGATTACATTGTTTATCTAAACGAAATTGGGGAAAAAAAAAAGTATTGAATATAATGCGTTAAACATGAGTGCTAAAGTTCTAATGAGTGATAAAGTTCGTTGAAAATAACATACAGGAATATATAATTATATGCTCTTGAGACATGGTAATAGATATGGGGATTAAGACTATTTACCAGTTTAAACTGGAAATATACGGTTTTTAATTATTATAATACCGGCGAAAAAGTTATATAATAGTAAACAAATGAAAAATTTGTATTTTGCCTCAATTGTAATAGCGTTAGAAAACTTACAGGCCAAATATTTATTACAATACAATTACAAATTAACGTAGGCGTTATGCTCGGTGTAATGCAACAGAGCAGAGTTTCAGGGAATCGAACCCACGACCCTCATTATAATAGTCTAGCACATCACATACTAGACTACCAGACCAACCTAAACGCCAAATAATATTATCCTTTTTAGATAGTTAGTTATTGATCTAAATGAGACTTTCACACTCATCAGAACTTAATTCGTTCGCAAAATAAACAGATTCATTCATAAACACATTCATTACGCAATATAAACACGTAGTTACAGACTACAAATACATCATTGCAACCTTGTAACCAAGATTACAACCTAACTTCTCGCACCACTTATGTAGTGTGTGTTAATTTTATACACGAGTGGTGGGACTTATAGTTTAAAGTCGACTTCGAATAACAGATTTTTGAGAAAATTTTTCATTACAATTTTATTTACTCTCAGAGTTTTTGCCAGAAATCCGTTGAGAGAAAGTCGCGAAAAAAATGGCCTCATATCAAATAAGCTAACACACTACCTACTGGATTACGACGACTTCTCCAGTTACGGGCTAATCTAAATAAATCTCATCCGTATCTATTAAGGACAAATAATTTTATTTTATGATCCGTACAGTTTTGTTATCTCCTCTATGTATGTGTGTATCTCTGTGTTAGTCAAACGCAATGATTCTTAGGTCATACTTATTGTTGCTTACTTAACGTACGTCCAAGCCAGTTCTACATGTGCCTAGGTTTTCAGCTGCCAGAGATATTGTCCTATTCTGGTTTATGAATTCTTAATGGATATTGCCGTGGACTAAAGGATTGTCGTCTTCCTAGTCATGTGCTGGTGAAAATTTGTTGAACGTTTTTGCCAGTGTATCCTGCCTTCATTGTTTTGCAACCACTCAGTAAAGTTGATTTCACCTTGGTGGTGAAAACTATATTCTTGGTCTGTAGTAAAGTATTTGCTCGATCATGGATTATACATGCATATAATCAAGCCATATGTTTTGAATTCCAGACATTGCTCAGTGTTCCATATTTGCCATCTTCCGTTATTTATTACAGGAATAACGTTGACGCCAGCTATTGTGAAGTCTTTGGCAATGCATGAAGCATTAACGATTACATTCATTCACATGGTAACTGAACAAGTTGATAAGTAGTAGCTGCCAGACTTGTGCGTCTTTTATAAATCAATGTCTGTAGTTCAAAGTAGTTGTGAACATTGATATTTCGAGGTAAACTTCATTTTATTCTTCAGCAAACGATAACACCTGATATACCTTATGGAATTGAAACATAGTCGATTCCTGAACAACGTTGCCGTTTTGGTTATTTTTAACCAAATTTGGTTATTTTTTTTTTTATGTGTTAATATGTTTTTTTTTTCTTCATTTTGGTTATTTTTTTATTATCGTTAATATTTGAAAATTTGCATTACAAGCTTTGCAATCGTTAGCAAAGCGTTTTAAAGGGTCCGCCAAATAACTTTTTTTTTTTGAAAATGCTTAAAAAAAAAACTACTGAATATTTCTTCAAATTTCTTTTTTTTATTTGAAAGTACAATCCTTCGTTTTCTTGGTTTGAAGAGTTACATAAAAATCTGAAATTCTACATCGTACACAGCTATTGGTGGCTGATACTGTTGCAAAACTTTATTGGGGAAGTTAAAAAGCGTGCCCACTGTGTAGGCCGCAAATTATTGGAAATCATTCGGACAATTGAGATAAATGTAAGTATAAATCCTGTCCTTCAGTGTAACAGGAAACTATGTATTTGTTGTATCAAGATCATAAACAGATAAATCTGCAAAAATAATACTGAATAAAAACGCTATAGGTATAAATAGACTAAAACATTTAATTTAATTTAATAAATAAGAAACTCAAGGTCTTTGATTTATAATTGCAAATAAAGAAAGCTCAATGAAACATAGGTAGTCTCGTATGACATTTTATCTACCAACAACTGTAAGTGAATTCACGTACATACGTTGGGGCACTTCAAATTCCCCAGCCCTAATCGTATAAACCTCAGCAATATTAATTCCGATTTCTTTTCCAGTTTTTTTTTATCAAGAAATAATTTGAAATGTACTTGAGATAAAATGGTTTTATGACAGTCAAGTCAATACAAAAATAAATCAGGGAGCAAATTACGGCAATAAAAATAACAAATTATTGAAAGAAGAGAACTAATTAAATTGTTTATTTGTAAATAAAAGGCTTAAAGCAAATTTACGATGTACAATTAGAAATAATTCATTATTTTTCAGTGATTATTAAAATAAAGAATAAAAAATATATATACAGGGTACAGCAAAATTATTGTCATAATAACCAACAGCTAATGCTGTAGTTGCCATTGTCTAGTAGGTAGTATGTTGACTTATTAGACGAGAAGACACGGTTCAATCTCCATGTTAATCAACTCTAACAAAACGAAATAACAAAATATTTCTTCGGCGACTGCCTCTCAGCAGATTTCTGGCAATAATTTTAAGATTAAATAAAATTACCATGAAAAAGAAAATTCAAAAATCTGTCGTTCAGAATCGGCTTTAAATTGTAGACCCAGCCAGTCATCTATAATATTAATACACACTACATAAGTGGTGTGAGAAGCTGGTTTGTAACCCTGTCTGAAAGATTTTAAAGGCCAATTATGTATGTATGTATGTATGTATGATTTTGAAGACTTAATGAATAATTTGGAAGATCGTTTAACCTAATTAAGCTGGAAAGCTTCCTTTGGACTGAAATCTCACTTCGCTTTTAACAAAACACAAATGCTGTTATTATTGAAAGAATACATTACAAAACTACTTTTGCGCCACCTGGTATAAATTAAAAATAACATTTCCATATGAAAGAAACTTTTAAAAGCCTATAAAATTATTCAGGATACAAATACAAATAGTGTACACGAGTTTTAGAATTTTCTCCTCAATCATTAATTTATTAAAAAGATACAAGATAGTACAACAAATTTCTATGTAAACAACAAATATTTGTGTGTTCAATGATTTCCACGTGATTCATGGAACGCGTTCGGTGATTAATTCGATATCGATTAATCATAATTTTGTGCTCTGCACCACAGTAGGAGAGCTGTTGTTATCAATGACTTAAATTCCTAATATTTCACTGCCACACCAGATGTGGAGTTTTAGAAAATCCGAATTATAATAGACCTTTCGTTATTTAACTTTTATTGAAGAGTAGATTAGGAAATTATAGTCAGTGAAAGGCCTATTGAAGTCACTACAATCTAGGTAGCAGAAAGTTTCATTATAAGAAGCGAGCCCTGCAAAACTCTGAGAGTAAATAAAATTACAATGAAAAACTTCTCTAAATTGTAGGTCCCGCCAGTCATGGATAAAACTAACACACACAACATGGGTGGTGGGTGAAGCTGGGTTGTAATCCTGACTAGAGGGTTGTAATCAGTGTTCGAACAAATACAGTACACAAACCATTGTGTACGTCACTGACAAAATACCTTTAACTTTCATTTACGTGTTTGTTAACTCGTACATATACATATGACGTACACTACATCTACAAACAGATGAACGCAAACTCTAACAAAACGTACTGAATAGAGTTCACAAAGTGTGTACAAAGTACGCTAAAAGGATCAGTACACAACGAAAATATTAGGTTTTATTGACTTTTTTGAGTACTTCGAGAACCTTAAAATATAACCCTTTGAAATATCCCAGGTACCTGAAATATCTAATGATGATACTAATTGAATTTACCATTGGCTTTCACCATCAGTATATGTTCAACTTTAGTTGCTGTTAACCTGTTTTGCTGATCTGATAAATTTAAGAGATGAGAATAACCGTTCTATAACATAATTAATTACAAATTCTCCCATGCAATTAATAAGACTGCACTAGTATAAGACCAGACCGCAGTAAAATGTTGGGGAAAAGAATACTAAAAAAGATTTAAAAATTACAGATACACATTGAGATAAAACTAAACCAGAGGTCGGCACCAATAGCCTCCGGGGGCCGAACATCATCGGTTTTTTACACATATAGGACACGAACATCAACAAAGTTCGTAAAAATGAAAGTAAAAATACTTCCGTTGCTTGTGAACTTCCAAAGAAGGAGGTTCATGTTGCTTTTTTCAAACTTTAATTATACACTCAAAGAAATATTACGGTAGAATTCAATAATATTCAATGAGATTCATTAATAACAATGAGAAGTGATCTCGATTTTTGGAAGAATATTAGAGATTTAGCTCTTCGAGAGCCTTAAAATATAACCCTTTGAAATATCCCAGGTACCTGAAATATCTAATGATGATACTAATTGAATTTACCATTGGCTTTCACCATCAGTATATGTTCAACTTTAGTTGCTGTTAACCTGTTTTGCTGATCTGATAAATTTAAGAGATGAGAATAACCGTTCTATAACATAATTAATTACAAATTCTCCCATGCAATTAATAAGACTGCACTAGTATAAGACCAGACCGCAGTAAAATGTTGGGGAAAAGAATACTAAAAAAGATTTAAAAATTACAGATACACATTGAGATAAAACTAAACCAGAGGTCGGCACCAATAGCCTCCGGGGGCCGAACATCATCGGTTTTTTACACATATAGGACACGAACATCAACAAAGTTCGTAAAAATGAAAGTAAAAATACTTCCGTTGCTTGTGAACTTCCAAAGAAGGAGGTTCATGTTGCTTTTTTCAAACTTTAATTATACACTCAAAGAAATATTACGGTAGAATTCAATAATATTCAATGAGATTCATTAATAACAATGAGAAGTGATCTCGATTTTTGGAAGAATATTAGAGATTTAGCTCTGTACATTTTTTCTATATTTTCCACTACATATACATTAATAAGTACACTTGAAAATATTACTAACAATTTTCCTCTGGGAAATGTTACTCACAACTACAGTCACATTTTAATCATGTTCTCTTTGTGCCGACCTCTGAAATAAACTTATTATAATTGAGAGAGTAATATACAGGAGTAATATTGATGCCCTATGATTTCAAATTCAAAATAAAGGATACAAATATGAAAGATATATAATAGAAAAAGGGTGGTATCACCCAGCTACAGTCTTCATCCCGGCTATCAGATTCCATTTTTATTTTAACCTTCTGCTACGAAAACAAAATAAGACCCAAATAATTGTCAAATTTCAAATTGTTAGTGCTGACGGTGTTAGACATTGCTAACAAACAAAAAATGTTGCCTGAAATCAGGCGTCATAAAATGTCTACACAAGGTAATGGGTGGGTTTATTTTACCGCTGTATTACTTAAATTGCAATTGTTAAACAATTGTATTACAAATCTATGTTTTGTTTATAAAAATAAAGATTTTTTTAAATTAAAAACCTTGTTCTTATATTTTTTCCAACAACTCACCAATTATTTTGCAAATGCTTTTTAATTTATGTATTTCTGTTGAACTGTTCTGTTCACTGGTTATAACGAAGCCGCACATATTGAGCGTTTGTTTTTTTAATGTTTTTTATAATATCCTCAACACATATGTATATACAAGTTCATATTAAAACTAGTTCACATTATTAAGTTCTTAATTATTAATAGTTATTAATTTATAATTTATGTGTAGCAAATGCACTTTCATTAGTAAACGATGTAAGCAAAACAATTGAAAATAAAAATAAATGGAGGGAAAAATACTGTGTATGTAACTGTCAACAATAACCGGATGTATAGGGTTGCCACATCCTCTTAATAACATTAGGGGTTAATCAACACGAAGTGTTTATGGGAAAAGTTGATGATAATAATAACTTAATTAGGTTTCAAACTACTTTTTCTCCACGCAAACCAGAAATTATCTAGTCTTTGTGGTGGTCCTAAAGACCGAAATTTATTTCTCATAAAAATTGCGGCGGTCAAAAACGTTTAAACAAATTTGTTTATGTTTATTTGAATGCTGTATTGGCAGCTATATCTCTATTGTGAATTATCTCTCTGTGCTGTATGTTTGTCAGTGGTGCCAAATTCAAATTTTGAAATAGTACTGAACTATAACTGAAAGAGTACTTTTTTGCATCAAATGGTAGTTTTATAAAATTATATTTATTTACTTTACGTACGGAATGGAATAACTAACTACATGTTTCTCATATATGAAACAAAAACAGTTGATTCGAAACGTAAGGTTTAGTCAAAAATGTCGATGCAACGGGTTAATTCAACATCATTGCTTTTTGTATCCAAAAGCGAACATAATACATACGTTAGCCCCTGGCTAGCCGGGGCTAAAGACCTTACCATTATTAATTAGCCTAAACGCATTTATAGTTGAAAAGCGCAAACCATAAAATTGTAAAATAAAAAAGTACTGAAATGTTTTGTAATTGAAATGTTGCCAGGAAACAAAAAATCTGTATGTAACCAACTTCTGAAAAAATTAATATAAATAAATAATAATTTTTCCTGATGTTAAATTTAGATCCGATACCAAATTTTACAAAAGTTAGATCGAACAAAGCACAAAAAATTGTAAATATTTCGACAAAAAATTTCCAATTTGCATTTTGGGAATAAAACATAAAAGAAAGAAATTATTCAAAAATTCATTTACAAAATAATTTAAATTTAATTACTTTTTGTATGCAGTTTTTTCTAATTTTAATTTTTTAGAATATTAAATAGAATGACACAATGGCAACATTGCTTTAATGCAGTAACCAGACATATCGGTGAATGCCTGCACTACTAACAGATGTGAAAATTACTTATTCTAGACACGCACCGTCCAAATCATGATATACAGTACATGTATTTATGGTAATACAGTACTCATTTAGAATAACGGCAGTTGGTCAGTTTCGATTTTATTCACCACACCGGATAAATTCACCACATTTTTGGAAGACTCACCACACTAGAAACTCACCTTACTTCTATTTTATTCACCACACCGGATAAATTCACCTCATTTTGTAAAAACTCACCACACAAGAAACTCACCACAACTACAAAATTCACCACACACTTTTGCTGTTGTATAATAAACACATTCCACACAAACAACATCCTCCTCCTCCCATTTATGTGTTTGTTTTGTCCGAACTGGGTCCCTCTTTTTGTTGACCTACCTAACTACTAAACAAACTACCTTTTTACCACCACCCACCCACTCTACAAAACATTATTAATTTTACGCCGTTATTGTTTTTTGTTTTCGTTTTGTCTGACCTGGGGTTGAACAGTGGCGTCTATCTAAATAAGGCTACTTTAACTTGTAACTAACTAACTATTTATTAAACAGATAGACCACATAGTAAGTGCATTAAACAAACGGGGCTTAATTCTTACTTAATAAACCCGGAAACGGAAAAAGAATGTGCGAATTATTTATTAAAATATATATTTATTTTTTGAACGAACAAAAACAAATTTGATGAAAATAGTACTGAAAGCTTGGCGGTGGTACTGCGGTATTTTGAAATGAAAAAGTACTGAAAAAAATACAAAAGTACTTAATTTTTCAACACTGATGTTTGTGCAAAATTACGAGAAAGAGAAGAAGAAACTAAACGTGGGTTTTTGTTTTGTTTTTAATAGAAATAAAAATTTCATTTGTTTTTAAATAAAAGTTAACAAAATACTCGAAAAAAATGAAAATTACACGCAATAAGAAATCCCACAAAACGCTGATGTTCTTTGCAACGCATTTTAATTATCATGAACCATATCAAGTGCTGGTTGATGCTACATTTTGTCAGGCAGCCCTTAAGGTAAACAAGAAAATTGTAGAAACAAATTTTCAGAGTAATTCTTATACTGATTCATTTTAGAACAAAGTTATTATTGAAGAACAAATAAAGAAATATTTCCAAACCCAAGTTAAACTTTTGACAACGCAATGCATTATATTGGAAGCAGAATCGCTGGGTGCACCTCTAACAGGAGCCACACAAATCGTTAAACAATTCTTCGTACATAAATGCGGTCATGAGGGAAAACCTGTAACAGCGGCTGAGTGTATAAAACAAATGGTAGGTAGTCGTCATTAATCTTTTTAAGGTCAATTATTTAAATTTTTTATTTTTGTTTATAATTTTAGACCAAAGATTCCCGCTATATAGTGGCTAGTCAAGATCGTGCCTTACAAGCAAGCCTACGCAAGGTGCCGGGACGTTGCTTATTGTATCTGCATAAAGCTGCACCTGTTTTAGAAGCACCTTCGGATGCCTCTAAGAAATGGGTTCATAAAAAAGCCAATAATCTTTTGACGCAGAAAGATGAAAAGAAGATTGTTTATTTGAAACAAAAGGAGGGCTTGGTAAATAAAACGGAAGGAGAACAGATTAAACGTAAGCCCAAAGGCCCAAAGAATCCTAATCCTTTATCCTGTAAAAAGAGTAAAAAGCAGCGACAATTAGAACAGCAACACCAGGCTAATTCCAAAGCCAGTCAAACGAAGGAACATAAGATTGATGACAAAAGTAAAACGGATATGAAACCAAAAAGGAAACGCGTAAAATTGCCGGCTCATGTTAAAGAAGTTTTAAAAAATAAATAGGTATTTTTAATAACTACAAAAAAAGCATCTTTCTTATTTTAATTAAAAAGACAAAATGTATCGTTCATATCTGTAATATTTTTTGTGACCCTAATCTCTCCATAACTATCAATACAAAGACTTTAGCAATATGAATCGTGTCCGTTTCAAAGCACTTAAAGTGCCCACTCAAACGTTTCCTAAAACTTTTTCCTCAATTCCGCCCTTCTTTTATAGATTTAGATGTCCAAAAGCGGTACCAAAATTTCACTTTTATGCATACTGGACTTCATATTCTGCTTCCTATTCTTCCACCAATTCAATAGATATCCCACAAGCTTATGATTTTTTTTTTCTACCAACCGAGAAAGTTTTATCCAAGGAATGTTGCATTAAAGAAAAGTACAATTTCATTACTTTACAGTATCTACTTTATTTAACTTCTAAATAACACAATTTCATTTAATTCTTTAGATAAATTTGTTCTTTTTTATAAAACTAATTAGCAAAAGAGATTTTATACTTAAAAAGATGAATGTCTTTCCTTACAATTCAATTTCTAAATGCTTTTATTACTCGTAAAAAGAATATAAAGATCAATATGGGAATTTCGTTTCTTTACCTGCAAATGATTTCGAAGCATATTATACTCATTGTCAAGCATATTTCTTAATTATATTTTGCCTTCTCTTATTTTATTCAAAGTTGATTGGGTCATAAATTGTCGTACAATGGCAGTCAGCAGGGAATAACGTGATACATAAGCCAATAGATTAACCGGAAAAAGACCACACCACACCAAGTGCATTTTATTAGCCAAAGCGGTGGCAAATAAGAAACCACAGCGTTCTGTCGTTAAACGTTTTTGATTCTTTGTACTGAGGCCAACTTTTTCATTGGGTTTGGCGGTAAAGGCTTCCAACAAGAAATCTGTGGCAACTGGACCAGGATTGAATATGGTTATATCCAGAGAAGGGTGCTCCACACCCAAACACTCAAAGTAGGCATTTATGGCATGCTTGGCACCGCAATAACTGGCCGAAAATGGTACAGTAGTTAAACCCGCAACACTAGATGTCACCGCCAAGTGACCCTTACCGCCTGCCTGTTCCACGAAGTAATGCACTACCAAACGGCTTAAATGTAAAACAGAAAACACATCCAAATCGAAAAGCTCTCTATCCACTTTAATATCGATATCTTCCCAATTGGCTCGCTGGGATCTGCCAGCGTTATTAACCAAAATATCAAGTTTGCCAAAATAATTCAGGACTTTTAGCAAACATTTGTTGTGATTTTCCAAATCTAGCATATCCATGGGCAACACCAAGACATCCTTAGCTGCCAATAGACCCTTTGCCTCTTGTAAACATTCCTCCTTAACTTGTTCCAGTAGATTTTCTCTTCTCGCTGAAATCACCAGTCGCACGCCATGACGAGCAAGATTTAAAGCCAAACTCTTACCAATGCCACTGGAAGCACCTGTAATCCATACCACTTGTCCTCTTAACGTAGATATATTGTTGCCAAAACGTATTTTCAGCCACAGAGCCACATTGCAATCCAAAAACAACCAAAGGAGCACATAAACCACGTAATAGATTATCAGTGCCAAAGCGAAAAATTCCAAGAGATTCATTGCATATCACCACTCGTTGTACAATGTTAACAGATTATATCTTCGCGTTATAAAAAATTGGACTTTAAAGCTAAAATAAAGCAATTCACAAAAAAAAAAACTCAGTGAATGATAAGAAATATCAACAAATAATAAAAAAAAAAAACAAATAAATGAAAACAAAAACAGGGTTGGTTTTAATTACAGAAGATTTCAACAAGTGGTAGCACAGTAACATCTCTGTATTCACAACAGAGTTACACAATTCTGTTATACATGCGTTTTTTGATAAATATTACACATGCAATAAGTTAGCGTTTTTTTAAGAATTGGTCTGTGGTCCTACCAGTCCTCAGCCATGCGCATTGTATAGCGGAAGGCTTTTCAGATTCCAATTTAGAGGAAAGTGCTGAATAAAGTACAAAAATGTATCTCAGATGCCGTTAGGATAATTCTATGTCTTTTTTCTGTAGAAGGGATATTGCTTCAGAATGGCAGTTTAAACAGTCCACGATTCTGATGGCTATCGACTTGAGCATAAGAACCATGAATATATATTATAATATACTCAGGGTATCTGATTTCATTAATCACTCATGTAATCTTCACGAATGACTCGAAGATGGAGGCTGGCGGGGTTCTATCTAGGCGATAGCATTTTGTAATCCAATATACTACCTGATGAGTGCAGTGTATTTCAGGCTGAGACAATTACCAAGGCATTGGATTTTATTCCGGGGAAAATTTGGTCACTTGTATAAGGATTATGTGGTCACTTGTATAGGGATTTTATTTATTGCTGTAATAAGTTTGAATTTAATTAATTTTTTTAATTTTATTTTTAAATATTTATAAAAAATAACTAAATAAACAAAAAAAAAAACGACTTCTCCGTGACAATATTCCGCTTGTGGAACATTGCCGTGACCAGGATTCGAACCTGGGTTACTACGGCCACAACGTAGGGTCCTAACCACTAGACGATCACGGCTACTGAAGCTGTGTTTTTTCACTGTTTCTAAAACTTTATTTAAATTAAAATCACCCTACAACATGTGTGTTAATAAAGTTGCTTTTATTTGTTATTGTTTTGTTTGTGCAACAAAAGAAATATTCGTTACCACATAACAAACAAATAATTTTTGATTTTAATCACTACAACCATGAAATGTGAAAGGCGTAAATAATTACCAGATAAAAGAAACCAAAGCAAAATTAATAAGTTGTTGTTGTTGCCCATTTATTAATATTTTTTTATTTAAGCTTTAAAGTAAAATAGATTGTTTGTGTGAAATAGTTGAAAGTCTTATTTGTTGCTACAAGTTTATGTTGTTTTTATTGCTTTTTTTTTTCTAATGAACCAGATATTAGTGACATGATATTTCATTACCAGTTTATTTTCTTTGCATTTTTTTTTTGTTTTTTCTTTTTTATTAATGTTTTAATAAATTTGCATGCATTTCTTGTTTTGTTGTTTTTATTTAGAAAACTTGTTTGTGATATTTTGCAATCAAAAAACCTTTAAGCAAAATTATCACAGCTTTTTGTAGTAAATTTATGAAGCTTAATATTCGAGGGTGAGATAAGATTTCACGTAGCCGTGATCGTCTAGTGGTTAGGACCCTACGTTGTGGCCGTAGTAACCCAGGTTCGAATCCTGGTCACGGCAATGTTCTCATGTGAGCATTGTCACGGGTGGAGTCTCAGTACTTTTTTCCTATTTAAAATATATTTTTTATAGCATTTCCCGAAATCTATCCAGGAGATAACCAAAGATGAAGCTGCTAGCCACTCGATTTGTGGGGTAACGATGCATTTTAATACATCCCCTATCAGACTTGTCTCCCATTATCCTAACCAAAGTTTCCATTTGCAGCGAGCGTAAATCCAGAGCCCTCAGCGTTGCTGAATAATGACAGGTTCTAATTTCCTTGGTCAAGCCAGGACTTGACGTTAGACACTACGTTTAAGATATTCTTAGATTTGTTCTGTCTATGCATACATTTGTCGCTCCAAATCCAACCTATAAGAACAATTATTACTAACCAAATATTTAAAACGATTAGGATATGGGACCCATCTTTGTATTTTATTGCCATTAAAGCACAAATAAGAAAGTGAGAAGTTATAATAAAAAAAACAGAATTTCACCCGTGACAATGTTCCCCCGTGAAGAACATTGCCGTGACCAGGATTCGAACCTGGGTTACTACGGCCACAACGTAGGGTCCTAACCACTAGACGATCACGGCTATGTGAAATCTTAAATTACCGTTATTTTTTACCCTAAACAAACTGTCTACTATGCAGCCAGCTATACGAAACTTGCCAAAAATTTATAATTTATTAATTTAAAATTTCATTTTTTTCCTTCTTTTAAATAATATTTCTTTTTTAATTTATATATAAAAATTGAGGAAAAGATAGCGCTATGTAGCTTAATTGCAAATCGTAAGTCAAGATTTCACATAGCCGTGATCGTCTAGTGGTTAGGACCCTACGTTGTGGCCGTAGTAACCCAGGTTCGAATCCTGGTCACGGCAATGTTGTACCTCATGGGGAAGCATTGTCACGGGTGAAATCTAATTTTTAAAAAATGTTATGAAAAACTGTAAAGGCCTTTATCCAATAATTGCATTAGGAGAGGAGTTTAGAACAGAGCTTTAAAAACATCTAATCGTGTTTGTAAAGTCAGTCACTAATTGCATTTAAAAACAGAGGTGGAAATGGGCGGAGTATACTATTACTGTATACTAAACTAGTTTCCACGATAATCAAGGTAATTAAGAGCAGCTTTGTTGGTGTGCTAATGTGCTGGTGTGTTCCTAATCTCTTTAAACTTGAACTTTATTTATAACTTTTTCTGCTCGCTTAATGTTTTTTGTAATCCATGGCGAGCATAGGAGAGAAGAGACAATTACAGAACAGCTAATGATGACAATAAATTACTGTTAAAATTAGGTCCACGCTTTTGGTAAGACTATATATAAAGACATTGAATAAAAAAATAATATTTTTATTTCACCCGTGACAGTGCTTTCCTTTGAGGTACACTGCCGTGACCAGGATTCGAACCTGGGTTACTACGGCCACAACGTAGGGTCCTAACCACTAGACGATCACGGCTACGTGAAATGCTATATTTAGACCAGAATCTTCAAAAATTTTAATTATCATAATTTTAATATTTTGAACTTTCAAAAGTTTTATAGTTTGTTATAAAATGAAAATATTTTATAAAAAATTCTGTTAGTTTTGACCGACACTGTACACATATGAAAATTATTATGTGTGCAAAAATAACGGGATATCAAGATTTCACATAGCCGTGATCGTCTAGTGGTTAGGACCCTACGTTGTGGCCGTAGTAACCCAGGTTCGAATCCTGGTCACGGCAATGTTCCTCACAGGGAAACATTGTCACGGGTGAAATTCTATTTTTTGTTTTTAATTAAAACTTTGCATTGTAAACATGTTTATAATAATCCACAAAAACCAATGTTTAATAAATAAAATATACACAAATTTTACGAATTCCATGGGCTCTGACTACCAATTTCTTAATAGTTTGTCCTTATAAGATTTATTTTTCCCTTGATCAATGTATTTAACTTGGGAGCTGCAGTTGTTTTTATGCAGGCAATTAAACTTAATTCGGTTTATAAACACTATAAAAAACAAAATTGGACTTCACCCGTGACAATGTTTCCTCGTAAGGAACATTGCCGTGACCAGGATTCGAACCTGGGTTACTACGGCCACAACGTAGGGTCCTAACCACTAGACGATCACGGCTATGTGAAATCACAATTCCCAATTGCATTGAAGCAAAATTTTTGCAATTTAAAATGTTACCGTTAGCCAATCCGTTAGTTGTTTAATTGTTTTTTAGTTGTTAACAAAAAAGTGAAAGGAAATAAAAGTTAATTAGTAATTAATCATTTAAGCCGGTTTTTTCTATGTACATTCATTCTCTGTATCTATCAACTCTACTTTAATTAATAATTGTTTAAAAAACAAGGCTTAATTCGGACTTCACATAGCCGTGATCGTCTAGTGGTTAGGACCCTACGTTGTGGCCGTAGTAACCCAGGTTCGAATCCTGGTCACGGCAATGTTCCTTACGGGGAAGCATTGTCACGGGTGAAGTGCACTTTTTTATTTATTGACTGTCTTATTGCCCTTTCAAACTTAAGGATATGTACTACTGTTCGGTGTCCACTTAATAAGTATCCTTCCTAACTCCAGATGTTCCTATTAATAATAACAACCAGGTTCAAGAATGTGTTCTGCTGGTGTTCATTCATGCTCATCATCGCAGTGTCCGTCCGTACCTCCCCCATCGACAACGACCCTTTTTTATGCGGGTGTTTAAGGTGTAGTGCGGCAGTGTTGAAAAAAAGTTCAATACTTTTTTCAGTACTTTTTTATTTCAAGAACACCGCAGTACCCCCGCTACGCTTTCTTCAGTATTTTTATTATCTTTTTATTTATTTTATTTCTTGCGCTTTTCAACTATTATTGTGTTGCATTATTAGCAAGCAACACGTTCAACGCAATGCATAAAATTTCTTCCTGGCAACACTGGTGAAAAATACGCAATGATTAAAGTTTCTTCTTGGCAATACTGGCGAAAAAAAAATCGTTTTTGTTCGTTCAAAAAAATAAACGTTCTTTAAGTTAATAATTCGTACATTCTCTTTCCGTGTCCGGTGTATATAAATAAAAATTAAGCCACGTTTGTTTTAATGGTGTGTGTGTGTTTTTGTTAGATTTGGTTGTTGGGGTGTGTGTTTGTTGTTCTTGGTTGGGTTATTGAATTTGCCTTGGTTGGGTTGCTGTTGCTGCTGGTTTGTGTGTGAGAAGGGGAGGAGGGAAGGAAAGCTAAAGGGAAAAGGTAGGTGGTTGTTTGTTGTAATTGTGTGTTGCCGCCCTCTGCCTGCACCCGCTCTCATTGTTGTTGGCAAAATTTTTTTTGAAGTGTGGTGAATTTTGTTGTGGTGAGTTTCCAGTATGGTGAGTTTTTACAAAATGTGGTGAATTTATCCGGTGTGGTGAATAAAATCGAAACTAACCAAAGTGCCGTTATTCGAAGTGGTCTGTATTACCATATATCCAGGTACTGTATATTGTGATTTGGACGGTATGTGTCTAGAATAACTAATTTTTACCTCTGTTAGCGGAGGCATTCACCGACATGTCTGGTTACCATACGCAAACGGGAGGGACACGTTTCGAATCAATTGTTTTTGTTTTGTATATGAGAAACATTGTATAAGTCGTTAGTTTGTTTATCTATTCCATTGTACCTACGTGTATTAAGTATAAATAAATATTTCTTATAAAAGTATCATTTGATTCAAAAAGGACTCTTTCAGTTATAGTTCAGTACTACTTCAAAATTTCAATTTTGCAACACTGGTAGTGCGTAGAAAATGGTAAGTTTATACATGGTGAATTTTGGAGTGAGTTTAGTGAAGTATGGTGAATTTATCACATGTCGTGGTTAATATTGAAATTCTCCACAATTACCGTTACTAAAGAAATATAGGGCATTATCAACATGTCGATAATAAAAATATATTTTTAAGTGTTTAACATCTATTTTTTTATTAGGCTTCTTGCACAATAAGCTGAAAAACTGCACTAAAATTATATTCGCTTAATAATCACCCACTATCAGTGCTGCTCCTGATAATAGTACCGTATCTGGTGTTTCTGCGGTGGCCACCTCCAATTCACATAATAATTTTTCACGTTTTGCATTTGAATAGACGGGTAAATGCGTTGTTGTTATGGCAGCTGAACCGCCCTTGGATATTGTTTTTATATCATTTAAACGATTATCCTTCTCTTTGTAAGTTATAATGAAGTCGGGAGATTTATCTTTTTCTTCAAGGATGTCCTGCTGAGAGGTGATTACTAACTTACCATAGCTGAAAATGGCACCATTAACCTGTGGTGAATAAAAAAACATGCATAATAGATTAGACACCAACCAACCAATTTTGTAATAGGTGGGGTTAGTTAGGTGAGCAAGAGGTAATTTAACTGATTAATAAATAAATAAATCATTAATAAAAAACAACTGAAAATAATTGTGGACGTGGGAAGGGTTAGCAAGCAGCGGAAAACATTCTAAAGTTCGACAGGACATATCTTCTGAGAGTTGGTTTTAGTTCCAAAAAAATGTACATACAAAATGATTAAATCATAATGACTAAAACGATTCATTTTTACTGTATCCGCACTTTTTTCCAGTACTGTATTTTAACATTATTTGTTTTCGGAAATTATTTATTTACTTTCCACTAGCATATATAATTGACTCATTATTTTTCATTTCACCATAAAGGGTTAATTTGAATTAAAAAATACAACCCTGCTGTAAAAACCCACCTTCAGTCGGTCTATTACAAACGCTGCTGGCAGACATAATCTCTTCCATTAAATGTCAAATGTGGTGCCGTGATGTCAATCAAAAACAAAAATTTTTTATACAAAAGCAGACAAAATAAGAAAACTTTATAAAAATCAACAATAAAATAATAAAAATTAATAGAAATTGTTGAATAAAAACAATAAACAGAAGGTGGTGAAACATTTTATGGCTAAAATGGGAAAGGTATGTAAAAAGACAACGAAGAAAATGGCGAATGAAAAGAAAATTCCATTGAAAAGAAAAATCAAAAGTTGGATGTGAGAAAAATATGAAATGAAATTTAATTAACAAACAATTGTGATTACAAGAAAATGTTTAAACAAATAAATAAAATGAAAACATAAAAATTTACTTGCCTGCAATGGCTTCAATTTAAGTTGCAGTTGATTGGCGTTATTGCTTTGTAAAGTTTTATCGACGCTGAGACTACGAGACTCCAGTATTAAATTTTTAGAGGAAATATTCAGTTTATGGGAATTTATAAGTTTTAGAGATGATAACAGTGTCTGGCAATTGTACACAGTGCTTAAGTCAATTTCATCAACGAATTCCAAATGTTGCATAGTACGATAACGTCCCTCTGTGGCCATGGCTCTATGCATAAAGGCTTTAATATAGTCTAGTGTGGTATTGGGTCCACACCATAAACGTTGCCATTTAAGAGGTACCTTTATGAAGGACAAAGTAAGAAGTGTTTCCATAAATATTGTTGATATTCTTTAACTTACTTGATTTGAAGCCAATGTATTGAGAATTTCCATAGAAGCCGGTGTTTGTGAATTATGGTTCTCCTCCTTTAGCGTGGCATATACTTGACTCAAGGTCTGGTGTATCATTTCATAGCCATCACCGGCTAATTTCACTTCCGTATGTATGAAAACTAACCAAGGATTGGATGTTTTTTGATCTTCTGTTATTTCTTGAGCTGTTTGATTTATGGAACAATTCTAAAGGATGAAATAAAAAATTTAAATTATTTGTTTATATTCAAAGAGTTATGATGGTTGTGCCGATCACTGGTAATGAGCTTGAGGCTTCAATAACAAATATCAACAAAAATACCTGTGCCAATTTCCTCCACAGACCTAAAATCGGTTTAATTTGTTTCTCCAAATTCTGTGGATCTACATCCCCGTCATTTGCGAAACCAAAATATGTTAAACGCAGTTCTTTTAATATTTCCTGGCCATAATTAATTTCTCTACTAATATTCGATTTCTTTGACAATTTAAACAGTTCCGGTTCATCTTGTGCTGGCAATTTTGCCAAAGCATTTAAATAATCCGACCATTGGTTACTGGTAGGTATTGTTACACGTCCCTCCAAGGGTGTCCAACGTGAACTCAACGATTCATTATTGAAAAATTCTTGTAAATACTTTTGTAAAACACGTAAATCTTTCAAATTATTAATACGTCCACCAAAGGCAACATTTTCATTTAATTTTTGCATTATTAGCCAGTCGGCACGTCCACCCAATAAGACACTGTCCAACCATTTCAATAATTGTAAGGCGGCTTTCAAATCAGCTTCACTAAATTCGTATTTTTGCGACCAGCCTTGTGGTATGAAACGCCGACGTTCTTGCAGGACAGCCAAAGCTATAAACAGTACCACTCTTATCTTCATGAGTTTAGATTCTTTAAGTACGGTTCTGTCCTGTTCCATGGCAGCATAATTTTGTAACATTCTTTTGGCTTTTTGCTTAATGCCAGCCGGATATTCATATAAGACTTTAACAAATTTATACATCACTGCTTCAGTAAAACCTTGTGTGGACTCACATACCACCCATAAACGGAAATCATTATGTTTTTTCATTTCGCCAAACTCTCTTTCAAGTTCTTGTAACCAATAGGGTACCAAATGGACGTTCTTCACGCAGATCCATTTACCTAATTCAGCGGAGAGTTTAATAGCCTCCAGGGTTTTCTTTTCCATACCTTTACCAATAGAGATCTCTTGGTACTTATCTTTGCCTCTTGTGCGCATAGCAACGCTTAATATTTCCGAGGCTGGATCGTTTTCCGTTTGTGTTATCATTAGAATGGGGTTTTCAGATGAACTTTCTTCCACCAACTGTTCAATAGTGGGCTGTTGTATGGAATCTATGGAGATGCCTAATATTTCCTCTGCTGTCAGCCGCATGTAATGGATTACAAGATCCGGACGCATAATAAGTGCTACTAAAAGCTTTTCGAAATTGTTTACACTGTTTACTGGAAATAATAAATTTTGTGTTTAATAAGGAATCTCGGATTTCTTTTCATTTTCATTACCTGGCATTTCGGAGGATTTTCCCTCCTTGAATGCACTCCAAATAGTGAAATTATGCAACTGCAGCTTTTCCTCTAAATGTGATCTTTGACTGATCAATACTTGAAGCTTTAGGGCGGCTTCTTTACCAAACGTTTCGGTGTATTGGGATCTTGCAAAACCAGCACTGCTTGCTGATGTAGCTTCAGCTCCAGTTATAAAGTTGGTGACAAATAATTCCCATTCGTTATCTTTAATACGTTCCTTGTAGGCTGTATGGCTTACAAACAAGGCTAATGATAAGTGCCTGTCTTTTGGTATAGAACGGGCTAAATATTGAAACGTTTCTCTAACCAATTGGCCATAAAATTTCAATTCCACTTGAGAAGATGCCTGTGTACCACCAATATCATGCAATTCCAAAGCATTAAGAAACAATTTAATAAATACCATGGACGATAACTCGTAACATTTCGAAAGTTTTATATAAAACATTGAAGCTTTAGAGCATAAATTCCTTAACGAGGTATAATCCTCCAGTAAAGTGCCTTTTATTTTGCTTGATTCATGTAATGATTTCTCAATAACACTGCTACTTTCTTTAACCTCGTTAAGGGTCCTCAATAGCTTTTCATTTTTCAATATATCACCCTGAGCCAAAGACAATTCTTCCAATAGTTTGTCTTCCAATTCTATGCGCTGTTTCAATAGGACTCCCTCATTTTTTAACAGATTAACACGTTTATGTTCTAATTCAGGATTTTTCATTACAATGGCTTTCGACATTAGCTGGTCACTGAGACCTACAGCGGTCACGGTGAATGGTATACAGGTAATATAGGCTAATAGTTCTGCTTCTAAACTTAATTTCGGTGTTTTGGTTACCAATATCAATTGAAAATTGTCATGTAAGTCCACGTATTTAGCGCCCACTTCAATTTGTTTCTTATTAAATTTTATATAAATTTTCTGTGCGATCAATTGCATTAAAGGTGGCCTTAACGCTTGGCAATCTGGCACAATTAATATTTTGCCAAAACGTACAGCCAATTCCAGGGCATACAAAAGTTTTTGGTTATTTTGTGAAATTATTTCAAATGCCATTTCCTTAGTTTGTAAATATTCTTTAAGCCAATTGACAGCAGTTTCTGTGGGATCAATCAAAAGTGGTATGGGATATGATCCAAAAGGCAAATCTAACATTTGCCTTAAAATAGCAGCATTCTCAATAATCTGAGCATCTCTTGCCAGACCCATGCTTTCCCAAATAATTTGCTCTTGTTCGGTTAAAAGATTTTTAAGTAAATCGAAGTGTTCCTTTATTTGCAGTTCTGTGGTTAGTTGTTTGAACGAATTACTGCAATAGAACGAGAATTTAAATACTAAAATCTAGGAATCGTTATGAAATTAATTTCTTTTTTATTACCTTCTTTCCTTAAGCGATAGATGGGAGTAGTAGTTTAGGGCCAATGCTATTAATATTGCTTTTATATCCAAAGTTTTGTGTGTCTGTTTATATTCCTCCAATTGAATATTCCAAGTTTGATATTCAGAGCTTAATTGTTCTACCAACACCTCTGCAGCCTTTAAGGTGTTGTGGGCTTCTTCTAGTTTTATTTCCAAAACAGCTGCTTCTTGGGTATAAGCATTCAATTTGGCTGATAATTGTTTTACACGATTGTCTACATCATCTAGGCCGCTCATTAACGATTGCATTTCATCATCGGCCACATCTAAATTCTTTTGTAATTCTTTTTGTTCCCTTTCTAAAGGTTTAATACTTTGTATTACTTTCGAATACCTAACGCTGGCCTTTACCCAAGCCGCCAATGGGGCTGCAGCCACTGAAGCTCTTTTGGCGTTTTTCATTTCAAAAGAATCAGCCTTGTTGGCTAATAGTTTCTCTACAGCTTCACAATTTTCTGGACTTATACGGGCTGGATCTAAAGATCTTATATCTTCCTTAACACCTCGTTTGGCTAGAAATGTTTTCATGCTGTTCCAGGATGTATCACGTATGCCCATTAAACGTAAAACACCTTCGAGTATATCACGTATAGTTTCGGGTGGTGCTCGTAATGATCTTATTTCAGATAAGGCTTCTGATTTGATTTGTCCCACTGCCGCAGATGCCTCTGCTAATATGGGTTCTACTTCAGCCAATTCTTCTTGAATTTCTTTTTGTCTTTCCTTTAGTTTTTCACTGCTTATTTGGGTTTTCTTTTTCAATTCCAGCATACTTGACTTTTGTTCATTAGCATTTCGCATTGTTGAGGAGATCATTTCCAAGGCTTCATTAGCCAATTTGCGTTTTTCAGCCAAAGCTTCCTCTTGCTTAACAGCATTCGACTTAAGGGTATCAACTACCTTATGGGCAGAGGCCAATTTGTCAACGCCATGCTAAATTAGAGAAAAGAGAAGACTTACCAAGCCCAGCAAGTAGGTTAGAGGGTTCTACTAACCTGTAACTTTTCCAATCTTTTGTTAATATCCTTGGACAGATTACAGTAGATATAATAATACGATTTAATTAATTGATAAAATCTTAAAGGTGCCTGTTCCTGCAATAGATTATCCAAAATCTCTGAAAAGTAACTTGAAACAGGCACTTTCTCTTTGATAGCTAACGCAGCTGCAGATGGCAGATCACCTAAGATCTCGACATATTTCTTAGGCAACATATTTAACGTTTCATTGGAGGAGCCTTTCAAATACAAAATATCCATGTTTCTATATAAAGCTGGATATTTATTAAAGTATTCATCAATTTTATTGCTGGCAGCCGGATCCAAACATAAAATCAAATGAAGATTTTCTTGCACTCCTGGAAAAAATATGGTTTTTTTTTTAGATAAATTTGTTTGTGTTTCTTTCACTCGTTTTAATACTTTTCATGAAATATGAACCCATTGTATCCTGATAACCCTCCAATTGGGCTGCATGCTTCAAAGAACTGGCAATAGACTCTAAATCATCACCAAATAAATCCAATATTTCACTTTCTTCTAAAATGGCTTCAATGGGTTTCATTATATCTGGCACATAGGACAGCCAACAATGTTCAATTACCAAACACATGCATTGATTCTCCAAAGCAGCCGTTTGCATGGCCTACAAGAGAAAAGGAAAAGGGGTAGAACAAAAGCATTAAACCTCCACCAAAGACTTAATCGGCCTGCTTGCCAGCCTTCCTGCCTGCCTCTCAGTTTATTTACCAATTTCAAATCATTGTAGAAATCTATTAAACCATAATTACAGCCACCCTGTAGCATTTGAATTTTAGCCTGTTGCATTGTGGCTGCTGCATAAATACAATCCATTTGTCTTTCGCCAGCCGCACCCACCACTAGTATGTGTGTATTGTTGCGTGCCAATAAACGGCAAATTTTCGCTGTGCATTCTAGCAGCTCTTTTGTTACCGGCGCATCAATGATAAAACTTTCAGAGTCTAAACGCAACGAAACAAAAAAGAGGAAAAAGGAAAATTTATTGTCTGTTTGCTTAAGAGTTTCTATTTCTCTTCTTTCACCATGTTTGACTTACTGCATATCGTAATTTGTTTTTGTACTTCCTCCAGCCATTCGTCATGTTGTAAAGTTTGCAATTCAGCATTATGTTTTGTTGTTTTTGGTACGAAATAAATTTTCTAAAAAGCAAAAAAAAAAAAAAAACATTTTAAATAAATTTTAATTAAGTAATGCTAACGAAAAGAGTTGTATTAAGTAATTAAAACAGAAATTCGTCAATTATACAATGATTTGTGTAATTAAATCATCGAGATATTTAAAAAGATTTTCTCTAAACTGCAAACCTAATTAAATAATTAAATCGAAATTAATTCATTGCTTTCTTGCATATCATTTTCAAAGTTTATTGATTTTGAGTGTTGATTAGCAATTATTTTTTGCTAAGAAAGCTTTTGCTGATTATAAAGAAGAAATAAAATTCTTTTAAAATAAATAATTCATAATATATGACAGGGACTAGGAATATTTTCTTTTTTAATAGAAATTTTTACAGTTCACTTGCATATTTCCTATATGTCCTGATAAGTGTAGTGTATTCGCAGCTGGGCTGAGAACAGATTGCGTTAATATGAACTGAATCTAATTAGGGAATCTATTAGGATCATAATAGGTTTTTAGGTTTTTTAATGGGACAAATGAAGACTCAGGATTGGTGGCTTGGGTTTCTTTAATGACCTTGAGGAGTTGGCCTCTGACTTTGGGGGCTGGGGAGCTGACTTTGTTCCTAATTTTTTTAGCTTTGACATTAATTTATCTTTCCTTAGTCTTTTTCTGTCCTCATCATTTTTCTTTTCTCTTTTCTGGTTAATCAAGGAAATTACAATATCGGATGTCATCTTGCAACATGTGGTTCAGCGTTGTCATAATGCAATGTTACGATCTATTAGATGCGTTTTTCGACCAATACTAGCTTCAAACGAATGAGTAAACTTTGTAATTTCAGTGCTCACAACAGTAGAAGATACACTCCTGCTCACGTTAATTACAAAGCATTATTGGACGTCATGGTTATTCGGCTGTATGAGATGGATTCGGTTGTATGACTGTGATATGATAAACGATTTCTTGTACTGCTTTCTTGGGTTGCCGTATAAGATCCATTTGTATCGCCAGCAGTGGTTTCGTGTAAAATTATCTTTTGGAAATGTAAAATCATCTTTTATCGTGTCTTGGCTTTAGCTTCAGTGCTACTTAGTTTCCTTTTTTCTTTTGTATTAATGCTGCTGATTTCAAACGTAATTTAACTTCTTTTTATGGCATATAATCAGTATGATTGATTGAAATGATTGCTGACTGAGAGGTTTCCAATGATTTTGAAAAATTTTTTTTAATTAACTTTGAAAGTTAATTTAAACCTGGGCAATCTCTGTCGTGCGCATCAGAATCTAGCTAGAATCTAGCAGATTTGGGTTTCATTAATTGAATACAAATTTTCAATTATTTTTTCAGCAACTTGGGAGCCTAAAACTTTCGACTTTTAGCATTTTTTTTTAAATTTCAATTGTGTATCTGTATCAAATATATCTACTCTCCATCACACCTGATCAATGTTATAATTCTGACTAATGTAGTGTAAGAAAATGGTTTCCTATCACAGAAGTTAAATATCGATCGCCATGTAGCCTTCCTGATTGTGCGTTTAAGTTCCGCTTTAGCTTGAAGTTCAAGTTTTAAGCGTAGACTGTGTTCGAAATATAATTCATTTGTTTCATACGTATCCCGGTATCGAACGTCAACTTAGATTGTCTATTTTATTTAACATTTTAATAGCAAAGGTATTACGATTATTTATATTTCGTTTTCTGTACCGTTTTAGTTGGTTTTAAAAACCCTTTTGAATTCTGTTTAAAACTTACAATTTTATTTATTTCTATTTCTCTTTTACACAACTTACCTCTTTATTACCAATTTTACGTAACGAATGCCTTAATATTGTTTCAAATTTCTCAGCATCATCCTGGCTAGCTAAGCGGTCTTTAAACATGGATACCAATTCACAGTACAAAGCCTTTACAAATTTTCGTTTCGTTGTTGTTGTTGTTTGTTATTTGTAACACAACATTAAACAAAATAGCGTCCAGAGTAGAGCAGCGTAGCCGGTAAAAAAAATGGAGAATTTAATTAAAATTTATTCAAATTTATTTCACAAATAAATATTTTCCTGTATTTTAAATGAAAATGTTGAAACGAAAATGAAAATGAATGAAAACATATAACAGCAGCTGCCTTACCTCATTGAATGCATTTTCCGGATAATATTTGAGATTTGCCAATGTTTTCATTATAAATTTCGGTGAAAATTGATAGTGAGCATAACAACAGCCAGCAGCCATAGTAGCATCTGTGTTATTGCCACTGGCACTGCTGCCGCGTTGACGGGCCATATTAAATGCTGCTTGAAACTATTGAAACAATGGTGAAAGCAAAGCAAAATAAAATGAAAATTTAAATTTAAATACTTTTACTGCTGTTTACTGTTGTACACTATATATTTGTAGTTTTGTGTGACTGTGCGCAAGAAAGTAAACGAAACGCATTTTATAGTTTTCAACAACTAACCTTTGTATAGAATTCCATTAAACCTTCTGAAATAGATTGCAGATTTTGTAAACTCATACCCTTAAAATGAGCACTACTACCACCACCAGCACCACCACTGCCTTGAAGATGATATGGCTGGGCTAAAAGTAAATGTTCTAGATGTCGTTGTATAACAGCCAACATTTCTTGTTGGGTAGGATAACCAACGTGCAGCATGTGATTTATGGCCAAATAACGCGGTGCAATTTTCACCAAACTAGCATTAGCTGTCGCAGATGTTGTCGTTGTCGCCTGTGTTGACTGTGAAATGGAACCGCATATTTGTAAACCACTTACATTTATCCATTCCAAATTGCTGTTGCCACTGTTGTTGTTGTTGTTATTGTTGCTGCTGCCTTTACTTTTGCTGCTGGTTGTAACACGACTTCCACCACCACCGCCACTACTACTGGCACTAGCCTTAACCGCATTTAGGCCAGAATTTGAGCTGTTATCGTTATAAAAGCCTTGTCGTTGCACAAGTTGTAATAATAATTCAACAATCTCACTGCAACCCCAAGCATCCAAATAGCATAGATCCAAATTTTTCAAATACATTACCAAACGTGTCTGTTTCGCTTTAAACTCCCGACCACGCATACCACTAACAGTCATACAGTTCTACAGTGTAATATGCCATCATAAGCAAATATCAACGTACATTGTTTATGCAATACGTAGATATAAAAAAGGACATTTAAAAGTGGTTAAAAGCTTTTCAAAAACTATACTGGTTATATAAATAAACGTATACTTAGATAGATAGATATTTATAGGAGGGTATAATGCTCACATAAAAGCGTTATTTACAAAAGAAATGTTCTTTCATGTGGCGTTCTGTCGTATTTCCCAAAATTAATTGCCAAACTAAAACCCCGAAGCAATAAAGTTTAATTAATCTGTATTTAAATTAAATTGTCTTTTTTTCTTCTCCCATTCATTTTTGCTTAAATGTTTTTAATAATAACAAATGCTTACAATTATGCCGCTGTGGGTATGAGAATAACAATATTTTATTCGTAAATAAATTGCTTTTAAATTAATTTGATTAAATAAATACTAGTTTATAATAGTACATATTGTATTGAATTGTTTATAATAGTACATATTATTGAAAAATCGGGTTTAAACAGGATTGAAACAGAGGCTGACTTCCTAAACGCATGTTGCTTTGTAGTAATACATTGCAGGGTGTTCGTAAACGCAACCCTAAAAATTTGGACAATGTATTGTGTTCCCTTTTGCAAACTGTTGTAGTTAATACGCAAGGAAAAGCAACAAATGCATCCAAATAAAAGTAGATGCAAAGTGTTGCAAAGTATTAATATGCAACGTATTAGAAAAGTAACTACACAATGTATCAACTCGGTTTAAATGCTGTATTGATACTTTGTTAATATACGTTTAGGAATTCAGCCAGATTTTGAAAATCTTTTAGTCATTTTGCTTGAACTCTAATTTGTATTGAAAAATTAGTTTTTAAATTAAAGATTATATTAAAGAAATGTTGACCATACGGGATGCGGTGATTCTCGATTTTTATGCGGGTCTTGGTCATAGTAACTTCAGCAGGAGTAGTAGTGACGAGAAAGAAACTGCTTTTAACTCTTAAGTAGATACACACCGTTACGTCATAGGAGAAACAAACACCTGATCTGTCATTGAAAGGCTATACACCTATTCCCCGTTTTACACGGTATTCGTTTTACACGTTTTCGATCTTACACGGTTTTTGAAAATAAATTTTTTTTTAACGAAATTTATTAATTTTGCATTTACACGAAATTATAAACACTAAACTATAATTTGCTTATATCTACAATAACATTTTCATTGTTTTACTGTCAAAATACAACACTACAAAATGTATGTTACAGTTACGAATTCTTAGTAGTCTATGTCTATGATGGAAATAGATAATATGGGAACACCCCGTTTTATGATCAAAACTAAATTTTATGTGTGTATAAGCTAGTTTGTTTGAAATACCAAAACAAGGAGCATCATTGTTTTTAAACTTTGTTTTTAATTAGTGTTTATATATAATTGATAGCGTAAATTTATTCAAGGTGAGCAAATAACAGAATTATTTTTTACAAAATCTATAATTTATAAAAATGTGTTTGTTATTCATCATATTAAAAACTGGCAAAAAGGGCTTTTTATAGTGATTTTCGTTTAGCACGGTTTTTCCATATAAGAGTGAATTTTTCGAGTTACACGGTTTTTTATGGAACCTATCTTCCGTGTAAAGCGGGGGATAGGTGTATAGTTTTATCAGGTGATTTAGATTGTTATAGTGTTGCAGGGGAAATAGAAGACTGTATTTTAAATTAGCTTTATATTGTATATTATATACCCTTCCCAGAGTGTGAACGAAATCACAAACAAATCAGTGCTGCAAAGTTGTAAGTTGATTTGTGGAGCGCACAATCTTCCAGCTTTGCTTTGATAAAACAACAAACCATACCCTAATCTCTATAACGTCTACAATTCCAGGGATGTGACAAGTAAAATCATGCCCCCATCTGTATCCCCGTTCCCGCTTTAGGCTTCAATTATATTAGTAGACTTAAGATAGATGGATAAGGACTACAACATCGTCAGAGTGATAGCGATTAATACAATTTTACTTACAACCAGGCTACATTACGCTGAGGAATGGCTTTTGTAATTTCTTTAATTGTCTTTACATCGCTGCAAGTGAGCAAGTTATATACGTTTTGAAAATATCTTTGCTTTTCTGTATTTTAAAATATTCTATGCAATCAAATTTGGCGCCTTTAATTTTCAAACTGCGACAGAAATGGGATTGTCAGTCCATTTGACTGAAAATTCTAAGCCGATATTTAAATTCTACTTTTGGTAAACAATCTTACCTGTTTCAAACAATGTATTACATAAGCCGGTGTTAACTGTGTTGTACAATTGATGGTAACCAATTCGTACCCCGATAATTCATGAACGGCATGTTCAATAAGTAAACTTTTCGCTGCACCTGCAGGTCCCACTAAAAGAAATGGTGTATTCGAGGGAGCTTCCAAAAAACCATTTAGCTGCTGCAAATACATTTTCACCGAAGCTGTTTCAATCAATTCTCCTCCCATGCCATTTGTAATATCCGCTTCATAAACATCCACGGCACCTTTGTTTTTATTGTAAAATATTAACTCTGATTGATTTGGATTCGATATAAAGATGCCACCGGCTTTTTCATACAACCAATTTGCGAACTCATTATGACGTTCGATTGGTAAAAATTCAAATGCTGCGTGACAGGCAGCCACCGTAAATTCTTCACGACTTTGTATGGCAAAATTATTATCATGACCTCCTCCTTCGCGAAGTTTTAATAGTAAGGCACGTAACATACGCGAACGTGTCACACAGGCTATTGTGCTATAAACAGAAAATATTTCATATTTTTGTTGAATATCAAGTTTTTGTTGTTACCGTAAAACTTACTGTAAATATTCCTTTTCCAACCATTCCATTACTGGTGTATAGATTTCCTCTATGTAACTTTGTAATAAATCACCAAATTCAAATTGACTCAATTGATACTCCAGTATACGCTTTAATGGATAGTCTTCTTGGCTAAAATTTAAACAAAAGCGGACAAGGTTTTTTAGAGGATTGTTTTGTATTATTTATCTCTGTTTGCCAAATATGGGGTAGCAGAAGTGCATTTTAAAACTTACTTCATATTTACAATACCCATACGTGATATTGTTGCTGGCGAGGCATTGCGAACATCATCAGTTTCGAAAATAAAATTCACATTATTACCGAATTGTATACGCCAACCAGATGGTAATGTTAGTAATCTGCACAAATAAAAGAAAATGAAATTGTAATTAAATTTCGTTCGTATTTGAATAGAAATTCTTCGCTTTATGCAGCGTGGATTTATTGAAAGCAAATGCATTATTGGGCCAAATTTTTAATTATAGTTAGAGTGTAAAAAGGATTTTTAAGAGGATTTCATGTTTATCAATGAACAATATTTCGCCAATTTTATAGCCTTCTAATAGACTTTTAAAGCTTTAAGATTTATTTTTCTATAAATTTTCATCTTTTGCAGCTTACACCAGAAGAAGAAGCTCGCAACAAAATGATAATGCGTGAGAGAGATCGCGAACGTAAACGTTTAAAACGTATGAACCCCGAATACAGACGCATGGAACAGGAACGAGATCGTGATCGTAAAAAAGCTCGACGAGCAAATGAAGCCTTCAGACAGTTGGAGAAATTACGTGATAAAATACGTAAAGAACGTAAAAAGGGCATTATTGTCGATGAAGCTGCATTGGCCCAACAATTTAATTTAGCGGCACCCACACCGGTGGTCGAACCTGAAGTTATAATAACAGATGCTTTAGCAAATGCTGGTGATCAGCAACAACAGCAGCAGCAGCAACAGCAAACTGCCCAACAACAACAGCAACAGCAGCAACAACAGCAACAGGCCACATTGCAAACACAACAACAGCAGAACCAACAGCAGCAGCAGCATCATCAACAACAACAACAGCACCAACAGCCACAAAGGCGAAGAGGAACAACAGTACACAATGCGAATAATGCGAATGCAACAAATACAAATACAGCTCATACAACAAGTAGTGCAACAAGTGCTTTACTATCCAGTGTCAATGCCATCAACAACAATAACAATAATATGGCCAATAACCTGGCACAGGTTACTGCAGCCAATATGCCGCCCTCTGTTAATCCAGCTGCCGCTCATATGTCACAACTAAACAAAGGTCTACTGTATCCACCACCCAATTTTCCCCATCATCCTTTACCCATACCCGGAGTGGCATTAATGCCTTCCCTGTGCCATCCTATTTTACATCAGAATCTAAGTGCTACTTTATATCCACAGAATGGTATTAAACAAGAATATAATGCCACCAGTAATGATAATACGCCTTCGGCTAATACCCACAATAATAATCAACAGAATACAGCTACAGCAGCTAACAGTGGTAGCGGTGGTGCTGGTGGTGGCGGTACGGGCAATAATAATAGTGATGAGCATGATATGAACATGATAGAACCAGAAGTAATTTTACAAACTTCAGAAGTTTTAACTGTTGCACATCACTTTAATAATCACGCTCACGCTCAGCATTTGCATCAGCAACAGTGTAATATGTATTCGCACATGGCACCACAGGCTCATATGGCGGCCCAGGCTGCTGCTCATATGCGTGCTGCGGTCCATGCTGGGCCTCATATACCACCATCAGCTTCAGCTTTGGCAGCTGCTGTTGCCGCCGTACAATCTCAACATCAACAACAACAACAGCAGCAGCAGCAACAACAACATCCTACATCACAACATACTTTAACACAACAACAACAGCCGCAACAGCATCAAACGCAACAATAAATTTGAAATGTTTTGAATTGAAACAAAAAAACAAAAACAAAAACCAATTAACGAATCATATATATTTGCAATTCACTATTTTATTGCCTTTTTGTGTGTAAGTGTGTATGTGAGTCTGTGTGTGTGTATGTGTATATGTGTGTACGTAATAAGCGTGAGCATTATTAGAATTTATATGCTCAGTTATTTTTAAATTTTTTTTCTCATTATTTTCCTGTTTCCTTGTTCTGTTTTGTCAACACGAATCAATGTCCGTATTATTTTATGAAAATACAGTGTGTTATAATATATTAGTAAGGATTTTGTATTCAAAATCAAATCAAAAAAATTGGAAAAGTGTGTCCATTACAACGAAAAATATGCAAGAATTTTTTATTTTTATTCGGTATATCAATTGCAGACACTAGGTCGTAATCTTCGAGGTAATGTAGACTCCGAAGAATTGTAATCGTTTTCTGGCAAATTATTCGAATACTAGACCCCTAGCCTAGGTCTAAACAGACCAATTAAATTTCTATGACAGAAAAAATAAGACGTCATGAATGACGATGGATTAAATATATTCAATGCAGCGTAAATACTGACTCAACTAAAAATGTCATATTCACCCGTAGAAGAGGACGCCCAGGTCATATAAACAGGGCGAACAAAGCGGGACATGAAAAAATATTTCTTTGGCGACTTTCCCCTCAGCAGATTTCTGGTAAAAACTCTGAGAGTAAATAAAATTGACATAAAAAGCTTCTTAAAAATCTGTCGTAGAACGGCTTTTGCACGTTCAAAGTGCTTTGTTTGTGGGAGAGAAGGGAAAAACGAGCGGGGGTAAGTTAACAGTTTGATGTACTCGCAAAGTTGCTTTGTTCTTCGTTCGTCATCTGCCGGTGGTTGTATACACAACAACAAAATATCAAACGCTTGTCAGAATTCTTTGAACATGCAAAAGTGAAACAAAGTTTGAAATAAAATGTAAAAGAGATTGTCTAAATTCTTTGCAAAGTACTTTGAACTTGCAAAAGGCATCTAAGCAAGTAAGTAAAGAAATTTGGAAAGTTCGAAATATACTGGTATTTTAAATTTGAAAAAAAGTCAAGTTCCAGTAATTTCCTTTACGGTTCCGTTTTCAAGTAAAAGTTACCTTTAGAGGCACTCTATTCAGTTTTAAATCACTTTAAAATATTATAACCCACTGTATATATTTTTTTTATTAGAGTTTAAATTAATGTAGAACGTGTAAGAAAATAAAGGCAATTTTATATTTTTTTATAATCTTTTTTTTTAAAGAATGTTGGGTATACAAAACATTTTTTGTAGTATTTTTAAGAATTAAATTCTTCATGTATAACCATTTTTATAATTTTAATATTTTACTTTATTTTGTTTCTCATTCATACTTGTTTGCTTCCATTTGATTTATAATTTTATAATTTTTACTTAATTTAAAAGCAAAAATGAGTAAAATTTATAACTTTATGCTCAATATATTTAAATACATATACATCGTTTACATTTTTTTATTTGTAGTTTATTTTATATTTTAATTAATGTCCTTTTCATTATTGCAATATTTGTTTTATTTTTTTAAAATTTTTATTTTTATTTTTAATTTTTTAAACATCAGAAATTTTTACTCACATTTATTTTTTTTACTGTAAAGCTTAAATGCTTTAGTTATTAAAATCTATTAAGTATATACTTAAAAAACGAGAAATAATTCAATCAAACAAAACAAAATAAATTATAAATATACTATACAACAGTGTTTGGTTATATTCAAAGGCTATATACATATACATATATATAACCATTAATAACAACATAATACAGTAAAGTAATAAAAAAACTAAAAAAGAAAAAAGTAAATATAAAACATAATAAATGAATATGATTATGAAAACATAAACTACCAACAACTAAATATTATTTGCCACTCTTATATAAAAGAAAAAAAAAAAAAACAAAAAATTATAAATAAAAATATTTAATTATTACGAATTTATGCAAAAATCAATAATAAAAACAATTTTCCTTATTTTATTTTATTTTTTTTTGAGAATGTAAGAAAACAAAATAAATTCAATGCCTTTTTCTGATTAAATAAGAAGGAAAGGTAAGTTTAAATTTCAAATTTCAAATAAACTCCTGATCTTCCTTCAATGAGCTCAATTAGCTTAAAGCAATTCATTTCGTGTATCTATATTTGCCTGCCAATCAATTTAATAACTCCGGATTAAATTAAAATACATACACACACACACCGAGGCAATAATAAAATGAATGACAATAAACGTACGAGTTACTTCAAATGAAATATTTGTTTCGGTTAAAGCTGATGATTGCAATACCCTGCAGTTATTTTAACTAAAACTACACAACGTGTAGAATAGCCTTGAAAATGTTTAATAATTGCACACACTGCTTCATTAAGCATTGATTGAATAGTAGTATGGAACACGTTCGTAATAGCAGTACTCATAAGAATTTATCAATTTTGTTCAATTTTTTCGAGAGAAGAATTCTGATTCTTATTATATTCGGCTCTAGAATTCATTACTTGTTTAAGTCCTTTAAGGAGCATGGGGCTGCCATAAAGCGAAGATAATTTTACACTTCTTTCCCACTGGGCCTCTACTGCAAGGCATCAGCAGCAAATGCTTGTCAGAGTCTATGGCCGACAGTATTATTGTGTTGATCGCTTATCGACCATTTCGGTAACATAGATAACAGCATACCAGCTTCGTTATAATATCACTTCCAAGTCTATTGCTCTGACAAACCCCAGGATGCTGCTCGGTCGAAACAATGACAATTCCCAGCCCAGATGTTTCCGTCTGAGATGCATTAGGGTAGGTTAGGTTTAAGTGGTAGCTTTAATTACCAAAGCACACTTGAGCACGCATAGTGGCCCATTGTGATGCCATTCCATGACTTCTCAAGAAATTTCGGAACGTTCATTCCTTAATAGGAAAAGGACGTGTTACACTTTGTTAACAACTCCATAAAAATTTTATCGAATGTCTCAAAACCTAATGGATCTGTAGGTGCAGGCATACTTTCTGAGTCTGTAGGTATAATTAATTAGATAAGGATGGAAATACTCCTATGAAGGATGTTAGCCAAGCGGTAGTCCGAGCATTGTGTTCATACATAATGACGAACATAGCATGGCAATTAAATCCGAAAAAAATAATATTTTTATATTTATTTATTTTTATATTTTTCAATAACGCGGTTATTAGAAGATCATGGAGAGAATGTAGTAATTTTTAAGCAAGTCAAAAAGTCCTCCTGTTTAGCGCCAATAGCAAGTTGTGGTGAAGCTAAAATCGTGAGAGCAGTTGGATATGGGTATATCTATTGACTACATGATACCTGAATCCTCTTTCGATTCCGGTTTTTGAATGAAAATAACAGATAGACCCTATTATGATAGGGAGCGTCATATAAGTATTCAGTGATGGCTCTAGATCTAGGGGTAACGATGAGATAATGAACCCACTTGTCACATCTGGACCGATAGGAATATGCAGAAGAAAAGAAGAAGAAAAAAAGTACCCCTTCGTTGGCTAATATTGAGGTAAACTTTCTAAGTTCAAGTATTCTTTATAGAGTGTTACATACGAAATTAAAAAACAACTATAAACCATGGAAATGTTGCTGCAACATAACATCCGTAAAACAATAAATACTTGTCACACTTGCAAATGCATTACACCCACAATAAAGCAAAAATAAACAAAAAAGAAAAAAAAAATTGAAAAAAGAGAAAAAACACGTCATACTATGTACTCACTTATTATCATCCAATACCGAATTGAGTGCTTCAATCCATTCTGGATCAATACTGCCATCACAAACAATCCACGAGTGAATGTGCGGTGGTTCAGCATTTACAACGGCTGCTGTATGTGTTAAAACACCATCAAGCCACTGACGTGTGTCAGGATCAAGGCGACCTAACAATTGTACACGACTCATAGATTTAGGACTAATAGTGTGTATGCGTATTTGTTGTTGTTGTTGCTGTTGTTGTTGTGACATAGTTGAACTGGTTGTTGTTGTTGGTGTAGCGGAAATAGTCAATTGTGAATATTGCCTGACTGATGATGTTACAACAGCTGCATTTGTTGATGCTGTCGTTGCTGTTGTTGGTGTTGTTGCTGTCGTTGATGATGATGACATTGATGTTTGTGTAATTAAAGCCTGACGTAATAGTGATATTATGGTAGATTTACCACAGCCGGGTGGTCCCATTACAACAACACCCATGCGTTTTCGCAATTGTTCATATAGTTGTAAGCATTTAATGATTTGCATTTCATTAACACAAAGACCCAATGAACCGAATGCCTCGCTAATCGACTGTTGCAACTGTGATGTTATAAATTTATCATTGATTTTAATTTCGGGAAAGACATTCTGCAACAACATATCAAAACGTGTCACATCGTGCAATGCCAATTTGGACATAAGCGATGTCCGTAGACATTGTACCACCACTGACATCTCACCATTATTATAATTGTCATCATTATGTACGATAACAATATTATCATTGACATTATGTTGATTCGTTATTGTTGTTGTTGTAGATGTTGTTATTTTCTGTGAAGCTGAGGTGCGTGTAATCTTTAGATTTTCACGTAAACCTTCACCACAAGCAAGTAAAATGGTTTTCAATTCTCGTAATCCCCAATCATAGTGTCGTTGGTGTGTTAATATTTTGCCGCACATATCGAACAGTTCAACAACACGTTCAGCGATTTCGGTTGCCTGCTTAAATCCTTCCACAAACAGCATGACACGTGCAATTTCTTTTGGTTCCGGCTGTTGCATAACAATTGGACGAAATAGCGCCTGAATATTGCCTGGTAATTTCTGTCTGCCACCATAGTCAGCGCCAGCCGGATTAAGCGTTACAAATATGCCACAATGATGATTGAGTTTAATCTGTGTCACAGGGCAACAAAGTCAAAAGAGAAAGAGAACGAGAGAGAAAGATAAAGAGAGAGAGAGAGAACGAAAGAGAGTATTACACACATATTACACACATGCACATATAAATCAAGGAAAATATTGTATAAACACGCCTTTAAACATGCTTTAAAAGCCTGCATTAATGACATGCATTCACTGCATACATTGACATGACAGGCGGTTGTCTGTCGTCTGTAGCCAGCCGTCTGGTTTTAAGCCAGCGATAATCGTGCAATTTCTGTTATTTATTTAATTTTAATTAAGAACTGCATTCAATTTTACCGGTTGTTAATTATTTATGTCATTAAAAAAAAAAAACAAAATTTATAGACTTTAAATACAAAAAAAAAACAATTTTTCTTCTTCAAGAGTTTTTTTAAGTGATAAAACAATATTAAGAGCGGATTATTTGCACACTGGAGTGATATCAACTCATCAATATATTCTTTTTTAATTAAAACGAATTGTGGCTCAAGTACCGGAAATGTGCTGCAGTCAGTGTAAATATTTTTTATTTATTTTTTTTTCATTCGCAATTAAATGATTTTCGTCTTTGAGCGATGGCGGTTATAAGCAAACAAGACTTTTTTATAATTCAACAAAAAAAAAATGATATATAGATCAGCATAAGAGGATATTGATAATAACGACAGCCTTTGTATGGGATTGTAGGAAAGGCGGACTGTGTTTTAGAGCATTTCTGTCGAAGAGATTTTCACGAATATTGAATAAAAAGTTTTAAATTACAGAAGGGCATAGAGGTCGTAGTCTAGTAGATAACTTCTCGGCTTATTAGATGAGAGCCCGTGGTACAACACCTAAGTTAGACATTTCGAACAATAACGAAATATGAAAAAATGTTTCTTTAGGCGACTTCTTTTCTGCAGTCTTCTCAGAAAAATTTTGAGAGTAAAGTAAAATTGACATGAATAGTTTTTCAAATCTGTCGTTCGCAGCCGACATTAAAATATAGGTCCCGCCACTCATGGATAAAATTAATACACACAACTAAAGGGTTGTAATGACCAATTATGAGAAATAATCATAGCGGCCACGGTTAAATGTGAATAAGTGGAGCACAGTTACAGATTGGGCGTCTCATTCCAAATTCGCTATAAGATGTTGGCCGATTGGAGTTAGAAAATGTATTTTTTTTTTTTTTTTTATTAAGCCAGCACACAGGGGATGGCCCCTACTCATGCAGTGCATTGTGCAGGTTTTTTAGGAAAGGTGGAAAGGGGGAAGATGCGAACGGCAAGGAAACGAGTTGCTGCTAGGTGACTATAAAATGGCCTGTGCTATACCTTCACCATTAGACAGTCTACAGGCAATCGTCCCCAAGAAGCCCGCAGATTCTCACACCACTTATGTTGTGTGTGTTAATTTTATACATAAGTGGCGGGACCTACAGTTTAAAGTCGACTCCGAACGACAGATTTTTTGAGAAACTGAGAAGAAATCGCCGAAAAAATACTTTTTGTATTTTTTTTTTATTTTTTGATGTCTGGCCTGGGACTCGAACCCTGGCTTTTTACGTCTAATAAGCCAGCACACTACCTACTAGACCACGGCGACCCTTAAAGCAATCGGAGACAAGGACGGCAAGGAGGAAGACATTTAAAAATGAAAATAATTAGTAAAGAAAACAATATTTTTGCCTCAGGATAATGCCAATATAATGACAATAACGAATAGGTCCCGAGTGACTTGTTTCACTTGATTTCACTTCACCGATGAAATTATCTCTTGAACTTGTGGCAATGAGAATAGAAGCTATGGTCACACCAAAATCTTGGATATAGTTTATTCTGGTTATAATTATTACTATACGACACCTGAACTCGCTTTCGATTCTGGTTTTGCAACAAAAATACGGGGTAGATCTTATCATGACAACGGTTTATACTTCCCAGAGTATGCCATCCAAGTATACACACGATGCGACTAAATCGGATATGAAATCTTTTTAGAATACTTGAATCTTAGATTGTCTTTTGCAGTGCCCGATTACTGTAGTAGCAATTAGACTCAAAGACAGCCGCTTTACCTATTGGTGTAGACACTTTGGACACAACGTTTCAGCAGAAACTGTAATCAAGAGGAAGTAGAGAAAAAATCTTCTCTTAGGTTCGGTACTTGGGAATCTGAGATCTGAAGATTCTTGGACATTCAGAATTTATTGACAGAACTTGTCTAGTCATAGGTGATTTGGATAGAAACAATACTTTTTTGTAAAACTGTCGGAATAGTTGAAACATTACAACCAGGGGTTATTACAATGGTATTACAAAGGAACCTTATAGGATCCAAGAGAGCCATAGAAAGTAACCAGAACTTTCCAACAGAATGGATCTTGGGTTCCATCATCTAGGAAGATTTGATGTGCGTTCCATCGTGCCTACAAAATTCTATTGGTAGTCAACCGAAGAACTGTTGAAAGCCGTTTATCCAAGTATTTTTCCAATAAACAAAATACAAGAGTTCTACATGTTTAAAATAGAATTTTTGGTAAAGAAAACGTTAATTAAGAAGGTATTTAGAATTGCTGAACTTGTCTACAAAATTTACTTCCTTCCAATCAATTTGTTGAAGCAAAATATTTCATTTTAAAACTTTGGCTTTCAAATTTGTTAATTCTTCCCTGGGTCTTTATAAGATTACAACAACTACTCTTGTCACTCTATCATAATATTTTATTTTTCTATGCCTCTTTAAAGTCCTCTTTCTAATTCAATTTTCTAAATATATTGAATGAATTTTACCAATTGTTAATTGCTGCAGATGCCACTTAAACCAATTGCTTAACAATTAATTAAACATTTTCTATTCATTATTTCATTAACAGCATTTTACTTCTTCCTACAACAAATGAAATAATTTTACATCTAAGTATGTATGTGTACATACACACAACAGGCATACAAACAGCATTCATACACAATGTCATGTTTGTTTTGTATTCAAAACAAAAATTTTCACACTTCAAAACATCATCTGCATTAAAAGTAAAATTTTTTTCTGGTCTTTTCAGAATATTTTCAAAAAAATATTTTCCAAAATAATACTCCAGCTGTACTTACAGTCTTTTCGGCAATTTGTACTGAATCCGATTTGTCCTTTAGGGCATATTGTATGGGCTGTATAAGCATCGATATGGCAGAGAGTGTAGCCTCCTGTAAACGATTGAATTCATCAAAACAACCCCAGGCACCACAACGAGCCAAGCCAGTCAGAATTAAACCCATCGATTCTGTATCAACATTCTATGTGACAAGGTGAGAGAGAGAGAGAGAGAGAGTAGAGGAGAGATAGAAAAACAAAATTGATTACAAACATATATGTTGACATGACTAGAGAGGCATTAAATAATTTTTTTTTCTTCATGCAACAAATAAAATATTCAAAATTTCTAATATCTTGTATAGGCAGATGCAAATGAGTGGTTTTGTTTTAGAGCTACGAAAACTTAAAACACACAAAAGAGTGCGCCATATGAATACAAGCCACAACGACTCCAATTAACCGGAGTAGTGCAGAGTCGTAAAGGAAACAAATGATAGTTTTCGAATTTTTAACTTTAATATTTCGTTTTCTTTGCATTTTTCGGACAGTATATCGGCGATAACTTGACCAATGATAGTTTTCAAATGTTTCAGCGATACAGGTTTATCCACGTAGATGTAGTCCTTGACTTAATCCCACAAAAAAAAAAATCCAATCGTATCAAATCACACTATTTTGGCGACTGATTAACATCACCAAAACGCAAAATTTTAATATTTTTTGAATTGAACAAGAGCTTTTGAAATTAAACTTTTAATCTAACAGACTTTTCGAGTTCCTCTTTTTTTCAACATTTCATTCTTTTATAGTTCTGAATTGTCTTAAAACTTAAAACGATTTCTATAGAAATGCATAAACATTTATGAATTGTATTGAAATGATTTGAGTCCATAAAATTCAATGAAAATGTTTTTTAACACATACATATATTAGCAGGGCACAAAAGCTTCTAGAAGCCTACAAAGATTGACTTTGTGTCAAAGACAGTTTGACAATCTTGTCTTTGGTTCAGTAGAAATTCTATAAAATTATTGGCAACGTTTAGTTTCAAACTAGATTCGTCTATTATATTTAAGGTTATATCAGAGAAGTTATTGGCCAGAAGACAGATATTGTCTACATAATCCAGGTTATTTATACGTCCTTGAACTCCCCCATATAATCCTACTACAATTTTTCAGTGCACTTTTCAAGGTGGTATGCAACACTATAATAAATGATTGGTGAGATATGACATCCCATTCCCATCCATTTGAGATGCCTAAGTTTTGTTTTGGTCTCAGAGTCAGTGTTCCATTAAAATCGGAAATGACTTGCATATTTTTAGTCTGTGACTTGCATCTTTTGGTCGATGAATTGCATGTTTTTGGTTGAGAACTTGCATTTTTTGGTCAATGACTTGCATTTTTAGGTCGATAACTTCCAGTTTTTGGTCAAAGACTTGCATTTCTCTAGTCGATGATCTGCATTTTTTATGGTCGCTGTCTCACATTTTTCGGTCGATGGCTTTCATGTTTTTGGTCAATGATTTGTATTTTTTGGTCGATGACTTGCATGTTTCTGATAAATGATTTGTATTTTTTGAGCTGCGTTTTTTGGTCGATGACATGCGTTTTTTGGTCGAAGACTTGCATTCTTTTGGTCGATGACTTGTATTTGCTTGGTCGATGACTTGCTTTTTTTGTGACAATGATTTGCATGTTTGGTCGATGATAAAGATATTAGCTTCAGCGCTTGTATTAGTTTCGTCATCGATATCTCTGGACGTAATTAAAGCCCGACCGTTTTGGAACCCTTGATAACAGGGCTATCCAGCCCACAAGATTCATTTCTCAGACAATTTAATTTTTTATCCGATTTTGACCAATTTATATATATTACTTTATTTACTGATATTTCCCTACTTGGTTATTACGAAACAAAATTATTGTTCAAAGCATACGGAATTTGTATCACCCTAATTAAACTGTGTGCTTATGAATTCAGAAAAACAAACTGGTATAAGTATTGTATAACAGAAGGCAGATATATACTCACACCTCACATACTCACCTCATCACAATTAAATACCAATACGAGACGGCCTAACATGGCGCCCAAGGCTTTAACACATTCTGTTTTGCCAGTACCAGCTGGGCCGAAAGGATTACCGCCCAAACCCATGTGCATAGCCTGTGTCAGTATAAGATAACATTTGTGTGTTAGACGTGTACTGACCAGCTTATTAGGATTACCCAAGAACTCATACGAATATTCAAATTCTGCATAAACCATACGCACAACAACATTTGTACGTGCTGCTTCTTTAAAATTAGCACTTCCGCTGTCACCGCCCAAATAGAATTTCAGTTGTGCTAACCAATGCCAATCATTAACGTGCATCGTATTGTTTTGTATCAATTCCTCGACCACGGTTACATAGTGCACCAGATCAAAGAGCAGCGAACGCAATTTCATTTGCAGCAACATGTCATGGGTTTGATGTTTCCACGTTGAATATTTTGTTATTTCAGCATTGAGTTGTTGCAAGAGCTTTTGTAGTGTCATCGTTTGTATGGCTTTTTCAGCTTGTTTTGTAAATTGTATCGCTCGCGTTGTCGATAACACTTGGATGACATAATTCTGTAAAATAGTTTCATTGTAACCATCTGTGGCATAAGAGTTGCAACATTGCACAATATGTTCCTTTAAAGTTTGTTGTATGTTGATGACTAAAGCATTTAGCCAGGTCTACAAGCAAAATGAATTTATTGAGGGGGAAATAAAATTACAAGAAAAAGGAAAAGATTACCTCTATTGGACCGGACATTTCAATGGCTGCTTTTAAATTTAGAACATCACCTTCAGAACTTTTAACCGCTTGTATGGTGTAGACTGTGCGTTCTCCACTGGTGCCCTGCTTAATGCCCAGACTGTGGCAACCAGGAAATAGTTTCTTTATATGTTTTTGTATGATTTCAGGGTCTTTTGAAGCCTGGCCCAAAATCTCTAAGAGATCATCATCACCCAGAAAATAGAAACGGGGAAATGAGTTGCGTTTGTCCTAAAAGAAAATGAAGAGAGAAAAAGTAACAATTCAGAGCCTGTTAGTGATGCAGTAATTGATATTAAAGTTGATCGAGAGTATACATAGGTAATCAAATCGTATTGTGCTCTTATTACCGTAAATATGAAAAATCCTTTCATTCAGAAGAAGTGGGTGGGTTAGTGTGTGGCCGGGGACGTTCGAAAAAAAAAAAAGAGTATGAGACCACATTACAAAGTCGTTATAGAGGATTCTGTATTACGAATCCGATGATGGAAGGTCATACATTGTTATGGTAGGGACCATGTTCCTGTATTACTAAAACACTTGGTAGATGTGCTGCTGAATGAAAACAATGCTGATTAATGGATGCTGTACATCGTGATGGTCAGGCCAATTGTGATCTGTGAGGCCTTGTTTGGTCAAGTAGAATGTTTAGATGGATTTGGAGATGAGACCCCTGTCCTACAACTGCGTTGGTGGCTTTGTGGATTTTAAGATCAATGCATATGATAGTGAGGACCAGAATTATGCTTAGAATAATATGAGAAAGTTGGACACGAGATTCACAAAGGGGACATCGATCCTGACAAAAATTCCTTCTTAACTGTCCTCTGAAAAAGACCACGGATTTGTTTTACGATTTTAGAAAATACTTCACAGTGATATTAAATAATATCTCTGGTTGGATCAATTTGTGAGTGACTATTCTGTGATAGACATACGTATGGATAGGGGGACAGAAGCGGCAGTATCCCGGTGAAAAGTTTTTCAAAAATTTGTCTTTCGAAATCGATTTTAAAATGTATGTTCCGTCATTCATGGATAAAATTAATATATACAACATGGGTGATGTGAAAAGCTAAGTTGCAATCCTGACTAAAGGGTTATTGTAATGATCAATAAGGACAGGAAAAGGCTTATAGGAGCAATATAGTGCTTTAGACATGAGTTCTCTGCAATTGCTGTTGTGTTTCCCTCTGAAGATATTAAGTTGTATCATGGACTCTAGTGCATTATTGTTCGCCTTGCTACTCACCATTATATACGACAACAGGTTATTCTGACATCTGGCCAACTGTGTTTCCAAAGACTTAACCAAAGTTGTAATATTATTTATCTTAACCAAAGATATAACTCTAGGATCTGCTTGTATTTCTCGCATTATATAGCGAAAGTCCTTATCAATACGTCTGAACAAAGCCTCTTCATTCTTAAGAGTGCCAGCCTCAAAAACCGGTTCCAAGTAAACCCACCTAAAATATGAAACATATTTAAGGACACAAGCTTTTTTAAGGCCTCTAAAATACGTACCTTCTCTGCGATTGATTCAAGCTAGTAAGAATGGAATCTAAAGTATTTAAGCGGCTCTCCCATAACTCAGCCTGATCTGAAAATGCTTCAAAGGCTGCAGAGTTTTTAGCCGACTGCAAAAGGGACTGATTATCGCCTATTTTATTCAAGACCTCTTGATAGTCCTTAATTAAGGTGATGACATTGCCTAAAGAATCTTTTTGTGAGATGAGCTTTAGTTTCGCGGTAACTGACCACTGATCCAACTCTGTTAAGGCCTGACGTACCACCTGTTCGGAGGACGCTTGCCTCACAATTTGTGCTATTTCTTGGCTATTTTGCTGCAACAGACTTTGATCGTCGAGTATATCTTTCAAGGTGAAATTGTGTAAATTTTTCATGTCTTCCTTTTTAAGTAAAACAAAAATTCTGGCCCAATGCCTTTCGGTTAACGATTCCGATTGCAGTTGCTGTAGTATGGTCATATTTTTCTGTAGCTTCTCTACATTTTGCCGTATTCTCTTGGAGGATAAATCTATCGAAGAATTTACCGAACCTTCCCATTTTGTTATTAACTCATTCAGGATATAAGGACGCCTACGATAAATGGCCCATTCTTCCTTTAGAATGTTATTAAGTTCCTGGAGATATTCATCATAGATTAACCATTGCTTGGATTGTTCTTTCATTTTCGTATCAATTTCCTCAAAAGGCTTTACTAACTCATCAGGGAAAACCATATTAAACTTGGCACATTCCTCTAATAATTTCTCCTTCTTGGTTAGAATCTCTTGCCAGTGCTCCTGGCGTTCTTTAAACATATCCAGTGTAGCTTCTTCATTAGCCTCCAACTCTGCAAGCGTAGACTCCCATCGAATGAGAAACTTTTCAGCTTCATTATGCAAATTTTGTATTTGAGCATGAGCCTGTTCTTTGATTACATCCACTTGACGTTGTAAGATGACCGCATGATTTTCCAGCAGAGGCTGTAACTTCTCCCATTGTATGAGTATTGCAGCCAACGATGACACTCGCTCTTTACACCAACCCGCTAAACAAGTATCCTTGGCCTTTACCAAGTCCAGGGTTTCAGTAACTTTGGGTAGTTCGGTCATTATCTTTTCATATTTCATACCCGATTCCGTTATCGATGACTCATCCATGGGCACATTTTGTAAGAATTGTAAGGCGTTTTGCAGAAACTCTTGAATCACTGTTATATCATTGAGTATGGAAGCCTTTAAACTATTGGCTAAAGCTTCCCAATAACGTCGGCTAATGTGCTCTATGTCAGAGCGCAACGGCATTATATCGATAACTATGCAATCGAGAGACTCTTCATCACTGTAAAGTTAAATCGTTAAGTAAAATTACAGAGGACCTGTTAACCTCCTTTCTCTTCAACTTACTTCTGTATCTTGGCTATTTTCTGGCTAAAATATTTGCATTTTCGAAAATTCTGATCCCAGTCATCAGCCGTTTGCAAATGTATGCCACACAATTCTTCCACATCCACCACGCCTAATGCCACCCAGGGTAGCCAAAGTTTCTTGAATTTATCCAATTTGGCAAATAATTCCTCGGCTTGTTCATATAATGGCCCCAAATATTGGCGATTTATCTCCACCATAGTTTTGAATAGATCTGAACCTTTATCGGATAAGCCGCGAAAGCTGCTGGGGCGTTCTATGAAACGCTTTAATTGGCTGAAATATTTATCGCGTATTTCCTCTTCTGGTGGTATGAAAACCAATTGGCGTTGTCTGTAAGAGTAAGGGAGAATTGTGAGCTTTAATTAATGAATTTCTAGGTTAGGTATGGTTCATGTCTATACTATAATTGATTAAGTTCGGATGGCACAGATTATTTATGGTTTTAGTACAGCGTAAGTCGAGACTATATTCAGTCCAAGACTAGACTATATTAGTTCAAATTGGATTCTTATTTGAATGTTTGGGAGGAGGAAGCAGGGACTCAATGCTGAAAAGTGTTTATAAATCCATGGCTCCTGGGTTCTCACGTATGGCTGCATTGTATGTTGTGAGACCTTGGAGGCGACAATTAGGAGAAAGCTACTGGATAAGGTGCATATTGGGTACCAGCAGAAGCACTCGTTAGGTTGGTTTTTCAAGACATAGAGCAGTTGCATGGTGTGGTCGCTTTATGTAACGGCCATGCATCTTTACGGATGGGTCGGAGATAAAGAGTCTAACTCGGGAATGGCAGTAAGGTATCGTCTGATGTATCCAGTATTCTAGATTGAGGTATTGGCGATCACCAAGGTAGCAAAGCTTGTCAAGAAACTGCTTTGTAGGCATTGACAGGGCACAATGTTATCTCGTGATTTGATTCAGTCTTTCTGCATGCTCACGATACTTCTGAACAGGAACAGGGCGGTATTGTGTTACTGAGTATTATAATGTGTGGAGTAATGAGGCTCCAGATGAGCAATAAATAGCCTGGCGAAGGGTGTGAACTTGACGGAGCACACCATTAGGCCCTGGGATACTTGTTGGATCTGATTAATCAGGTAATGAGACGGGGAACTGTCATGGTGGAATAGGGCGAATTCAGAATCTCAAGGAATGGGTTCTGCAACTATGATTTTTTTTAGAAACATGATAGACTTATTAAAAGGGGGTAAGAACTAGTATGTGGGATTGTTAGATTATGTTTACAGATTCTTTAAATTTTGAGAGTTAACTTTAAAAGGCCTTAAGCTAAGCAATTTGATCTTACCGAAATGTTATCTTAATATGGATATCCGGCAGCTTATTATTCATATCCACTAAACCAATAATATATTGATATTCCAAAACTTTATAAAGCTGATGATCCCAGTGCAGTTTAAATGCATCCAGATTTGTATAACCCTGGCGCTCTAAATTCGCTACCAATTCTCGTAGATGACGCATTTCTTCTTTCCACGTTTGTGACTGAGTAAATAGATCCGTGTTCATTAGTTTTATAACGGTTCTTTTCGCCTGTTCATGATAGCCCACTAATAAGGTATTATCAGCTGAAAGTTTACTAACCGCTGCTTGTAATGTGTTCACATAGCGTAGAACAGACTCTTCATCATTCCAGGCAACAGTTTCACTGTGAACCAATTTCGACAATTCCATAGCATTTTTCAACATAATGGGTCTTTGACAGGGTATCATGCGATCCCCAATGGTGTTGTGAAATGTAGCAATCTGTTGTAGACGGCGTGCATAACACATATACTTGGCGGCATGTGTAGCAGCAGAGCGCAATTCGGCGGGCACATTATAGCCCATATTTTCAAATTCTCGTACGTCTTGACAAAATGTTACCAGTTTGGGGTTAAATGTAACACGCATCAATTGACGACCTTCCTTCTCGAATTTTACCACTGGTTGGTCATCGCGTAGCCTTTAAAGGAGAAGCTTGTGCATAAGAATTCTTTAGAAAAATATACAAGTTTTGGTGTAACTTACTTGAGATCTCCCGATTTGACTGCTGTAGAATGCTGACCACACCATATTTCAAAATTGGTCCTCAACAAAGACTCGGTTTCTTCTTTTATCTCTTGGACGGCTTTATTAATTTTGTCAAAACCCTCTCGACCGGATATTAAGTGGCTAACTTTTTCGATTTCTTGGATCTGTAATATAATAACGTAATATTTTATAAATCTGGACTATATATGGTTTGTGTCTACGCTAAGTAACTGTCAAAATAAACACGAGCATTCCAAATTCAAACCCTGTAGATGACGAAATTATTTTTTGAATTTATAAAAGTTAGTGGCTTCATTTCCATTCATAGAGAACGTTGTTTATAAAGTCGATAGATGGTAACCCTACTCTAGAACGTGCCACAGTAGAACAATAATAGTAGACAATAACAGTAGAACAAAAATAGAAAAAATATTTGACTGACTAAAGCAAGGATGTGATGTTTTGATGCATCAAAGATGCAAAAAGCACTTAACAAAGTCTGATATAAAAATAGTCTGAAATAGAAATAGTTCGAGTCTAGGCTACCGTTTTAGGCTAATCTTTCAAACTTTAAAAAGCGTTGCTGTCCAATGTGGCTTTATCTAGTTTAAGCTTTTTCCAGCACTTTCTAATACGTTTGGCCTGTTTCAGACTGGATCTGGAGCGATTTTAAATTAAATGGATGGTTGATGGCGTCCTTCAAACTCTTTCCTGGTTCTATACTTTGAAGGCAAATGAAGATTCTAGAGTAAGCTCGAAGTGCCATTGAAAACTTACCTGATATTGCACCACTTTCAACCAACGACATTCATTGCAAATAACCGATAAATGGCCAGTATCTGGCTCCATATTGGTATCGACCATAGCTTTTCTTAAATCTTGCAATAGAATCTGTAACGACTGCATAAACTGTTCACGCTCTATGGTCAACAGCTCTAAGACACATGGCCTTTGAATTAAAGTTTCATATTTCGAGAAGATATAAATCACTTGTCTGGGATTACTTAGATGAGGATGCAATTGCAATTTTAAAGCCTGTGCTATGCGCTCATCTATAGGCTGTAAAAGTTGTTCAAAATTTTGCAACGCTTTATTCCATTTCGTTAAACCCATGTGCGAGGTATCAAAAATGTTGACATCTTTGAAAGGCGACTCATTTGTTATCATATCCCAGGTTTCTTGATCATTAAGCAACGTAGCGATTTGTTTGTATAAGTTTTTTATATTGCGTATTTCGGCTATGCGTTCCTTAAACTGTAAAGCTTGCTTTGGTATGTGTGGTTCACCGAGCCAGGGGTGCTTAACGTAGTTGGGCCAAAATAAACGGGTTAAAGAGTCGCAGAGTTGAATCCAAGACTCAGCGGTGTCAATACATTGACTCATTAGGCTGGTAATGTGGGTATTGTACAAGGACCAAATGTCCTCTTTGAGTAATTGCTCCAAACAGGCTGCTATAACTTCATTACCAGTGACATCCATTAGGTCGGCCATGCGATTTTGAGGATATTGATATGGCAGACGCCATAGCTCATCAAAATTGTTGTGAGAGCTATCAAGGAATTCCTCAATGTTGGGGGTATTTTCGGAGTAAATACAGCTTTAGGGTTAAAAAGAAGAGGAGCGGGTGTTAATAGTTTTTTTTAATAGATTTTTTGAGTTTCTTACCTTAAGCGTTGTTGTATATTTTCCAAGATGCCTATAAACATTTGGCCTGCCTCACGCTCTAAACGATTGCTCGATTTATTGTTGAGCTTTTGTTGCCAATATTTTATCTCATCTTTGATGGAAGCTATGCCTGTAATAGATTAGCCATACGTTATCGTTTATCGATATATATTTTTGAAATAAAATCAATTTAAATCTCAATTATATTTGTAACATATGAGTATAACTTATGATCAACAAAATTCTTTTCTTTGCATTCAATCTGACGTTGTTGTGGTGCTCTTGTAAAAACAGAATTTTTAATCCATTTATCTTGCTTTCGTATCGAAATAACCAACAACAACAAAAAAAAACAGACTCTTTCAACTGCTTGCTATACGGCCCTTAGAGGTAACTCGATACAAACCGTTTTGTTTGTGTTGCTCTCTATAGATCTCCTTAACGCCTGCATCCTTGGCTCATACAGAGGCCCAAGAACACAGTGTATGTATGCATTGGGAGTATGAAGTAAGCAGTGGTTGTTGTTGTGTTTGTTGTTTTTGTAAAATAAAATGAAAAACAAATTTGCATATCATTACATAACTTACCACTTTGAGGTAAACCCAATGTTGAACCAAGTGAAACATGTAAATTTTCAAGTAAACCACTTAACTCCGGACTGTATTCGGTTTTCTGCAATCACAACAACAAAAAATAAGAAAGAAAAACAAGAAAAAATAAGAAAAACTTTTTTTAACAGCATCAGTTAAAGCACAACACATAGAAAATTATAAGTTAGAAGCCATCATTCCAGAAAAATATTTTTGCAATTTACTACAGGCATACATACATACATACATACATGTTCACTCGTATGTATCCGATATTATTCCAATACTACAGTATGTTATGCATAAATAAAATGCTGTAAAAAAGCCAAAAAAAAATCTGTAATAAATAAAACCTACGAACTAGAAAAACAAATTTTGGATATAAAACACCAACCATGCGACCGACCGACCAACACAAACACAAGAAAATGGAAAATGTATGCTTTTAATCAAAACCCCAATAGGCCTAACAGGCAACGATAAGAAGTCGTGGTAAAGCAATACCGAAAGAGTAACATAGCTCCTTTCAATAGACTTCATAAAAAACCTGAAGACAGGTCTAATTGGATCCTATAAGGTCCTATTGCATTACCGATAGTACTTCTTCCGCCATTCAACTATAAATCTTAGCTGGCATTTGTAAATAATCTCGACAAGTTCAGTTGATAAATTTTTTACACTCAAGAATTCGTCGTAGCAGGATCACTCCTACCAACAGGTGCTACTATGGTCTCAATAGGCGATTGAGTAACAGAGACCTCTCTCATACGACAAAACTAATACTCTAGAAGACGGTTATCCTCCCCGTGCTTCTTTATGTCGCAGAGGCATGGATCCTATTAAGCACTGATGCAGCTGCCTTGGGAGTATTTGAGAGAAAAGTCCTACGTAAGATCTTCGGTCCAGTGCGTTGATTTCCGCATCTGATCCAACAGTGAGCTCAACGACATGGACGTTGCGAAGCGTATTAAGATCCAGCGGCTGCGCTGGCTTGGTCATGTCCTTCGAATGCAGGATGATGCTCCGGCAAGACGGGTATTTGATACGGGGATCTGCGGAAGTCGGCGAAGAGGACGAATTTGTTTGCGTTGGAAGGACCAGATCGAGGAAACCCTGTCATCGATTGGTGTGACCAATTGGCGTAGGCACGCAGGAAGCAGAGGCGCCTGGAAGGATGTGTTACGGCAGGTCGAAATCCGTTAACTGGGTTGTTAATGGCCAATTAAGTAAGTAAGTAATCTCTTGTTCATTGTCATTACATACATAATTGGTTATTATAACGCTTAAGTGAAGATTACGATCTAGCTTATCACATCATTTTTGTTGTGTCTATTAATTTTATACAAGAGTGGCGGCATCTACCGTTTAAAGTCGACTCCGAACGACAGATTTTTAAGAAACTTTTTATGACAATTTTATTTTACTTCCAGAATTTTTACCAGAAATCTGCTGAGGAAAGTCGCCGATGAAATATTCTTTCATTATTCGTTTTGTTGGAGATGTCAGACCTGGGGTTTGAACCGTGGACTTACGTCTAATAAGTCAACACACTACCTACTAGACTACGACAACTACCATCGTTATTGTCATTACACCTCCATCAGAAGTCGTTGTGAGATATTCCCAGCATCTGGGGAGGTGTACCGAAGCACAAGTGTCCTATTATGAATGCCGTGAGACTTTCGATAATTTTGTTTTGGACCAGGATTACTTGGGTTTGTAGGTAAATCACCACAGCACGCTAGCTTTATATACGACTTACTTTTGAGCTCCCAGCTTTTGAAATTATTCCCATAGGTAAACATGATGATCGTATATTTCTTATAGGCTGCCTGACCACTACAATATTTTGAAAACAGTGTTCATGGCCATTCTGAAAGTGGGGCAATGCTTATTTGGTGGCGGGATTTTACCTGAAAATCTAGTTCCCTAACAAACGTAGTTTTAACATCCATACTTCTCCCCGAATGCCGAAGTGTTCTCAGGAAAATTTCGAATCAATCAAAGGTAACTCTTGTATGTGCTCTGGGACATATGGACATCGTTGGAAATTACATTTCTGACGAGCTGGCAAGGGACGGTACGGAACTCACAATTTGCGAGATGTTATAGAGCAGAGGTATTCCGATTGCCTCAGTTAATTTGAATATTATTTACGCGTTTTACAGGGAGACTTCATCTCGTAGCAAACTCAATACCCTCAATACCTCTCGATTTTCTGTTCTTAAATCTCGCAGCCATCCATCACACAATAGCGATTCTCACGGGTTATGGTCCTTTTGGTTGCCATGTCGGATGACTTGGTTTTCCAACATATGACTGTTGCAGAAGTTGATCTGAGAAGGAGGAAAAAACTAACTTTCACCTCATGAGTCAGTGCACTGGCCTTCTCATGAAAAGGCGGAATTTTTCACTACTCACTTTCTGATATCCTTGACTGAGCTCTCAAGTATAAAGATTGCTGCAATAGAACTATTTATTTTGAACTCGGGTTGGTTTCCTCTAGTGAATGTTTAATCCCCGGGTTGAATACTGATATCACAAAGCGCCTAAGTGGTACCTCTTTCTTCTAGGGGGTCGGCTAGCAACATGATGATGAAATGTGCCCAGGGGAATATCAAAAAATTTGGAAAAATATGATTTTAAGGATTGGTGGGTCTATAAAGTAGTACCCATATTTTGGAAAGGGAAGTCTTAGTTTAAAAATCGTACAGATACGTAGATCACTATCTCTATTTCCGTTTTCCATTCGGATACCAGAAAACAATTTGCCAAGCCAAGTACTTCACAGAATTTAAGAAAAATGTGTCTTTCTGCCATGGCTTATTGGGTACTTTTATCTTTCTAACAAAAAAAACAATAGGTTTTCTTTTAAATTTCTTTTAAAATATCTGCAATCACATATTAAATCGAAAGTTCAACTGTTTTAAAAAACTCTATAAAAATTTAAACTCTGGTTTAAAGTTTAAGCCAACTTATCTTGAAACAACAGCTGCAGAAGAATTTGTAAACCTACGTGCTCATTAGGGAGAAAGAGAGCGTTTGCATTTATGTTTTTGAATATTTTTTCTAATTTTAATGTCTCTGCTAAAGGTACTCTCGTTATTTGAAAAAAAAAAAAACAAAAAAAAAAAAATTACTCTTTAAACTGTATTTGCAGCATTTGAATATGTTCCTGCCTCTGTGTGCCTTCACATGTGGAAACTTTAAATACTCGCATGGAATAACAAAACATTGTTTGCCTTTATTGCCATTGTCTAAATGGTAGGTATTGTACGTGAGGGAGTTCGAAGTAAATGTAGCCGCGTTTTAACAAAAATTCTAAATCCTACCGATCCATATACAATAGAATAAAAAGAAAAGCAAAAAAAGTTGGCTTAGGTTAAAGCCGACTGGATGAGAACCTATTTTACACCAGAATTGCAGTTTGCTCTTCCAGGAGATAAAGTTTCTTAGCGGCAGCAAGAGTAAGCCCCTTAGGGTTTTACCGTCGGTCTAATGAGGCAGGAAAAAAATTTGCAAAGACAATTATTAAATTTAACGCCAGGTATGGTATTGATCCAAGACTCTTGGCACTTTCAAGAGGACTAATCTCGAACAGCGGAAATATAACGTGGGATAATAGGTAGACATCATTCAGAGCCTATATCCTTATATGAAGAGATACTAATTGTTTTTGTTTTTTTAACGAGAGACTTGAACCCAATAATGGCCCACATTAACATCGGGGCAAAAGAGTATCAGCATATTTTGCAGGAGACGAAGATTCTGTTTTCTCGCCAGAAATACGGCATCTTGTGGAGTTCTGCGGCACGCAAATACTATCATTATTTTTAAGATGTGACGACATTGGTCACAGAAGCACCAGGGGCAGCACGGACATTAACCAGTGATCGTCTATTGGCATATTTAATAGCTTCTAACCTCAAAATTTTGAATATAGGAAACCGTCCTACTTTTGTCTAATACTGTCTAATACTAGTGACAAATACTAGTGAATTGAAGTCACCCTAGTCTAGTAAGTAGTGGCCCGCGGCGATGATCTGTAAGTTTAAAAAATGTTCTGATAATGTATTTCAAACTGTTACATACATAATCTAGCATTCACTCTACTAGTGTAGGGCATCAAAATCAAAGAGTAAAAATCTTAAAGAAAAAATTGTTTTTTTGTGCTCTTTACGCGAACTGCAAAGGTGAACATGAGTGAGTAGTAGATGGGAAGGGAAAGATTTGAAAACTACATACCCGACTATTTGCATGCGGTGAAAATACACGTGAAACAGAATTATAAATGGATTTAACCAGGCCTCCTTCAAGCGTCAAAATGCCAAGTGGTTGGCTATCCATAGCCATTGCTGATGATGTTGCCACGCCACCGCTACCACCACCACCACCTGCACTACCACTTGCTGTTGCAGCTGTTTTGCCAACCTGTGGTATTTTATAGAAAAGCAAACAGACTTCATCGTTTGGTATGCGATGGTGAAATTTAATTTTATCTTCTTGCTTATTATGTACAGCTGAGATTACAGTTATTTCATCGTTTTCCAAAAACTCCAATATGGCTGCAGTCTGTTCATCCAATGCTTTGCCTGTTTGCGAATTAATGGCAAAATATTCCACTAAAATTCAGCGATAGAGAGAGACAGAGAGAGAGAGAGATAGAGAGAGAAATAAAGAAACAATTTTTTGAGGTCATTTCAATTAGAGTTGGATTCATGGATGTTTTCTTGTTTTTTTAAATTTTTTTTATTAAATTGTCTTTTTTTTTTTTTTTTGTGTTCTTCTTGATTACCGGATGTATTGATGATGAATTTGATTTTATTGGACATGCTTGACTATTTGTTCAAGGCAGTCATTAGTCTTTAATTTGGTATCTTTCAGTGGCTTGTCCTTTTTATTACGAAAAAATATTTCATTTCTTGTGTTTTAAATTTTATTTTTATTTTTATTTTTCAAATTTAATTCACTTATCCTGTGCCGTAGTAGTAGTAGTCCTTTGAACAGTTTTCGGTTGGTTGCCTGTTTTAAAATGTGTCCCATGTGTTGGATTTTATTTGTTGTGTCCTTCCTGGTTAGCCTGGTTTCGTGATTCGTTTTGTTTCCCTTGGCAACCGGGATTTACTGCAGTTTTTTTTTTTTGCGTTGTATTGCCATGGTTAAAACGGTTGTCTGGGTTTCACTCACCTGTTCGCTTGTTGTTATTGTTTTTATTTACCCGGTCGGGTTCCATTCATTGTTGTTAAACAACATCCACCAACACATTCAACACTTCTGCATCGTACCGAACTTTGTGTGTGTCACGTGTTGAAATGCCTTTTAGTGGTTGTTTTAATTTAATTGTTGCCTGTTTACCTATGTACTTTTTGTTGTTGGCCATCTGTTGTTTTTGTCTATGATAATATTAATATTTCATTATTATTGTTGCTGTTGTTGTTGTTGTTGTGTTGCTATAATTTGTTTACCTGTTTCATTATGTTTTAGGCCTTGGTTTGTAAAACGGAGCGTATATATAAGTGAATTAAATTTTAAAAATTATTTTCAAATTTAGTTTCAAGAGGTTTACGCTGGTAGTTAATTACTTCAAAAGAATTTTAAATTTTGGATATTTTAGTGAACATTTTTTTAGTTATAGGAGGTAAAGAGATTTGAAATAATTAAGGCGAAGAGAAGAGGTTGAACCAAATGAAACTTATGATTTAATTCCGAGAGAAAATTTCTTTGCAGAATTTTTGGTAGAAGAAGCTGAATTCTATACGGTGCCGGTTTAATATCGATAAGGCCTATTCAGTTAGTTAACTATAACTCCTGGCTGTAATTTCTCAACCATCCTCGTAATTTCTATCCAATTCACCTTTAACTTGGCAGATTCTGCCTTCGGAATCCTTTCTAAGTGCCAAATAATTTCAGAAAAGTTGTTCTACGATCTCCTCTTCATCCGCGACATTAAACATTCTGCAGCAGTTGTTGTGAGCTATGCCAAGCCTCCGGAGATATACGGTTATAAGTCTCATATGGAAAATATTGTTGCTTCCCATAGTACCGCGACCATATGATCTATTATATCACTTCCAAGTCTATTGCTCTGACAAACCCCAGGATGCTGCTCGGTCTAAAGAATGATGTTTCCGTCTGAGATGTATTAGGGTAGGTTAGGTTTAAGTGGTAGCTTTAATTACCAAAGCACACTAGAGCATTCATAGCAGCCAGTTGTGATACCACAGGCATGCGCAGTCCTTGTACTGACCGAATTCCTCGAATCTCATAGAAGAACGCCTAACAGGTTCCAAGAATGTTTTTCGATGATTTATTTTCATAGTCACAGAACCTACCTGTTGGGCTCGAGGCAACTCCCATTCTGAATAAGTGTATCCTGAGTCTACTTTAAAAAAAATCCGATTACTAACCTCAGGTAGTTATTGAATTATTGGATAGTCTGACGCATGACTCAGATCTTCTTTTGTTGTAGTTTCTCAACAAAAGTTTCGAATTCATTAAACCCACTTGGTTTAAGAAGAGTTTTTGCCTTTATCTTCCCTTTCGTTGACGTTGTCTTTACAAAGATCCGCTCCTAGTCCACAGAATGGTTCTGGATCCCATCAATAGCGTGGAAGCTTCTTTCTCGCCAACACATCTGCTGCTCATTGCCGAGAATTCCCACATGACCTTAACCCAGCAGAGGAGAGGGTAACCTTATTTTCTCTACTTAGCCGATTCAGCTGCTTCAGACAGTTCCATAATATTTTCGATTTAGGTCTTTTGTACCTAATATCCAAGCTGAATTCTGTTTTGAAGATATCCGCGATTTTCCTAATGGGCTCGGAATATTTCATTCTGGCATCCAACACTCCTGCTCCTGTTACAAGATCCGTTCGTGACCTATCTGTATATGACAAAATAGTTTCTCTTTTAAAAGAGTATCTGGCTTCCAGAATATTCCATTCATTCATTCATTTTGTTGCCTAGTATCGTTGCGAAGCATTTAACAAAATCATGAGTTCCATAATTATTCTGAGCTATTACACAGGGTTTCATACGATCCAGTTGAAACGCTTTTAAATTTGTGGTAGAAAGTAAAATTATAATTTTTCCTTTTGTTAACTGAAGTCTAGTTTTAAATAAATTTCTTCCTGTATGTCTATGGTATACAATTTTTTTGTCATAATATTTGTCCTGTTTGTGCAGTGGCTTTACGGCAATGCCTTTTTGTGTCGCCAACTGTGACACAAAACTCATGATTATGACACAATTAAGCGGGAAATTGCCTTATTTAAATGATGGCCTTAATTACTTGATGTCATGCAGGAAGTATTTTAGCTGCCGCATAATAATTCCAGCATTTTGTTGTTAGTCATGTTATCATCACTTATTTTATATTTTAATACTCGCCTTCACCATTATTATTATTATCATCATCGTCATTTTGACTTTTTATCAACAGGAAAATATGATTTTAATTTCGAAACAAATTCATGTCAAATAATGTATTGTGGTAACATTTTAAATTGACCACAAATATATTGTGAATGACTTTCAAAATGATGATATAAAATACGGGACACAAATACGGCTAAAAAGTCACGTTTCAATCTGTTTGACCAAAGAAAATAATGTGACACCTTTTTTTTGATGGTTTGTGTTGGTGACATTTAAAATAAAATTTTCATAATTTTTTTTGTCTTCTTGTTGTTCTTCTCCTGACTACTATTCCTGTATCGTTTAGGGGTTTTGGTTGGGTTTACCTTTGTCAATGCCATTGTGAACGAATGCCAGAATATGGTTTGTATGTGTAGGAGGAGTTGAACATAAAAATCTCCATAAACTGATGTGCTCAAAAGCAATCAAAGCAAATTTTCTTGGACGTCTATAAAAAGGTGAAGCTATTCAACTCAATACGAGTAGTCTTCTACTTTCCTTTCTACTTTACTACACTGGCTTAGGAGTACATATCACAAAAACCTGTAAAAAACAAGGGAAACATAACATGCATATGGAATGGAGCACAAAATAAAGTTATTTTCCATTTTCTTAAATGCTCTTCACACGTCCAACAGCTAGAAAAATAAAAAGATAGGAGACGGAAAAAACAGAGTGTCCTGTCTTCCGAAGCATGTGTTGTTCATAGAAAATAATGACATTCACAGCATATATCTGTCGTTTTAAACGAACGTACGTACGTACAATTCAATTAATGGTCTTTAAGTGGTTTTCGGTTTCATTTGCAGGATTTTCTCAACTACAGTAAATGGTAACATGGTTAACAATTTCTTTTAACTTGATTTTAATAGCAGGTGAGAGATAGAAGACTGAAGTGTAACAAGAAAACCACGTTTGATGGGAACCACATTTATGACACCTTCGAGATAAATCATAAATTTTTATGATGCAATTGAAATGAAAGTCAATGTACTTTGTCTGGTATAGCCAAAGGAATTTAAGTTTTTAAAGGTTACTTATTAATTTATCTGAAGCATGAAGAAATTTAACTCAGAAGCATTAAAATGCAGAATGTCAGGATCTTAAATAGGCTGCCTTCCAAAATGTATCAATACAAAGTTTGTATGCAGTTCTACTATTGTATATAAACTATGTAGATATACAAAGTAACCAAACAATGCATCAACTATAAATCCGATGTCTGATTGCTTTTTGACTGCGTTAAAAATACGCATTGACGACGTTTTGAAATAGAATACATTGTATATATTTTGTTCAGCGGCATTACGAAACACGATACTTTGTTCAAACACAAAGCAATTAACATTTTGGAAGGCAGCCATACTCTTCATTTGACTACAGGATATGTGAAACTGAAATCGAAAGATGTGCTCAATTCAGATTGGATAATAAATGCAAACTGCAGGACATAGCCATACTATCCGACAGTCAAACTGCCATTCGAGCATTCGACTATTATGAGTTTAAACCGAAGATGGTATGGGACTGTCTGGAGCAGCTGAATCGACTAGGCAGGGAAAATAAGGTTACCCTCTCCTCTGCAGGCTTCCAGGTCATGAGAGAATTCTCGGCAATGAGTAGCAGACGAGATAGAGAGGAGGGGAGTATATGTTTGGAAAGATATAATCAACGAAAGGAGAGATAAAGAGAGTAGGTCTGTGTCATACATCAGACTATCAACAAATAACTTCAAGTTGATAACCAGTCTTTCGGCAGAACACTAAAGGCTCAGAGTACAATTATTTAGAATGGGGGTGATCTTGACCCCTACATATAGATTCTGTGACGATGAGAACTTATTTCTAGGGAAGCTGAATCAGCTGAGTCCCAGGATATGTGAGAATTCTCGGCAATAAGCAAATAGGTGACATTCCGCACCTAATGGGACTAGAACCCTTCTATGGAGTGGGAGAAGATGTTTGCAATGGTATGCTCAACAAAAGGGAATATAAAGAGATTCAAAGACTCTTTGCTAGCCAAATGGGTTTAAGGCAATTAAAACATTTGTTGCGAATTAACGATAAAAGGAGATCTGAGACTATCTACTTACATATAACCTGGGGATAGTAATTGATCTTTAGACTCAGGATATACTTATTCAGAATGGATGTGGTCTCGTACTCAACACGGAGGTTTTGAGAATAAATTATCACAACACTTTCTTGGAATCTCTCCTGTGGCGTCACAACGGGCCATTATGCGTGCTTAAGTGAGTTTTTGGTATCAAAGCTACCACTCCAACCTATCTACCTTCTTAGAATCTGTGAAGCATTAGTACATACATACATATATAATTGATTATTACAACGCTTCAGTCAGGAATACGACCTAGCTTTTCACACCGCTTATGTTGTGTGTGTTAATTTTATACATAAGTGGCGGATCCTACAGTTTGTAGTCGACTCCCAGGAACAGATTTTTGAGAAATTTCTCATGGAAATTTTTATTTTACTGTCAGAGTTTTTGCCAGAAATCTGCTGAGAGGAAGTAGCCAAAGAAATATTTTTCCACTCTTCGTTTTGTTGAAGGTGTCTGACCTGTAGCCCTTACTCTCTGTAAAAAAGTATGTTCAAATAGTTCATAGATTAGTTCCAAATAAATTATTAATTCAACAAATATTCCTATATGTACTTTTTATTATTGTAGGCCTATTCAACAACTTTCATTCGTTTGAATAACATTTTCTTTCACTACTCGATTTAATATTTTCCATTTCATTTGTTTCGTATTGTATACGATATTTGTATAAATGAAAAGGAATATATTACAACAATATTACGTTACTTTCACATACACACACATCAATTTACGTTTAATAATTTACAGTATCAATTAATGTAACGATTAACTTTCATTTAGGGATTCAGTAAAACACACTCACAGGTAATTATACTTCACCAATGGCAGAAAGTGTCATTAACAACACAATTTATCGTCTGCCACATAAAATATCTCCATTAATAACTTTAATTATTATTTTTTATTATTATTTTTCTCTCTCTCTTACTCTCTCTTTTTTGTAGTTATTATTGTTGTCATTGTTGTTGTTGTTGCTTAAATGACAAAAAGCCAAAACAGTAAAGCTGACAGATTTCAATACAGATTTTAAATTAAATATTAAAATCAAGCCAAATTATTGCAATTGATCAGGAAACAGGCAGAGAGAGAAATAAAAAAGAGTGAAAAACTTTGTTGCATTATTTTCTGGCATTATTTTTAATGAAATCCGACAAAATATGGAAAAAAAAAACTTATTTAAAGTGCTTTCGAAATAAAAACATAAAACTTCAATTAATGCTTTTCAATTAATTTATTATTTTATTATTTTTTTTTTATTGTTTTAACTTTTTACAGTGACTATAAGCTATGCTAGCAAAGTGGGTGGCGATGGAATAGCAGGAAAATGTCTACAAAAACAAAACAATGCAGTAAACAAACAAGTTAACAAAAATATAAAACAAACATCAGCATAAAAAAAGGTAAACAAGTAAACAAAAATATAACAACAACATTACAATGATGTTTAAATTTACAGAGATTTCGAGAAGGTGAAGTCATAAACATTCGCCTTCAAGAACATTCATCAGACTATTTACTTTGCCATATAAAAGGCAAGTCAAAGCATCCGACCGAGTTAGTGAAGTTAAATCAGTCTTGTGTGAAGACGCGGTGCGTATGAAGAGAGTAATCGTGGTTTGAAGATCTCCGTTACACAGATCTATCGAATAATTGTCTAGAATAGCTATTGTTTATGCAAAGGGTATAAATAGAGGAATAACAAAGAAAAGCGATTGTTGTTGTTTACATCAAGTTGTGAACAGTGGCACACAGAATTGTGCGAATAATAAAGAATTTTAATTAAAACTAAACACAAATTTATTTTTATTTTATTTTCAATTACAAGCTCATATTTTAAACGTTTTTAAAAGGTAAAAACGTAACAATATCATATAAATATGTACATACTGGCAGTCATAATACAGGCAAGTCAATCAAACATCAAATGACCAACTCCGTCTGAGCATATTTGAGTGAAAAGTCCTTTTTGTCTCATCATAGAACCATGAGAGCGGTTTGCTTTGAAGAGAAACTTTGAATAATAAGCTGTAACAGTATAAAATAATGAAAATAGAATACTCTGAGTGGTGAGTCCATCACCGCGTTGATCAGTCCAATATTCTCCATATAACAAGGAAACCTTTGTAAATAGTTTTTGACTCCAACAGAACCTTCCATACCGATTGCAATGAAGAACGTGTTGAGAATGATTGGATACACTAGAAGTTATGTTCATAGGAGAGTGTTAAAACAAGTTTTTTCATAAAGAAAGAAAAAATTGCATAAAATTTCGAAAGTCCAAAATATGGATTTCAGGGATAATATTTCTTTATTTTTGCATAAGATTTCTAACATGCAAACAAAACTAGATTAAAAAATTAGCTTGAAAGCATGTGAATCACTTTCTCTCTACAACCGGAAACGCTTCATTGTGGTTGCCTTCAAAGAGTATTGAACTCCCAAAGAGTATTGAAGTAAGAATGGACTCAACAGATTCCAGTTCTCTCCATATTACCACAAATACCGCAGAAAGAAGGAGTGTCCTCACATATTAGTCCTTATCTTGTGAGTAACATTCTAGAGGCTGAAGCCAATCTGGAGCTAACATATTGCCGTATCAAACAGTGCAATTCATTAGCACACTAGCTTCGCTTTAATTGAAACGCATCAGCCTGGAATATACTCCACATCAGCTCATTATTTTATCTGTAGTGTTATTACATCGGTGAACTATAGGTTCGCTTTTAATAAGGCAACACACTACCAATAGACTACGGCGACTTCATTTGGAAATACCAAAAGATGATTCTTTCATTAAAGCTGCTCACTACCTTCAGTCTGTACTATACACTAGATGCTCTCGCGGTAAGGTCTACTGAATTCTAGTTCATAGGGTAGTTAAAGTGAGAAAGTCATTATGTGTACCTGTAGTTCGCAATGCCCCATAGCGTGAAACAGTACCACTTTGACTTGTCGGGACATCCCGCAGACTGCAATCAATCTCGTAGATAATCACCGTATTCCCTGACGCAATCCATTCCTGGACTAGCTTATGTTCCGTAGTGAACGAAATCGCGTTAGTCTAGAATATACTGGACCACTTTACTTAATCCCCTCCTCAATGTCAGTCTCCATCTTCAAGCCTTCCACAGAAATTGCATGACTGCTAAGCAGAATGCCGAGACAGTTTGTTGAAATGACAAACCCTAACCATGAAACCCATACTCTATAGAAGAATACTGCCTTAGAACACTGCCCTGTCTAAAATTCCCCCTTTAAATAACCTCAAAAAAAGTCCTCATACTACTCTCGCATTTAATAATAAATAAATATTTGTCATTGAACGGTGTATGCATGTGTTTACTTTTTGTTTTGAATTCCATATTTTTATCACGATAAATTTAGTAACTATTGAATCCATTTATTTCATCTGGTTGTTGTTCATGTTGTTGTTCTTGTCACAGTTCGTAATTGTGGTTTTCAAATCTAAATTTGGAGGATAAGACCAAAAACTGAATGAAAACAAAAAAAAAAAAAAACAACCCCGAAAACAGAGTGCACCATGTGTTGTTTTTAGAATTTAGAAAAATGATGACTGTTGTTAAATCAAACTGAACCAAAACAAAAAAAAAACAAAAAAAATGTTGCAAAATACTCAAATAGCAGTTCATATACCACCATACAGTGTGCATGTGTATATTTAGATGAGTGAGAGTGTGTATATTTGTGGGTGTTTCATTGTTTGCAACACTTACTGGGACTGTGTCATTGTCATGTGAATATGACTTCGTATCAGTATGAAATTTGCCTGAAAATGCTATGTCACACACACATGCACACATAGTTTTTTGCAGTCAGTCAGACTGTATTGTTCCGTCACATACATATTTATGCTAAAAATTTAAAAAAAAAACAGAAAAATTTAAAAAAAATTTCAATTTTGAAAAAAGAAAATAAAATATGGAGACGAGAAAGTGAAGCAGCAATGGAAAGGAATAAAGGAAAGGAAAATGTCAAAACTAACATTATAATCGTATGCTCGGAAATGTGCTGGAGTGTTTGGTCTGGCATGTATGTAAAGTTATGCAAAATTTTACAGTGACTAACAAAAACATTTCTCTTATGATTACAGGAAAAAAATATAACTATAACAACTTAGCAGTAAGTTCTCAAATTTGTCAGACCGAAAATAAAGAAAGTCTAAATATGTAGAGTGAAAAAAATGCAAAAATTTTTAAAGTTTGATTTTTGTGGAAAAGAGATCACGCAATTAAAATGCTATTGATATTGTTGTCAATTAAAAATTACCCTAAAGAGGGTAAACTTGTTTACCCTACCTATCCGAATCACTTTTATATTCACATACTATTTTCACATAAGAGAGGAAAGCTAGAATGGCAGCCTGACTGTCTCGTGCCACCTTGTCCTGCTATCTAAGTAGACTTCCGCTTGGAAGATACCCTCGAGTTTCCTATGGGCTCGGAATATTGGGATCAAAAACTTTTGCATCTGTTCTAAAATCTGTTATTGCAGTCTCCAGTACACTTGCAGCCTTCAGATTACTCCATTCATTATTGTTACTAAGTATCGTTGCAAAGAACTTCCCAAAATCATAGAGTCTGTTGAGTTGATAAATGAATTTCATGTCAGACTTGTCTCCCATCAACCTAACCATAAACTCCAAAGCTTTAGTCTTCACTACCATCAGCAGCAGACTTAAATTCAATAAAGCTTCCAGCTCAATGCTGTTGTTGTACTAAAACACGCTAGTTTCTGTATCGTATCCAACTCATTTTGAGTTCTTTTCAAATTTGTTGTATCTGCCCAGATAGATCACTTAGTTCTTGAATGATTTCACATAAAGCCTCTTCAAACCATTTAGACAATATCATCTGCATATCATTGGCAGTTAATTTCCGCCTTATATAGTTCTGTCGGTAATCTATACGCAACCAGACTCCACCTTAGCGATGAGAGGATACCACCCTATGAGCTTCCCCTTGCTGTGCTGACCCTTATTGTTTCGTTTCCTGCATATGTTTTTGAATATCAAGTGTATAGGACCCTTGTCATCCCTCTTGATATCATAGGCTCTATATCTCCTTCATCTAATGACTTATTTTTGATCGTGTTAAGAGTCGTATCAAATGCGCTCTCTGTGCCATGAAACGTACATATGATTACATTCTTCACGACCAAGAACTCGTGAATGTTTCTCAGTTATAATCATTAAACAAGTCATGTAGCAAAGGTTGAGATTGGAAGACCCTCCAGGAATTTGAAATCTTTGAAGAAATACCAAATGGCGGTCCCAAGGCTTATAGTTTTCACAATAGAGATAGTTTTTGCCTAGAGAAAATAATTTAGTGTGGTTTGCTTTTATAATCAATACTAAAAAAGGAATAACAAATTAAAAGCTTCCTAAAACGCACCCGAAGGGATCTCATACCCGTAGCTATACAAGAAAAGAAATTTTTTAAGTTGAATTTTTTTAAATAAAATATTTCATTTTTTTTGCTCTCAACTGTTTGTTTTGTTTCTTTTGAGATTTTGACACATTTTTGCCAAATGTTTCGTTCGGTATATTCTTCGTGATAAAATATTTTGACAAATTGTTATTGTCGTTTTCAGTTTTGTTATTGTGGTTGTTGTTGTTATTGTTATTATTGATGTCCTTATATGCGTTTCGTGTTTGAAGTTGATTTTATGTTTTCAAAGTGCTATATTTTGTTATACATTTTATGTTATGGATGTTATATGAATGCATTATAAACTGTTATAAATAGATTTTGACTGGAAAGGATTGTGAAATTTGCACAAATCATAGAGGATTTAAAGCATAAAACTGACATCATCATTGCTGGTTGTTGCTAGCAACTATGAAATGAACTTTTGGAAAAACTTTTTTTGTTTAATGATTCTCATAAATTTTTGTGTAAAAATAAATCCCCTCCCCGCACAAAAATATTTTTTTTTAACAATTCCATTTAAAATTCTGTTTCGCGTAGAAAATGTCATGTCATATGGCGATAGATATTAATATTTAAAATTTGTTGTTGTTTGTTTTGGTGTTTTTGTTAAATTTTTGTTTTAATGCCGGATATTAAATTTTCTAAATATTTCCTGTTATTATCCTGTTTAAAGATGAGTTGAGTTTTTAATCGTATTAATACTTATGAGTTGTATTTTTATTTTTTGTTGTTGTTGTTGCTGCTAATGCTTTTTATCTAGGAATGTAAGTATATGTGTATATGTGAATATGTATAGTTAAAGAAGAATTGTTTTGAAAAGTTACTAAAGCACCTGCCTGCCTTTGTTGATGTATTTTTCAAGTTTAACTTATGGAAGTTAAAGACAAGTATTGTTCGCTCACACAGATATGTAGGTGAAGTTGCGTGTGTATGTGAGAATTATGGCATAATCCTTTTGCATTAATACTTAAATCATAGTTTTTGTATGAAAATAAAAGTAAATTAATGAACATATGTAAGTAGATGTACATATATATGTATGTATTCAGTTTTTTATGAATTTCTAAAATATTTGCTACAGAAACAAATTTATGAATATTTAACAAACACTTGCATTTTTAAGTATCGACACACACAATATGAAAATTGTATCTATGGGCCTAAATAAAGTATGAGTGTTCTCATGTAAACCACAAGTGTAACTTTAATTTCTACTCAAATATTAATACATAAAGATTTTTCATTAGGGTTTCAATGGTATGGAAAATCAGACGTACATACGTTACTTAAATAGAACGTCTATTGAAATCTAAACAAACTACACAATTTGGAATTAATCGAATGTAAATATGCTCTCATGTAGTCGCCGTAATCTAGTAGGTGTGTACTCGCTTATTAGACGTAAGGTCATGGTTTAAACCCTAGATCAGACATCTCGAACAAAATGAAATATAAAGAAATATTCCATCGGCGGCTTCCTCTCGGCAGTGTTCTGGCATAAACTCTGAGAATAAATAAAATTGCCATGAAAATTTTCTCAAAAATCTATCGTTCGGAGTTGACTGTAGATCCCACCACTCATGTGTAAAAATTAACGCACACAACACGAGTGGTGTGAGAAGCTAGCTTGTAATCCCGTTTGAAGGGTTGTAATGACCAATTATGTATGTATGCACGATTGTATTTGCGATTGCCATCAATCCTACCTTCCCTCTACCCAAATGATAATCTGAAGCCTTATCTGTACCTCTTCTCTAGTTCATCTAGCAGTTGTTCATGCTGCCAGGTATTTTTTATAGCATGGCCGGTTTGCTTTATTTTAGAAACCCTATTATTACCACATTCATACATTTTAATACATAAACACATGCACATGTCATTACATACATAAATATGGAAATAACTTTATTAATAACAATAGTATGTAGAAAATAGAAAAAGAAATCGAAACGAAAACAATTTATTTATGATTTATTACATTTGTCGTTTGTAGAAATCTATGGAAATATTTTACATGCCAACCGACATATTTGTCAGACACTGGATGAATTACAATAAAATGTTAAATGAAATAATTACAGGGTGCTTGAAAACAAAGTAGACAAGCGTTATTATCTTAAAGGAAATATACTTCAAAGCCTTCAAAAACTTTTATTTCTCTGTTAAATAGTCAAACTTTATCATTAATTTCTGTTGTCATTTTAAATAGTGTGTGTTGGTGTGCAGAGCAGACTATTTTTGGAATTTGTGATTATATTTTCAATAATTTTGTTGTTATTTTAATCTACTGGAATAAGTGTGAACTTCCTGAATAACAAGTTTTTTTTATACGAGAAAACCATTGTGATTTGATGTCTGAATTAAATGCGAACGTATAATAAATGATGTAAGAATGCTGATGTTATTTTTTCCATTTCATTTTTATTTTCATTTTTTTTTTGCTTTTTTACTTTTAATGGACAACAACACAGTTTACTCAGAGCACCAAGAAGAAAACTTGTATTCAAATCAAAATTGATTTATTACCTTCAAGTGAGATATAACCCAGTGAGCATTACTTAAATAATGAGTAACAATACTATTTTTTTAAAAATTTATCAGAAATGAAATCGAAAACAAATGGTATGCTTTACAATTTAATTCAATATTACTCATACGCAATGTATACATATTGTATGTAGTTCCCTAAATAAGAAAAATTAAAGCATACAATAGGGGGCCCTGATAGACAGGTGCAGTGAGAGACTAGTTATATGGTTCGTATAATTTTGATCATAGAATGGGCCGTAAATCGCAGTATATCTTTAAATTGAATGGCTTCTTGTGTGAAAGCTGATGTCAACATGGGACGGACCCTAGTCGTTATAGTTTTTAAGCCTTCGACAATGATCTTCGCATTAAATTTCAAGTTTATCGGACTTAAAAACTATTTGGTTTTTGCATAAAAATTATTGTGATAGAGGTAAGGGGCAGCAAAAACTTTTCTAATGCTTCATATTCCAGAAAGTATAAAAAAGCACGAAGTAGTGCTAATAAACTAACAAAAAGGATTTAATTCTCATAGTCGGAATTGTTTTTAAAATATGGCAAATGGCAAAGATGGTCTTCTTTGTGGGGCTGCGTCAAAGACTGTGTTTACGCCGATAATTCTTTAACGTTGGAGGATTTAAAAATCGATATTATTCAAGTTACCGTTAAGAATTGGCCAGAAATGTGGGAACGATTGGCGAAAACTATTTTAAAAGTTTTTAGGTCTGAAACCAATTCAAAAGTGTTCACATAATTGACGGGATATAATACGCGTTACTTACTCTCTTACTTAATTGGTTATTTCAACCCTTTAGTCAAATAGAACATAGCTTCGTACGACAGATTTGAGAAGTTTTTCATGGCAATTTTATTTACTCTGAGAGTTCTGAAGATATTAAATTGTCGATAGTAATATGCCTTAGCAGGGGTTTGATATACCATAATGCATCACACTACCTTTTGGACAATGGCGACTTATTTCGATTTTAGCAAGTAGTTTCAGATCATGGATCTCTCTCGACGTATCGAAATAATACTGTACAAAACTTGGATACTAACTGCGTTGTTATAAGGCACAAAGGGTGGATGCAATTGTGTTTGAAGTCTTTGCAGGAAAAATCTTTCGTAAAATATATGGTCACGTCTATGTTGGCAATCATTACACACATACATACATATATAATTGGTCATTACTACCCTTCAGTCAGAATTACAACCTAGCTTCTTACAGCGCTTATGTTGTGTGTGTTAATTTTTCACATGAGTGGCGTTACCTACAATTTAAAGTCGACTCCCAGAGACAGATTTTTGAGAAACTTTTCACAGCAATTTTATTTGCTTTCAGAGTTTTTGCTAGAAGACTGCTTAAAGAAAGTCATTGAAGAAATATTTTCCAATTTCAATTTGTTAGAGATGTCTGACCTGGACATTAAATGGTGACCTCACGTCTAATAAGCCAACACACATACCTACTAGACTACGGCGAATTGGCGATGATTACAGGCATTAAATACATCATGAACGGTAAGAGTTTTACAATGAAATCAATGTCGTTAGATGCATCAACATTCACGTTGGCTTAGCGCGCGCATAAGTGAAGATGCTCCGACTAGAAGATGTCTCGAGTTTGCTTTCGAAGGAAAGATCAGATTGAAGAAATTGGTTAGCAAAATTAAAAGAAGAACACGTACGATCGGAGGACTTTCTATTTCATTCTTATTCAGGCTATCCTATAGTCTGTAATGTAGTTACTTAAGAAAACTTCTTGCAATTTTATTATTGTTTTGTTATCGATTTTTTTTAATGTTTCCAAAACAAAATATTCACTGGGTATATTGTTTTGCATACAATAGTTTTAAATAAATAATATTCCAACAAAAAGAATGAAAGAAAGAAATGTAATGATAAGTATTTATTACACATAATTTTAAGTACTTTTGATGCACTTGAACATAAAGTGTTGAAAGGAATAAAATAAATGACCACAATATGATTGATCGAGAAGGAGAGCAAAAAGGAAAACAAACAAACAAAACAAGAAATATTCTGGCACCATATGTTACCACAGTAGAGATGGCCAATGTCAGTGCTTTAAACCACAAAAAAGAAAATGTTGAAATTGAATTGAATTATTTATTTAAAAGGCAAAGGAAATAAAAACAAAAACACATTTTATAAGAAAAAAAAAATGGCGTGAGAAAATAAAGAAAATGTGGATTGAGAAGCCAAACTGTATGTGAAAATAAAACCGTTTGGCTTTAAATAAACACAACGAAATTTAATTTCCACTAAAATCTTATACAGAAGGAATGCATATTTCAAAACTAGTTGCTAGCAATCTATGTGTCCTAGTCATTTTCTCTTTATCGTTGAACTGTACTCATCACCATCTTCATCACCATAGTCATGATGGCAAGTCAACAAATTTTATTATCAATAGGACTCGCATTGAAATGAAAATGAAAAAAGAAAAAATACGGAGAAAAAGAATTGAATGAAAAACTGAAATGAAATTACATTCATTTAATATCCTTATCACGTTTTAAGTACAAATAAACACAAAATATGTCCTGCAGCAAATATTTAAAGTGATACATACACCGCTACATGGCATAGATCTAAACTCATACAATCATCATAAGAGCTAAGCTACAAGAGCAAAAGGAATGAATGAATGAACGAATGAACGAAAAAAAGAAAGAAAAATACTCTCTAAGTTTAGAATTCTATTCTAAAGCTGATTTAAATCATTGTAAATAAGGAAATAAAAATTATTTTTATTAAAACAACAACAACAACGGTAGCAAATATTACGCTGTGATGCTATTGAAAATTATTTACAACCTGACCTACCTTAAGATTTTCTCTTAATTTAGTTACAAAGCCTTAACAAAGCTTTTTTTTCTTGATTTAAGAGTATTTTTAATCAACATACGACAACAACATATCCTTGCTGTATGTTGCAAGCAACATATCCTTGTTGTGATATGTTGAAAACAACACGTTTTAGCTTGAGTTGTGAAAAATGAAAGTTTGAAGGTTTTCCTTTTTTTTCGTCCACATCTTTTGTTACTCAGCGAAAGTGAGAGTTCATCTTGAACATTTTCCATGTAAAACAGTCTCAATGTGATGTCTGCATAATAAGGACATGTTACAGCCTGATGTGGGCAAAGTAAAGTTAAAGCGGAATTGTTTAAAGCAATTTTAAAGGTCTTTAAGATGATAAAATTTAGTTAAGCAACGCTGTTGTGTAGTTAATGGCAGACAAATTTTTAAGATTTTTTAGTTAAATTTTGAAGGAAAAAAAGTTTTTAATTTAAATTAGGAGAATAATACACTTTATGCATGAGTTTGTGCCAGAAACAGACTATTAATATACTTCCTTAGAATAATTTTCTTTGGTGATTCTTTTTCATTACCCCTCTTCCACAAAGAATCTGAATCTAACACGATTTACCGCTGTTATTTTGGAATTGTCCCATGTAAATGGTCTCTGATAAAGTTATTGAATTAGTGATTAGAAGATATTTTATTCTCCAGCCTATAGGATTCCACTCCATGAAATCTTTGTGGTTATTATTATTATTATTGTGTAGAGGTGCTAGCTGTCTATGTATATAGGATCATATAGGATCCCTATCTTCCACAATCCTGTTACTCCAAGATGCTATTCGGTGTCAGCAGCTCAGGTGTTTCCTTCTGAAATGGTTTAATACTGCTTAGGTTCTATGTATATGTTCTAAAGAGTCATCTTCATCATCTACAGTGCTCAAAGAGAAGCTAGTTTTTATCCTCATTTTATTTCTAAAATCTGAACTCAAATCGCTTCCTATTGTAATTAACCAGAAAAAGCTATGATTGTCTCAAATCTTTCTGTCTTGATTATAGTCGATTTGTTCTATAATTCTTTGGAAAGAATTCGGCCTGATCAGTAAGTTCCCCTTTTCGTAGGCGCATCTACCAGCTCATTGTCGTAAATTCTTACATGTTCCGTAATCCTACAGAGGGTAACTAACCCAGACAGCTCCATACTCTTCCCAAGCTAACCTAATATGAGCCTGACTCACATATAATGTTGATATGTTCCTTCCCTTAGAGTTAAATAGAGCACACCTTTCAATAGTGCAGACTTCCAGTTGGAATATACTAGCGAGTTTCTCATTGGGGGTTGCTACTCCTGTTCTACTATATATCTTCGATTCATCATATACCACAGAATTATTAATCCTTCTCTTAATCAGTCATGTGAGGCTCCATACAGTCTTACTACCTAGTCTCGTTGTGAAGCATTTCCCAAATTATAGAGTTTGCTGGTTATTTCCAGAGGTCAGACAAGGCTGAAGCTGTTGGCCACACCACTCTTCTATCCAAACATAATTGCCCTGACAAGCATGGCATACAACCGGCGCATAATTTTTTGGTTGCCACCATTTTCTGTGATATTACATCAGATAGGAGTCGTATCTTATTTGACTGTAAAAATTTCCTCTTTTTCGTAAAAGAAGGTCCTTGGACTAATTTTCAATCCTAATTTGCTTCACCAACTTACAGTCTCAAGACATCCATGAATGATGTCACAAAGAGTATCCTGGAGTCTTCGGAAGTGAGAGCAAAATAATAGTAGACAGACTGGGCAGTTCTCAATTGGTCCAGCCTTACATGGCCGAGTGTTGTCAGAATGAAATATTCAGAGTTCATGTGTAGTTTCAGTATGAGCAGTTTGTTATGTATGGAATCCTTTTGGTCTATACTACCAGACATATCGCTTTGGTGTTAGTTCGATTGATCGGCGGTTTTTCATACACGGGCTCTTGACTTTGAGTGTCATAGATACTGTACTGTAAGCATTTTTGAATAAAACATTGTTCAAATACTTATCCTTTCGTGGGGGACGCCCTGTAATCGCAAAAATGTTTAATTACTAAGCTTTGGAGGAAGCAAAATTGTTATCGTTATGGTTTCTTAATTTAAAAGTTAAATGACTAGAGAAAATTAAACAAATTAACAGAAGAATAATTTTTTTTCTAGAAAATCTTTGATCTTCTGGTAATTTTATAATTTTTTGTGAACAAAAAATGCTTCAAGTATCAAATGTTAAAATACTATTGATGTTTACAAGTCCGCAAATCATTTTTGTCATTCCCCAATTATATTGCACTCTATTGCATTTATTTTTTTGCTTTCGAGACAGTAAGTTAACTGCAAAATTATAACTTCTGCTACTAAATTAGCTGTTTGCGTAGTCGACGAAAGTATTAAAATTTATTTGAAAATTTCTAGAAAAATTTTTAAAAATTCATCCCACAAACTGCATATTTTATGCTCGTTAAGTGTGAGAATATTTTATAATAACGACCGACGGTAAACAAAATGGCCAAATAAAGTACTGCGTTGTTATTATATTATGTGCGGTAGAATATGAAATGTTGAGCTGATGTATTTTATTTAGTTGTATGCAATAATTTTTGCATTTTTAATGTTGCAACATTCAAACGGATTTATTAGGGACATAAACATTTTATTAGAAAGTAAAAAGAAAAAATTCTGGGTACTAACATGGTACGATTATCATATTTTTTATTTTTAATGACAACAGTAATGGAAGCAACTTGTCATATATGTTTACATAAAATACGTTCCAATTTCATACTGGCATTGGCTATCTGAAAGTATGTACTCTGATTAGAGCCACAATAGTTCTCAATTATACTTTAATTCTACAGATTTTCGATTTTATTGTTCTTTTCTTTTTGTTACAAAAAATAAGTACCGCCCTAATACATACAAAACTAATATGCTCAACTATTTTATGCATATGTATATAAGTGTGTGTGTAGATCTGTCAGTATATATTTGGGTCATCACTTTGTATATGCTTAGGTCTATAGTATGTATCGTATTTATATATGTTATATATAATCTTGTTTGTATATGAGTGGCTTTTTTTTAGTATAAAAGAAACTAACAGACGTACTTGTATTATATACACAAACAAACACCGCTTACATACATATATACATACAAGTACGTCTTTAATAAAAGTGTTATTTTAATGTATAAAGGTCAAGAATATATACCAACATATATAACATTTTACGAAGTATGTATGTACTCATCATCATACAAACATAAATTAGTACAAAATTAAATCAAGTATTGTTGTTGTTGTTATGTGTAACTCGTTATTGTTGTTGAAGTTATAAAATTTAAAATTAAACATAAGAAAAATTTTTGTAATAAAAATGAAATGAAATTGTATTTCCAGTAATTTAGACAACTGGTCTGTGTGTTCAGATTTAAATATCTTAATAGCCGATGTACTCTACATAAAAATTAATTGAATAAAGGTGTACATAGTCAGATAGAGTCGACCTAATGAGAGTATAAAGTCTCCATAGACTGTTTAAAGTGTCACCGTATTAACATAAGGAATACTTCTTACTGTCACGTAGCTTTAAAGGACTGGGACTGAGTCTTCACAACATCTACGAGTATTTGAGTTAAGAAATGCATGGCCTTTTAAATTTGAACTTTGATTTTGCAGAAAAAGGATACTGTAATTGGTATAGACTTTCCAAGTTTAGGCTTTCAATAGGAATCTGAGTTGTTGTTGTATGTCAGAAGACTTTTCATTGAAAAATTGAAGTAAAACGAAATATAGGCAATAAAGCCATCAACATTTTTGATTTTGAAAACGGCTTCATCACCACTTCCGTGATGGTATTTCGTTTCCGATTGGGAATTAACCGTCTCGTGTCTTGAGCTGAACATTATGGACAAAGTTCAGTCTGAAGATCTCTGGAATATGACGAAGGCTATCTTCAAATTTATACACCAGCAAACAAATGTCATCAGACCTTCGAGACAACGATTTATATGCCATACTTTGAAGTCATATTATCTATCGTTTCAATGACCACGATATTATTATTGTCGTCAAGAGGAACGTCAGTATAGTGACCATATGATCCATAGCACTCTCTTCCAACTTTATAGCTTAGCTCTATAACGTTTAATCCTTCGCTATTGCCCTGACAAATTTCAGAATGCTACTCGGACTCAACAATGACAATTCCCTGTCTAATACTTGACACACACCCAGGTGTTTCTTTTCGGGATGCATTAATGCCCTACAGATTATAAGAATGTGTTCCGATAACTCATGCTTTTCGTTAAAGAGTCCACATGTTGGGCTCGAGACAACCCTCATTCTGAATAAGTATACCCTGGGCCTACAGTGCACTGTCAAAGGATCTGTTACTAGTCTCTGGTTATACCTAGATAGCCTGATGCATAACACAGACGTTCTTTTATTGTATTTTCCTATCAACAGTTTTGATTGATAGATCGTAATCCTGACTGAAGGGTTGTAATGACCTATTCTGTATGTATGTGTGTAGTTCTGATTGCTGCAAGCCCAATTCGTTTGGGAAAAGTTCTTGCCTCTCCTTTACATTTCCTTTCGTTGAGCATATCTTTCCGAAAATCCACTCCCATTTCACAGAGGGGTTCTCGTATCATTATCAGCGTGGAAGTTCCTCTTCTGATAAGCTAGTCTGTCTTCGTTTTCACCCCATAAGAGCCAAGTGCTCGAAAGGCGGTTTGTCGGGGATTTGTCTTTTGTACCTCCTGTCAATGGTATATACTTGCGCTTGAAAGATAAGCTAGAGCTTCCCCATGGTCTTAGAATATTTCATTTTGTATCAAAATGATTCATCTGTTAAGAACAAATAGTCCCTATTTTAAGAGAGTATACAGCTTTCAGATTACTCCATTCATTTTTGTTACTAAGAGTTGTTGCAAAGCATTTCAAAAAATCTTACAGGCAGCTGGCACTTTCCAGGGACAGTTAAGGAGGGAGCTGTCAATCAAAGCTTTTGTCTTCATTACCGTGTGCACATAAATTCAAAACAAATTCCAGCCGCACTGTAACAAAAGTACTCATTGCCTCTGTTATACTAATGCATCCTAGTCTCTGTATCTTGTACAACTCCAATTGAGCTGATTTCAATTGAGCTGTTGTTCTGCCTACCAAAACAATTGTTCCATCATACTATTACATACATAGTCAGGATTACGAAGTAATTTCTCACAACACTTATGTTGTGTGTGCTAATTTTATACATGAATAGCGGGACCTACATTTTAAAGTCGATTTCTAAAGCAGATTGTTGAGAAACTTTCAATGGCAATTTTATTGACTTTCAGAGTGTTTGCCAGAAAGTCGCCGGAGAAATATTTTTCATATTTCTATCATACTATTCCCCGGATTTATTCTCATGCCCACTGTTATGCATTAACGACTTACAATTCCAAGAGCGCTTTGAATGATGTCTCAAAAAACCTTTTAAATTTGACTTTTAGCCATCAAGACTATATAATCTGCACGTCCTTGGCTTTTGATACCCTATTCAGATAGTTTTGTCAGGGTTTTATCCCCTAACATATTACACATTATTGAAGTGTAACGTTCAAAGAACAAAAAAAAAAAAATAAGATAAAATAAAACGATAAAACGTATGATTGATCCACTACTTCTTCAAGCTACTTCTTCAAGCAAGGTTGTTTGGGCTCCCAAAAAAAAAAAATAATTCCTAAAATGCCGTTAATATTGTATATTTAAAAATAAAAAAATCACAATAAATTGTATTAAAATTAATCTCTTTAAAGTGATTAATTCTTTTTTTAAATTTTGCATACGAAATACTTTAATTGTATTAATTATTTATGCATTTGTTAAACATTAATAAACGTAGACAGATAGCGAGAGAGACAGTGAGAGAGACAGAGAGAAAGACATAAAATATTATGAAAATAATTAATTTCAATACAACTCATCGACTGTAAGATGTGCAATACTAATTCATTCGTATTCATTGCGGTACAGCATTGCAGTTAATGAGTGAAATCATGTTAATAAAGTACGCATAATGCACATTTAAAATTATGCATGCATTTTCCTTCAACCGAAGGCCAAATGTGTTACGCACACACACCCCGTATGCAATGAAAAATTAATTTACAAAAATTTATGTTATTGTGACTGCAATCACCAATAAATATTTCAACAGGGATTTGAATTCGCAGCAAATGATGGGATAGATAACGAATGCCGTAGAACTCTACTTTGTATTGGAAATAATTTTTTTTTTCAACAGATGGATGTTGTTGGTCCTTCAGAAAATAGATCAAACGGTTGTTATCCTTTTGAGATATCTAATAAAATCTAACCTTATTCTATTAAGCTGAGCATAGGTTTCTAAATTATCCACATAATAATTGTAATAAATATTGTTTAATTAATGATTCAATTAAAATAAATTCACACTTTCATTTTCAATAATGAACAGCAACAAAACTGTTATAAATTATTAAGTAGAATAATTACGTTTTTAAAAAAATATTCCCGGACTTTATGAAATGCATGCACTTTCTTTCCTTTTTTTGTTTTTGCTTTTCGCTCATTTAAATTGCAGAAAAATGGCAATAATTTACAATAATTTTCAATACACACAATGTTTTATTATTCGGTCATATGCTTGGTGTTAACCCATTTACATTAATTTCAACAACAACAACAACAAAACTAGCAGTAAAAAAAAAACGAAAACAAAGTCATTGATATATTGACTATAAAACAATGCGGTTAAAATATAAATTAATTATTCAAATGGTATTTATATATGTATGTACACATACACATTTATATTTATAAGTGAAAAAAGCACAAAAAAAAGTAATTGTTGGCGCCTTAAATAATGTGGAAAAAAATCAGGCATTTTTTTATACATAAAAGTCATACAAAACCATATGAAAACCATACATCAACTGTACAACATTTTCATTGTGAATGAATGAACTGAGAATTTATTTGAAACTTACCACCTACTCATCATCATTGCAATCATTACTTAATTGGGGGCGTTATCATCCTCATTATTTTTTTATCAATTATGTACTGTATGTACATCGTTACTCGAATGCTCTAATTTTAAAGAATTATTCGTGTACGTATATGGTTGTTCAGGTAGCCTAATAAATAAAACCTAAAGACATCTGGCGAGTTGAAATCGCCAAAACATAAAATTATTCTTTCTTGAAATTTCTCATGCAATAGGTAGCGTTTTACGCCTTATGGCACAGTCTTTTGCAAACTACATTCCAACCACTTTATAATAATTAGTTTCATGCTACAAAAAAGTCTCATTTCATACGGCCATAGCCTTCTGAATTGGTCTTTCAAAATCATATGCAACATTTCTTGTTGTTGTCGTAGAACTTCCGAGTGAGAAATGTACTTCGCTGCTGGTGAATATGTACTTCGTTATGAATGGTCATACATAACTGGTCACTATAGACCTTCAGTCAGGATTACAACCTAGCTTCTCACACCACTCATGTTGTGTGGGTTAATTTTATTCATGAGTGGTGAAACCTATAGTTTCAAGTCGACTCTGAATGACAGAGAAACATTTCATGGCAATTTTCACAGAGTTTTTGCCAGAAATCTGTTAATAGAAAGTCGCCGAGGAAATATTTTTTAAATCGTTTTGTTAGAAATGTCTGACCTGAGGTTTAAACCGAGGCTTCACGTCTAATAACCCAATACACTACCTACTAGACTATGATGACTTCATTCGTCATGAATGGTAAGTCGGCTTTAATTGTTGCGTGAGTTGTATGGAGGTGCAAATCTAAATGCCAAATAGACTATAATGAGCCGTAGGTTAACCTCAATTAATTCGAACGCTATAGAGTCAGCATATTCGGATTATTTAACACACTATCCCTAACTGAAACCATATTTTCTGCAGTGCGTACAGGCTTGACTGTAACTCTTAAAGTGTCATCAAATTTATGTATGATCTTCCAAATTACTTTACTTTGATTGTGACGATTATATTTATGCTGTTTCGCTCCAAAAGTAGCCATTTTTGTATCACCATTTTGGTGATCCTTTGTTAAACGATCCACACTCGTAAATGGCAACATTTTTACTAAATAATTGACATTTCAGAAAAAAGACATTTGTAAAATTTTGCCAAACCGACTGTTATGAAACCACTAAACGAATAACCCTTTACACCTATATTAGTTGTTATTTGTTCAGTTTTTTTTTGCCAAATCACCATGGATGGATATTACATTCAAAAGCATATGCAAATAGGAAATTATTTATCCAAATGGGGAATGGCAACTGACCCTAATTTTTAACGAAAATTCTTTTTCAGCGTTGAAACCCATATCTAGATGAATGGGTACGTGGAGAAACAAAATTCTTGAATTTAGGATGATAAAAATCCACATGAGATTACAGATCATCGAATGACTTCCGATAAAGTCACCGTTTGGTGTGGGTCTTTGGGCCATATTTCTTTAAATACAACGTATGCCATGGTATCACTGTCAACGGCAATCACTTTAGGTCGATGATTACCAACTTCTTTCAATCCGAATGGGATAATCTAGACACCACATAATCTAGACACCAACAGCTATATAGTTTATGCCTTATTGAATATTCTGCACAAGCGATTTGAGGGTATTTAGTCTCACGTGGAAATGATGTGAGCTAATCACCGAGATCGTGCGACTTGACATTGTTAGACATTTGCTTACGGGGTTTTCTTAAGTCGAAGATATATATGAATAAACTACGAAACCAAAGCGGTCCTTAAAGCGAACATTTTGTAACGAGTTTTTATTTCGCATATAATGGCATCAAACGAATAAAAAATTTCCACACTTACTTAATTGGGTATAACAATCCTTTAGTCAGAACTACAACCTACCTTTGGACACCACCCTTGTTGTGTACATTAATTTTATTTAAGATTGGCGGAACCTATAGTTTAACATCGATTCCGAACGACGAATTTGAGAAACTTTTCTTTGCAATTTTATTTACTCCCAGAGTTGTTTGCAGGAGAGTGCTGAGAGTAAGTTGCCGAAAAAAGTATTTTCTTTATATTTCCTTTTCGTTCTAGATGTCTGAGGTGTGGGTGCCGTCTAATAAGCCAATACACTACCTATTAGATTACAGCCATTTTCATACGCTCTTGCCTTTAATGGAAGAGCCAATGTAAGTGGAATAATTCTGTAATTTTCTTTCTTAAGAAGCAAGTGCTGCACTTCTCCTTATTGCTTTTAAACTAATTGGTTTATTTTAAACGCTTTAATAAGCACATTTTCGCATTTCGTATTAAGCACTTAACACTGTAATAAGCTTTTAAGGAAAATCTTTCATGTTGAAGTAACCTTTTTACTGATTTGAAATTTTCCAAACTCAAACATTGAAAATTTTCAATTTGATTTCATAAATAATTCGCTTAATCTGTACGTCTACGACATGCGAAAGAAGTGAATTAAAATGCATTTCAAAATATAATTGACGGGATTATAGTGATAGAAAACGAAATGAGTGTATTATCATTACAACTGATAGTAAATATTGTATGAGCCTCTAATGATTTAATAACTTGTGGGTGGAACAGCTAACGACATGCCACCCGATTTACTTACTTTCGTTTAATATTTCTGTATGAATATATCGATGCCTTAATAATATTTTCTACACTGTATTTAGCTTTTATTTTTATGTCATGTAAGTATGTGTAGGTTTCTGTTTTTTCAGCATGCGTGTATGTATTTAAACAAGTAAAACTTCGTTTAAATAAACATCTTCTTACTAATCTTTTACATACACGATGATGTTTTATTAACTTTAAGCCTATTTACTGTCATTTCTAGCATTTACTTATAAAGGCATATTCCCTCTCTTTCCCCTCCTGCCACCACCATCAGCTACATAAACTGTCACAATAAACCGAAATCAACAACAAAAACGATTTTTATTTTATTGCCTATACAAGTATTAATCCAAATATATCTTCTCATATATATTTATGGAGAGAGCATACCATATGTATGTACGTATGCCCATACAACGTACAAATATTTGAGGAATGTATTCGTGCGTGCGTAAGTTTATATGAATTTATTTGGGTTTTGTCTTAAGCCTACATCAAGTACAAAAATAGATTTCAATTTTGCCTTCTTTTTCTTTTTTTATTTTTATTTTCAATTCAATTCATTTTTTTTTTGGCTTTAACGCTCCCAATATATATTTGTGCTGATGCTTGCTTGCTTGACTAAGCCGTAATCGAAAATTAATAAAATCGTCTCAACGTAAATAGTATCGATAAGAAAATATTATGGGGATTTATGGAGAATAGAAACGTAACAATTTGGAATTATGAAAATTAAAACAAAACTAAAAAAAAACAAAAGAAATAAAGGTAATTAAAGGATTACGTTTCAGATGATGTCTATCTAATGTCGTAAAGTTTTAAAGTTTTGAACATCCAAGCCTAACTGAATACAAAAGCGTTCAACAACATTTCAACATTAACCTTGGAAACCCTTAATTTTACAGTGTTCTTTGTAAATTAATACTATATATAGACCATTAACCGTGAAGTGCCATGTTAAACTACTTTCCTTAAAAATTTATAGAGTAACCCTACAATGTCTCCACCAAGCCAATTGCTCTCACAAACTTCAGGATACTGCTCGGTGTCAACAACCAAAATTGTCTGTTTAGTACCTGGTATGTATACAGGCGTGTCTTCCTGAAATGTATTAGTTCCAAGAATGTGTTGCGTTTATTCATCCTTATCATCAGATAATCTACATGTCGGGCTCAAGTTAACCGCCGTTCTGAATAAGTCTACACTGAGTTTACACTGATTGTTAAGAGATCTAACCTTAGGATATTCCTGAATAGTCTGATAGATGACTCAGATCTCCTTTTTTTTTTTTTGTAATTTTCCAATAAAAATTTTGATTGCCTCAGGCCCACTTGATTTGGGAAGAGTTTTTAACTCTCTTTATCTTCATTTTCGGCACTCCTCACAAACTTGTCTATTTGGTCATTGCCGAGGATTCCCGCATGATCTAGAAATCAGGAGAGAATAATCTTATTTTCTCCATATGGCCCATACTCCAGATGGTAACGTACTATCTCTGATTTAACCTTATAACAGCCGACTGCCTGTCTGTCAGATAGTCAGACTATCAGATTGCTGTAGTCACTGTGTTTTATACTTCCTATTCAAGTTAAATTTAGTATAACTTTCGATAACATGGTCTTTCGCTTCTAAGATATCCCTGAGTTTCCCACGACCTCTGAGTATTTCAATAAAGCGGCCAAAGTCAAATTATCGTACATAAGTCAATTGTCGTATATATGCCTCTCAGAACCTAGTAATGACTATAAAGAGCCATTTTATTAAAAAAAATTTAGCTTATTTGGTGTCTGAAGATGGCATTGCGGCGTATTTTTTTAAAATGTCATGTTTGCACTGAGAGCTTTGATCCCATTTGAACCGACTTTTCTTGTGATTTTGACAATGCCATACCACAAAGTACATAGCTGTACAAAGTACATACTGTACTTGTCACAGTTGACAAGTACACGTCCTCTAACCTAACCTAACTACATAGCGCAACTAATTTTGGCTTCATTGTATTAAAAGTTTCCAAAAAAAATTATTTTACGTTAATTGGTTACCTAGATCATGTGATTTGACGGCATTTGACTTTTGTGTGTCAAGGATCATATTTTTGTAAACAATTTCCTAATGTTGGGGTATTTAAAAACCCACCTATGTCAAGCTTGCGTTAAGATATCACCCGAAAAATGTGATAAAGTGGTCGAAAACCATCTAAAAATTATCGTGATTATTTAAGTTTCGTTGTACTTAGTACATATAAAATGGCAAGGTCCTGGCATTATAAAGAAATATAATGCTGAGCGAAATCAAAGCCTTATGAGTGTTTAATTTTACTTTTCTTTTGAAACCGAAAACGCTTCATAACGCGATATATAGATTACTTGAGCTATTTTTGATTTATTTATTTATTAATTGCAATACAATTACAAATTATATTCAATTATATACGAGCTGAGTAGCTTTGACTAGATGCTCTGTGGAGTGTTGCAGACTAGATACTCTGGTGGGAATTGAACCCACGACCCTTCCGCTATTACACTAGCACACTACACACTACCAGGACACTCATTTATTAGTAAAGTTATTGTATAATAATTTTTAGAGTTCAGAAAATATGTTTTCGCGTGTATTATCATCATACAAACTTCTTTTTGTTGATTCATGGCGCATGAGTAATATTTATTTAAATTTTTTAATATAACAAGTATACGTTGTGCTGTTTGTTTAGGAAAAAATTACAACAAAAAAACATTATTAATCAAAGCATCTCATAAAATGAATGTTAAACAATATCCGTTTGCAGTAATTTTTATTTTAAGTTTCAATATTTTTCATATTTCATGGCAATATCTTTGTGTGTATGTAATACAATACATCTTGGAAATTTAAAAATTTATGAATTTCCTTCCACTTACTCTAGTCATCGCTGTTAAATCAGATTAAGAAAATCATAAAAAACAAGATGTTTCCTATCCAGACGTTATCATTAATATTTAAATTTGGCTTCTGTTATATTGTTGTATTTTTTGTTTTGTTTTTTGCTTTGCTTTTTTGGCATATTCATTTCCGTTTTATCTCATTATGTTTTATTATTAAAATCATAATTTGAATTCATTAATCCTTGTCAGATTAGTTAAACAACTTTATTTGTACACACAAAAAAATTGTATTTGTAACTGAAAGAGCAAAATACTCAACCACACCCACTCACACACACAGACGTACACACTCACTCTCAACACTCTCAAAAATCTGATAACAAAAAAAAGAAAAACACAGAGAAAATAAAAAAACAAATTTGAAATGTGTTTCCTATTTACAAGTCATCATTTTTGTCAGCATCATCGTCAGCATTATCGTCATCATCATGATAATCATCACTGTTATGTCTGTATAATGAAATGATAACAAAGTGATTACAAATGATAATGATTTCCATTTTTTTTCACTTGACAACAACACTGTATTGTGTGTGAGAGTGATTTTTTGTTTACGCTTTTTTGTTTCTACATTTGTTTTGTGCCGTTACTTTGCATACCTCAAACTTCTCTATAGTTATTAGAGTACATTTTGTTATAACCTGTAGGTATGAGAGAGAGAAAAAAAAAACACAACAGCAAGGGCGTGAGATATCGTTTCTTTGTTGTTATTTTAACATTACTAGACATGATTATTATAATTTTCCACTTGAGTATTATTAGAGAGAGAAATAAAGAGTAGCAAACAATTTAAGCAAACACAACATTATCAACATAGACAATCACATATATTCAACTACTTTCAACTAATGCATGCATGTATTTGTGAAAGCAAATATGAATACAATTTATCCTTAAGGTATGCTACACAAAGACAAAAAACTGTAACGAAAATCGTTTATAACGATGACTAGTATTTGATTTGAGCAAATAAACGGAAACAAAAGTTTGATATTCGTTCTTTGTTTCACAGTAAATTGTTGTACTTTTTGGGTAAATTTTGTGTTTGTATGTGTTAAAAATATGATTATTTGTTCTCTTAATATTTATATTATATTTGAATAAAAAATATTCAGTAAATTGGCCTACGGAAATAACGAAAATTTTTAATTTCTCGATCAGACATACATTTTCGGTAATAGTTTTGAATATAAGGCAGCTAAAGTGTGTAAGGGAATAATATATACCTATCTACCTACCTACGAGCAAAGGATACTGAACTAAATGCCTAAACTGAGAAAAGTAACTGAGAAGGTTCTCAATAAACGTTTGAAAGATACTCCACCGAAGGACTTGAGTAATGAACAGGCTGCTGTTTGTTTTACTGACATTCTGACTGTGTAGTGGCGATATTCATTATACCTGATATACAATGGAAAGGCGTTTGACACCATACAGTATTCTGCCATAATGAATAAACTTCGTGGCAGGGAAATACTATAGGGACTCATATCGCTAATTGTATACGTATATAGGAATGCATTATACTGCAGTGCATACGATATTATGACAACCGTCCCTATAAGTATGACTGTCGATGTTCATTATATCCTTTGCTATTCAACGTAGCCATTGACAGCACTATGGTGAAGGTTACATTAGGGGAAAGTGATATAAACGGGTGTTTAAATAGCCGTCTCGAATATACATACGTACATACATAATAATTGGTCATTACAGTCCTTCATTCAGAATTGCGACATAGTTTTTCACACCACTTATATTGTGTGTATGAATTTTATACATGAGGTATGGAATCTACCGACTTTGAAAGCCAGATTCTTGAGAAGCTTTTCATGGCAATTTCATTTTACTCCCAGAATTTTTACCAGAAATCTGCTAAGAGGAAGTTGCCTAAGAAATATTTTTTTATATTTTGTTTTGTTAGAAATGTCTGACCTGGCCTAACGTCTAATATGTCAACACCACTACCTTGTAGACTACGGCTACTTCAAACAATAATAAACTAAGATTAAATTACGATAGCAAAACTATACATTAAAACCAAGAAAGATGTAAAAGAAGAAAATAACAATTACAAATCAAAAGTAAAGTTCTAGAAGTTGCCAGAACGAATATAAAAAAATACCGAACAATACCGACTATACCATCGGATATACCAAGAAATGCATATTGGAACAGTACTATAAGTACTCAAGCGAACTTTTATTTAACAAAGCTTGTCCTATCTAAAGGGGTGGTTTGGATGAGGAGAAAAGCGAAGTTGTACCGCACTTTCTATATGAAGCTACTTCGTTGCAGAAATCTGTTACAGTTTAAAGCACAGGTTGGTTGCTAATGTGCATGAAATGTACATGGAACTGGATTAGGAAGGTAGAATTCAGGATGTCACTCTAAGTAGACTTGCGAGAATTTTGGAGAAACCTAGGCAACTTAGCGTAGCATAAACTACTACTGCAAGTAGTACTAACTTAGTGAATTTCACCTTCAATTAGGCATGTTTTAACTTATAACGATGATTTATTTGCTAACGAATTTTAAATTGATAGTACTTTTCTGTGGAAATAAATTCAAAGCAGTATTTGAAAAAGTAAAACGAAAAAAAAATGTTTTAAATTTTTTCCAAAAATTTTGTCTTTTGTCCTGGAATTTAGCTAGTCAATCATAAAGAGTATACCAAGCAGCATAGGTGTTGGCAAATAAAATTTCGCAGAATGTTTTCAATAATACCATGTAACGTTTGAAAGTTTCCATTGTTTTTAAAACAAAGAAATTCTAGGAAACAATTTAATGCTTTCAGATTCGTTTGATGAAAAAGACATACAAATTCTATTAGGTTTTCTTTTTTAATGTTCAGCTAAATATATTGCTTTAACAATTGTCTCTTAAGCCTTTAAAGTCAATACTTTTTCTCAATTTAATTAATTAAACCGATAAGGTTTCTGTTTTTTGTTTAAATTTAATTCCCATCATATTTAATTCCCTTGAATATTCTTTCCATTTTCTTTAAATGGCAAATATTTCCCAACAACAAATATTTGCTTTCACTTTAACTGATAAAAGTTAGGATTGGCTTCGTATTGTTTCATGTGCACCTTTTCCTGTTTCCAATCACAATATAAATTCAATTCAACTTATTAATAATTTTCCTGTAAAATCTATCAACACATTGGATGTATAACCAACCAAACAACAATTGAATAGATATTCTGCAGTCATGAATATTGACAATATATTGTTATGACAGCAAAAACTAACTATTGTTGTTAGAAATCAATACGCATTAGGGTGGTACGAAAGTTATTTTTTTTTTTTTAATTTTCATACAAAATTTCCTAAACTCAGTGTGATCTTTAGTCGGACTCGGGATCTGCGTCTAATCTAGTTCTACATGAGCACAGTTTGTGTAACAAGCTTCTTTGCCAAATATTATCCTTTCGGTTGCAACTTTCCAGTTTATAGCCAATTTTTGATATTTTATGTTGGCTAACAAAATGTGTGCCTAATCAAGTGCAGTTTTCCTACCTCATCTCTATCGCAATTGGAAATGCAGTAGGCAGCTTTGTTAACTCAAAGCTCATAGCAACCCGTTGTAATACCATATACTAGAGAATAAACAAGTTTTGATTTGCAAGTCTTAAAAAGAGGGTTTCGCATTTAAAGCGTTAGTACCTTAGAATCAAGCTAAAAACCAGTTTGAATGTTGAAGGAATATAGCGTGCGAGCCCACTTGAACTATATGAGGGAAGTATTCCTCCTTAACCAATCTACAACTTCTGCAGAAGCCAATTGCAGATAAGGAAAGTCTTCTCTACATGTCAACTCATTATGCAATGATACGTTAAGATAGATGCAGTGTTAGAACTGTCCCTACGATTCAATATGAGTAATTGTTTGGCATGGTTTTTCTACAATTGGGGACAAATGAGTTTAAGATTATCTTTAAGTTAGGCTTTTTCAGTGGATTTGTTTGCTCTAAAAAGTGTATCAGCTGCGCAATTATCTCGGGTATCTCAGTCTTTAGAAACCCGTATTAAATTTACACAAAACTGTTACGAAAGAGTCCCGATATGACTTCAAGAGAGTATTTAGGAGTTCATTTGAAAGAACGGTTACGTAATCGTTCAAACAAAAGTCAATCGAAAAACTTGCTCATGGTGCCACCAGAAAACATTGAAAACAAAACTTGTACTTTCAATTCCAAATGGGTTAAATGGAGTGCTTGACCTTAAGGGATATTCTACTAAATGCAAGGGATAACATTTTCATATATTAGACCTTTGAATTTTAAATTTGCTCAGGGTTCTCCTTGGGGGTACCTATGGATTCATCTGAAACTTTTCCTTATTTTTCTCTTGTTTTATTAAAAAATTAAAAAATTGTTTGTTTTATAATAAAACAGAAATAAATAATTAAAATAAATATAAAAACCTTAATTTTTTATACAAACCGTTTGTTAAAAATTTATTAAATTGTCAAAATACATATATTTTAATACTAAGACTTTTGCTTTCCATTGTATGTTATGTGTGATCACCGTATGCGCCGGAATGTTCTTAAGCGAACACTGATGAAAACTTGATGTTTGTCCGTTGCTTCCACTGGCATAAGTCTTGTTTCGTGAATGTTAAGATTTGATTTACGGATTTCAACAAGAAATTTTTAATCTGATAATCTGCTGGTTTCCCTTTCAAAAAATATGTTCGATTTACAGGTTTGTTCAATAATGAATATGGACCACCCTATTGCTTAATAGAATATATATTTCCTTTCACCTTCATATACCCGCACAACAACAGTTGCCTTTTACTTGCCTGTGTGCATTTTGACATTCGACACTTTTATTAGTAATTTCCTATTAATTTTTTCTGCTTTTCAATGCCTGTCTGTCTGTCTGCCTGTGCTCCTTATTGTATTTTGTGTGCCAATTCGCGGGGCTACGTATTGTACAAAAAAATGAGCAAAAAATGGTGAAAAAATCAACTAGAAAATGTTGCAACACTTGTTGTGTATATTAGTGCCACACACACACCAAACACACATGCTGCATGCATGGCTACAAGAAATGCTTGCATGTATTATGAGCGTAACATGACACCATAAATGTTAAATGTTTTTGTAAATGTATAGGCCACTAACAGTAAGTGTGAGCAATTGTAAGTGTAGGAGTATGCATGTGTGTTTATGTATATATGTTTAAGGGCAAACAGTATGTTCATGTTGTTGATAGCAAATGATGTTTTTGTTGCCATCATCATCATCATCATGTATGCAACCCCCATACACACACTCATGCATACATATGTACATATATAAACTTTAAACCAAACATATCTCTTACAGCCAAACATAAACATAAACACACTCTCACTTATAGCCATACACACTCGTACATTTTATGCTGGCGTTGACATTTTGATTGTTCATTGAGTTCGATGATGTGTGACAGGCAAACAGTATTAATTGGCACTTGGCTTGTAAGTGTGGTTACATGCTGCTGTTGTTGGTATTTGTAGTTATCGTGGTTTATTGTTAAGCTGTTATATTTGTAGTTTTTGTTGCTGTTGCTGTTGTTATAGTTGTTGTTATTGTTATTGTTTTAGTTGTTGTCTGTTATCAATGCCAAATACCAAGTTAACAAAAATGTCAGGGAAAGTTAGTCGATACAACTGGGGGGTGTAAAAAATAAAAAGAAGTTTTGATGACCACCAGGTCATGGACAAAAGATGAATTGATTGCAAACGGATTTTCGGTGGTGACTTAAACTGATTAATTGAAAAACAAAAAAAAAAAAACAAAAGAGGACAACAGAAGTTTATATTAATTGCCGTGAATTTTCCATCTCGTGAGAATCTATCAGAACTTTATGGCTTTAAGGGTGAGGAAACTTTTTTCAATTACATTAACAACATTGGTTTGATTTTGTTTAATTCAGTGAAATCTGTAGATTGCTGAGTATTTCGATCATATGTATCCCTCTGGCTATAGAATCCCTATAATATGGCCCAAATTATGTTGCTCTGATGAATCTCAGGTCACTGTTTTGTGTCTAACACTGCACATGTTGCAATTATATATTCCACTGATACGTTTTCCTTTTCCCTAAATCTACATATTTGGCTTAAAATGATCTATATGCTAAATAAACGGTCCCTGAGTCTATAATGTCCGGTTACCAATGGTCTCAGATTTTTCCTCAATGATCTGATGATGCCTTGCATTATTTCCCACAATAATTATTTACAAAAGTTTAATTTTGGCTCAGCCTAGTTAAAAGAATGTCCTCCACATCCAATATTTCGTCTTGCCAACTATACTCTTCCATACTTTCCAATCTGATCCTATCAATGCCAATGCATGATAGATGCTAATTACGTGACTATTTCCATCATTTAATTCTAGGTTCTAGATCTAGCTATAATGATTTCTTAATTACTTAAATGAAGTGATTCCTTCAGACAATTTTCAAAGAAAAAAAAAGAGAAAAGAAAATGTAACCATTGTTCTTTACAGGATATGAAAAGTCCTTTTGGCCTTAAGCATTGTGGTAATGAAATTTTGTGCATTTCATTTACTGTAACGCAATGTAATTTCGCAAAATTTTCCTCGAAAAACACAAAAAACAAAACGAAAAATAAAATGAACACACAGAAATATTGCTTAATGTGGCAGTTAGTAAAAGCCATTTACTGAAATGAGATAAGAGAGACGAAAAATTAAAAAATTTTTTTTTTTCCATTTCACAGGAGCTTGACCTCTCTGTTGCTGTATTACAGCCATGAAACATCACAGGAAAGTGGGTGAATATTAACAAAAAATGCAATAAACAGAGGAAATAAAAATCATTTGAAAATATTTTTCTATGCAAAGCTTTATCTTGACCAAGTCAGCTTAGGGCAAAGGCATTAAACACTGACCCACAAACCCATTACAGATACTGAAGTTATAAAACATTGGTGATCTAAACAGTTGTCACAACAAACAACGGCCAGCAAGTAGCAGCAGCAGCACAACAGCAACAGCCATATCACATGCAATACATAGTAAAAGATGACATTTTTTTTGGAATCTCTGTTGCAATTGTTTCTACATTTTTTTCGGTGTTATTGTTGTTGTTGTTCTTTTTATGGTAACAGTTACTTTTAGCAACAATGGCAAACTATTTATTTAAACATCAGCAGTATAAAGCATAGTTTTGGCCATTTTAAGGGGAATATTGTAGTCAACCAACAATAACTACAATGACAACATCAGGCACAGTCACATCCATTGCAGCCACAGCAGCCAAATGGTAGTTTACGATGATGAAGATGATGTTGTAGTAGTTGTAGTTGAAGTTGCAACAAATTTCGAATTGTTTAAAATTTACTAACGACAAAGAAATTAACATGCAGCGAGCCATAGATAAATTACCACAGCAACAACAACAATTATAACAATAAAATACAATGAAAACTGAAAAAACTGAAAAACTGAAAAGAAATGAAAATCAAAAATGACAAAACTCCAAAACAAAGATGTTCAGAGTAAAGTAACCTCTAGGGTAAATGATAGTGTAACTGAATATGAACAGAACGGAACAGCTGAAGAGGACAGGGCGAAGGGAAACAAACTAAATAAATAGATTGCACACAATACACACACCATACAACAAACATAACATAAATATGCATCAACCTGCTGTTGGCTGCTTTTGCTGACAGTCAACAAATGCGACAATTTCAGAAAGAAAACAACTGCCTTTCTCCCCAAAAAAAAAAGAAACAAAAATATGCAACAAAATACGACACAATGAATCCCGAAAAAATATTCAAAAACGCCAAAGAAACAAAAGATTTATGGTAAACATTTTTTGGGGGATAAAAAACAATATCCAGCATAATTGTGAAGAATAAAAAGAATAAGAAAATAAAGAAAGAGAAGAGAAGAAAATCGTTATTGTTTCGGTGAAGTGAATGAAACAATTTTTATATAATTCTTGCAACATGTCAAGGGAATATGTATGCGTGTAAGTGTAAGTGTGTGTGTGTGTGGCAGGATATGTATTATGGAAATAAAAATGTCATAAATGACCATAAATAGTGTTCGTATGTGGCAGATAAGGAGTACATGACTATGAAACTTAGTGCTACAAGAACTTTTGGATCACAAACGGATGATCTTTAGTCCGAATTATAATCGAGCGTAATCTAGTAGGTAGTGCGTTGGTTTATTAGACGAGATAATCTGTGATTCAAATCCTATCTCGAACACAATGAAATACGAACAAAGATTTTACAAACAACTATCAGCCTATCAGGTGTCAGTAACATGTTATAACTGCTGTGAGGTTTCTAACATTTTGTTCTGTAACCACTTAAGAACATTAAATGACTGTATGTACATACAGAGACCACCCTGTACACATTTATTTCTATTTACTGAAGACATCCGTTTAATGTGATAAATTTCATTAAATCTGAAGTCAATTATTGCGTTCATTTATTTAAACGTGATATCGAGTATCTTCTACCTTTTTATTGTGGTATTTGATGCCAATTAGCTTTTAACACAGTTTCTTTTGACTTCTTCATTTCATTATTCAACATTTCTTTTCAGGGTTTAAGCAAGAAAAGCCAATTCATTTGATCATTATTGACTAAAACAGGCATTATCTTCTAACCATATTAAAGGCCAAATTAAAATGAGGTTTTACGGCCAGGTTTTTGGGGTGTTAAATAAATAAACGAACAAAAAAAAAACGCATGATTTTGTATTGTTGTTGTGTATTATTTAATGCGGTGTTTGTAGGTGCTGTTTGTTTTTCGTTTTTTTTCTGGGGTATTTGGCAACATTAGTTTATAGGTGGTTTTCGTTTTAATTTTTTTTGTGTATGTTTTTTGGCAGTTGATGTTATTTCTGTTATTTTGGTTAACGAAAATCCTGTCTCTCTAATCACTGGCTGTGGCCCTAGTAGCGGTAAAGGTAGTGGTTGTTTAGCAGTTTATCTGTTCGTTTAAATACGAATACAATATTCACTGGCTTTACTGGCTTCAGTTGACCAAGCAACACTAACCACATCATCATCATGTGTAAATAATTGTGGCATTACTGTAGCAATTAAAACAATACAAACATACTTTTTAACTTTAATTTTTTTTTGTATTTTTTCTTTATTTATTTTATATTTTATTGTTTATAGAAAATGCTACAAATACATTTACATAAATATCCTTGAAGTACACAATACATATTTTATGAAAACTCCCTTCTCTCCCTCTCTTCACAACCACATTTAATGTTTAACATATACGCCCATATACATAGATGCGTAAATTTGTATTTGCATTTGTATTTGTTGAGGTGTTTTTGTGTATTAATGTGGCAAAGACGTTTAATTAGAGGCAATTAACGCTTTCACATTATGAGGCATTGAATTATTTAAAGGCTTCTCTTCTTTCTTCTTCTTATTCAATTACCAAATCATATACATGTACATACTGTTATACATAGCCATTCTAATACAATCATAATTAAACACATACTTAATCAACAAAAGTATCATCATTATGTATGTATTAATAAAATACCTGCCACTTCTTCTTACAGACAACATGGCTAGTGTTTATTTATGTGGAATTTAATTAATTAAATAATTAAGTTGTTAAGCTGCTCTTAACAATTGTGTGTTCAAGGTTTTATTACTCAATACAGGCCAAGCTAAAATACATACAAAAATGCTAGTAAAATTAACTCTCCTGGCATCTAGGTAAAAACAGCAATATGAAGCAAGTAAATAATGGCATTACATTAAATGTTTTATAGAAAGCAAAAATCAGATTTATCCACGTATTTCTTACAATATTTTACAATCTTGCCCTTCAGATCCTTAAGTATATTCGAGTTTTATTTCTTCTCTTCTGGATACTCAGTAGTTGGGTGAGTAGTTCTCTTTGATACTGAACGTCTTTTTAACATCTTGCTCTGTAGCCATCGGAACTATTAGTTCAGTTGTTATTATTTGCTGCGCATCTGTACTTTCGTTCGTTTCTTAGTTTCTCCGTTTGGAAAATGCCATGGACCGGAATCTCAACAAATCTGTAGTTGATGACATTGTCTGATATTAAATAATTCCTCATCGATTCCAACTGCCATCAGCTTATCGTTTCCGTCATCTCTGCCCTTTAGGATGTAGCATAGAGCTGTGTGTAGTCTCTCATTTTGGACATTCAATAGAGCCATAATTAGCTTCGTTGTCTTCCCCAAACTTCTTGAGAGAAAAAAGGTTACCATATGTGCCCTGGGTACTTCATCCCCTGAGCATGCCACTTGGATAATCTCTTTGTGGCCCACTTCAGCCAATTGGCTGTTTGTACGTCCTTTCAGTCAAAATGTGGCCAGAAAGTGAACGCCATCAAATTTCAGCACCCGAGTTCACCTCATTGTCACTTCACAAATAATTGCCTCTTCTTGTTTAGTCTGCCCCGAGGGTATCAAACTGACTGATGGCTGTATTCACGGCACTTCTGCAGTCCTTATTGCCCTTGAAACCTGTGCATGGGTTTTACTCTCAGTTCCTTCCGCGTCACTTACAAGGGTTTTTGGTACACCATTAAGATACTTTCTCATCTTGATTTCTGTCCTTTGGGGAGAGGTGATATTTTGGCCTCTCTTTTAACTATCAGCCATCTATTTGGGTGACACATTGTTCCTTCTTTGATTATACGCCCCTTCTTTCATATTTCTGTGGTACCTAACGTACAATCTTCAACCACTGAATCCTTTGTTTCAGGTGGTTCAAGAGCTAGTGTTTCGGCACGTAACGTGTATTATGTTACTATTTTCTAATTCTGTTTTTTTTTCTATTTTAGTTGCACCGGAAGCGGCAATGGTCCTCCATTTTTTTGGGGTTAAACATGTCTCCTTCAGCCTGCTCCACTCCAGTCCATTTTTTAGGTTGTCCCAGAGCTGGTATTGGGTATTGTGTTGCCGTAAACTTTCTATTTTAGTTGCATGAGAAGTGAAAATAGTTTTCATGCTCAGCTGTGAAGCTGGATTTGGTTAGTTCAACAGCCAACTCTACTTTTTGTTATCATCAGTATTATTGATTGATAATTTCTCTACTGCAGCCGATGCTTCAATTCTTTTCTTAGGTGCCTTCACTTCTCCTTCCTTTAGTGTTGTGTTCAGTTCGCTTCTGCCTCGAGGACTATGTGAGCTTAGTTTCTAGGGGAAATTTTTCCATCCAAGGCCATTCCATATAATGTTGTAGACTAATGTGTCGAATGCTTTTTCCAGTTTGTAATGAAAAGATATAGTGGCGATCGTTATTCTAACATCGGCTCTGTTAAGACCCTTAAGCTATTGATGTGATCAATGAAGGTCTTACAATGCGTAAAGTCTGTTCATATATTCCTTAGTGTCGGATTAATTACATTCGAAAAAAAAAATTCTACTTCTACTTGGTTTTATGGGGTCAAGTTTTTCGTTCTCATTATGTAATGCCTTGTGTGCTACATTAATCCTTTATCCTTATTAATAAGTTTTTATCCTGTTATTAAGCTATAAAACCCTAAATAAACTGTTTTCAAATTTTGAAAACTTTTTCACAACAAATTTCTCTTTTTTAAATTTATTTTCTCTTTGCTTGGCGAATTATTATGCCACTTCATGCAAATAAATTATCCTTTTGAGGATTTAAAATTAATCCCAAATTATTGTTATGATTAGTTTTCCTACTTTCCTACTTGATAGTTGTTGTTGGTGTTTAAATATTTATTATTGTTTTTTATCACCTACCAGCATAAAATATTTCCTGGGCATCATATTTATTGACCACAAAAAAAAAAAAAATAGACAGAAAAACTGGACAAATTTTAAATCCAAAAGATAAATTCATTACAATTTATTTTAATGCTGCCATAAATTTAAGGCTCTTTGAAAAGGTAAAAATTAATACTTAGCAAACGCACTTACAAACACACATACATATGTATATGTGAAGTCAATAAAAATCATTTTGAAAAAGCCACAAAGCTTAAGAGAAGGGGTTGTGAAATATTTCCATGATACTTATTATGATTATAACTATTGACCTTCCCTCCCACCCCAACTACATAACCGTACTTACCCCTGACATAGAGACCCTAAGTTTATTAACGATTATCCTTGACAAACATACACCATTCCATGAAAGGGATGTTCAATCGAAACGAAACGATTAATGTTGACTTTGACCACCACTGTTTGGCAAGGGATTATAAATAAAATTTCATTTTTTTTTGTAACCCGAGACCTGCTTTCTTATTTCTGACATGTATTTCTTGGTTATGTGACTGTGGGATTTATGGGTTGACAGCTGCCATATAATAAAAACAAACTCAATAGCAACATAAGGCAACAAAATGTCAATCAAACTCAAAAATTCCAAAAGCAAAACCTTAAAAAGAATAAGAGGAGGAATCTTAAGAAAATAAATTGCAAAACTTAAAGATTTGTAGTGCAAACAGATGATTCGATTTGTGAGTCTTAAAGGTAGAATGTCAGATGCTGAAATGGGAATGGGGAATAGATTCTAAAGAGAATTTTTAGTTTCCTCTCAAATACAAATGAGTAGAATTGAATTCTTAAAGATAAAGTGTTGAAAAAAAATTGAAGATGTTTATTATTGATGTTGAAGGCCACTAACATATAAAAAATTGTAGTTGAATGCTGCTTGTAAACCCAATTCCGCGTCTATTGAGAGTTTCAGCAGCGCAACTCTTTATTATTGATATTTCAGCAGGATGTTTGATGTCAGTAAGAACATTTCCCTGCCTAGGACCTGACAAGCCCTCAGATGTTTGCTTCTGAAATGGATTAACGCCGCACAGCTTCTAAATGTCTAGTTAGTCGTTCTCTTCATACATAATCTACATATTAAGCTTGAAGGGATCCCAATTCTAGGCAAATGTGCCTTTAGTTTATTATAAATCTAAACAGATGGTCAGGCTTCTCCTAAATAGTTTGATGTATAACTCAGATCTATTCGCACTATAATTATCTACAAAAAGTTTATATTGTTTTAAACCCATTAGACTTCAGAGGAGTCTCCATCATTTCTCCAACTTCCCTTTCGTCGAGTAAAACTTTTCAAATTTCTCTTTCACACCACAGAAATACTCCGGAGCTATTAGAAGCTTGCCTTTCTGGCAAGCACATCCTCCAGATTATTACGGTGAATACTCACGTCTGAAGGCTTCTAAATATTTCACCCTACTCCTGTCCTATCTGTCCTTAATTACAGAATGATCACCTCTTATCGGAATTGCTCCATTTCTTCTTATTACTCAGTCTCATTAACGAAAATGACAGAGATTACTAGTATTGCGCAAAAGACAGTTAAGAAGGGACGATTTGTCACGTCACAATACTCTCTGATGAATATTGGCTTGCCTTCCATTATCCTAACCATTAGTCCCATATGGCTCAAGAAATAAAAAAGTCTACATCCACAACTCTACCACTGTATGTAGACTTCTATCTTTGACTGTATATGTTCACTGCCATTTGAGCCATACCAAAGAATACGGATATAAAGAATGCGCATCATGTAGAAGTAAAATTTCTTATGGCGGGATGTACCAGTAAGACCCGCTCTCACCAAAATCTCTTTTAAAAATCATTTCTTGATGAGGGAGGGAAGACAGAAGAAAAATAAACACAAACAAAGAGCGTAAGAATGTGTTGCTCTCATCGTACGTATGTATATGTGTATGTACGATTATATATGTATGATCGTTTTTATTGTTTGACCAAAGACTATAAATATGTAAAGATGTTGCACACAGTGTATTTAAAATTGACAAAATTTTGTGCTTCTTTATGATGAGGGGGTAGGTAACAGGGAAAGCTAAATTGTCGTTCTCACTCTCATGTTAACTGAGAGAAAGAAAACAAAAAAGACTCAGTACACTTATTGTACTCAGAGAACTTATTATACTTAGAGAACGTATTGTTTTTTTCTCTAAGCAATTTATTCTCATATGCGTGTATACGTGTGTGTATACATTCATTGCCAAATAAAACAATAAACAAACTGAAAGAATTTTTGTTTTCACAAAATATATGTGAAAATAGCCTGTGGAAAAAATATTACCGTTTGTTTTATTGTAGGGTAAGAATATGTGTTTTATTGTTGTAGAAATGAAATTATATCGATTCGCACCGAATTATAATGTTATTTTTTAGACTATTCAATTATGTATGTACATATTTACCATATGTGTCTATTTTTGTATAGAATGAAGTTGTAATAAAACGAATGCTTTTTTTGTTTAGTATTTATTAAATTTATTTATCATTTTAATGGTTCAAAATTTTAACTTTTTCCATACTGGATAATTTGAATTTGTATGTTTCCCATGTGGAATGCTTCCGTAGTAAAACAACAATTAGTAAATTAAGCATCTCCATTCTGTTTTTATAACATTCGTTATTTTCATCAAACCAAGGAATAAATTGTATTTTTTGTGCATTTTTTGTATTTTTTGGCCAACTACAAATGTTTTTTTGTTTTTTATAGATTTATTTTCTAAAAAAATTTTTTCGAAGACTTATATGAATTTTGCAAACTTCAAAAAATAAATCAGATGGAGCGCACAAACTTCCAAAGTCGGAATCTTTTATATAATTTTTTGCATAAACGAACATTTCTGAAGGATATGACAAAATTTGCGCTGGTTTGATTATATCCACACGACATTTAACGCAAGATATTCGTTGAGCTATGTAACCAACAAAATATCGACTTGATGTTAATTCAATTGGCACATTGTTGGACGTAAAACAATCGGTGCCTTCATTAAATTATTCTTTATTTTCATCGTATACTATATCTGCGACATCTATATCAGGGGTATGTGTACTTTCTGATATATTTCCAGTCCTATCAATATCTTCTAAAAATATGATTTATGATTTTAATTATATATTATATTTATTAAACGTTTTGTTTGAACATGCACTACAATTTTTAAATTCACACTTTTTATAAAACAATTTTTTAGTTTTTCAGTTTCAAATGTCCACACAAAATGTGGATTTTTTATTTCGGTGCGAATCGACATAGTTTCATTTCTACAACAATAAAACACATATTCTTACCCTACAATAAAACAAACGGTAATATTTCTTTTCCACAGGCTATTTGCACATACATTTTGTGAAAACAAGACATCTTTCAGTTTGTTTATTATTTTATTTGGCAATGTACAAGCACACACGTATACACGCATATGAGAATAAATTAGAGAAGAGAACAATACGTTCTCTGAGTATAATAAATTCTCTGAGTACAATAAGTGGCAGTAGCCGTACTGCCATCGACAAATTTGGCACATCTTCATATATTTATAGTCTTTGATCTCATCGCGATGAGAGCAAAGAATGAGAGCAACGCATTGTTACGCTCTTCGTTTCTGTTTACTTCCCTCCTATCTTTTTCCCCCCGCGTCATGAAATATTTTTGAAAAATATTTCAAAATATGTTAAGATGCACATTCTTTATACTTTATTTTCTTTGGTATTACCAAAGAATATGGATATAAAGAATGCGCATCATGTAGAAGTAAAATTTCTTATGGCGGGATGTACCAGTAAGACCCGCTCTCACCAAAATCTCTTTTAAAAATCATTTCTTGATGAGGGAGGGAAGACAGAAGAAAAATAAACACAAACAAAGAGCGTAACAATGTGTTGCTCTCACCGTACGTATGTATATGCGTATGTACGATTATGTATGTATGATCGTTTTTATTGTTTGACCAAAGACTATAAATATGTAAAGATGTTGCACACAGTGTATTTAAAATTGACAAAATTTTGTGCTTCTTTACGATGAGGGGGTAGGTAACAGGGAAAGCTAAATTGTCGTTCTCACTCTCATGTTAACTGAGAGAAAGAAAACAAAAAAGACTCAGTACACTTATTGTACTCAGAGAACTTATTATACTTAGAGAACGTATTGTTTTTTTCTCTAAGCAATTTATTCTCATATGCGTGTATACGTGTGTGCATGTATGTATACATACATTGCCAAATAAAATAATAAACAAACTGAAAGATTTTTTGTTTTCACAAAATATATGTGAAAATAGCCTGTGGAAAAGAAATATTACCGTTTGTTTTATTGTAGGGTAAGAATATGTGTTTTATTGTTGTAGAAATAAAATTATATCGATTCGCACCGAATTATAATGTTATATTTTAGACTATTCAATTATGTATGTATGTATTTACCATATGTGTCTATTTTTGTATAGAATGAAGTTGTAATAAAACGAATGCTTTTTTGTTTAGTATTTATTAAATTTATTTATCATTTTAATGGTTCAAAATTTTAACTTTTTCCATACTGGATAATTTGAATTTGTATGTTTCCCATGTGGAATGCTTCCGTAGTAAAACAACAATTAGTAAATTAAGCATCTCCATTCTGTGTTTATAACATTCGTTATTTTCATCAAACCAAAAGGAATAAATTGTATTTTTTGTGCATTTTTTGTATTTTTTGGCCAACTACAAATGTTTTTTTGTTTTTTATAGATTTATTTTCTAAAAAAATTTTTTCGAAGACTTATATGAATTTTGCAAACTTCAAAAAATAAATCAGATGGAGCGATGGATTTGCATGAACGAACATTTCTGAAGGATATGACAAAATTTGCGCTTGTTTTATTATTTCCACACGACATTTAACGCATGATATTCGTTGAGCTAGTAACCAACAAAATATCGACTTGATGTTAATTCAATTGGCACATTGTTGGACGTAAAACAATTGGTGCCTTCATTAAAATATTCTTTATTTTCATCGTATACATATATCTGCGACATCTATATCAGGGGTATGTGTACTTTCTGATATATTTCCAGTCCTATCAATATCTTCTAAAAATATGATTTTAATTATATATTATATTTATTAAACGTTTTGTTTGAGCATGCACTACAATTTTTAAATTCACACTTTTTATAAAACAATTTTTCAGTTTTTCAGTTTCAAATGTCCACACAAAATGTGGATTTTTTATTTCGGTGCGAATCGATATAGTTTCATTTCTACAACAATAAAACACATATTCTTTCCCTACAATAAAACAAACGGTAATATTTCTTTTCCACAGGCTATTTGCACATACATTTTGTGAAAACAAGACATCTTTCAGTTTGTTTATTATTTTATTTGACAATGTACAAGCACCAGTGTTGAAAAATTAAAATTTTGAAATGGTACTGAACTATAACTGAAAGAGTACTTTTTCGCATCAAATGGTACTTTTGTAAAAAAATACATACATTCATACATTACATGTGCGTTAATTTTATACATGAGTGGCGGGGGACCTACAGTTTAAAGACGACTCCGAACGACAGATTTTTGAGAAACTTTTCATGACAATTTTATTTACTCTCAGAGTTTTTGACAGAATGAGATCGCCGAAGGAATATTTTTTTATTTTTCATTATTTTGGGCGTTGGGTATGAACCGCGGGCTCACATCAGAGATCAGCAATGAATCGTATTTTCGCTACTCATAGGTACTTATGAAATTTTGAGTATGAGTGAGTCAAGAGTATTAAAATTCAACTACTCTGATTCATTCCTACTCGGTACAACATTGATTTATAAGTATAGGTTGCAATGAGAATGAGTACAACGTTGACATCAAACTCACAACATTCGATACATTGTTTGATTCATACGCCTACTCATTCAGATTCATAAATTTAGAAAAATACTTATAATACTTACGAATGATTCGAGTCACTCGAATCATTCTTCAAAATTTACAGTAGTAGTTATTGTTGCATTACAAAAGTAGAGAAAAGAAAAGACAAAGACAGCAAGCAAAGCACACACACAACCTTCTAGCGAGTATTGTGGTGTTCGTACTCGAATCATACTTATTTTGTGCTTATTTTTTTTTTTTTTTTTTTTTATTTATTTAATTTAATTCAATTAAAAATGTATACAAGATCGAATAATGCCTCAGCGCCAGTAGGCATTGGAGAGGCTAGTTGGCAACAATTAATTCAAATTAATAAATACATAGTAATCAAAGGATAGCTTAATAAAGTTAACAATAATAATAAAAAAAAAAAAAAAATAATATATATTTAGATATATATATAAATAAATAAATTATATTGAGAATAAAGTGAAAAATAAAGACATATAATCATTTACTTGAAAATAAAAAATTTATAACAGAAGCTGTAGTTTATATCATATTTTCGATATTTGATTTCAAAAATTCTTTTAATAATCTTTTAAAATTCGAAAGTGTAGAACAGGTTTTTATAAATTGCGGTAAGTTGTTAAACTCTTTACTGCCAGAGTACTCAATTCGTTGTTTAGTTGTCTCTGTACGGCAAAAGGCTACTCTCAATTGTAGACTATTTCGAGTATTATAGGGATTTTGACCTTGAGCAAAACGTATTGTATGGTGGCCTATATTGTGGATGCATTTGTATACATACAAAAGGATTTGTATCTTGTTAGTACCACATATTGGTAGAATTGATGAAAAATGTTCAGTATACAAAGATCTTGTTGAATGTCTCATTGGCAGGTTTGCAACAGCCTTTAATGCTCTATTCTGTAGTCGTTGTAGAGAACTGACTTCAACGCTTTTTTTGTATGCATAAGTTGAAGCTAAGTAGTTAATGTGGCTTTGCAATAAACTTTGATAAATCAATAACTTTGTGGGCTGATCAAATTTGTATTTAAATTTATATAGTAATCCAATAGCAGGTGAAATTTTCGACTTAAGGTGTTTTATATGTTGATCCCACGCAAGATTAGATTGTAAATGTAGTCCCAAATATTTAATTGAGGATACTTCTTCGATTTCTTTGCCATCAATATGTACACTGAAGTTTGAGTTAAAACGCACATATGGTCTAAAACGAATCAATTTAGTTTTACCTGGATTAAGAAAAAGTTTATTTATTCGCATATATTCAACTATAAGAGCCGCATCACGCTCTATATATGGTTTAACTGCATCCTCATATTTATATGGATAGAAAATAGATATATCATCTGCGTACATATACATTTTACCAGTTAGCTCCAAATTTTTTATATCGTTCATGTATATAACAAAAAGCAAGGGACCCAAAACACTTCCCTGTGGTACCCCAAACTTAACTGGTCTTAAACTGCTTTTCTTATTATGGACTTGAACGAACTGCCTTCTACTTTTCAAATATGACTTAAATAATAAAAGTTCATTATAACGAAAGCCATAAAGTTTAAGTTTTTGAATCAAGATCTCATGATCGATCATATCAAAAGCTTTCGACAAGTCAAAGAAAATTCCGACAACCGCACTGCTACCCTCATCAATCATTTTGCAAATGCAATTCTGGACATTAATAACTGCTTCCTCAGTACCACATCCTTTTCGAAAGCCATATTGACAGTCATTAAGCAAGTTATTTTCTTCAAAATATGTTGATAATTGGTTATGTATAATTTTTTCAAGAAGGTTATTGACTACTGGCAAAACTGATATTGGACGAAACTGATCAATTAAAGTAGAGTTTTTTCCTTTGGGTATCGGTATCACTTTATGTATTTTTAGGGTGTCCGGATATATTTTGGAATTTATAATATTATTAAAAATTTTAACCAAATGAGATACAAGATAACTACCACAATTTTTAAAAACTTTAGGTGATATGTTGTCATGTCCACAGCTTCGTGCATATGTTGAATCATGGAGAGTCGAAATCAACAACATCGTGCGTTTTGTTAAGTATGAGTACGATGAGTATTTCTAACTTTGAATATGAGTAGTATGAGTATGATATTAAAATAAGTATGAATGCGTATAAGTAGCTGAAATTATAAGTATGACTCGAATCTACTCATCGTTTTGAATACTCGTTGCTGATCTCTGGCTCACATCTAGTAAGCCAGCACACTGCCTACTAGACTATTTATTTCTTCATATTTAATGCACGTACGGTACGCAACAGAAAAACTAACGACTTATACGTGTTTCCTCACATATAAAACAAAAAGTGCTGATTTTGAATGTAACAAAACGTAACAGTTCCGTGTAGTCAAACGTCGACGGAACGTTATGGAACATACTTTCGTTTGTAGTTTAGTTTGAGGTTTTGGAATGTATTTCAGCGGTAAAATCGAATGCGGTCGGTTCTGATGATTTGGATCCTTTATTCCTGAAAGCTCTGACTCCTAAACTTTTGCCATACTATACTCACTTGTTCAATACAGTTCTGACTAAATCTACTTTTCCTGAACATTGGAAACTGGCAAAAATCATTCCCATTCCCAAATCGAACAACGAGTTCAGGCCAATTACTATCCTTCCGTTTTTGTCTAAGGTAATGGAGAATATAATGGCCAGACAGATCACTAATTATCTGGAGAGTCGTAATTACTTTACTCTTAGTCAGTCGGGATTTATGAAAGGTAGAAGTTGTACTACTGCACTAATAAATGTTGTTGAAGATCTTAGGTCGAAACTAGATGTAAATAGTGTAGCGTTTTTGGTTCTGCTTGATCACAGTCGCTCACGAGGTTCTATTGAAAAAGCTCCGGAAACTGTTTTATTTCTCAAATTTTGCCTGTAATCTTATTTATTCTTATTTGCTTAATAGATCTCAAAAAGTTCATCTTAATGGTAATATCTCAGATCCACTTAATATTAGTAGAGGTGTTCCCCAGGGGTCAATACTTGGGCCTCTTCTGTTTTGTATGTATATAAATGATCTACCGGATGTCGTGCTTCACTGTAATGTTCATATGTATGCTGATGATGTGCAGCTTTATACTAGTACTCCTAGGGAGGATATTGATTCTTGTTTGGATTACATCAATAGTGATTTGGTTAGGATTGACAACTGGGCCTCGGCCAATGGACTTTGCATCAATCCCTCCAAGTCTAAATGTATTATACTTTCGAGGACCGATAGATCATTTGTCATACCTGAATTGTGCATCCAGGGGAAATAAGATTGACTTTGTCAAATCTGCGAAGAATCTGGGTATTGTCTTTAATGGCAGTTTATCGTGGTCTAATCATATAGGTGTCGTTGTTGGTAAAATTTATAATATGCTTAGCAACTTGTGGACTGTTATTGATTCGACTCCATTTGTCATTCGTATGCAACTTGCTAGAACGTACTTAATTCCGATACTTTTGTATGGATGTGAAATCTTCGCTAACTGTGATTGTGATGATAACCGTAGACTTAACTTGGCATTTAATAACATAGCTAGATATGTATGTCTTTCGTAAAGGGAGTCGTGATCACATTTCTCATTTGGCTTGCCGGATTCTTAATGTGAAATTTGATAATCTCTTAAAAATTAGATGCCTTATTTTACTTCATAAGATAATTTACACGGAACGGCCGGAATATTTATTTTGTCGAATTAAATTTGCTAGATCCTACCGGGGTAGGAACATTATTCAGCAACGATTTAAGACTCTCTTGTCTCAGAGACAGTTTTTTATACACACCACTAGTCTTTGGAATTCCCTACTACCAAACTACATCCAGAATCTTGGCAATGCAAATGCGTTCAAAAAGGAGTTATTTAAATTATTTTCATAAGTAAAATTTTTTTTTTATGATTTGTGATTTGTTTTATAGGTTTATATCGGTTATATTTTTATTCCTAGTTTTTTAGATTGATTTTTATAAATATGTAGTAACATTTTTTTTTTTAATATTTTTTTCAGCTTTCTTATTTAATTCTACAGTATTATTAGTTTTTTTAAATTTCTTTATATTATATTTTTTCTTTATATTTTATATTTTAACATGATATTAATTATATTAATTTTGAATTTTTTATTTAATATGTTTTGTTTCACTATTAATTTTTTTAAATCTTAATGATTCCAAACATAGCACTGTCACTTATAAGATTCATATCTTGTTGTGCTATGTAAATTATAATAAATAAATAAATAAATAAAAAGTAGCATGTGAAGAGTAATATTAATGCTTACCGAAATCATTTGTCGTTTCGGCAGGCTTTCTCATTGCTTTTTGTATTCTAAAAACAAACGTATGTACGTTCCGTGGACGTTTGGCTAACCGGCGCTTAAGTTTAATTCTAACTTTACTATTGCATTGAACGTGTTGGTAATGCATTTGTAGTAGAAAAGCGCAAGACATAAAATATGTAATAATAAAAAAGTACTGAAAGCATCGCGGGGGTACTGCGGTATTTTTGCAATGAAAAAGTACTGAAAAAAGTACTAAAGTACTGAATTTTTCAACACTGACAAGCACACACGTATACACGCGTATGAGAATAAATTAGAGAAGAGAACAATACGTTCTCTGAGTATAATAAATTCTCTGAGTACAATAAGTGGCAGTAGCCGTACTGCCATCGACAAATTTGGCACTGGCAGTGCAACATCTTCATATATTTATAGTCTTTGATCTCATCGCGATGAGAGTAAAGAATGAGAGCAACGCATTGTTACGCTCTTCGTTTCTGTTTACTTCCCTCCTATCTTTTCCCCCCCGCGTCATGAAATATTTTTGAAAAATATTCCAAAATATGTTAAGATGCACATTCTTTATACTTTATTTTCTTTGGTATTACTTACTTAGTCCTTATAACCCTTTAGTCAAGACTACAATTTAGTTCCACACACCACCCTTGTTGTGTGTGTTAATTTTTGCCATGAGTGCCGGGACCTACAGTTGAAAGTCGACTCCGAACGAAAGATTTTTGAGAAACTTTTCATGGTAATTTAATTTTACTCTCTGAGGTTTGTTCAAAAGACGTCTGAGAGGAGGTCGCTGATGAATTATTTTCTTGTATTTTACTTTGTTTGGGCTGCGGTTTGAACCTCCGCTTCACGTCTAGTAAGCATACGTCGACTAGTTTGTCATGTGATAGTCTATACATTGCAATGGCAAACCATTCTGAGTATTCTTGGCATTGTCACATGTTACGTATGTTTTCTTTTATGCTGATAAATTTGCAGTGTATATAAAAAGCACCCGTTGAAAAGCAACCAAATGCTGTGATTAAAATGTGTGTTTTTTTTTAATTTTTTAACAACAACTAGATATTACAATTAAATTGATGACCTGCAATGTTGAATAATTATTTTAAAATATAAATAAAAACTAATAAATAAAACAGAAAATAGATTTTAATTTTAATAAAACATATTTTGTTTTAGCATTTCAATATTTTAAATAAATAATGGCAGGCAGGATTGCTTTCATTATTTATTTTCCTGTGCAAACATCATGAAATTAATGCCACAACGCTTTTAACGAAATTAAATTGCAAAAAAACAACTGTTCCTGGATACAAAACAATAGGTATGGCTTTCCCCGTATAATAGACCACCACCAACAGTGAATACAACGGAATTGTGGTGGTGAGGGTGCTGGTTGGTGGTGGCTTCTCATTATGTTTCCTTCGCTAGTTTTTCACAATTTACTTCGATACTTTGTTTTGTACTGTTAATGGCTTTACATCAGTTTATTGTCTGTATATTCTGTATTGATTCGAATGCCATTCTATTCAATTGTATTCATAAAAATGTTTGCTTAAGTGGAAGCGGGAAGGAGAGAGAGAGCGACGTTGGGCTGTTGTTGATTGTAAGGTGTAGTGGCTGAGTTTGAGTCTGAGTTTGTTTGTAGTCTTTGCCATATTTATGCAACGTAACGTAACGAATCAATCAGCAACAAGGCAACATCATCAACATCAATAGGAAGTACAATAACCACCATCACCACCACCACCACAAGAGATCGACAACAGCAATAGCAACAACTAGATATGCTGAAAGTGTAACGGCAAATAGCTGTTTTATATTGTATTTACCACCACCACAATACAATTTTGAATTGATTGCAGTTTGTTTTACATTTTATCAGTCAGTCTCTTATCTTTCGTGTCTGTCTCTGTATCTGTATCTGTAGAAAACCATTTGCATTGTATGCCATTTTATTTCACATTTCTTAGTAAAATGAATACTTTTTTTTATTGTTTTTTATTATTTTTTTTTAAGAAATTAGAATATTTCAGCAACGAGTGCTGTTTTAAAACCACATCTCTGTTATGCTTTCATTCCGGAAATATTTATTTTCTTTTGAATATTTAATCAATCGCTTAAATGGCTTATGAAATGCAGATGTTATTTCATTTCCTTGCACGAAATAATTGATTTGATTTTCATAACAGGTATTGTGTACACTTGCGAATGGAATCTGTTTAGAATATTTAAATAATTGAAGTTTGTTAAGAGTTGTAAGCATCTGGAAATATTAGGTGTAGTAAAAAGTAATTTTTATTAATTTATAAGGCTTTAGTAAACTGTGCATAGGAAACGTATTAAATTTAAAAAAATTTCCACTTTTCTCACAAGCTTTCTCAAAAGCTACGGTTGTAGTCACCAAAGTCTAGTAAGTAGAGTGTTAGCTTAGTAGACGAAAGTCTGTGGTTCAACAACTGGTTCAGACATCTTTCAGCCGCTTCTTTTCTATAGTCTTCTAGCAAAAACTCTGAGAATAAAATAAAATTGCCATGAAAAGTTTCTCAAAAGTTTGTCGTTCGTTATACACTCGTGGATAAAATTAACACACACAAAATGGGTGGTGTAGTAAGCTTGTTCGTAATCTTGACTAAGGGGTTGTAATGCCCAATTAAGAAAGAAAGTAAGTACTCAAGAATTGCGATACTAGTAACAATTGTATAGCTTTGTCACAGAGTCATAGCTATTGTCTGTTCGAATACCTGCCTGACCATCAGATAGTGTATCTTTGTTCGGCTCTGTATACTTTCTATCCAAGTACTGTTGAGCACGAATTTTTTTGACGTAAACTTTCGCTGCTCCTGTCTCACTACCTATCCCTGACACATATGTATACCACAGAGTGTAACCTCTAAATTACTCCACTTGCTCTTATTACTCACTCTCTAATCTAAATTATGAAGGTTACTAGTTCTCTCCAGATGTCGTTTAAAGAGGAATTGTGATTAAGCACACGATGTCTACGACTCAATTGCAATATCTTGGCTAACATTTCATCAAGGACAACTGTGGTGTTGTCTTCAAGCTCTGGAACTGTGGCAGGCTTCTCCCTGTTCTCAATTTGCTGACACCTCCTTCTTTAACGGATTTCGGGACAGAACCAAGATTTTTGAAAATGCTTTGTAACTAAACTTAGTAACAAAAATGAATGGAGTAATCTAGAAGCTGCATACTTCTTTAAGCGTGGGACTATTTTGTGCTATACAGATGGGCCAGGAAAGGACCTTGGAACTGGAGAAGGATTTTATGGCTTCAGGATGAAATATTCCGAACCCATGGTGAAAGCGGGAGTCTATGCAATCGAAAGATGTGCTCAGTTTAACTTGGAAAGGAGGTACGAAATACAGGATATAGTATACTCAAAAATCTGTCGTTCATAGTCGATTTTAAACTGTAGGTCCTGGCACTCATGTATAAAATTAACATACACAACATAAATGGTGCGCGAAGCTAGGTCGTGATTCTGACTGAAGGGTAGTAAAGAGCAATTGTGTTTGTATGTATGTTAACATGGGCCATGTCGTTCGGATGGAAGAGGATGTTGTTTCATATAACAGGCAACAATAATTGGGTAGCCAAAAATGTACGCGTGTCTAAAAGACTCCATGTTAGCTGGCGTTTTTCCTAAAGACAGTTCACAAATTGGATATTTTTGCAAAAAGTTGTTTTAATTTTAATAATTAGTAGATGAAAAATCGATCATCAAAAGAAAAAAATCACAGAAATAATAAGACGTATTGTAATTAAATTCTGTGGAGGTAAAGCTGCAAGTGAAAGCTAAGCCAAGACTTATTAATGGAATGGTCATCTCAGAAACCCTCAATTGAATATGAAAATATAAGCGTTTCCGACAATAATAACAATAAAATAAAAAAAATATAATACTACCTGACAACCAGGCTGCAATATTACATTAAGTCCCATCGTTTGTATTTCAATTTAGGCTGATTAAACTTCTTCTCTCCATTACTGCAGCTAGAATTTCTGCTTTTGCTCTTTACACTCTTAAATAATTTCTCTTTATAGTCTGTAACCTCTTTCTTTGTTTTATTATAAATATTAACATATTATTTAATAATAATATTTAATCCCTTAACTTTTAAACCCTCAACCAATTTTGTAATTCTAAAATCAATCCAATTGACCATATTTGCCATTCACACCTTATCTTATCCTTTGTTTATTTTCCTTGATTTTATTAAATTTATTATATTTACTCTTTCATATTGCTTTTATTCTTATATTATATGTACATATGTATGGTTTAAAATATAATAGACATACGTATAAATAACTATTGAATTGTGTATCTTTTTATCTGCATTTTAAGTTTTAAGTTCGGTTGTGAATATTGAATTGACATTTAATTTCCTTAAAAAGTTACACAAACATCGATAACCCATATGCTGACCCACATCAATTCAGTGTCAAATTGTATGACCGAACAACAGTTTTATTTAAAAGATTCCGTTTCTCTTTCTGTTTCCATTGTTTGCAAAGGAAAAAGGGAGACCTTTTCCTTTGTAAATACATAAGAAATCCACAGGTATTTTTATTTTTATATTAAGACCACTGGCCAATGCTTTATAAGGAGATATTTGGGTTTTTAAATATATTAAAAAGCCGAAGCATGAATAGCTTTTATTAAAAAAAAAAAAAAAATAAAAACTTGACTCTTTGACATCTCAAACGAAATACCAACTGAAACTTAGTCACTCTACCCATAGTGTCTTTTGATAGGAATATTGAATGGAGACGATTGTTTATGGTTAGTGCGGTGATGAAAAGTTTTTCGGCGATGGAATAATATAACACGAATAAATTTTAAGTCACAAAATTTATTGCACTACCCTCTTACTTTATAAGGTATCGTTGTAATGTCTCCTCCAAGCCTATTCTACTTGAAAGATGTTAAGTGTCAGCAATACCGATTTCCCACCCAGCAATGGAATGTGTTCCGATTATGCATTCTCTTCGTTACGGAATCTACATGTTGGACTAGAGATAACCTTCATTCTGAACAAGTGTACTTTGAGTCTAGAGTGCTCTGTCAAAAGATCGGTTTTCAACCTCAGGTTATTTCTTGAAAGCCGAATGCATGGCACAGATATGCTCTTATTGTAGTTTCCAGTTATTGTTGTGTCCCTTTCTTGGTTTCCTTTCTTTGATCACCCATTGCCAAATATCAGGCCCTACTCCACAGTAGGGTTTTGACCCCATTAACGGCGTGGAAGATCCCCCTTTTGTAAGCTTTTATTTGATCTTTTTACATGAGCTGTTACCTGGCAGCTTCTTTAGACAGTCCCATACTATTATTGATTTAACCTGATAAGAGCTGAGTGCTTGAATGGCGACCTGACTGTCAAATAGTGTTGCTATGTCCTGCCTTTTGTACCTCTGGCATAGACTTTCGCTTGAAATATATCTGTGAGTTTTTCCATGGACTTGGAATATTTCATTCTGTGACCAAAATCTCTTGTCCCTGTCCCAAGTTCCGTTCTTAGCTCATGCATATAACACGCAATAGTACCTCTCTTAAGAGAGTATGCAGCTTCCAGATTACTGTATTCATTTTTGTTATTAAGTCTCCTCGCAAAATATTCCCAAACTCATACGAGTCTACTGGTTCCATCCAGTAAAGGATGTCAGCCAATTGATACCTTATGTTCCGCAATAGATTTCAAACTTGTCTTTCAACAACATAACCATTGTCTTTGAATTATTGGTCTTCACTATCCTGTGCAGTGGACTTAAATCCGACAGAGCTTCTAGAGCAGTTGTAGGACAGATTCTCTCATTGCCCCTGTTATGCCAACACACGCTAGTCTCTATATCTTGTTGAACACCATTTGAGCTATTTCCGGATTTGTTTAATATGCCCAGACAATTGCTCCATAGGTTACTATTGGTCTGATAGTCGTGGTATATATGCATTGTTGGCTTGCATTTTCAAGATATTCCTGTAAGCTTTCTGTATGTCGTTATTGCATGTCTCTATGCTCTCATCAGTACTTCGTCGTTGTGTTCCACGAACCTTTACTTTGGTCATCAGTACGCCTTTATCTTTATGAAATGACTATGAGCCTGATATATAGCACCCTTATAGCTTTTACAACCATTATTGCAAGCACTTCTTGTATAAAGGGGGCAACCAGAGTATATTACTTGTAATGCAATTTCTCTATGGGGGTTACTAGTCAGTATAGCTACGGGTATATATTGAAAATTGGCCACAAATAGGCTGGAATTGTGAGAGTGTGTATCTGCTGAAGACTTACATTTGTGTTTGTAAACTGTCATGCTTTTTTCAAATCTTTTCTTTTACTTTCTTTTTGTATTCATTGCGTCAAGTGTGATTGACATTTTTTTTGGTTTCGAAGAAAAAAAATTGTTCTGTTGACAGAGTTATTTATAAAATAAAATATAAAACAATAAAATAAAACGTTTTATTTTTATTAACTTTCCAAAACAAAGACAATAAAATCTCAATAAAGAAAACCAGAATCTCTGTGCCTTTGTTCACACAGAATTAGACAATGAGCGAACGCATGTAAATAAAAACTGATTTTAATTTCGTTTTTTATAAAGTCTGCTCTTTATTGACGTATTTTTTGTGCTTTAAAAGCATACTTTTGTTTAGTTTGTTTAGTCGTTTAAATAATTACAATTACAATTAATTGAAAAATATTGTCTTTTCAGGCCTAATTTTTTATTATTCACTCACAATCTGCGGTTAATGCAGTTGAGAATTATAAAATACGTAATTAAAATAATTTTATGATTAAAAATACGTTTTTTTATCAGTTTTTTTTTAAATTCTTTTTTAAGAGTAGAATAGAATAGAATCTGATTATTTTTAAATGATTGGGGTAGAAATACTGATGGGATATTGTCCCTTTGATTGGACTTATGAGCAGGACTAACAGGCGATTTTATTTAATTTTCTTTGTATCTTGTCCAATTCTATTTGAGCTTTCTTTGAGCTACATAATTGACATTACAACACTTCAGTGAGGATTACGACCTAGTTTCTCACGCCAGTTATGTTGTGTGTCAATTTTATACATGAGTGGCGGAACCAACAGTGTGAAATTTACTCCGAATGACAGATTTTTTAGAAACTTTTTATGGAAATTTTACTTTAATTCTGAGACGAAATCACCGCGGATATATTTTCTCATATTTCATGTTGTTGAGTATATCTAACCTGCTGTTGGAAGCGTGGCCTCACGTCTAATAAGCCAACACACTACCTACTAGACTGTGAACAATTTCTGGTTTGCATTCCCAGGATTTTCCTGCAAGTCTTCTACATATGGCATGTCTGGTCTTTCCTGAGATGCTTTCTATTTGACCCTTCATTTAAATTTAAAATCGAATGTTATTCCCAAATATTTGACTTCAATTTTCTGTGATATTATCTCACCCAAGAGTCGAATACTCTTCCATTTAGAAAATCTTGTTCTTCTTGTAAACGGTAATATTGTGGTTTTTAACATTAACATTCACCGACAACTTACTATCTCGAGACCTTTTTGAATGATGTTGCAGATAGTCTCTTCAAATTTGCCTTTAGCCATCAAGACCATGTTCTTGGCAGTCAATATCCCTCTCACATAGTTTTGTTAGCAGTTCATCCACAACTAGATTCCACATTAGAAGCGAAAAACACCCTCCCTTCCTCCGTGAGCATCCACCCCTAGTTGTAAAAGTTGAAAGCAATTAAAATTCTTTAATTTTATTTCATATTTTTGCATCTGCTTTGAAAGTAAAATAAAAATGATTATAAAATTTTTTTTGTCGCCACCCATTACTAGATTGTTTATAAAATAATTTGCATAACTGCTACCAATGCAATCAATTAACTTTAATAAATAATTTCTTTAAAAAGTATTATTTTTATTACTTTTTTATCAATTATTTTTCGGTTTTTTACTCAATCCCATGGAGAGTAATAATAATAAAAAAGCATGAAATATTTCATTTTATTGGCAAATATTTCATTATAAATTTTATTAATTTATAGCAAAAAAAAAAAAGGAAAAAGGCGTATAAAACTGGCCACATTTTATTAAATAATTAGTTCAATTATACAATATTATTTTATCTTTTATTAACTTTTCTTTTTGTTACAGAGTATAACAGCTGCAATAGAAAAAAAAACAGAAACAAAACTTAAATCATAGTGAACAATAACGACCATAAAATTTTATTATTTATTCACAATGAAAGTTTAATTAACTTGAAATGAACAAAAAAGTAAAACTATGAAATACATCGAAAAACTTTTATAAAAATATTATATAAAAACAACAATAATAAACATGTGAATAAAATTAATAATTATTTAATTAGTTTCGTAATAGTTTTTCTTCTTATACCGATACAGTGAATCACACATGTAATCGGACATAAAAAATTTTCGATAATTTTTTATTCACTTTATTCCTGTTATGATTCCTTTGGAACCTTGAGAAATATCACAAGCATCTTCTTCCTTTTCGGTTTCAGTTTATTCTTTGTTCAAGTTTCATTGTATGAAATTTGTCTAGTATATATGCTGATAGGTCTCCTATATAAGGTTATAAAAAAGTGCTTTCTGTGAAAATATTTTGGATTGTTGTATTGGCTGTAGAACACCCCCACATATATAATTGGTCATTACAACCCTTTAGTCAGGATTACGGTCTAGCTTCTCACACCACTTATGTTGTGCATGTTAAGTTTATACATGAGTGACGGAAGCTACAGTTTCAAGTCGTCTCCGAACGACAGATTTTTGAAAAACTTTTCATGGCAATTTTTATTTTATTCTCAGAGTTTCTGTGAGAAATCTGTTGCGAGCAAGTTACCGAAGAAATGTATTTTCATATTTCGTTTTGTTGGAAATATCTGAACTATAGTTTGAACCCTGGGCTCACGTCTAATAAGCCAACACACTACCTACTAGACTATGGCTGTAGTAAAAAATGTCTCAAAACAGCATTAAAATCCCATACTCTTATGAACTTAGAGAATATTAACTTAAGACAAAACCATGTCCGATTATTTAATGGAGTCACTGTATATTTGTACAGTCTAATGGTCTTTTTGTGGCCTAGAGAAGTATATGATAAAAGCATAAAATAAATATCATCATAAAATTAGTAGTATTCCTGCAGATGGTTGACGTCAATTTCTACAGATTTTCTATGAAGTCTTCAAGTTTTGAGGTCATAAGTGGATAGAGCATATCTTTGGGTAGAAAATTGTAGTAGTACGATTTAAAAGAAGGAAAAATCTTTCTAAATATAAAAATATTAGAAACCTGGTTAGGAAATTCAACAGAAAATGGAAGTAAAAAATCTGAAAACTCACTATATTGTGAATTGACCTGTAGGTATGCTCATAATGAGAGCATGTTATAATAATATGTCGAAGACTTTTAGGACAATCCTGGTGATGTAACCAAGGAATATGCACTGCATATATACCATTATGGTAGAGCGTGACATATATATGTTTAAACCTTGGTGGAGCGTGTTCCTACTTTTATGAATAATAAAAAATTGGATTCCAAAGTTCAAACGGAACTGTACGGTCAGTCAAAACTAATACCAAACCAATATTCGACTACAGTTCTCTTCAGTTTAACGTCTACGTGATGATTTAAATCATTTTGAATCTGAACTTCTTCGAGAAATCATAGTGTGGCATCATCTACTCAATATATTTGACTATTGCCTATTCTGAAAGAATTCTTGAGTTATCGATTCCGATTCATGCTTCATGCCTTAATAATGTCGCCTATAGACACTGACTGGTATTAAATCTTAAGCTCTGAGAATTCTGGTCATACGAGAGCTGCTACCGTTGAGATTGAATGAGTCACCTTATTTTCGAGATTCAAGTTTTTCTCCAAAACTTTATTACAAAGAAGGCCTTTTTCATCCTGTTCTGGATATTCTGAAAAGATGGTGGCATTTGCCTTCTAGTGAAAAAGTTTTCCCTAGATTTACAACAAAGCAGCAGCCAGATGTCCAATCGCTGACCTTTTTCAAATCATGTTGTATATTGTCCCTAATATGGTCTAAAAATCTATCGAAATTGTAACAAATATGTTATTTGCAGCAACTCAGACAGAAGAGAGAACTTTCGCGAAGCTATTTCGATATTCAGTTCGTCATAGCGTCCTTTACTCCCAATCTCGTTATGTGTACTCTTTTGGACACATTTTCTGAGGGTTAGATGGACCCTTAGCTAAGGCATACCTATGCTTAGCTAAGGCATACCTCTTCCGTACTAGCGACCGCTCTATCGAACGCAGTTACATTCTATAAAGTTATGTTAATAGTGTTGTATCAGTATTGTATCCCTTAGATAGGAGAGGTCATGACTAGTTAGACTATTGCGAAAGAGTTAGTCATATGAGAAAAGCCTGAATCAAGTAAGAGACGGTCAGTTCTCAACCAGTTTACAATTACGACAGAAGTCTTTTGTAGTTAACCAGAGTCTTCCCGCATATTTATCAATTACGCATGGTCCCATGAGGAAAATTACTGAGATAGTAATATCCTTGTGATCCGGTTTGAATTGATGATTGATATTCAATTCATTCAAGATTCAATTGAATCAAGATTGTTTCTCAGACTAGGATGTATTAGCGGTGAGTATATATGTACCTTTGTCCAAAGGATTGGCTAATGACCATCGGTAGATGATAGTCTGATTGTCAAACAGAACTGGTACATCCCGTCCTTAATACTCCCTGTTCAAGATGAATATGGAGTCAACTTACACTTGAAAAGTATTCGTTAGTTTTCCTATTTCACTCTGGGACAAAGGAGCTTCCCTCCTTACCTAATTTCTCATTCCATACATTTACCAGAGGACTGTCCCTCTTTAGAAAGAAGATGTAGCCTCTAGGTTACTCCATTAATTCTTATTATTGATGCTCATTGCGAAGCATTTTCCACAATCATAGTGTCTATTATGTTCAGATGATAGTTAAGGAGAGTGCTGTCAGCCCCTTGATTTACCGGATCACTATGTATCCTATTGAATTTCATAGTAGACTTGTCTGCCATTTTCTTATAGTCTCTGAACCTGTGGTCTTCACTACCATGTGCAATGGACTTCAAATGAGGTAAGATTTTTCGTCAGACTAGGATGTATTAGAGGCCAGTATATACCTTTGCTCAAAGGCTTAACTGATAAGCGTAAGAGTAATAACTACTTTCAAGTGTTGATTGCTGTTCATCATCTACACAATTACCCTGAAATTTTCAATTGAGATTTCATATACATTCGATAGTTATTTTGACTTTTAGTGTTTAATTCCCTTGAGAAAGTGTTCACAGAAGAAGAAGATCCTTCAATGAAATGTAAAATATTCATCAAATAGAACACATAACTGGATTTAAAATTAATTCACATTGAAATTCCAAAATCATTTCTTACATTGGAATATTTACTTGAAATTTATTGTATTTGTTGTTGTAATTCATAGTAATTTGTTGTAATTTTATCTATGCAAATGACTTGTAAACGATACTGTTACTGGTATACAGTGTATACAGTGTATAAGAAGAAGAACGTTAGTCTGTGAGAATTTCAGATACAGATTCATATTTGTATGAAATTATTTTGGGGGGGATGAGGATGGGGTGGTATGAATGAATTCAGATGAAATGAGAATTTATCATGTAAATATCGTTGTAGAAATTTGTGAATAAATTTTCCACTATTCCTGTCCTTGCTATGCTATGCTCTGTGTTCAGTTCTGTGTTCTGCTTGGCATATTAGGCTATCTGCTGCTGCCTATCTATCCTTGTATCCTTCTATATTTGGTTGGTAATAATTATTCTAAAATGTTAATAATAATAGCCAACCATTGTGACCATAATAAGAATATCATTTTCCTTCTAACATAAATTCTCTAATTTATGTGTAATTCTGGGTGAATGTGTGTTGTATGTATTTTGTTAGTTGCCTGGAATTTTAATTGAAATAAAGTTAATGAGTGATGAATGATGCTGTGAAACAACAATTCAAAAATTCATAACTCGTGTAAGGTGCGTGCAAGGAGTAAACGAGGATAAAATGTAAATATTAAATAAGTTATAAATGTTTGTAAATTAAAGATAAATTGTTGGAAAATTTTTAATTGAAATTGATATTCGAATTTGATACAGAGAAACTAGGCCACAGTAATATAATGCCATAATTCCACTTAGAAATTAAAAACAAATTTTTCTTCTTATTCTAGATTTAAAAATCAAGTGAAATGAGTTAGAAGCGGAAGTAACCTTGATTTTTGATTGGCATATATTGTAGATATTAAGACCAGATATACCATAATGATAAACGATAGGCTTGCATGGAAATCTTGGTGGTGCAACCTAAAGGTTAAGCACTGAATATAGGCAATTGTGAATGGAATGACACAAGATATAAAGACTAGTATGTTTTAGTATACCGAGGGCAATGAGAATTTGTCCTACAAAGGTGCTGGAGTGTAAACCACAACTTTAGAGACTATGATTAGGAAAATGGAATACAAGTCTATTATGAGATTGAGCAGGGGGCCTAGTGATCTGATATATCCAATGGCTGACAGCACCCACCTCTTAACAATCCTCTGGACATAAAGAAAAGACTCTCTGATTTAGGAAAATGCTTTTCAACAAGGCTTACTAATAAAAGTAATTACAGTGGCCTGGATGCTACATATTTTTCAAAAGAGGGACAATTCTATAACAAATGGATGGGACGAAAGCAAAAAATAGGAAAGGATGGAAGGTTCTTTGTCCCAGTTTCGAAAAAGAAAACTCACGAATATCTTTCAAGTGGAAGTCGACGCCACAGAAAGATGTGCCCTATTTATCTTGAACAGGGAGTATCAAAGACGGAACGTATTAGTTCTGTTTAACAATCAGACCATCATCTGGCTATAATTAATTCCAAGTTTAAGTTATGCATCAGCCTTTAAAAAAACGTAGTCGCCATAGTCTAGTAGGTAGTGTGTTAGCTTATTAGGCATAAGGCCACGGATCAAATGCTAGGTCAGACATCTCCAACAAAACGAAGCATAAACATATATTTCTACGGCGACTTACAAATTTCTGGCAAAAACTCTAAGAGTAAATAAAATTTCCATGAATTGTTTCTCAAAAATCTGTCGTTCTGAGTTGACTTCAAACTGTTGGTCCCGTTACTCACTTATAAAATTAACACACACAACATAAGTGGTGTAAGAAACTAATGACCAATTATGTATGCTATGTTGGTGTAGTTACTAGGAAACAGAAGATGACAAGCCTATGTTCCCAGCTTAGTTAAAAAGCTAATGAGACTGAAAAACATTAAAGAAATGACAATATGGTATAGGATACCCCTGAAACCAGCCAGAACATAATGTTTATGTGGGTATTTATTTGCCAAGATTAATTTTATATTATAACAACAACACAAACTGCAAAAATAATTATAATTTTAATGTTTTAGAATTTAATATGTGGCTCTAATAAACTAATCTACCGTATTATTTACCAATTTTTTAATTCCATAAATTTTTGTTTATTTTTTTCTTAATCAAAATACAATCTCTTTAACGCGTTTATTATTATCCTGGTTTATATCATTTAAATTTTCTTTTCGACACCGCATAACACTAAAGCTTGATAATAAAGCTTCATTAGAAATTATGAATGAAATTATGATTCTTATTTTATAATTTATGGTTAATTTTGTTAATAATTTTCAGTATACCCCTCCCACACTGCCACTCTCCCTCCCACTCTCTCTCTCTCTCTCTTTTTGATATTTGTTTCGCTTGTCTACTCTTATGGGTTTCCAGAAAAGAAAACAATTTAATTTCACGCATTCTAAACTTTTCTCTTAAGAATTATCTGTCTTCTTCCCACTCGCTCACTCGCTTTCTCTTTCACTCTCTCGCTCGTTTTGCTTCACAGTAGTGCCAGTATCTTGCCAATAATTTTGTATAATGAAGTCATTTGGTTGGTTTTATACTTCAGCTCATAAATTCCGGGCAAAATGTCAACAACTTTATTAAGAAGTTTAAGTTTAAGACTTTTGTAAATATTTTCCCATCTTCTCAAAGCTATTCACGTTAATAACGTTTTTCTTTAACGCTTCTTTTCGTTACGCTTCTCTCTTTTTTTTTATTTTATTTTCTCTACTGTGGTTATCTTTAATGGCATATTCTTTAAGAGCGAAACGGAATGCTAGAGCTCTTAAACAAATTCCTTGTTTACTCAAACTGTGGCGTAAGCAAGAAGGCAGTGGTATTGGAATTATTATCTCACATTTGTCCATATTTTGAAGTTTTTGGGGTGACACTTTGCAGACAAAAATGACAAAGCCAAGGTGGACACCAAGTGTCTGGTGGTTGAACGATTGATTCTGATCTCTATTGTTAATAATAAACGAGATTGAAGCAATAAATTTAACTGAAACGGTCAGTATTGATCAACAAAAATGTGACCTGTTCCATCAATACAAATTCAAGTCACACACTTCCTAAGAGAGCTTCGTTGGGAAATTTCGATGAATCCATCTATATATCCCTTGCTTCTTCATTTCATAAAAAGCGGGTAGCAGAGTGATTGTATTAATATAGGAAGTGATCGGGGCATTGTCATGCATAGTTTAGCCAGCCTTAGGTAAGTTATATGCAAGTTAATGCGGAAGATTTTCTGGGATCTTAGATGGGCTAGTTCCAACATTTTGCAGTACATTTAGTCTCATTTGTTCATTTCACTCTAAGAACTCTGTTAAACATTACTTACTTACCTAATTAATTGGTTATTACGACCTTTTAGTCATGATCACAATTTAGCTTTTCACATCACCCAAGTTGTGTGTGTAAATTTTATGCATGAGTGGCGGGACCTACATTTTAAAATCGATTCCGAAAGACAAATTTTTGAAAAACTTTCCACCGGGATACTGCCGCTTCTGTCCTCCTATCCATACGTATGTATATCACAGAATAGTCACTCACAAGTTGATCCAACCAGAGATATTATTTAATATCACTGTGAAGTATTTTCTAAAATCGTAGAACAAATCCGTGGTCTTTTTCAGAGGACAGTTAAGAAGGAACTTTTGTCAGGATCAATAGTTCTTTGAAACACCTTTCATGGTAATTTTATTTACTCTCAGATGTTTTGTCAGAAGACTGCACAGAAAAAGTCATCGAAGTAATACTTTTTCATGCTTCGCTTTGTTTGGAAGGACAAGGCTGAGGCTGGGTTTTAAACCACTGGCTCTCATCTAATAAGTTAGCATGCTTCCTACTGGACTACGGCGACTACACTCCTTTCATATGAACCGCATACGTTTATATAAACCACATAAACGTGGTAGATGAAATAGATGCTGGAAAAATACACAGGACATCGAAACGATGGAACTCTCAAAGCTCGATATCCCAATCTTATGCAGAGAATACTAAATCAGACACAACTCACGTTACTGGAAGCATTTAAGGAACTATGTATGTAAAGATTTCCTGAAGCAAATATGATGGGTTCCCCTTGATGTTAAGTACACAACAATCTGATATGATCGCTTAGATGTATGCCGATAGGCATCAAATCCTGAAGCTCTATGGTTGATCTCCTCTAATAGCTACCTACAACAAAGAACTTTTAGTCTTCAGTCTGACGGCATTCTCTACTTTAACCAAACTATGCATGAAAGTTTATGCATGGACCGCAACAATTCTTAACGAATTTGATGGAGGAGAAGATCATTAAAAAAGTAGAAAAAAATTGATAAGATGGAGCCCCAACATGAATCTTTGAAATAAAGCCTTCCATCTCATGTATGGATCAGGGATTTCTTATATTTTTTAATTTACATTTCATGTTAATGAATATTGACAGAAACAACCGAAATTTAACTTTTCAAGTAAAAATGACTTTTTTTCTTTCCTTCTTTAGTCTTTTTCCCTGGTATTTTACTTTTTAATTTTTGAAAAACAAAATTTATTAAAAATAATAACCAAAAATACAAAACCCTTGTGTGTTACTTGATACAACATTCTGTGAATCATTTTACTAAGAAACATGATCTCATCAAGAAATAAGTTTTCTTTCCTTTCCATACTTTTTTTTTTTTTTTTGAAACAGAATTACAAACCAAAAGTTACAATATTTTACTTGCTAGCCAAAAAATAAAAATAAGAAGAGAATTTAATTAAAATTAAACGCACACTCTATACCATATGTACATATGTATGTATATATGCAAGTGTGTATTTATATCTGTTAGCCAAAATTAAATAAAAAAAAATAAGAAAGAAAAAATAAGAGAATCCCTGAGATACATTGTAAATTGAATTCAATTTAATAAAGCAACATGCAATTGGAGAATTCATTTCAATTCAATCAGAGGAAAACATGATTGCCTTTAAAAGCTATTTTAATTGAAATATTTTCAGCAAATCAAAGGCTGTTGAGTTGTATAATAATATTGCAACAGCTCAAATGTTTATTTATTTATAGAAATAAACTTTAAAAGATTTGTCTTTTTTTTATTTTTTCTTTACATTTATTTTTAATTAACAATCTTAGTATGAACATAAGTTCGGAAAAATTCATGTCGTTAAGATTATTAAAAATGGAATTCTTTTTGCTTTAATAATAATAATAATAATAATAATGGACATGTAGAAAATATGTGAAGAACTGCTCATCCTCGTTGTTACAACTCCTTTATTAGACGTATGAACAAAACAAATACATCCTGCATGAGTACTCATGCAAAGCAATGTCGAATAAATACTTCATAAATGTGCGGCTTAAAGTAAGGCTTTGAAGCTTGAGCACAGTTTGCCTGCTCTTCCTAAATACACATACATACATACATGGTTCTCACACCAGTTATGTTGTGTCTGTTAATTTTATACATGAGTGGCGGGGCCTACAATTTAAAGTAGACTCTGAACGACAGATTTTTGAGAAACTGTTCATGGCAATTTCATTTACTCTCAGAGTTTTTGCCAGAAAGTCGCCGAAGAAATATTTCTTCATATTTCGTTTGTTGAAGATGTCTGACCTGTGTTTTGAACCGAGGTTTCATTTCTAATAAGCCAACACACTACCTACTAGATTATGGCAATTTCTCTTATCACTGAACAGAATTGGTTCCTGATAACATACAGCACTATGGTGAATTGTTTATATGAGAGAAGGGATTCTCTTTTTATGCCCTTTGTAAAGAACAGAGACTTCTAAGGGGTGATATTTTAAGAGCTATAGGAAAATTTTTCAAAAAACACATAAAATTCGGAAAAATGCATGAAATCTTTATTTGAATCGATAGTACGGTCCATATAATTTAATGTTTGAAGATTATTTCATGCAAATGTTGATCGCGACTGCGCCTCAAATGGTCAATCCGCTTAGTCCAATTTTGGCATACTCTTTCCAACATTTCGGCCGGTATCTCACGAATAAATGCTTCAATGTTGTCTTCCAATGCGTCAATTGAAGCGAGCTTGTCTGTATAGACATGAGCTTTAACATAGCCCCACAAAAAATAGTCTAAAGGCGTTAAATCGCACGATCTAGGCGGCCAATTGACCGGTCCCGAACCTGAAATAAAATGTTCACCGAACTCGCCTCTCAATAAGTCCATTGGTACGCCTGCTGTGTGGCATGTGGCACCGTCTAGTTGAAACCACATGTCATGCAAGTCAAGCTCTTGCATTTTGGGCAAAAAGAAAGTTGGATATCATCTTACGGTAGCGCTCACCATTCACAGTTACGTTACGATTCGCAGCATCTTTGAAAAAGTACGGTCCAATGATGCCAAATTCAATGATTTGCAAGCGTTGTTCGTTTGTAAGACGATTCATGGTTAAATTATAGACCAAACTGAAGATGTTTGACAGTGAAACAAAACACGAAACGTGCGTGAGCTGTTTAAACCAGTGTTGCCAAAAAGATAATAGCTAAAAAATCACTCTTTATATCCTCGTATGTAGCAGTGATGATTTAAAGTGTTTAATAGAATACGTTTTTCGCTTTTTTTATGTCAATTACTTGTTTTATAAATTATACTACTCTCCAGCACGACTCTGTATTATTAAACATACAATGTAATTCTCTTTTCTTTCGTATTCAGTCGTAATTTAATTGTTTTAATATATCGCATAATGCATAACAAATTAAATTATTTTGTACTTAAAATAATAATTTTACTAATTAGCGCATAACTGCTGTAAGTATTTACAAGTTTAACCATTTAAAAACCACTAACAAAGTGATAAATCCACACATTCACACCAACGCACACCCACACAGTTACACTTGTAAAGCAGAAAAATGACCGACTGGAAAACGCACAATTTATTTATTAACATTTATTTTTTCGCCATTGTACGAAGGAACTACTGCTCACGCGTTTATTTGGATTTTATTTTTACAAATGCATGTGCATGTGCATGTGCTTGTGTACAAGTAAATAAGAGAACAAAAATTAAGTGAGAGGCAACAAGAGTGCATATTATGATGATGATGTGTGGAAGTGTGGGAAAGTGTGAATATATGAGCGGTCGAATGTGCAAAACAGTGTAAGTGTAAGTGTGTAAGTGAAAATGTTTATTTTGTGTAATTCGGTGTAAACAAATATTAAATGTTCATTGAGGCTAATTGAAGTGATTGTAAAGCATAGAGAGTTGCTGCTGTTATTGTTGCTGCTGTTATTGGTCATTTACTTTATTTACTCTACATAATGTAGTGAGTAAATATTGTGTGTAAAATATATTTGACTTGTTCTTTATCTCTTTATCTTTGTTGTGGTATTTTTGTGGGTGCCTACTAGTTTAGGGGAATGATTTTTTTTGTTGTTGCCTTATTTGATTGCATTAATTTATCAAGTGTTTCCGTTGGGTTTAAAGTGTCAAAGGGTTTCGTTTGTTTTATTTTTAATTTTTTTGCGTTTAAACGTTAAATAAATATTTAGTTTTGTTTGATTTATTTATTCATTTATTTTAATTGCGTAAATATTAAAAGATAGGAATACAAAAAATTGTTTGTTTTGTGTTTTTTTTTTTAATAAAATTGTGTTTATCTTTAACTAATTAAAATAAATTAATTAAAAAAGCTCACACCGCTTTTGGGATTTTTTAAATGTAAAAAATGCGTTAAAAAAATTTATAAAAAATATGAAAACAAAAAAATTAGTAGCACATAACCCTATCAAAAGCGAAAAAATCGTATTCATTTAACATTTACCTTGATTTCTACGTCTGTGAGAGTGCGCTGTCCCCATAAATACTTACATACATACATACAGAATTGGTCATTACAACCCTTCAGTCAGGATTACGAGTTTCTCACACGAGCTTATACATAAGTGGTGGGACCTAGAGTTTAAAGTCGACTCCGAACAACAGATTTGTGAGAAACTTTTCATGTTAATTTCATTTACTCTCAGAGTTTTTGCCAGAAAGCTGGCGAAGAAATATATTTTCATATTTCCTTTCGTTCGAGATGTCGTAGTCTCACGTCTAAAAGGCCAATACATTTTATTTATTTTTTTGTAAAATTACTGATTTTTCGAAGGTCTTCAGCACATGGGTCCTAGGACATAATCAAATAATATTGAGTTGTACAGTTAGGCTAGAAATCGTAAAATAATTAATTAATAACACAACCTTGATAAAAATATCGAGGACGTACGCATACGTCTGATTAATTTGGCTGAATCTAAATTAAAGGATGACGAAACAACTAAGTTTTCTATCTCACATATGTAGCCTCTATCATTACGGTACACTGCTAAGCACCTCCTCACAGGATTTCTGTAGAACTTAAGGCTTCTATGAATACTGGGAACTACATTGTTTAATTCCCTTAAAAATTGGTCAGAAATTAATTTCAGGAACATTGTGAGTTACAAAAGGAAATCGAATCTACAGTGAATACAAATTCATTTCTTTATTTGCCATTAAATTACCAACAAAAAGCAGTAATTCTACACAGTTTCTTTACCTGTTGCAGGAAATTTTGTAATTGTAATGTAGTGTGTTCAATAAAATACTCTTGAGGCTAACTATACTGAGAACTGCATTTCAAATATAAAAATTTCTGTTCGTAAAGCCAGTATTATTTGAAGTATTAAAGAGAAAACATTTTTTAAAACTAATGATTCCAATACCCGCTGTAATTGCCAAAATAAAAGCGTAGATAAGGGCACTCACTACACAGCTTTTATACGGAATTCCTATTAAAAATCTGCATATAATACAGGAGTTGAAAAAAAACACTGAAAAATCTGTTGGATTTGCATAAAGTACAGTTGGAGGAGGAGGCGAATATACAGATGAATACAGATGAATTGAAAAAAATATACAAATACAAAATGTAACACATACATACGAACACGCAGGAATAAGCAAACAGAATATCGAACAAAAAAAGAAGGAATGAAAATGTGATGACTCTTCAATATATTTTTTGGGAATATTTTTTTTTTCTTTTTGGTTCACATGAATTGTAAAAATAAATATTTATTGACTAAATTTCAAAATAACACAACAGCAGCAGAGCAGCTCACATGAAATTAAAATGATTTTATTTTCGTCTCTCCGAATTGTTTTTTTCCCATTCAGATTGTAATACAATAAAAATAATCGCAAGGTATGCTCCCATTGCAACAACAACAACAACAGCAACAACAATTACACATAAATGTTTCATTGTATTCCCATTCTCATTACTCAGCATTCTCTATTATTTGTCTGTAACCCAGTACGTATGAGTGCTGGCTGCAACATAAAAATTAAGCACCACAATGCGTATGAGCAATATAATAACAGTGAAAAGTAAAATTCTGGGGTTATTTTCCTATGCATTTCCATTTCCCTTTTCCATTTGCATAATTTCTTTAGCCGAATTTAGCTTGCAAGAGTGTTCTTTTATGTGCGTAATTTTACAAGTTTATTTTCTTTTTGATGTCTTCGTAGGATGCCTTTTTGTCTTGATTTTAATGGCAAAGATCTAAGCATTTGCATCACAGTTTTTATGTTAACACAGAGATTGACTGGCATTTTTTGTTCTTAGGCAACAAAATCGAAAAGGAGGACTACAATAAGCCTGCTATCTTGACTGCTTTGGCATAAAATTATCGTAATCTAACAGTGATGCCTTGATGGCCATTTAGTGTGAGCAGTAACTGGATTAAAACTGAAGCTTTTTGTTAAAAGTCGTTGCTATGAAATAGTTAACTGATGATCCTGTAGTGAAGAAGTGAGAACTTTGCATCCTTGTAGAAGACCTTAACGTTTCGAATTATTTTCTAGAGAACGCCTAGTCTTTTCAACACTTTCCTTAAAGCATTCCGTGTAATGGGATCGAAGACTTTTTTAAAATTGATGAACAGTAGTCACAGTGGAATTTTGCATTTCAAAGGTTACGTTGATAATTAGCCATGATTTTTTTTTGGTTGGAAACTCTCTATACTTACTGCGGGTCTCTTCAATTATTTCAAACACTTTTGAATGGTAAGAACTCTTTACAAAAGCAACGAACTAGAGATTGTTCTTTCCCTTTGTTTGGCGAATATTTATTTTATGACCAAAGAAAATCCATTTAATCCCATCAGCAATAATTAATGGCTATGTAACTTATTATCCTTGATGTTTTGCTATTTAAGGATTGAAAATTTAAAATCGTTTTTATAACATAACCTTCAAAACTAATTTATTTTCACTGAAACTAGCATTTTTTTCTCTCGTATCGAATTTCTCTTTCTCCTTCCCTTTCCCTTTTGCTTTTGCTTTTGCCTTTCCTTTCGATTTAATTTCAATAGTTTTTGTTTAACAATCACTTTATCATTGTCAGTTGAGTATAGTTTTTGCTTTTTGCTTTCGCCTGTCAATAGTTCTTAACGTATTATATATCATAATACAGTTACTTTGGCACTTCCAGCCCCCTTCTCTATAAGCTTCTGCTTAGATATTGTACCAAAAAAAAAAAGATACATTTTCAACAGATTAAAAAAGTACTCCCCTGTCCAAAATCCATAACATACTCTCAAGCTATTGTCGGCCTTACTCTGGTATTATAGCACAAGTACCATTAGTGTTGTAGTTGGTTTGTAACCCTGCTTATTCTGGTATTATACCACGAGTAGTGGTGTTGTAGTATGTTTGTAACCCCAAAAATGGGTCAAAATTCTATTTGGCTACAACCACAACAACGAGAATAACAATAAATTTGATGAAAATATTACATGATGGCAGCAAAATGAAAGAAAAATTTCCAACAATATGAACATTTTTATGGAATACCGCTGTGCTGCTTTACTAGACTTCATCATGCTTTTTTCTCCTTTCACTTGTCGTTGATGCTACATGGCTAGTGTAGACAAGAAAAATGAATTGAATTTGTTGCCAACAATTTTTATTTTACTGTTTTTGTTGTTGTTATTGTTGCTGTTGTTGTTTTTGTTGTCTCTTTAAAGATCCGTTTCAATTTCGGTTTCTTAAAAAATGCCGCTTCAACTCTATGATGGATTTTCTTGAGTGTCACAACCGAGTGTGGAAAGTATTATCGTGTTATAAATAATACTATGAATCGGAACAACAACGACAATAATACTAAAACTATAACAATGACAGCAACACTAGTACCGGCATTAGCTGCAGTAGCAGTTGTGGCCTTAACTGCTGCTGCTGTGGCAATAATATTAAATGTACACTCCGTACGAATGTAATGATGTTTGAAGTCAATGTAATGATTGTCCAAAAAAAAAATTTTTTCTTATACATTCTAAGGATTCTCCGCCTTCAGACATATTTTTTTCTTTTCCTTACTCTTCCTCTATCTACGTACGTTTGTCTATCCATTATTCTAGTTGTTCTTGCCAGTCGAATATCGTTGAAATATGTTTTCTTTCATTACACCGACTATCGTTGAATTATAACAGAATGTTCTGCAAAAAAAAAAGGAAAAAAAGAAAGAAAGAAAGATGAGAAATTGTGCTGAAACCCTGAAGATGAGTTATGTTCAAGGAGTGATTTTTTTAAGAAATTTCTTAAAGATTTAATCCTTGAAGGTGATTAAATTTTTAATGTTCTGCAAAGTGTTGAAGCAATGCTATTAAGAGGAAAACGTTTATTAAACTGCAATTGAAAGAGACAATTAGGTTATGTTGCCCACTTAATAAGTTTTTAAAACATGATTACAAAGGTCATGAGCAGAAAAGCTATTAATTTTAAACTATTTACAGAAAAGAGGAATGAACAAAAGGATTATAATGTTTTCCAAGTAGATATTATGTTTTAATGGGAAAATATTTATTTTTTAACCAATACATTGCATTACACACAATTGTACTCAGGTATAAGGTTTTATTTTACGAAAATAAAAAAAATCGCGATACTGGTGTTTTGCTATTGCATCGTTTAACATTAAAATTATAAACAAAAGCTACAAACACAAAACAGTGAACTTGTTTACAAATTATCACACTGCGTGATATAACAACAAACATCAGCATAAAAAAAAATGGTAAACAAGTAAACAAAAATATACCAACAAACACCGGCATAAAAAATGGTGAACAGAAATACAACAACAAACACTACAAGAATAAATGTAAACAAAATACACAAACAACAATAATGAAACAACGATGTTTACATTTATAGAGATCTCGAGAAGGCGAAGCCACGAACATTCGCCTTCAAGAACATTCATCAGACTGTTACTCTGCCATATAAAAGGCAAGGCAAAGCAGGCGAGTGAGTTAGTAAAAGTTCAGCCAGCCTTGTGTATAGACGCGGTGCGTTTGAAGAGAATAATCGTGGTTTGAAGATCTACGTTACAAAGATCTGTCGAACAATTGCCTAGTAATTGTTATTGTTTATGCAAAAGATGTAAACAGAGAAATAACAAAAAAAGCAATTGTTTTTGTTACATCAATTTGTGAACAGTGGCACACAGAATTGTGCGAATAATAAAGAATTTTAATTCAAAATAAACACGAATTTATTTTTTTTATTTTCAATCTGCGAGCTTATATTTTAAACGATTTTAAAAGGTAAAAACAATATTGTTACATTTTTACAATTCAAAGGTCTGCAGTTTTTGCACAAAATAAATTATTGGCCTGTATTTTAAATAAATTCTTTATTTATTTACATTTAACGATACTCCTTAATTCAGAACATGTGTACTACGGTGTAAAGTCCTTGTGCTTTGTGCTACAACTGTCTGGCAACATTATTTTATCGATTTATATTTTATTTATTTTCGCTCTGGAAACTTCTAGAACTTTACTGTTGATTTGTTACTGTTATTTTCTTTTCTACTATCTTTCTTGGTTTTTCTGTATAGTTTTATTATCGTAATTTGATCTTAGTTTCTTATTATTGTTTTGTTATTGTGTTAGTTCTTGTTGTTGTTAGTTCTTATTTCTAAACATTTTATTTTGCCTTTGAAACGATGTGCATATGTTCATGACATGGGACATCGACAAATGAGCTTCAGTTTAATGCAACATATTGCCATATTTGAGGTATCAGTGGACCTTTCAGTCCAATGCAGTTCATTCTATGCTGTAGTACATCTATCATAGCTTAAGTCCCATGCAGTTCCATCTGAATCTTCTGATTTCCCTTGCGATTGGTATTTGATATGCCTGTGCCAATAGCATACAAAGAGAGATTATGTTCGTCCAGAAAATTTTCAGATTAAAGTTGGGTGATGCCTGGTTCCACCTCTCACAACCATACACAATTAATATGACCTTACGTTCAAATTGGCATTGGCATTGGCATTGGTATATGTATATTATATTCTTCTTCGAAGAACTACCTGATTTTCTTATAATGCTACAAAAGGTGCATTTGTTTATTTTCTTTTAATTTTGTTTTCCCTGCATTTCCTTTCAAAAATTAATTCTTTCGCCATGTCCATGCCTAGCAAAAGGTTGAAGAGCTATAATGTATCGATTAGAATTTATTATTTTGTCAGTTTGTAGCTGCTTACAGCAAATAATTCTCTCCCAGCTGATTAACCAAAGAATATATCTCCGTGAAGTCACCGTAGCCTAGTAGGCAGTGTGTTGGCTTATTAGGCGTGAGACCACGGTTCAAACTACAGGTCAGACATCTCAAACAAAACGAAATATGAAAAAATATTTTTTCGGTGACTTCCTCTCAGCAGATTTTCTGGCAAAAACTCTCAGAGGAAATCAAATTGCCATGAAATGTTTCTAAAAAATCTGTCGTTCGGAGTCGACTTTAAACTGTAGGTTCTGCCAGTCATATATAAAACTAACATAAGTGGTGGTGTAAGAAGCTAAGTCGTAATTCTGACTGAAGGGTTGTAATCACCAATTATGTATGTATGCATGTGTGTCTCGTATTTAAAGAGCGCTCTTTAAGATTAAGAAAAAATTTATACAATCTTTAATGAGCGTGTGTTTGTTAATTTATAGAAACTTTTCCTGTGGCAAAAGCAATTAAAAAATTGCTTTTGTTGAATTTGAAAAACTGTCTTTCCACAATTAAAATTTCATTTCACTCTAAAACTCTATGACAGTCTGCTTAAAATATCATTCAATATTCGAAGTTTCATTATATCCCTTTGAGGCAGTAGAAAAAAAATAACATTTCGTATGTTCTATAACAACAACAAGGGAAAAAATCCTTACCCTAGTTGAAAAAGTCTTTTTCCAACAGAAAAGAGAAAAAACAACCACAATCAAATGAATTGAGAAACTGACTGAGTCGTTACACACGTAACGAACATCATTTAAAAGCGATTAATTGAATTGTTTAAGCGTGCCAAGAAAGAAAAACAAACTGTCACATGCGTTGCAGCACTAAATTCCATAACGCCACCTCCCTCCCTCCCACTAGTCCTTTTGCTTAGTCCTGTAACTTTTCAGATTTTTTTCCGGCATAACTTTTCTCTTTTGGAATTTGTTTTTTTGGTTTTTTGTTTTTGAAAAGCCCTCAAGTTAAAACGTTTATTGAATGAATGATGTGTGTACGAGTTGAGAGTTTTTCTGTCTTATTTCCGTTGTTTCTTCTCCTTCAGATTACACATGTCAGGATGTTGATGCCTGCTCCAATGTGACTAAATATTCCATTTTCATTTCCATTTTTATTTTCCATTTCTGAACATAAAACATAAATTTGTTCTTCACGTTTTTTCCTTTTGTTGCCCTTTTACCATATTGCAGTCGGTAGTTCAGAGAAAAACAAACTGAAAAAAGAACTGAAATTCAAAAATTGTTTTCTTAAAGCCGATGCTTGTTTTCCTTTTATTTTGGGGGGTTTTCATTTAAAATGAACATTTTTTTGTGCTCTTTTTGAATCATAAAAAATAAGTTGGCGACCGGAAGTGTTACGTGACTTTTTTCCTGATTATTTTTACAAGTCCTTTAAGGAGTCTTGGTGTTTTTTCCTTGACAAACTGCAAATGCCATTAATATTTGTAAGAGTTTTTCTAATTTTTTTTGTGGGAAAATTTAAATTGGCTTTTAAAAAGGAAAGAAAATAATTTGGAGGAAATATTTTCAGAAGTTATGGTCACTTATTTTTTGGAATATTAAAATTAAAACAAATTTTTATAACGAATTAAGGAAATTGAAGGAATTTTATTCAGGTACATGGTCGATTGAAAAATGAATTGCATACTGCATTGTAGTTGAAATTCCTTTTTTTTTGCTGCAATATGTAACTGGGGAACTCATAAAGAGATTATGACTACTGTCTTTTTGCTTCCTTCCATAACCTATATTTCTAGTTCCAACTCAATGCTCTATGTAAGCAGAATGTTGGGCGTACTAAAAAACTTATTTTGGCAGCATTTGGAATCTACTTTAGCTTCCACCTAGATTACTAACAAGTTAAATAGGCAACACTCGTTGCCAAGAAACTTACTGGCCGGTCACTGACTTACTTACTTAGTTGATCATTACAACCCTTTTCGTCACGATTACGCTTTAGCTTCTCACACCATGAGACTAGCGTGACCTACTGTTTAAAGTCGATTCCGAACGACAAATTTTTAAGAAACTTTTCATGGTAATTTTATTAACTTTCAGAGTTTTTTCAGAAGTCTGCTGAGAGAAAGTCAATAGTCTACTTTATTTCCCAATGAGCTTTTTCTGGCTTAGGGTTACACTTTTCTCTTTTGATTCTTTTTTCTCACTCTGAAGTTGCACTCTCTCAGTTGCTAGGTTCATAATTTTTTTTTTTGGTTTCTAGTTTATGACACTCTTATGTTATGCTGTAACACAGAGATCTGAATCATTGGAGCTAGTTGAAGCTAAGAGATGTTGAAAGCAAATTTTGAAAGTCAATTTAAAATATTGTTTCAATATCATAATACATATAACGTTACTTTTTACAACAAATCATTATTGGTGACTAAAAATGAATCAAACGGATTAGACGAATCAAAGTTCAACTTATGAACCTCTTAGCAACTATGATGCGACACTGGTATCACACTGGTACACACAACCGGTGATGGGGAGTACCACACTGCGACTTTAGTAGAAGCTGCAATGCTGTGTCATTGTCCACTATAGAAAACCTGTGACAAAGAATTCTTAGGTAGCTAGACTTTGTTGACAAAATGTGTAAATCTATCTATGCATAGTTGCCGTAGTCTATTAACTCCAGCTCAGACATCTCGAATAAAATGAAATATGAAAATTCTTCTCAGCAATCTTCTGGCAAAAACTCTTTGAATAGGGAATATAACAATGAAAAGTTTCTTAAATCTGTTGTTCAGAGTCAACTGTAGGTCACGTCACTCACCGACAAAATTAACACACACAACATTGGTGGGTTGAGAAGTTAGGTTGTAATCCTGACTAAAATATTCCAATGAGCAATTAAGTAAGTATGGTAAGCAATTTGTTTTGTTAGGAATTCATTTTGTTTCACTTTATTTCAATAATGTTTTCAGCTTAGCAGGTTAAATCATCATAAAATAGAAAGCGGTTATGCTTTGATTATACTGTTATTATTTTTGTAATCTCTCTCACTCTCTCTCTCTCTCTTTCTCTCTGTCTTTTGTGTGATTGTAAACATTCTCATTTTTATCGGGTTAATTTAGCTGTACACGAAACAATACAACATACTGTAGGGGAGAGGAAGAGAGGAGTTTTTGCATGTGATAGATGATTTAACAATTGTTTACATTGTACTTAATATTTATAGGCCTGTGTATGATTGTATGTGTATGTGTATCCCATTATGGTTGTCTCTTAGTTTCCTGTTATTTATTAACAAAACAAAAAAAAAAAAAAAAAGAGGAAAGAGAACAGAAACATCAAAAGTTTGTCACACCATATAACAGCAATAAACTGTCAGGCCAACTACAATGAAGGAATATCAAATAAATTTATCAATGCTTCTGTATTCTATACAATATACATACATACATGTGTACACATGTATTGTATGTATTTATTTACATAGGCTTTGTGTGCGAGCGTGTTAGTGTAAAACATTGTGTATGTATGTGTTTATATTGTTGACAAATCCATAATATTGTCACATTTATCTAAACAACAGTAACAATAACATTATTTTCTCTCTTTTTTTTCTTTTTACTCCTGTTTTTCTCATGTTTGTATGTGTGTGTGTGTTAATATGTGTAATACTCGTAACATGTCTGGTCATAAAACTAAACAAAGGAAAAGAGTGTAAAAACAAAACAACAGCAACTGAAAACATAAAAAAGAAAAAAGAGAACAAAACTATAAAAACTCAACATAACAACGACAATAACAACAGCATCTTGAATGACAGTGAAAAAGAGACCGTCATCCTTAGGTTTTCAAAGGAAAATTTCAAAAATTTTTTTCCTTTTTTCTTGGTCTTGGTTAAGACATGATTTAACAATTGATTTATAGTCGTTCGTTCGTTCTTTTGCATATAAACCTCAAATAAGAAAATTGAAGATTGTTTTTATTTAAAAAACTGTAAAATTTAAGTTAAATAATCTAAAAACAAGATCTGGTTTTTATCTGTCCGTCTGTCTGTCTGCCTGTTAAGTGTATAATAAAAATAAAATCATTTTTGCTTTTTTGTTTATAGGAATTTAAAAACGATTTTACTTTCTTACTTTTATTGTAAAATGCATAAATAAATTCGATTTGATAATAATTCTATTGTAAGTATTGTAAAATACAAAAAGAAAACGAATATCTTACAAAACAAATCCTAATGTTTGAAAAATTGCATTCCAAGGCTTAAATGGATTATTATCGGATTCTAGTTTTTATTTATCGCAGACAAATTTCGATAAAAATGTTATTGTTGCAGACGATAATTCTAAAATTGGATTATGAAACACTGTGGCAGTAAACCTTTATTTCTTTATAATACTTGTTCGTTATACAATCTCATTTAAATGAATGCGTCTGGATTGTCTGCAACAAACAATTCTTTAGAGAGGGTTTTCAACCATATTTTTTTGAACATTTCCTGCAGCATTTCGCCAATAACTTGATGAATTGCCCGCGTATACGCGCTCTAACAGATTCAAATTGAATTATCTTAGCAGCCAAGTAGCCAAGAAAAGAGGGAGGCGTTGTTTCCTCCAACCATTGCTCCTGCTTTTAAATGTCGTTTCTTACAGCATGATAGCGTTGAGGTTGTGACTTCCCAGAAATCTACTGAGAAGCAATCGCCGAAGAAATAAAAAAGAATAAAAAACTGTGGCCTCACGTCTAATAAGCTAACACACTACATACTAGACAACGACGACTACTTTTCTGCTAAATGTGGGTTGTGAAGAAGCCCCTATAAGAAGGAAGTCTTTTTGTTTTTGGGTGAGTAAAAGATTAAAACCTTTGGTGATATGGAATTGTTACTCCTTTCTGATGTCGCCGTATTCTAGTAGCTAGTGTGTTAGCTTATGAGACTAAATAAAGTCTGTGGCTTAACAAGTTTAACATAAATTTAATATGAAAAATTTTACAAAAATCAGTGTCCGTAGTAGTGTCAGTAGTGATCCCAACTAATGAGTTGTAGTGAACAATTGTGGTCTCCTAACAGACCTTAAAATGTGTACTTTCGAATACGGTTTAAATAAGGTGTTACATGATGCAATTAAATTTACATTTCAGATCTATCAACGGGTAATTTATAATCGAATTTTATTGAATAGAAAAAATAAAATGAAATGAAATAAAAAATAATTGAAAAGAAATAATATTTTCCCCCCCTTTATAGAAAAAAATGAAAAAAAAGAGAATATTTGTGGAACAATTCATCACTCATTTTGTTGCTGGCAAATAAATAAAAGGTGTTTCCGAATTTATGTTTTTTTTTCACTCAACTTTTTACTGCTTGGCTATGCATTTGTGTATATCGATGTCATGACGTTCAAGTTTTTTTTTTTTGCGAAATAATGTCGTATTTTTACCACAAATGGTTGCAAGTATGAGAGTGTAAACGGCCACAATCTAGAGAATTTCAACAATTCAAAGTGTTTTTTTTTTATGGGAAACCAATTTTTTATGACTCAAATGAGTATGTGAGGGCATGCGGTTTACAATTTCAAATATTTTCAATTGAAATTATTTTGTGTTGTGTTGCCTTTAGGCGGGTTTTTTATGGATCTGGTTTCGGTTATTTTTTTCGAATTTTTTTTTTGTTTTTCAATATGATTTCATAAAAAACGTGGTTGTATGAGTGCATGTGTGTTTATTTTCCTTTTTATGTATTCAATTGCGTACTTATGATAGTGGAGGACATACATGTTGTATACATATGCGTCTGTGTGTGTAAGAGGATGATTTTGAATTTTTATTTTCTTTTTTTGGAGCACAAAAAAGGGTTTCAAAATAATCATAAAATTTTAGCAATCAATCAAAGAGCACAGAGAAAATAAATGCAAAGAGCAACAAATAAAAAAAAATGAAATAAAATTGAAAAACACATAAAAATGACAAAAAAAAAGAAAAAAAAACAAACGAACAGATAACCAGCAAACAAAATTGCAATTCAATTTCGTTTAAGTCATAAAAATCAATTGAAATTGATTGTCCTACAAAAAAATGAAAAAAAAGAGAAGAGTTTGTCATAAAATAACACTGAAAAACATACATTTTGGAACCAAAAAGAGAAACAAAAAAAAAAAATGAAAAAGGAAAGAAAAGAGTGAAAACAAATTGAAATGATATAAAAACCTTGTTGTCATTGTCATTTTATTACAGTTCTCATGTCCATATATACAATCATTAAAAAAAACGAAACATACAATGTAACAAAGATTTGGAGAGCGAAAGAGAGAGAGGGAGAGAGAGAGAGAGAAAATATCTAAATTTGTATCATGACTTACACATACAAAGTTATTAAACAATAAAGCAACATGCAGCATTTCGTAAGGAATTTTTGAAAGAAGGGAAAAAAGAAACTTTTTTACACACACATACATACCTAGATTCTCTTTTGTATTCGTTTGCAATTGAAGGACACACACACACACAGACAAAGCCCCTTCAAGTCATGTTTAAATTTGTAACACAAAGAAAACCCGAAAAAAGTATTCAAAGAAACAAAGTCCGAAATCTTAAGAAATTATTGGCAATTTTGTTCAAAGTTTTATGAGTTATTCTACAGGGTATTTCAATTGATGATGGACATTTAAATTTTCATAGAACAACCAACACGGTTATTATGAATAATTGCTGCATAAAGGAACAGACACACCAAATGGAAAAATATTTCCCTCTTGGGTAAAATTTTCTCACGGAACATAGAGGTACAATATCTAGGGGTAGTAGGAACAATAGTAGGACCTAGTATAGCCTAATAATATAATAATTTTGGCGGCACATTCCCACGATACGCGCACAACTACTGGGATATTAAGACTTATACCATATTGCATACAAGATTCTTATGAGCGTATTGTGTGAGCAACTGAAGCCACTTGTCAAAACACTGATTGGACTTTATCAGTGCGGCTTCCGACTTGGCAAGTGTATCATCGACCAGATCTTAACATTACGCCAAATCCTGGAGAAGACCCACGAAGAACAAGTCAACACACACCATATTTTTGCCGACTATAAGGCAGTCTTCGGTAGCCCCTTAAGGCATGGTGTTTTTACCACAATATCTGAGCTCAGCATTCCAGGGAAGATGATAAGGGTGTGCAGAATAACTTTGAGCAACTCCTGCTCTCTCCAAACCTTTTGATACCGTGCTAGGTTTCAGAAAAGGCGATCCTTTCTCATGCGACTTCTTCAACTTCAAGGAGAGGGTTCTGCGTAAGGTGGGAGTACATCCTGCAGGCACGATTTACCACAAAAGTGTCTAGTTGCAAGTGTACGCTGACTACATTGACATTATAGGACGTACCAGGCGATATGTTACGGCTGCCTTTAGTGCTATTGAACAGAAGTCTATTAAGATGGGTCTGGCAGTAAATGAGGGCAGAATGAAGTATATGCTGTCGGCAAGTAGGGACGACCAATAACTATACTTTCGGTGTTGATAATGAATTTACTTATATTGGCTCCACTGTTACCAGCAAAAAAGATGTCAATCTGGAATTAGGAAGCGTAGGATCATTCTTGCCAACAAGTACTATCATGGTCTCAATAGGCAAACTTATACTCGACGAGTCGTTCAGCCTCCCTGTAGTCCTTGATGGAGGCAGGAATTAAGTAGGAACGCAGCAGTCTTGAGTAAAGGAAAATCCTACGTAAGATCATCGATCTAGTGCGAGTTGGCGATGATCTCCGCATTCGGTCTAATAGTGAGCTTTATGAGTTCCTAAATGAACGTTGAACATTGTGCAGCGCATTACCTACCAATAACCTACCCTTTAAATAAGTTCGCGTCTACTTAGTTATGTTAAAAATTTAAAAAATTTTATTTTATTTAAAAATAAAAACTATTTTTTCAGGTATTTTATTCTTTTATTGTGTGTATTTTTCTTGGTTGTTTCTGTTCGTAAATTTAAATGAATCGATTTGAATACAATTCGAATGCGAAAGTAAATGCTTTTTGCATGTGTGTATTGTATTGTACGTTGTGTTATTACTATTGTATGGGTTTTTGTATGCATGTATTTGTTATTATTTTTTTTAATATTTTTTTTTTTATTTTTTTTTTCGTTGTTGAAATATTATTTTTTAATTCTTTTATAAAAACACTTCATATCGGTTTATCGGTTTGAAATATCGAAAACGTAAATAAATAAATAAATATATATACATATGTATGTATGTATTGTTTGTGTATACACTGTACAGTCGTCATCGTATATGCATCATTCAATTATTTTATTATATTTATAACTGTATTTGTATGTGTAATTGTATTTGTATGCATATGTATTGATGATATTTATTTACTATGAAAGTACTATGAATAGTTGGAATCGTATGGCGTTTGGCGTTTATTGACAATTTTAATTTATGAAGCATGATTTAATTGAAACTGCAATGCTTTAAAAAATAGCAATACAAACACAAACACAATAAACAAATATTGACCCACCCAGAAATTTAGATGAAATTATACCCACGTAAACACTTAATTAAATCTGTATTTGTATTTGTATCTGTATTCTGCATCTGTATGCTGTTAATAGAAACGCTTACTTACTTACGTTACTTATGACGTACAAACGTTTATTATATTTAGCCTGTATTTGGTAAATATTGTGTTTATGGTTGAAATGTTTAAGCGGTTTGTCATCATCACAATATAAATATAGTACAACAAAAACAACACCAACAATTGCATTGGAATTTATGCCTGTAGGTGTATTTATTTTCCCAATTATTTGTTCAATCAAGTTATTGAGAATTTAAAATAAAAAAAAAAAATTTTTTTATTCCAAATAAAATACATTTTTTTTAAATGGAATTCCACTTATTAGCTTTGCTTTCATTTGGAAATTTAAAATTGACTGAGCTTCTCTGCAGTTGTCTTTACTAAAAGGTTTAAATGTGTGTAACAGCTTACATTGCATTTGATTAAAACGAACCCAGGCATTTCAGGTATTAATGCAATGGAAAGCAAACAATTTTTTGTGATAATTGTAGGGAATGAAAGAAAAAGTACAAAAAAGAGGGAAAGAATTATCAATATTCATGAGAAAGACGAACAGCGCCACTTCCTGTGAAATAGTAGAACATTATGGGTACAATGGCGTTCACCAGTACACGTTGTTTCTAGGCAACAACAGACATTTTACTATGGCTTCTTTTACAGTAGACCAATTTGCCTGCTTAGCTGGAAAAACTTGATTAATAAAACTGAAATAAAGCAAAGGAATCTGAAAAAAGCGATAAACAACATAAAGCGTAGGAAAATGATTTGGGGAACTACACAAAGGGACACTCCCTGAAGAACAAATAAAAGTAAATGTTATCTGGCAGGGTAAACAACAGTATTTCTTTTTTCTAATTTAGTGCCAAATTATCAGCGTTATATCGGGTCCGCCATCTACCGTTTTTTTTTCAACTTGTGCTTATTTCGTGAATGGTAACACTTAGCTCATGTCTGATTTGACAGATAATTAGTTTTATCCTTCCGCTGAACGAATATGGTTGTCTATTCGCGTTTTCGCTTCGCTAAGTGGGCCTGTGATCGACTTACAGAAGATGCCGATTTTGGCAAAAAAATCATCTTTTCAGATGAAGCTCATTTTGATCTTGACGGGTATGTAAACAAGCAAAATTGTCGCATTTGGGGCACAGAAAACCCGCACGCATACATTGAAAAGCCGACGCACCCAAAACGAGTCACTGTTTTGTGCGGATTTTGGTTCAGAGGCATAATTGAGCCATTTTTCTTCGAAAATGAGCAAGGAGTGGCCCTTACAGTCAATGGCGATCGTTATCGGGCCATGTTGAACGAATTTTTGTTCACAAAAATTGAAGAGGAGGATATTGGCAACATTTGGTTTCAATAGGACGAACATTCGATGTTTTGCGCCCTGTTTTTGAAGATCGCATTATCAGCCGCAGAGCTGATGTCGTTTGGCCACCTCGGAGCTGCGATTTGACACCGTTGAACTATTATTTGTGGGGTGCCGTCAAAGATAAGTGTTACGCCGACAAGCCAGAGACAATTCACGCTTTAAAGGACAATATTCGTGAAGTCATTGGTGAAATACAGCTGCACACAATCGATAATGTGCTTAAAAATTGGACCGATCGCGTAGGCTACTGCATGGCCAGCCGAGGCAGCCATTTGAATGAAATTATTTTCCATTATTAACCGGAAGGATTGTATGTACTTTCAAATAAAAAAAGAAATTTGAGAAAATATTCAGTAGTTTTTTTTTAAGCATTTTCAAAAAAAAAAGTTATTTGGCGGACCCTTTAGTAGCCGTAGTCTAGTAGATAGTGTGCTTTTAAGACATGAGGCCTCGGTTCAAACCCCAGGTCAGATATCTCTGAAAAAAATAAAAAAATATTTGTGCGGCAATTTCCTCTTGGCAAATTTCTGGCAAAAACTCTGAGAGTAAATAAAATAGCTCCATGAAAAGTTTCTCAAAAAAATCTGTCGTTCGGAGATGACTATTTACTGTAGGTCTGTTATGTTGTGTGTTAACTTAATTTTTCATGGAAAAAGAATACCTTTTGCTAGGCATTCCAATGATTATTGATTCTCAATTCGTTTCAATGAAGATGTTTCTACTCATACTCCTCTTACAAATATTAGAATGTCTAGCACAATGCTCGCAGTAACCTATTTTTGCCATGACTTGCAAATAAAATTTTTCTTCCTGCCAGGGACAGGCGAATGAATCTGGCGCTGGTGAAGCATAGAAAAATATGTTTAAAACACACAACATAAGTGGTATGAGTAGCGGTATGAGAGATTGCAATGACCAATTATGTTTGTGTGTATTACAATGAGACCTTATAGGTCCCAAATAAGCTATGCTTTTTAAGGTGGCTATCAATATTTACTAATCTAACTTTGTGCAACTGAAGCACATCAATTCGTTGTGTTTCTTGTATAACTATGAGGTATGAATTCCTACTCCCCTATGCTGCTTACGTGAAGGTCTTTCAGAAATTTTTATATAATTTCAACAACTATTTTAGTAATCCATGATCTCGGGCAATGTCCATTTTTAACATTAAAATAATCACGTCGAAAGCGAGTCAATCAGTGTGCTGCTGTTTGCTTAGTTACAGTATCGTGTTCGTGAACTTGAAAAATTTCTTCAGCCTGCTACATATTATTACCAAAAAGAGTGAAAAACATGAATAAGAATGTCAGTTTTCTTAAAATTTTTTTTCCAATTACTGCTATCAGGCATGTATGTTAAGTTCGCTAATTTTTGGAACCATTCTCCCACGGATTACGATAAGTCCTGTTGTAGTAAAGAAGGCTTTCTTATGCACTATTTACTGCAGAATTTATAAAAAAAGAATTTGAATTTGGCCACGTAATGAAAGCTTATTTGTGGATAATTTTTCTTAGCCTCTGATTTGTTTAATTTTTGCTTAAAAAAAAGTTCTTTTCATTTAATTTTATTGCTCAATAAGATATTAAATAAATTTAATAATTAAATTCAACTGTTCTTGGCAAAAACTGGATTCTCTTGGCTAGCAGCCACATAGTCTTTTATGCTGTGGTCATGTTTTGTTTTCTTTTCTTTTCATTTGGGAAAAATATTATAATTTTTAATAGAATAGTTTCCATGTACTGTATGTAGGCAGTAAGTAAGTTCATCTTTTCCCAAATAGACAAAAGAATGAATAAATGATGAAATGATGTTGGAATTTTAGTATTTCATGTTTGTTCTCGGCAAACATTTATGCATGAAATAGTGTCGACCGTAAATAAAACGTGACTATTTTACCCAATACTTTACTGTACCGTATCATATCATATTTTATTGGACAGAAGGTACGAGTTCATTGTGGAAGTATAGTAAATGAAAAGAATAATTCTTCCATAAAGACATCATATGATTTGTATTATTTGGTTAAATAAAAATATGAAAAAAGAAAAAGTAAATAAAATATATTTCATGTTTGTTGCATTCAATATCAAGGTCATTCACATGTTATACAACACATACATACATTCGTTCACATATTGACGTATAATCAGTTTCTATTATATTTTTTTCTTTCTTTCCGTATTTTGTCGATATTTTTAGTTTCATTTTGACTCCATTATTTATTTTTATGAAGGTGTCAGACAGAAAGAGAGAATTAAATATTTTGATAGTGTCGTGACTGTAGAAATTATTTTCGTTTTGATTAAATTTTCTTAGGCATTATGAGGAGCTATAGTTCACGGAGCAGTGTATATGGTCAATATAAACAAAATTTTCATGCCAAACATGGCTTAAAATGTGCTAGTTCGTCATTCAACCATGGTATTTAATTGAAACAAAATCATTAATTTTCTGATTACTTTGTAGGGGAATTAGATTAATAAATGTTCCATCTTCTGGCCAAAATTCTCAGAATAAATAAAATTGCCATGAAATATGTATTTCTGAAATCTGTCGTTCGGATTCGGCGTTAAACTGTAGGTCCCATTACTTATGCATAAAATTACCACACACAACATGGGTGGTGTGCGAAGCTAGGTTGTAATTCCGACTAAAGGTTGTTATAACCAATTAAGTAAGTACATATATAATTGTGATCGCATAGATAGAGTCGATGACAGCTTCTTCCTTAACCAGTGAACTTAATAGTCTTGGGAAAAACTTTGCATCGAGACCAAGTACTAAGAGTAAGTGGATAAATTAGGAGGCTACATACTCTTTGAAAGTAGTATTCTGAAGTATATGAATGGGCTAAGGGAAAGGAGTGATGGCTTTCCATCTTAGAGTAAAATTTTATAAACCCATGGATTACACTCTGGCATCATCAAAGGGAAGTCAACGCCATAGAAAGCTTGAATAGAAAGTATAAAAGACGTTTCCAGCAGTAATATAAGAGACAGTCAATGAGCTATTCCAGCACTGGGTGTAGTGTGAAAATATGTAGAATGAAACTCTGCTGTCATTTGGGAATTTATGGCAATGGGCAGGCAGATAAGCTTGAGAGGAGGAAAGCTTTCTTGTATCTAATAGGTCCAGTATCTATCTGTCGAATAGAAAATGTTATTTGAATAGCCATATTCGGCGGAAGGGAGGATGCAGAAAGGCGAAGACTTTTCTCAATCCAAATCGCTTTAAAAAAATTTAAACTTTTGTTGGGTAATTACAATGAGAATATATTCGAGGCAAGCATCAAATTTTTAGGAGTCGCCTTTGGATAGTAGATGGCCAATGGACTCAAGGAACAGTCGTTTAGAATGTAGGTCGCTTTATGTCCATTATGTAGAGGCTGATATATGCATCCCTGGGGTTTGAGCATCTTTAACGCATATCAGACGGCAAGTACTAGGCAGCAAGTTGTTTTTACTGAAACAAATTGAAGTCTATTAGAGTAACAGGATTGCGGGAGACATTTTAGGGACTTAGAACAGTACAATAGCTACCGCAATTGTGTTGTCTTGATAAAATTCAGGATTGAGGACAGCACAATAGCTCATATCGACAGAGTAATGGAATTCTTTTATTGAATGGCAAGCTAATGATCTCACATATTTTACTCATTCGGAAGCGAAAGTTGTGAAAATAACTCCACTTGTCTACAGGCCAAACTAATCTGGCCTTGTATGAGTATATGGGGAGCACGATTTGCCACATTCTGCTGGGTTTAGATTCCTAAATTTTGAAAGCACCTTTCAACGGCTTCTGCAGATTGTCCGCACAGATTTTTTAAAGAAAATCTCAGACGTATAATTAATATTTGTTTTAATTAGAAAAGCTTAATAGCTTTTGATCTTTAAATCATTTTCTATTCAATCTATAATGTCCAATAAAACAGATTTATTGTATGGCAAACCTTGCTTATTTTATGCCTCAAAGGGTGTTATTAATCTTAATTAAAATCAAAAAAAAAAAAAAAATATCTTCTCAAATCTTTTTAAATAATAATAAAAGATAAAAATATTTTCAATTCATGTTCTTTCATTATGACTTTAACCAGCACTTTACTTTACTTGAAGTCTTCAACAATTGTGCCATCAAAATTAAACAACAACAACAGGAACAACAATCAATTCTTGATTAAGAATCGAGAATGAAAATCAAACCAAATGAGTTTATCTTGATTGTGAAAATCCATTTTGTGGTCGAAAAAGAAAAGACCGCCACCATCGCCCCTTGTCCTCACATCTGTGAAAAAATCAACAAAAGAATTCGATTCAATTGCAGTTGAAGTCCATTTTTACACATACACAAGGAGAGAATGTAGAAGATGTGCAAGTGTATGAGTATTTCTTTCTCTCTTCGTCAATTGTTAAATAGGGGTACCATTGAGTCCATGTGCCACAGTTAGTGTGTGTGGGAGAGTGTGTGTTTACTCGTATTTCCTTATTATCGTTATACAGATGCGAATGTATGAGAGTGAGAAAGAGAGGGAGAGAGAGAGATGGAGGTGTTTATTCTTGATGTTACTGTGTTAACTTTTGTTGTAAAAGTGTTATTGTTTGTTTGTATGGGTGTTTGTTTGTATATGTGTCTATGTGTGTGTGTTTGTCTGAGTAAGTGTACTTAATTCTATTCTTCCTTCAGCTTAAGTGCTGCTATAACTGCTGTGTTGATTGTCAAAATCATAGAATCTCTTGCTCTAAATCTCATCATTACTGTCATCATTGTCGTCATTGTTAAATCTAAACAGCCACAAGCATACACACTTACACATACCATATGTACATAGGTGTATGCACAATACATACATTTGTTAACTTACACTTACACAGTGTGTTTAGAATTTTCCCCCTGGTTTTATTTCATAAATTTTGATTTAAATTTTCGGTCGTTTTTTTTTTATTTTCTTGTGAGAATCTTTATTCTTCTGCTTCTTTTTTTATTTTGTGGACTCATTGTTGAAAATGCATTCTTTATGGGGGATATGAAGATTTCCATACTGGTCTTTTACTTGACCGACCCTGACTCAGTTTTCAATTGTTGTTGTCGTCATTGATGTTGTCGTAATTGCAAAATTGTTTTGTTGGGGTTTGGTTTTGTCTTCGAAGTGAATAAATTTGTAAATATTTTAATTTTGCTTCTTACTACCAGCACCATATCTGTGTGTGTGTGAGAGCGTGTGTATGTGTATGTGTGTGTGTCTTGTGTTTACTTATTGTCGTACATTATTTAAATTGTTCATTGTTATATACTTAAATATGCATACATCTCGATGTGTGAACGTAACTTAAGGATTAACTTGCATCCATAAATAGAGATTGAAGGTCATTCCGTGAATGAAAAGATTTTGCAATGAATCCAATTGGTATTTTATCATAGCGGAGGAAGGTTTAAATGCCTTGTAATGGTAGTGGATTATTACAACACAAGGATCGGGACTTATTTGGGAATCTCTAGAAGCCTAAGCTGTTCGGGGCATGACAGTCAATGAAGGCAAAATGTAGTATATGTTGTCAGCAAGGAGGATCATGCGGCATATTAGATTCCAGATTACGACCGATAACTATACTTTCGATGTTGCTAGTGAATTTATTTATATTGGCTCCTCCGTTTTTAACAAAATTGATGTCAGTCTGAAAAACACGCGTAGGATCACTCTTTTCAACAGTTTCCACTATGATCTCAATAGGCATTTCAGTAGTAGAGATCTACTATCTCTTAGAACGAAACTTATACTCTTTAAGTCACTCATCATCACCTTCTTCTTAATGCAGTAGGCTTGAGAGCATTAAAGAGAAAAGTATTGCTTAAGATTTTCAATTCAATGCGGAGGGCGATGATATCCGCATTCAATTCCACAATGAATTGAATGAGCTTCTCAACGACATGGACATTGTGCAGCCTATTAATATTCAAAGGCTCTGCTGGCTTAGCCAAGTTATTCAGATGGAAGAGGATGATCGGACGAGGCAGGATTAGCGGAAATCGGTGTATAGAACGACATGGTTTGTTTTGGAACGGCCATATCAAGGAAACCCTGTCTTGGTTTGGTTTGGAAGGATGTGTTAAGACAGGCCGAAATCCAATAGACGGATGCTAAGGCCAAACGGGTTGAAGTCGGCGTTGTCTAGTAGGTAGTGTGTTGGCTTATTAGACGTAAGGCCATGATTCAAACTCCAGGTCTGACTTTAAAACGGAAATATGAAAGAATATTTCTTCGGCGACTTGCTCGCAGCAGACTTCTGGCAAAAACTCTGAGAGTAAATAAAATTGCCATAAAATGTTTCTCAAGAATCTGTTGGTCGGAGTCGACTTTACACTGTAGGTCCCGCCCACTCATGTATAAAATTAACACACACAACATATGTGGTGTGAGAAGCTAGGTCGTAATCCTGACTGAAGGATTGTAATGACCAATTATGTAGGTATGTCTGTAATGCCAAACGGGTGCTAAGGTAAACGTCCTGAATATTTCGATACATCGTAGCAAAGGAGTGAAACCACAAATCCTGAACGACGAGCTAATTGCGACCCTTTCGTTCCAAAATTTTGTCGAATTCTATTAATTTGTGTTTTGATTCTGTGTTGACTATGTAGCAAATTTTGCTTGTATTGCTACGATTCTCCTGATTTGGTGAAACCATAACTTCATTCGTTGTCTAAACTTCCCTATTTACATATGATCAGCAGGTTGTTGTCCCTTAAATTGTAGTGGCCCCAGTAACCTTATTTGTGTGGAACTGCATTCCTATTTGTCGTAATAAAAGTGAACAGATTCATATGAAAAGTGTTGTGACTTGTAAGAGTATTAACAAGACATTGTTTAAATTATTGTTATTGTTGTTGTTGCCACAATTTCAAGTATAGTTGTAGTGGTAAAAGTGTTAAACAACATGTTGATTTGTTTACAAAATTAATGGGACTAAAAAGGAGTTTTCTTAAGACAAATAAACTAGACTTGAATACGAAAGCATTAATCAAGTGCAGTGGAGAGAGTGAGTCTTTGTTACTTAATCCACTTCAATTATCCTTATGGGATGACAAAATAGTGTTCAAGGAATTTTAATTATTTGTAATTCGTAGTAATTGAATATTTAAAATGAAAATGAAAAAAACAACTGAAAATTTTGATATTCTTTCCCCAATAAGCCCCGTATCATTTCGAAAGTGTATGAGAATGTATGTGAAAAGCATTTAAATATCCTTTTTTTACAATTATATTTAAATATTAGAAGGATAATCTTAAAGCTTATGTCCAATCAATTATAAATAATTCTGTCGTTTACTGTGAAATCCATAAATTATGAAATATTTTGAAGAAGGTCAACAATAGTTGTTGTTGTTGTCAGTATTTTTAAATTTATTTTCGCAAAATTTTATTCGTTTGATTTTCAGTTTTTTTTTGTATTTTTTTGCAAACACCCACAAAAAATTTAATAAATACTTAAATAAACCCCCCCTTTTATTCCGGTTCAATGAATATTTAAGAGCACTTGGGTATTTAGGCCTGAACAAATGTGGCCAAAAAATCGAAAGTAAATCATTCAGAAACTGCAAAAAAAAAAAACAAAATATTGGCGGGTATGAAAAACACAATTGGATATGAATAAATATTTGAATATTTGAGAGAGAGAGAGAGAGAGAGAGAGAGAGAGAACAAGAGAGGGAAATTAAATATTATTCGGGGATGACTATCGATATTTTATGAAAAACGTTTTAAAATATTTTTTTAAAAACTGTTTTTAAGCCATTCTTCCAAACAGTTTAAAAACAAACTTTTGCTTACGTTTGCAGAAATATTAATTTGTGCTAACACCCTCTGATTAAGGCATGCGAAAATGTTGTCATACGCTTTTTATCACATTCTTTATGGCACTTTTAATACATGGAATTAAAACAAATGCCTTTGAACTTTAACCCTAATATCGAAATTTGCCCACACAAATATGGTATTCATTTCATAGCATAGCTGCTGTTGAGTTCTAATGATAATGGGACACAAGTCCGAATCGGAGAATCTTGACCTGATAAATCGGGTGGCTGACAGCTTCATTATTAGTTTTGGCCTGGACAGAACTAGTAAACTCTACGATTTTGGGAAAAACTTCTTAACAAAGTTGTTTGCAAACGATAGGATCTAGCAATACTATCAGACCGCTATTCAAGCATTCAGTTCTTATGAGGTTAAATAGAAGATAGTATGGGTGTGCTTGAAGAAATTGAATCGGCTAGTTAGGGAAAATAAGGTTACCATTTTTTGGGTCCCAAATTATATGGGAATTCTCGGCAATGAGCAAGTAGACGATCTTGCGAGAAGTAGAGTATTTCTTCAAAGAACTATTCTGTGAAGATAGAGCGGATATTTGAAAATGTTTGCTCAATGAAAGTGAAGATAAAGAGAGGCAAAGACTCTTCTCTAACCAAGTCTTCGAGTCTAATATGGAAATTCTGTGACGATGAAAACTTTAATGCATCTCAGGAATGAAGACCTGGCTGTATGTCATGTACTATGCAGGGAATTGTCATCGTTGATATCCAGCAACATCCTGAAATTTGTCAAGAGATAAAGACATTAGAGGAAGACACCCGTATGGTCGCAATACTTAGGCACCTCTTAACGACAATAATACTAGAAAACTAGATTAAAAACTTAATTAATGAACGTGAAACAACGTACAGAAAACGGAGGTTAATTGTGACTGCACTATGCTCCTTAAAAGAATAAAAAAAATGTTCGGAAAAATAATTTTTTCGATAATATTTATACATAATGTACATATATATTTATACATATGTACATATCTGTATGTGTGTAAATAAATGTGTTAAAAATAGAAACACTCTTATTTTTTTAATGAATGAAAACATTGGGTGTGTGCACTGAAGGTAAACATCCGTAAACAAGGATAATGCCATGCAATTTTAATATAATTGTTACGACATGGTTTTTAATGCGATTCTAAATAGTTACGTTCACAACCACATGCATAAGGAAATTAGCAGAAATTAAACATTTGTATACTCTTCTTTACTATTGTTGTTGTTAGTAATGGATTTTATTTAACTTTGTTTTCCTACCGCGACTGTGAGTGCAGAATAATGAAAAGAATTTGCATTAATTGTATACGAGTGCCGATTATGGTACTATGGTAAGGATATGAGTCTTATTCATATGGGTTAAACTTATTTTTGAATTGGATAAGGATTCGGAGGATGGAACTCTAAGCAGGGGACTTTGTTAGTAAATGGGAAATCGGTGGAAGTACTATTGCATTTCCTATAGAAACGTTTGTCCAAACTGTTCTATAACATTGCCAAAAGAAACAGTTCTCTTATGGGCCGAGTTCCCCATTTTATTCTCAAAATGTCATATCCCGACTTTTGTGTTTCCAGTCCTTGTTTAATTAAGTTCAAATGTAGTCAACTTCCATTTGGTAGATACCTGCGATTTTCTCATGGCTTTGGAACTTTTCCATCTAGGATCAAACTAATCAGACATACGGAGGAGAGCGATTCCTCTCTTAATAGAGTTTGCAGCTTCCAAAGTGCTTCATTCACTCCTGTTACTCTGTCTGGTTGCGAAACATTTTTCAAAATCTTTGAGTTTACAGTCCGTGGGATAATTGAGCAGGAAGCTGTCACTCAATTTGTCAGATCGCGATTACCCTTGATGAATCACGTTTTAGATTTGTCTCACATTATTCAAACCATTTTATTCATCTCAGATGTTTTCAAATTCCTCCTGCCTACTTACAATTGTTCCACTTGTAGTGCATAACTTAAGGGCATAGTATTCTTAGCTTCCATATCAACACAATAAAATTTTGCAGCGGATGTTGTGTTTAGAAAATGATAGATGGTAACCAAACCGTTCTAGAACATGCCATACTATGCCAACCACCTGTTCAGCTGGAAAAACTTGTTTAATGAGTATTAAAAGAAGGGAAGGAAAAAAGCGGAAACCGAATAAGAAGGTTGGAATGATGATTTGTGAACTACATATGCTTCTTAAAGGAATTAAAATGACTAAAATGTGTCCATTTCTGTGGACTGAACAGTATTTTCAAGTTTAAAGCATAATTGTTGACATACTTCTCGATTATAAGGCAAATCCTTGGAATAGTGTCTGTACGTCTACAATTCAAATAATAAAGAGTGCGTTTAATGTAGTGGAAGCTTTGACTAACATGGAACACGGCAGATGACTAAATGCGGTGATGAATGAATTTATTTTTACCAGTGAAAATTAGCACCAGATTTAAAAATTAAGCTGCCAAATATGATTTTCAAACAATAAATTCACGTCTTTCCCAAGCATAAAGGGGAAAAGCTATTCGATTAAATCATCTTAACAATTTATGCAGCAAAGATCTGAAAACATTTTTGAAATTCTTTTTTAGTTGACAAACCAAAAAAAAACCAAACAAAAAAAAAACCGAATTTGATATGCGGAAAAAATGTTCAAATGACATGGAATAGATGCAACCATCTGTGTATCTCCAAAAAGAATGTCTGTCTGTCTATCTGTGTGTTTGTGTTTCACCATATACAGACATAAGCGTTTGATAGCATGTGTACAAGTACAATGGTTCTCTCTCTCCCGTTTTGCTCTCTTTTTTGTTGCATTTTTTGACAATATTTAATTTGGTTATCTAAATAAAAATGGCGTGACACATGTGGCAATTTAAAGTTTGTTTGTATGTATGCATGCATGCGTGTATGTGTGCTACACTAAATAAAAAACTAAAGGCTTTTTAGTTTTAGCTTTTGGCTAAAAAATCGTTTCTTTTTTTGTTGTAATTTTATATGTCATAACGTTACCAAAAATAATAACAGCAGCAGCAAATATAAATTGAGATTTGGGTTTATGGCTTGAGAAACAATGCAACAGTGTATGGCAATTTTAATCCGTTTTTGTTTTTTTTTTCGGAAAAATTTAAATAATCCTGATGTAAAAGGTTTGATATTCATTTTTTAAAAATGTGGTCGAAATCTTTAAAATACTATTTTGGTTGACAAATTGTTGAACATTTAAAAAAAATAAAGAGGGACTCCAATCATTTATTTAATTGGTCATTATAAATTTTTATTGAGGATTACAACCTAGTTTCTCACACCACTTATATTGTGTATGTTAATTTTATACATGAGTGGCGGAACATACAGTTTAAAGTCGACTCCCAACGATCGATCTTTGAGAAACTTTTCATGACAATTTTATTTTACTCTTAGAGTTTTTTGTCAAAAGACCGGTGAGAGGAAGTCCCCGAAAGAAATATTTTTTCATATTTCATTTCGTTCGATATGTCTGAACCGAAGTTTAGACACCAGTCTATAAGCCAAAATGCTACGTTCTTGGCTACGATAACCTCAGGCTCGAAGAACAGCCTTTTGTGAAAATGGAAAATCACGCTATTTGAGTAATAAAGTGAAATCATGTTATTGTAAAGTTTGGAAATCGGCCTCTAGCGCTTAACCTAACTTATCGGAAGAGGTAGAAAATTCGATTACCTCTTGGGATTGTAAATTTACAACCTAGATTCAAACTCTTTAAGCTTACGCTGCAGAGCGATCTCTTTCTTTCTCCTAACAGAGCAGAGTTTGAAGTCTCCAAATTGTTCCATTCACTCATGTTACTCAGTCTGGTTGCGAAGCATTTCACAAAGTTATTGAGTTTACAGTCCTTACGATATTTGAGCAGGAAACTGTCAAGCAATTTGTCAATTTACCAAGGACCTTTATGAATCTCGTATTAGACTTGTCTCACATTATTCAAACCATTTATACAAACGCATGCCTGTCTCTGTATCTTATTCATCTCAGATATTCTCAAATTCCTACTGAATAACTACAATTGGTCTACATTTAGTGCATAGTATTCTTGGCTTCCACGGCAAATTATTTTAGTTTTTCAGAATTTGTTTTGGAGCTTATTAAGCTTTAATCCTTAAGGTTTATTAAGTATAGTGAACTTATTATGTGTACCACAGCTCTGTCTTTTTACAACAAAATTTTGTTTCCATCAGTATTTCAGAAGCAGAATTTATTTTTATTATTGTTGTTACTAAACTTGTAATCATTTTGAAAATAAAACGAATTTATTTGTTTTCCTAATATGAGCCACAAACAAAGTATAGAGTTATACTCACTCTATTATTTAAAATAAAAAAAAATTCATTGTTTGTGGCACCAATATAGTTAAAATAAATACTGTGATGCACATTGCACCACAATATTTTGTATTAATTACACTGTATAAAACCACATGAGCCGTTTATTATATTCGCAGAGAGAAAAAAAAAAAACGAGGAAATTTAAATAAAAACAAAGAAAATTCCATAAAAATCCATGCACAGTTTGAATAGAATTACAAGTAAAACTAGAAGGACAATAGAATAATTTAAAGGAGATTTTTATTCAACTAAAATATTTAAAAAAAAGTGGCATAATTTACTTAGAAATTGCGCGTTTTCGCTGCTGGTGTAATATTAATTACCCCCACCATACCTTACATATACATATACATACATACATACATATATACATAATTGGTCATTACAAGTCTTCAGTCAGGAATAAGATCTAGTTTCTCATACCACTGATGTTGTGTGTTAATTTTAGACATGAGTGGTGGAACCTACAGTTTAAAGCCGACTCCAAACGACAGATTTTTGAGAAACTTTTAACGGCATTTTTTTTACACTCTGAGTTTATGCTGTCGGAGTTTTTAAAATCTGCTGAGAGGAAGTCGCCGAAGAAATATTTTTTCATATTTCGTTTAATTGGAGATGTCTAACCTTGGGTTTGAATCAAGACTTGACGTCTAATAAGCCAACACACTACCTACTAGACTACGGCGACCCTTACCACATCTTGCTTGCTTAACATAATCCCTTAGTAGCTTTCTCTCTCTCTTTAAAAATATAATTTTTTTATTTTTTATGTTACGAACCACGTACTCGTACATATGTATGTTTTCTAAAATATTATTACTGTGTCTCTTATTATCTCCACATCATAAAGCACGTACATATTTAGCTTAACTTAATAGGTGTATTTATAATTCCCTTCAAAATGTTGTTGCAACAAATTGTTATCGATTAATATCTTTCTTTAATTAGTGTTGGCGTTTTAAGGCTCTGTAAAGATGACCAAAAGATTTGCTTAAAAAGTAATTTCAACTGCAATTTGCCATAATCATTGACATTAACATGCCCATCATCATTAAAATCATGGCCAACAGAAATATTTTATGATGGTTTTATGCCAAATTTTGTTGGCTTTTAAAATGTGTATGTATATGTGTGTCCTGGGGGGGGGAGTCTTGTATCAATTTGTTAATGTTATGTTATTAGTTTAATGACATTTTGTAATACAATCTTAACAACAAAAACAATATTGAACAGATTTATTCAAATGTCTTACACGTGTTTAAACAATTTTAGAAGTGTTTGAACAAACATTTCAACAGACTGTTAGAAATTGAAGTTTTTGAGTGTGGCAATACAATTTTTTTTTGGTATAAATACGGCCAACATTTAGGGGATAACCTTATGAGAGAGTGGAGAGAGAGTGTTTGTTTGAGTTCAGAAAATTTGCAAAAGTGATAGAAATATACCATATATGAGGCGTTAAGTCAATGCCTGCTATTCACATTTCAAATTATTTCAGATAAATATTGTTCGCGGCTAGGTCGTGGAGCTTCACATTTGGTATAATTTTTCCAGCATTATGGCTGTAATCTAAACAATGGCAGTAGTAATGTTTTCTTTTTCAGGGTTGAAAGTGAGACTGACGTGTTCCTATATACGAGACTCTATATCCACTTGACTATTTTTTAATGGTTCATAAGCAACAGATGAATGCTATTTTTCATATTTCTGTAGAAACTGGATTATCTCGTGTATAAGGAATTCATTCTCGAATAGTTTTTGGTAAGAAATACGTTCAGTCATCCAGATTATTATATTGAACATGCTGTTCAAATATAACGGATCTCTAAAGTCAAATAATACATAACATTTGATGGAAAATCTGATTTGACGCTTAATACGAATGGCCTTTTGTAGTCTTTTAAAAACCTTTTGTGGTATTCATTACTGCACTCCAAAGACGTCTGGAGTTCTATCCTTAATGGCAGTGCTATTTTAGACTGACATCTCGAGGTGTTAGTGAAGATGACTATGAGTGCCAGTACATTTCCTAATATTTTAATCTCCGCTTCAGGAAAGGAGGGGATTGGTTTGTAGACATATGGATTAAGTATGAGTCCGACTGGCCGAATACCACAACAACAGTGGAGCTTAGATGCTAAAGTAGAAGTCCATCGACCATTGGATTTCTTTAATATGACAACATATTGGGTATAGAGTGAAGCTTTATGGTATTATGAAACACTTGAGAAATGATAGATAAATGCATTAAAAGTGAATGGGCTTTGCATATAATACAAGCCCAAGGTGACTGTTTAATACCCTGATAGAAATTTCGAATATACATTGTGACTGACAACACCACCTGAGGGATTACAAAGTTATGATGCCACAGATGGTAAACTAAACAGCAAAATTGTAAAATACTTTAAGTGTGATATGGTACTACACTGGGCTTGGTGGACTAAACTGTTTGGCAGAAACCCCTAGCAAATTCAGTGTAAAATTCATTTAAAGGCGAAACCACATTCAGCATATTTTTTTAATATTAATAATTTAGAATTTTAAATACTGTTTCCATCCAGGAAAAAGAAAAAAGTAAAGTTCGTCATGTGTACACTGCATACAACAATCGAATACCTTTTCACAGAGGAATGTTTGTTTTGTAAAAACAGATGGCAACCCGGGTATTCTGGAACATGCTACAGCAAAGAGACTAGTGGGAAATAATATTTATAAGAGCTTTCTTGAAGAAAACAAAATTAAACAACAAATTCGGAGGATAGGTAGACAAAAAAGAAAAATTAAGAGATCAAACAAGAGTAACAGACTAACTAAGTAGCTTGATCTATACTGAAGGTTTTTTTCACGTGATCACATACTGCACCGTTTGCCTGACCCCTTTGAAAAAGTCTGAACCACATATAAAAAGTAAGGACTTATCCTGCCCGAAAAATGTTTTTTTCTTAAGTACATTGTTTAAAAGCCCATCTTATCCTTGGAACCTAACGCAAGCCAACCTATTTAAAACTCTTAGCTTTACTGATTTCTTAGAAGAAATATTTCATTTTAATACGCTTTAAATCTTAAAACTCTTTTCAATATTTCGTTGCTTAGCAGTAATATCCCGCTCACATAATTCCAACGCATAAAAATTTCGAAAACATTTATGGCTGTGAGTGCTGAAAAACTTTTAAAATTTTATTACAAACGATCACAGATAAAGTAAATGTGACCAGATTACCATCACCATCACGAATGTCATTGTCAGCACAAACTGCTACTCTTACTTTCATTTCATGGCATTCGAAATCAATAGAAAAGTAAACGGAGGGAGAACTGGCAATTGATATGCGGGAAAAATGGCAACAAAATGTAAAGCAAAATGAAAAGAGATGCAATGAAAGTGACATGCTGTTTTTATATGACAAACGAATTTTTCTTTTTGTTTTTTGTTGTTGTTGTTGTTGTCATTGTATGTTCACCCTCCTTTTTGTCTTGCAATCAAACAATAGATTTTTATGGCTTTTAACTTTCAATGGGAAATGCAATAAAGAAAAGCAAAAAAAAAATTGCATTAACTTGGAAATTGGATATCAATGACCGTTTGAAGAGAAATTTGAAATAAAAAAAAAGAACAATACTGAAGCAATAGCTGGGGATAATATTGTGTAATGTAGCGGGCTATGCATTTAGTGGTGTCAAAACTGCTGGTCTGGTAAAGTTGTCAGCTTTCACTTTTAAGAATATGAATTCTTTAGCAACCGCAGAACTCGAGAAAGGAATGAAAAATTGGAGATTCAAATGTGAACACTTTTCAAGAGTTACGTTGTGGCTATGGTTGTTATAATGGAAATTGTGTTCAAGACTTAGAAAAATTATAAAGAAATTTCAAAATACTGGAAGCGCTAAAAATATGATTAGACAGAAGCATTATCTCAGTGTACGCACTGCTAAAAATATCGTTTCAATCAAACACGAAGTGGTAGATAATGCCAATAAGCCGATTTAACGACTTTCTCAAAAATTGAGAGCCTGTAGTTTAAAACCCAGCTCAGACTCCGGCTCTCTCTTTAGGCTACTCCCTCTTAGCAGATTTCAAGAAAAAACTCATGCATAAAAACGCACTCAACATGGGTGGTGTGAGAAGCTAGATTGTAATCCTTATTAAAGAGATTTAATGACGAATTAGGTGGGTTAACTACGTATCTAATCCTTAAGATAGTTGAATAATTGATATTTGAAATATGAAATCAACTGCAATGTAAATGAATGCCAAACAGAACGACGAGCTGTCTCTTTGGCGATGAATTTTTCTTTTTTGGAATCGCTGTTCACTTACAGTGTAAGAAACTAGTTCGTAATCCTGGCTGAAGGGTTGTAATGATCGATTATATACTATGTATTTAAGTGCACTCACAGTATTTTCTTCATGCATTTTAAGAAAATTTCGATTTTTTGTCGAAAAAAAACTTATACAGAACGATTTTAATATCATTATTGAAGTCGCCGTAGTCCAGTAGGTAGTGTGTTGGCTTATGAGACGCAAGGCCACAGTTCAAACCCCAGCTCAGACATCTCCAGCAAAACGAGACGAGCCAGCAGATTTCTGGGAAAAACTCTGAGAGTTAATGAACTTGCCATGAAAATTTTATCAAAATTCTGTCGTTCGGAGTCGACTTTAAACTGTAAGTCCCGCCAGTCATGTAAAACATGTACCGCACACAACATAAGTGATGTGAGAAGCTAAGTCGTAATCCTGACTGAAGTATTGTAATGGCCAATGTATGTATGTATTACCGTTGACACTGGTTGCGATTTAAACAGCTGTAGTGTCCACGCTCATATTAATTTAACACCATCAAATTAGTATTACGAGATATACGCGCTTAATTTAGTGCAAAAATCGCGTCTCTTATCATACTTTTTATTTGACCGAAGAAGTCTTAGATGAAATATAAAATTTTTTTCATTTCGCCTAAAACCAATCCAATGGTAATTAAATATACATGGCAACGTTTATCTATGCAACTCAAAAATTGCGTAGTCAGAGCCCATATAAAGCTGCTCTATAACTGAATATTTCATTACAGTGAGTACATGGGTGTCAGTATGTGGTATGGAATTGGGGTGGCATGGTGGTGGTGGTGGTCAAGTTAATTTCTATTCCACCAGGATTTAATTAACTTCAATAACCGAAATGTTGGTATTTACACATCTTTAGCTTCAGTTCCAGCTACACAGCTGCATGTTTTGCAAGTATTTTATGGAAATTACATCATGATTATTGCTTAACTGTATGGTCTGTGGGTGGTAGTAAACATAGATTGTACTGCATATGTGTGTACCTGTATTGCCTTATTAATTTGTAATACAATGACGTACCATGGTACTTACTGACACACACATAAATATTGAATACTTTCATACAAATATGGCCTCTTGCCTTGGCTCTATTTTACTCTTCTCTTCTTTTTCTCCTCTCTATATTTCATTGGATAATTAATGTTTCATGTGTGCACAATGGGAAATCAAAATAATTTAAATTCTTAATGTTTAATGCTTAATTATAATGCAATTCAATAGAAAATTTAATCGTTTTGAAAATTTTGATGATTAAATCAATCGTTAACGGTAACTAACGATATTCATATTTGAAGATTTGCATAGGGAATTAGTATTGGAATGATGTGTGTGTGTGTGTGTGAGTGGTGTAGTAGGAGGAATGGTTGTTAATTAGTTGAAGACCGATAACCACAACTTAACCATTGTCCAGTGGCTTAATTAGGCGGCTGCTTTATTAGTAATGAGTTGTGGTTTATATTTGAATATTTGAAATATTTACTCCATAAGTCATGAAAATGAGTTCAAATGTTTTAAATTTTGTACAAAAACTATTTTACTTTTTCGTCGCACTAAAATGTAATTAATTTACAGATTTTTTATCTTCTGATGTACGAGGTATGTTGTTGGAAATTAGCAACATATTCTCAAAACGTCATGAATCAGCCATTCAGGATTACAACCTAGTTTCTCACACCACTTATGTTGTGTGTTAATTTTATCATGAATGGCGGGATTTACAGTTTAAAGTCGACTCCAAACGACAGATTTTTGGGAAACTTTTCGTGTCAATTTTATGTGCTCTCAGAGTTTTTGCCAGAAATCTGCTGAGAGGAAGTCACCGAAGAATTATTTTTTGACGTATCGTTTTGTTTGGAACCGTGACCTCACGTCTAATAAGGCAACACACTACCTACTGGACTACGGCGACTTCAAATCAGCCTCTATTCCGTTTTCGACATTACCAAAGGCCTTGATATCAATATCAGTGGCAAATATGATTTAGGTTTAGGTTTAGGTCGGAGTGGTAGCTTTGATATCACAAAGCTCACTTGAGCATGCTTAGCGGCCCGTTGTGATGCCACGGGTGAACGCAGTCCTTATACTAACCAAGTTCCACCAAAATCAAGGAAAAGGAAGAAGTTGGTTAGCGGAAGGGCTGCATAACAAAAGCGCGACTACACCGCACTGGAAAACCAGCCAGAAAGTTTGATGAACGAAGCTATATCCTTGATGTCAATAGATGATAGCTCCGTTAAGCTAACAAGGAATGGGGAGCCAAATAACCTATATCTACACCTAGCAAGAGACGGGAACTGACAAAGAAAGTGACCAACAGTCTCCTCTTCCTCAGCGGACCTGCATCCACGGCAGAAGTCGTTGAAAGGGAGCCTCATTCTTTCCGCGTGTCTACCCATGACGCAATGACCTGCAAGCACGGCCACTGTAGTCGAGATGACATAACGACCGAGACCAGGTTGGTTCGCCTTCTATCCATCTTGGGCCAGGTGAGTCTGGCGATGGAGCAGGACTCCTCATTGACCCAGGATAGGTTAGCGTCCCAAAAGAACTTCCGCACAATGGTCAGCTTGACCGAGGCAAGTGGCATACCCAATTCTACAGAAGAGGATTCCGGAAGGAGCGCACCAGATCTGGCGAGCTCGTCGGCCCTACAGTTTCCCGGAATTTCACTGTGCCCAGGGACCCATACCAGAGAGACACTGGTGAAGCGCCCCGAGAGATGGTCGAGACAGCGGCGACATTCCCTAACGACCCTAGAGTTATTCACGAAGCCCGATAGAGATCTTATCGCGACCTGACTATCAGAAAAGACCGAGACGCGAGTGAAAGGAGCATCGTTGACGAGGATCCATTGAGCGGCCCGGCAAATTGCCATCAACTCCGCCTGAAACAGGCTGCAGTAGTCCGGCAGACGGAGAGAAATATTCAGGTCCAGTTTCCCAGAGTAGACACCGCTTCCAATCCCATTATCGAGTTTAGAGCCGTCGGTATATATATCCAAGACTTCCGGGAGGACGACCGTATTAGGATTCCAGTCATCCCTACTCGGAATCAGAGAGTGGAAACATTTGACAAGACAATATTCAGCAGGGAGATGGCAAATATGATGCTTCTTAATGAAACTTGTGGTCTTTTGTATCGCTTTCATTTGGAAAATTCCTTAGCCAATCCATACAACATCTAAGGAATCCGCTTAATTGTTTTTTTGGTTTTCGAGATGAAAAGCTTCTATTAAATTTGAAAGCAATGACGTTTCTCCACGTAACCACTATTTGGTATTTCTTCGAGGAGTAAAGATGTTCACGGCATTCCAGTTCTTCTCTGGTAGTAACATCACGCCTATTGCATTCTCTGTTTGCCTTAAATCTCAACAAGTTACGTTTCGATGATGTCAGTGAATTTATTTATCTTGGCTTCGTCGTTACCACCAAAAATGATGGCAGTCTGGAGATCAGGCATAGCTGCACTCTGGACAACAGGTGCTATTCTGGTCTCAATAGGCAATTGAGTAACAGAGATCTATCTCGTATGACAAAACTTGTACTCTACAAGTCGCTAATTCTCCCCATGGTCCTTTATGGCGCAGAAGCTTGGACACTATAAAGCACCGATTCAGCAGCCTTTAGAGTATGGGAAAGATAAGTCATACGTAAGATCTTCGGTCCAGTGCGAGTGGGCGATGATATCCGGTTGCGCTGGATCAGCCATGTCGTTCGGATGGAAGAGGACTTTCCAGCGAGGAAGGTATTGGTGCGGATAATAACAGAAGCCTTGTCTATGTTGGAGGAACAAAATTGTGAAAGCTCTGTCATCAGTTGGTGTGATCAACGGACGAAGGCGCACAAGATGCATGGGCGCTTGGAAGGATGTGTTAAAGCAGGTCGAAATCCGATAAACGGGTTGTTAATGGCCAATAACCAATAAGTCAGCAAGTTACGTATTCCATTTAAAAAGTTGTAAGGAGCAATATCAACGACCTGAATGTGCCAATGCCTTACCAGATTAACAGCTTATTGGAGAGTAAATTTTTGCTTGACATTTTACCTTCCAGAAAATTGTAAAGTAATCTGGCTTTACATATGCTGTCGTCCCCGTTTTGTAACAATTTCTTAATCCTTTTGCTTGTTATTTTTCTTTTAAAATTTTTTTTATTTTTTTATGTGTGTGTGTATGTAAAGAAAAACTTACACAATGTATGTCAACAACAACAACACCTTTAAGTGTACCTGACTACTTATTTGTCTAACAACAGTTAACAAGCCGTCACTCATGCAGCCAGTCAGTCGTCAGTGAGTTAGTCGGTTTGGTCAAATACTGCTATCTACACTTGTTGGCATTCCATTACGTTTCCTTTCCGTTTGCATTAAAACTAAAAGTACTTGTTGTTGCATGGAGAGAGAGAGAGGAAGATAGAGAGAGAGCGACATTTATTATGAAATCACTTATTGTTGTCAACAATGTGGCATGTACAACGCATGTTTTACAATTGCAAGTTGTTGCCGTTTGTCAACTAAATAAATACATTTTAAAATAACAACAACAACAATAGAAATAAAAAAAATTGCATTAAAAATGTTACTGATGTTTTACTAACAACAATATGTGTTGACGTTGTTATTTTTTATTTTCTCTCTTTTTCTTTCTTTCTTGCTTACTTGCCACACCATATTTTTAAATGTTGTTATGATTTAAAAAAAAATTCTGTTGTTGTTATTCAGGTTTTGTTATTCTTTATATCCTTACATGTAGACAGGAGTAAAACACATCCTGCTAAACATCTAAAAAAAAAACAAATCATTTTCACTATGCTTCCACAGAAAAAGTTGCACGCAAAATATGTACAACAAATAGTAGCAGGAGGAGGAGGAGGAGAAAAAAAAAAGGATTTGTTTCCTATAAAAAAACGGGATGTCAGGCATAAAATAAATCTACAAAACATGACAGCAGCTTCTTAAGAAGCAGAAAAAAAGTGGGAAAAAAATTAAAAATGGAGATAAAGGATGTGATAAACTGTAAATAAATAATAATGTACGGCTATAAGCTTAATATCGTTGAAGAAAGAGAAGGTAACGGAGCAAATACTTTTAAATTTTCATGTTTAAGTGGGTTTTTGCTTATTTTCTAAAAGGTAGAAATTTTCTGAAAGTTAAGAGCTCTCTTTAAATGCTTGAAAAGAAAGTGAATTTGAAAGCGGGTCTACGGAAAAGTGGGTCTACTTTTACTACATTGACTGACTCTTTTGATTGTCTGTCCCTTTCACTCTTTTTTTCTTATAATTTGGCCTGTTATTTGCAAGATAACTTATAACAAAAATTTAATTCCATTTAAACGACGGAAATTACAATAAAAAAGCCTTTAAAAATGACAAATTTAGTTCTACATGGACCTACAAAGATTGGCAAATAAGTTTATGTCTTTTTAAAATTGCCATTGAAAGTGCTACTGCTAGGTATCTGTGGTTGAATTCTGTAAGAATTTCAAATAACCTGAGTTATTTAGTTCGCTTTTGCCAGCCATTGAAGACTGTAAGGTTTTAAGGTCTTCCTGGCGGTATATTTTCTATAAACAAGTTAATACGTATAAGTTCTATACATATAAGTTAATAAATTTCACAACGTGGCACCTGGCAATACGCCATTAGTTTCAGTATTGCGCTCTAGGAACCCGCAATGTGATGTCATTGCAGACTATACTTGTAAGAACACAATAAAAGTTGAAAATACATCGGCCAGAAGTGTAGCAAATATTAAGGGACTTAAGCACAGTAAGAGACTATTACTGTCGAGGTTAACTAATTACGTTGCACTGATACTCTACGGGTATATACCGTTGACTTCAAAAAGCTGGATAGAATGTGGAATATGGATAGACTGGGGAATATATATGTATGTAAAGAAGCAACAAAGTCGTTGTCCAGTAGGTAGGGCGTTGGTTTATTAAACGAGAGTTCGTAGTTCAAACCTCAGCTTAGGTATCTCGAATAAAGCAAAGAAATTAATACACACAACATGTTTGGTGTGAGAAGCTAGATTTTAGTCCTGACTAAAAGCTTGATTGGCTACTGAAGTTTCCCCAAAAAACTGTTGATTTACTCGGACAGTCAGACTGCGATCAAGTCCCCAACGAAAGTCACATCAACGTTGGTTTCTGCCCATGAATGTCGGCGATTTCTCAGAGAAAATCTGTATCATTCAATGTAACTGTTATTTGGAAATCAGGAAACAGCGCTTTCGTCTGAAACTTTTCGCCTTCAGGAGCACACAAACTCTGATATGTTGAAAGCAAAGCTCCAATTTAAAAAGAGAATCAACTTTGTTGGCAGGACCGACAAATAGACAAGCAATTATGCTCCGCCCAAAAACCATCAAAAGTTCAAAAAAGTTTGCGCCCAATAGCGCCCAATTAATTTTGTACACTTAAATGGAACACGTATTAAATTTTAAATTTTTTTAAATTTATTCCAAACACTTGCAATACCTAGTTTTAACTTTAACCTTCAGGCGAATTTATGAAGACATTTAAATTTATTCCCTCACTTGAACATTATGGCTTCATAAAATAGAATCGATTTGAAAGCTGTATGCACTCATATGATAGACCGTCTCCATACGTTAGACAGACTGGCGGATGCGTAGCACTTACGTAACGTAATTATGTACTTGTCGTTTGTCTACAATTTTAATGGCTGGCCTGACACATTTAATGATAATGTGTTGCAGTAAGTGGGCGGAATATGAATTACAAAGTGTAGTTGAAATGCTGTCTGGCACAGCCAGCAAGTATGAATTCAAAATGCCGTAAATAACGCATTTCTGCTCATTACAAATTGTGACAAACTGAAGACACCTTCTGTAGATTATAGTGTGAGAAAATGTTTTCAAAAGTATAACTTTTCTAACACAATAAGCGGAACATTTTCCATCTTTTTTTTTTTGTTTTAACTTACAAAAGATTTTCTTTTAAGCACCCTGCCCCTTCCATCAGCACGTATTTCTGCAGCAAAAGCATCTTGTAACAAAGATTCTCTTTTTCCTATTTGTGCCGCACCACAAAGGCAATTGTGATGAGAAGAAATTCAAAACCTGTTAAAACGTATTACTTTACTTTGCTCTATTTTTCACTTTTTTTTGATTGCTGCACACTCTAAAAGTGTGAAAGTTGCTAAAAACGAGTGAATGAGGTTTCGTCAAACAAAAGAAATATTTTCATTGTATTTAATTTTAATTTTTTTTGTGTTTAATTTTAATATAAAAATGAAATGAAGTACTTGCATATGGAATTATTTTATGCTCAATTTAATACACTTAGAAAAAGGGTTTCTTAACGGCTTACCTTAAGGAATTTGTCAAAGTGGTCCCCAGAAGGTTAGGTTAGATTGATTAGACTTGGTGCTTAAAGGTATTGGAGTACATTGATCAGACGATTCATTGCGTTGCACACAAAATTATTCCCCTTGCCAATCCTGTTGCCCTAGCAAAGATCAGTATACTCTTTGACCTTAGTAAGTATAATTCCCTGGCTCTTACTTGGTAAACACCCAGGTGTCAGAAAATTTTTCGGAAAAAATGTGAAAAAAATGGTCAGAAACACATTGTCGGGAAAAATTATCATTAAAAATTGTAAGGAAGAAATTGTCAGAAAACTATTGTCAGAAAAAAGACTTAAAAAAATTGCTGAAAAAGAGTTGCCAGAAAAAATTGTCTGCAATAATTGTCAAAAAAATTGTCAGGAAAAAATTGTCAGAAAAATTTTCAGGAAAAATTTTCATGGAAAAATTATCAGGAGAAAATTTTCAGAAAAAAATTAATAGAAAAAAGTTTCCAAAAAAAATTTGCACTAAAAGAAAAAATTGTCAAATAAAAATTGTCAGAAAAAAAAATTTAAAGAAAATTTTGTCAGAAAAAATTGCAAGAAGAAAATTGTCAGAAAAAACTTTCAGATTGTCGGAAATAGTAAATCTTGCTATTGCAGCCACCTCTATATTTGACAGCCCGTTCGAGGACATCAGTGAGAGTGAGAGGTCAAACACTTCTTACTTGACCGTCTATCTTTTAGTATACTCGTATATGTATTTGCGATACATAGCATGGCATGAAATACCTGCATGGCTCTATCTTAGACAATGTCTTCAGAGAAAGTTGCGTTGAAAGAAAAGGTTGACGTATTTATACGTTTATACACATCATCCTAGTAAGGATGGAAAGGTGACATGATACCTGGGACTTAACTTAAGCCTGCACGATTAAGAGCCATTATTACAACTTGCCGTTAACTAAAGGGAGGATTTTAACGGGCAGATAAATTGTTTTTCATTATTATGAGTACCCAATAAGATAGAAGTGATCGTTAAGCTAAAGGGAAGATCATCCTACCTTTAACATTTAAAGGTCACTTTATGTTTGAACTTGCCATATCATATACTATTTTCGATATGGAAACTTCAAATTTAAACAAAATGAGCATATACAACAAAAAAACGAAGTCCGCTGTTGCCACTGCGTTAAAAAAAACTTGTTTAATTGAGCAGTTTTATCGACTTTGCTCCGGCACAGCCATATTTTAATTTTATTTTATTTTAATAACGAAAATCAGTTAAAGGTAACTTTACTTTACTTTAACCCAAGTTTAACGACAAGTTGTAATAATGGCCCTAAGTGTATGATAGTCTTTAATTTTAGTCGAGTTGTGCTGATAATATTGGTTCTTATTGAGTTTCGTGATCTAGAAGAGACTTGCAGAAGAATCAACTTGACTCACAATAAGTTTAATACCCTTCCCACCATACCTTGAACAACATGGCTGTGGCAGTGTATGCATTTCTTTTCTTTTCCTTAACTGGCCATTAACAACCCGATTAACGGATTTCGGCCTGCCTTAACACATCCTTCCAGGCGCCTCTGCTTCTTGCGCGCTTACGCCAGTTGGTCACACCAATCGATGATAGGGCATCCTTTTCGCCGACAAAATCTCTGCATCAAACACCAGACTCGTCGGAGCATCCTCCTCCACTCGAACGACATGGCCGAGCAAGCGCAGCCGCTAGATGTTAATACGCTGCACAATGTCCATGTCGTTGAGGAGCTCATACAGTTCATTATTAGATCGGATGCGGAAATTATCGCCAATAAGGCTGCTGCATCAGTGCTTAATAGTGTCCATAGGGTATTGTATCGAGATATTTAAACAAAAAAGAAAATAAAAACATATCTTGTGAATGAACATAGCGTAGCCTATGGCGTATTCATTGTTGTAACTATTTTTCCTAGCAGTGTTTACAGGATAAGGATTAGAGTTACTTTTTTTTGATCTGGAGAAAAACAAAACAGTTTTCATCCTTAAAATGTGAAATGAATTCAAAAATTATTTAAAAAAAAGGAGAGAATATACATGAACCTGAGCTGAGAGAAAACAGTCACATGATTGAGGTTAAATTAAAAAAAAAAAATCGTTTTGGTTTCCATATGAACACATGAAAAGAAAAAAAGAGTGACTGAGAGGCACTGAAAAAGAGACAAAAAAAGGGATTTAAAGAAATATAAGAGGGCTTAAGAGGTATTAAATTGTTTTGGTTTCATTAAAATTGAAAACAAAAGAAAAATTATGTTTTCTCGTTACCGAAAGCAGAAGAGTGAGAAAGTGATGGAGTTATTCTTTTTTTCCTACAACATTTTTAAGCAGGCTTTTGTCAACGTTTAATTTTCGTTAACAAAAGAATATAATGAAAGGGTTATTATTCGCATTTAGTTCGTATAGTTTTAACAATTAAAATAATTTTAAATGCTGGCAGAGTTTATGGCAGGAGAAGCTGTAAAACTACACTGTGGTGTAGGGTATTTGGGATGTTTTGCTTTGTTTGGGGAACTCATTACTCTTTTACTTTTCTATTCTTGTCTATCTATTAATATTATTTATTGATGTTATATAATGTTTATAATGCTTTATTTGCTTATTTAGTTGCTTGTTTATGGCGTTTTAAAAAAGTTCTGCATCACCAACAACAATAAAGGCCAGTATTTGTAAATAAATTTTACGAAAAATGTGCGAAAAAATAGAAATAAAATTATATTTATTTTTATTGCAAAACAATAAAAATAGAAACAGCAACAAAAACAATAACAAAATATAACAATTTTTCTAATAATAGATTATTTGTGGTTTTAACGCCATTAATGTTGTGGTCATGCTCAACACAACATACAACACACAGCATTTCGTATTCCTTTTTTAATCTATGATCCTGTCATAAATTCTTTCTCTGGTTTTATATGTGTGCAGTTGGTTTATATTTCTCTTTTTCTTTTTTTTTGTTATTCGAATGTATTTTTTAAATATGGGTTTTAGGCAATGGCTGTTTGTTACTCGTTACTCGAACGTCATCAATAAGAGGCAATAAAATAAAATTTCATTTTGACCACAAAATCCTACACAAAAATCAACAGAAGGTACAAAAAAAAAGTAAAAAAAAATGGAGAAAGAGAAAAATACTTCAATACAAACAAGGACATGGTGTTTACAATCACACATAAATATAGTGATGTAAGAAATAGTAGCAACAATTTCTATGTGAAACTGATGTTATTCATAAAGCTTCTGTTTTCAAATAGCGTGCGATTTTTTGCAAAAGTGAATGCTTATTTGTGGGCGGAAAACATATGCCTTGGTGAAGATGAATATCATCAAAAAATTTAGGGATAAACATCGAAGCCACAAATCAACTTTTATTGCCTCACATGACAACTGTCTGGAAGGAAGAAGGCTGTCTCCAACCTGGAAGAAAGACATCATCATTAAGCTACCGAAAAGGAGCGACTTGAGATAGGAATTGCTCTGCTTCACATCATATATAAGATACTGGCAACCAATCGTACAGAAAAGATTACATAGCAAGATGGAGGAAAATCTGCGAGACAAACAGGAAGGTTTCCAGTCAAACAGGAGCTGCGCAGACCAAGCTAACACTCTTCACAATATAATGGAAGAATCTCTTGAATAGCGTACTCTCCTGTACTTGCTGTTCGTAGATTCCAAGAAAGACTTCGAATAAATACTGATCATCTGGGCTAAGCATGAGGATGCAGAACTTTCAGTTCTTTACAATTGCAATATAAGTCAACAATTTCACACAACTGCTGAAGTAAAACAACGATGCCTCCCTATCACTTCAGCTATTCACCATCGTGCTGGATGATATCATAAGCGATGTCTGTTCAGAGAGAAGAGGAATAACAAGGAGTCTTTCACACCAACTTGGTACTTTGAATTCTACGAATGATATTTGTCTACACTCGCACAAAGTCTCCAACGTGCAAACAAAGCTTGAAGACTAAGAAGAACTTATTTATTTTGAGATAAATATCAAAAAAGCCAAAGCCATTAGAATTAACAACGTAAGCACTAACGTAAGTCGCCGTAGTCTAGTAGATAGGTTCAAAACTAAACGAAATACGAAGAAAATAATTTCTTCAGCGACTTGCTTTCTGCAGATTTCTGGCAAAAGCGTTGGGAGTAAATAAATTTGCCATGAAAAGTTTCTCAAAAATTTGTCGTTCAGAGTCAACATTAAACTGTAGGTCTCGCTACTCTTGTATAAAAAATTAACACACACACCATAAGTGGTGTGAGATACTAAGCCATTATCCTTGCTGAAGGGCTGTAATTATGTACATATGTATGTACCAGAAGAAGATGCGTTTTTTTAGCTTTAAATGCTAAACGACCCTCATATTTAAAATGTCTGTTCTCAGTTCCTAGTTGTTATTATCCTACAAATGTATTGAATAAAGATTTATTATTATTGTTGTTGTTGTTCTTGATGTTGTTAGGTTTTACCAAATTCAACAAATTGTGGTTATCGTTACCAACAAAAAAACAGAATTTTGTGGCAATTTTTGGTATTTAAAATTGATTTTTAAGTTTGTCCCTGGTTTCTATACACTCCAGTCGTAGTCAGTCAATGACCAATTAGTGTTTAAAGAAAATCCCTTCAAGTTTTGAGTGGATATTATTGAAAAGAAATTTTTTTTTTGAATTATTTTGAATTGGCTTTGAAGAAGATTGCAGCATAAATTCTTTCAACAGGTATTAAAATTGAAAAGTACTCGCATTAAGAGAAAAATATGAAAAGAAACCAATGAAAAAGTATCAAATCTTACGATCGAAGATCAAAACCAAAAAAAAAAAAAAATTCACCCTCGTAATCAATCAGTTTATGTCTTGATTGTTATTCATTTAAACAATTTATTTTCATCATTGTCTGCAACTGAAAGTTTCCTGGAAAATTGGAAAATATTCTTCTTCTTCTTCTTTTGATAACTTCAATATTTCCTTTATTATTATTTAACACACACCCACACTAAACCACATATGTACATATGTATATTGCCTTAAATGATTGCGCAACTAATTATAGCTTCATTCAAAAACCATAACGTGCAACAAAAGAAAAAAGAAAGTAACAAACAAATAACGACAACAACAGCACTAATACCGAAGAAACTTAAAACAAAACTTAAAAGTTTCTTCTGAAGATGATGATAAACTCTAAGAAAACATCAAAACAAAATACATACATAGCGATAGTAATGAGCCATAAATAAAGTAATTAATGTTCGTTGTTATTTGAAAATAGTGATGTGGCACATTACCCAGAGAACAATTCAATGATAGTTTGACAATCTTCATTGGTCCCGTTGGGTAATTGTAGGTGAAGTTTACCATCGTACATAATGGCCCCGACACTACATATTTCTTTTCCCCATCATCTGTTAAATGTCTTACCCTCCTGTCCTGAATATAATCATTCAGAATATCCGTAAAAGTACGGCGGCGTATCCAGTATATTGAAAATAGCTCTCACAATTTGCCTCCAGATCGCAGAGTTATACACGTTCCTAACGTCAAGTGCAACACTCATTACATTGATTCACTGGGTTATTATTGGCTGAAAATGACATTTTAATCCGTATATCCTGCTACATGTATGTTTAGTTTCAGCATTAGTTTCGATATGTTAGTGTGGGTAGAATGATATACACATTCACGCATAGAAATCAGCTTACATATCCATACAAATACTCTCACGCTCCTTAAACATACAACACAACGTTGTTACACAGATTGACTGCGCCAGAGTACATAGCGGTAAGGACGAGTATGTGACAAAAACTTTTCTTGTGCAAAAAAAAAAACGAAAAAAAGAGAAACAAATTACTAAGACGTGACAGATTTTACCGCCAAAAACAGACACACACACTCCATAGGCGGTGAAACAAATGAAAATTATTCTTAAAAAAGTTTCTACATTTTGAGCTAAAATAACCGACAACAGCAATGGCAATAGCATGATGAACATGGAACAGCATGACATGGCTTGTAATTGTATTTGACAATAAAACTAAAACTTAAATGAATTAACTCCTGGTAATAAATTTGATAAAGATTGAAAAAACAACAACAACAACGATAACAATAATTAAGAATCATAAGAAAAACCAACAACCATAAGAAAAATATTCATAAACAGTCAAATCTCTCATGTAATGCCATGCAAAAGGCAATCAAAAATGGAAGATGGTATCGTAGTCGTATTCGTAGGTACCTAACCCCTAATCCTTAGGCATGCTTAACCCCTGAGGAACGGAGTAAGATGGCAAAAGAGCTCAGGGTCAATTCAACTTGGACAGAAAGTACGTACAGAGCATAGTAAGTCATATCGTCATTCTAGCACTAGTTTCGTATGAATATAGTGCGGGACTGTTAGCGAAACTGAATCAGGTAGGCAGAGGAACTATACCGAAGCACAGATCACGTAGGCATATGAGTATACAAGTGGGGGTAGCCTCCAAGCCACTGATAGGACTAGAACCTGTTGGCAGAAAGGGGCAGAGATATTTGGCAGAGTTTACTCCGACAGAAGTACCCCCCATTGTTGAAGACAATCTATACATTTGCTTTGTAATCATAATTAGAAAAGATTGTCCGGAAGCAACAAAAGGTCGACTTAAAAAGACCATTTGTTCAGAATGGGGCCATTCCAGGCCATTATGTCGGTTCAGTGATGGCGATAATAAATCATTGGAACACATACTTAGGCCCTGTGCAGCGTTAATGCATTCCAAAAGAAAACAATTGAATGCGTGTACTAGGCAGGGAGTTGTTGAAATTTGACAGGCCAAGGATTGGGAGGGATTTTAAGCATACCCTTCTTAGATTGAGGGCAGGCAGTAGATAGAGTCCACCGTTTGCAGTTCTATAGCATATTTATGCGACGAAAATTATGACAATAATTATAACGGTTGAAGTCGCCGTAGTCTAGTAGGTAGTGTGTTTGCTCCTTAGAAGTACAACGAAACGAAATACGAAAAAATATTTCTTCGGGGGCTTAATCTCAGCAGGCTTCTGGCAAAAGCTTTGAGAGTAAATAAAATTGCAATGAAAAGTTTCTCAAAAATTTGTCGTTCGGAAACGACAGTAAACTGTTGTTGCCACCACTCATGTATAAAATTAACACACACAGCAGATGGGGTGTGAGAATCTAGGTCGTATTCCTGACTGAAGGGTTGTAGTGACTAATTATATATGTATGTACGAGTATGTATATAGTTATGATGGTAATTTAGTTCTTGTCTTTTTCCCATCGTCCAGTTATTGGAGGTTTTTCAATGGTTAAGCTTAAGCTTTTTTATGTCTTCTCTTGCCTTTAAGGAATATAGGCCTGTCACTAAGTAACTCCCCTACCTTCTCATTACTTTTCTTTGTTTAGTTTCTATTTCATTTACCAAGTTTTCTTTCTAGCCAGGTTTATTGTAGCAGGTAGTTTCATGAATTATTTTAAATGACTGTTTTGCCTTCTCATTCAGTCATTTGTAGGATATCAAATTTGTATTCAAAGCCTTCAATGACGTCTTAATTTTTCTCATGTTTATGCCGCTTCTATCATATTCAGGCTAAATAAGTACACAATTATTGCTCATTCATATCCAATAACAACTAATAGCGCAGTTAGTTGTTGTTATTGTTATTGTTGTTGTTGGCAATAAAACATGTTGAGATTTTCCCATAAATCTTAAGGAATGCGATACTTTTGCAGCGCAGGACTCTTTCGTTCTTCATTATAAAAGCAACTTTTTTTTCGTTCGTTTACTTTTGTATTTCATTTCGGGCTGCTTTTTTCCATTTCCTTCGAATGGGTTTTTCATTTCCCATATTTTATTCAGCTGCTTGCTTGTATTCCAGCTCCTAATGGCATTTAATGGCAATTCAATCCTTTTTTTGCATTTTTTTTTCCTTCAATTCTTACGTTTCGTTTGTTCCGTTTGTTCATATGATCCTTGTGATTATAAATGGTTTCTGCTTTGCTTTGCTCTGCTCTGCGCTATTGCAGTGTGTTTTAGTTTCCTTTAGTTCAAGCTGAATTACTGCCCCTTTCTTTACTATTCTTTTCTGTATTTTTATTTTTTTTTTTTTGAAATTCTTTTCTTCGTTTTGTCTGAATTCATTAAAATTTATAGCCGGACAATTGGTTTTACGATTAATGGCATTTATTGCCTTTTAATCTTAACAAAACACATACACATACACACACAACAACAGCATTAGCAACAGCATTAGCATTAGCAATGGCAATAGCAACCAAATGATTCATTTGAACTCTTTTATGTTAAAAGTGTAGCATTTTTTCCCCTTTCCACTCATTCTTTTTTCTATTTTTCTCTTAAAAAAAAAATCTTTATGAATACGTACGAGTATTAATGGCATAAACTGGTCTTAACCTTGAATCCTTAATGGTCAATTTTTTCTCCATATTATTGTTGCTTGTTTTCGTTATGTTATGGCTTAAAGCCATAACACAATTTATGAGAATTGTTAGCTGTCTTTACATACACATTAAATCCCCCTTACGTGACTTTTGTTAGTCAGATTTTCTTTATTTTTTTAATTTTTTTGTTTTTTTCATGTCATCTTCTCCTTTTGACCCTCTTTCCTCTTTCTTTTCAGTGACCAGTGTTATGACCATATTATTTATACGTATTATTAGTTATTTTATGATAATTTGTCTGGTAATATATTTTTGATATGAAATATGAATATTTAGATACAGTGGCGACCAAATGTTATGTGATTGTCGTTAGAAAATAATTTTTAAAAATTTAAAGGAAGGAAATAAAAGAATATTTTTTGTTTGAAAGCATTGAATGACACGATTGTAATGATTCCACGTACATATACATATATGTTGTTCTATGTAAACTTGTTGCCGCTATGAGTTCCTAACAGAAATCGGGAGAGTCAGCCAACGGCTTATGACACATAATTGAACTTACTTGACATGCATAATTGGTCATTACAATCCTTCAGTCAGGATTACGACCTAGTTTCTCCCACGACTACACACAACATAGTGCGTATTAATTTTTTAAATGAGTGGTGGGCCCTACAGTTAAAAGTCGACTCCCAACGACAGATTTTTCAGTAACTTTTCATGGTAATTTTATTTACTCTCAGAGTTTTTGCCAGAAATCTGCTGAGAAGAAGCCATCGAGGAAATATTTTTTTATATTCGTTTACGTTTACGACGACTTCAGAATTCAAAATATGGTTGTGTATATTTCATCCCAAAGGCTTAAGTTGCGGAAAACCAGCAATTGGCCATTCACTAGTCTTTACTGATGTTATTGTGGAAAAGCATGCAACTGAGTATTAGTTTTTTTAAGGCCTGCCTGAATGAAATGTTGATATCGATTAGAAGCTCAAAAGTTTTCTCTCCGAGAAGATTCTTAAGTCATCTGTATTATCCAACACACGCGGTGCAAAGGATAATATTGGCAGAATCGTTCATAGACTGAAGCTTTTACTTAGTAAACTCCTCCTTCCTCGATATTAAGTTTGTGCTTTTAAGAGCAAGTAAAGATAGGACTTATGGTGATAATAGAGTATGCTCCCGATGATCTTCAGATCAATACAACTTTAATTGTATAAGCCAAGACTCATAAAAACCTTACTGTTTGCATTACTTTGGCCTCGACCTCACGTCTAATAAAAGAACACACAATACACTAGTGTACAGCGATTTCAGTATCGAAATTAGCTTCTCTACAATCCGATATTATTATTTAACTTCCCCAGACAGTCCGATACTATCTTCGAGTTAAACTCGTAAGAGCCTCAGGCTCCGCTATCGTACAAGTTCTTATTGTAACTTTTAAGCAAACACAAGCTCGTTCTCAACCTATGATAGGACCAGAGTATATTCCTGTTACTAAACAAGGCAGACCGCATAGCATAATCGACCTTGATAAACATTCTTACAATCCACTTACTTATGATGTTGTGATAAGAAACTGAAGTACCTACATGTAAGAAAGCCTATACATAGTACATTGGCAATTCGACAAAGACAATTAAAATTGCTTTTAAAGGATTAATAAACTTATTTTTGACTTCTGAGACCTGTATGTTCTAAAGATCTCTATTTTAATAGCCAATTCCTTCTTATAACAATAAAAGACTTTCTACCTTTCTACTTTCTTCTCTTATATTGTATTAGAAAACTTTTGTTTCCCACTGTGATATATATCTTATGTTTATATAGTATAACAAAAACAAACATTAATTCTAATAATATGTTTTTCGAAATAAATAATGTGAAAGTAACGGCAACAATAACAACAAAATGTAATAAAAGCAACAACAACAACATAAAAAAAATCGATATATTTGTTTCGATAACAACAAAAACAAAATATATGTAATTTTAACGCTTCAATAATGAAATTTATGTTTTACTAAATACATACTGTGACAACTATAAATACATACATATGTTGTTGTTGCAGTTGGTGTTATTTTAATTGTTGTTGTTGGTTTTACTTTTTCCAATTTTAGCACAACAATATTAATCAAATTAACATAATAAATCATGTTGAAATTTGCATAACAATTTAAAATGTTATTTTAATTTTTTTCGTTTATTAACACATATGTATGTACATACATACTAAGTAATACATATGCACACCTAAACTAACACATACTTATTTACATAGATTTATGCATAAGTATTGCTTGTATTTCCATACTACTTATTAACTTAAAAATGTTGTTCAAAAATGTTCGAATAGACACTTTAATGCAAAAGGTTTGTTGCAAAATTAAATGCAAACATTGTATCAAATAATCATCTTTTTTGTTGTTGTTGTTTTTGTTATTGTAATGAAATTCTTATAAAAATATTTTCAAAAATATTTTCTGAAATATTTTCTGAAATATTTTTAGAATTTTTTTTCGTTTTTTTTTTTTGGAAAATTTTCTCTACTATATGTGTGTGTGTATGTATTGATTAAACAATTTAACATTGTTTTATGGAGTATAATGTAAAGAGCAGGAGCCGAGAATTTTATGTACCAAAAAGTGTAATAAATCAAAATTTATGTTTTAAAATCAAATATAAAAAAATTTTTGGAATTGTGCAATCATTCATTGTGAAACGGTCACATAAAATCAAACTGTGACTAACTTCTACGAAAGTACTTGAGGTGATTTGTATGGTCTACCTCCCTTAACATTGGAACGTGTGCAGTCCGACCCCAAAATACCAATGTTACATTGTATTTTGAGTAGTTCTTTTTTGCCACATCACACGTAGATATTTTGTAGAGAGAACACCATCCTCTAAACGGATTTTCCTATGCCTTATCGGTCAATGAGAGATAATAATTATGTACTTCATATTCATATTCCTGTTCATAGAAATCCATATCATGCACGTATTTCTCCAATATCTGCCAATATAGTCATCTTACTAGTCGCCGTACCGTACCGTCTAGTAGGTAGTAAGGCCACTGTTCACACCACGGTTCAAACAACTTCGACGACTTACTCTCAGCAGATTTCTGGCAAAAACTCTGAGTGTAAACAAAATTGCCATGAAAAGTTTCTCAAAATATTAGTCGTTCGGAGTCGACTTTAAACTGTAGGTACCGCCACTCATGCATAAAATTAACGCACACAACATAAGTGGTGTGATAAACTAGATTCATAATCCTGACTGAAGGGTTGTAATGTATGTCAATCCTTAGAGTGCATAGTCTCAATTAGATTCCTAGTTTAGAAAATTTGTCCGTAAATTTAGAAATTGAGCCAAGTCTGGCCAGTTTATCAAATCTATAGTTTCTGGATAATACCATCTTGACCGTATACCCATATCTATTGCTCTCCCATGTCGTTGACAAATCTGCAGAAGTTTACAGTCGTTTTCGATATCGTTATGTGAAAACAGAGAGTTTTTACAACCAATTGGCTATTGGGGAAGTATACTTATATTTGTTTTAGGGATGCTGGTCTCTCTAACAATTATTCAAGCAGCTTGGAACATGCTACAATGTTCTTGTAGTCATATCAAGTGCGTTAAACCTGATGAATCCGTAGAGTTGCCCTCATTCATAGTTCCATTCAATATCGAATTACACATTATCTCTCTATCTATCTATCAAGGCAGCCAGGGCTTATTTGTTATTTTTTTTCAATCGGTCTCAACGTCAAGCTGACTTATTGCAGTCACAGAATTCATAATATGGTTGGGTATATTGCATCCTAGTGACTTAAACTGTAGAAAATCAGAAATTAGCAATTCAGTAGGTCTTACTGATGTTGGATGGAAGAAAGTTTAAATGGAACTCATGGTGCATGTATGCTAATGATGGTCTTTAGATCAACACAACTTTAACTGTGCAGGCCAGGACTCATAGAAATCTTTCTGTTTGCATTACTTTTTTTGTTTTTATTGTTTAGCATCCATCCAACAACGCTTCGTAAGGACTTAAGTTCAATACAATGTTATTTTTTTTATTATATTTCCTTTCTTCCTTTATTTTGAGAAACTAAATTCAGTTATTTATGGGTATAAAGTGTTGCTACGATTAGACAACATAAATTACAAAAAAATTTAAAAATTATTGACTTGACTTGTAAAAATAGGTTTCGTTGTGTAATAAAAATGAAATTATTGTGTTATCCGAGCAGAGGACGAGGATGTATGACAATGATTTTGAAACATTAAACAGTGTCAAGGACGTTTTCGTTTTTGTTTAATGTGATGGAAAAATAACAAAAAAAAAGAGAAAAATGATGCAAAGTTTACATTTTGTTGTAAATAACAACAAATCAGTCACTAATATATTAATATTGCAAGATATATCTTCAATCGAGGAATACGTGATTCCATATCTGTGTTTTCAACCAAATCTGCAATATGTGTTTTGACTCAGAGGGTATTGTTTAGGAATGTATTGTCTAAGACTGTATATGTTACTTCTGGTGTTCCTCAGGGTAGCCATTTGGGTCCTTTACTGTTTTTTAATGATCTTCCTTGAGCTATTTCTGATTGTAATATTCTGATGTATGCTGACGACGTTAAATTATTTTATACTTTTGATGATGATCATGGTCAGGCTGTTCTTCAGCGAAATATTGATTTGTTTGTAACTTGGTGCAGAATTAATTTAATGGATCTTAACTTGAGAAAACGTAAATGCATGGTTTTCTCTCGCGGGGGCGTAATTTCGTCCACTTATGCGATTAATTCTTGCCCTTTGGAAACTGTGACTATATTTCTTGATTTGGGAGTATTATTGGATATGAAACTGTCTTTTATTGATCATATTAGTATGATGATTGGCAAGGCTCGGGCTGTTCTTGGTTTTGTGAAGAGATGGGCTAGGGAATTCATTGATCCTTATATAACAAGACATTTCTCATATATAACAGTACATTTCTCTTGTTAGACCTATTTTGGAGTATGCGTCTATTATTTGGAATCCATACTATCGTTGTCATAGCGATTCAATAGAGTCTGTGCAGAAGTAGTTTTTATTATTCTGTTTACGTGGCCTAGGATGGGATTATGCCAATGGGTTTCCATCATATGAGGCTAGATTAGATTTGGTGAAACTTCCAACTTTGGAACGTAGAAGGGCTGTCTTAGGGGTTTGTTTTGTTTTTAATCTGATTAAAGGTGATATCGATTCTGAGCTTTTGCTTTCTAACCTGAATTTCAGTATTCCAGCAAGATTTTCACGGCACTATCGTCCTCTTTCTTTAGATTTCTATAGAACGAACTATGGAGCTAATTTTCCTTTTCGTAGATTATGTAATGATTTTAATTTATATTATGCTTTTATTGATTTTAATTGTAATGTTTGTAATATTAAACGTAGCTTATATGCTAGCATTAATTTGTAAATTATTATATAAAAATGTATTTTCGTTCTTGTCTTACGTAGTTTATTGTTACTTTATTCAGCTTGTGATTAAGTTCTGTAGCTGTTTTATGTTCCCGTTGCCATTACTTTTCCTTTACCCGCTACAGTCCGGACTGTAGTGTGTACGTGTCCCTACGTAATGGGGACGAGCCCTCCGCGGTCGGGTGAGGGTGGGTTAGTGTGTGGCCGGGGACGTTCGATTAAAAAAAAAAAAAAAAATCTTTTGAAGTTTAAGAGTTTGATATTTTTACATAAAATAATTTATACTGCACAAACGACTTATCTGTACAGAACAATAAGTTTCGGCAGATCGGCTAGAGGACTGGTATTGATTCAACGAAAATATAAAACTGCCTTTTCAGAACGTAAATTCTTTATTTATTGCACTCGACTTTGGAACCAATTACCGAAGAGGATTCAAATTATTAACAACGCAAACAGATTTAAAATTGAACTATTGAGATATTTTCGTTAATACCTAGTTGAAGTATTGTATAAAATCAAACTCATCCTTTAAATTATTTGTAATTTTTTTATCTTTTTTTTTTTAATTTTTTTTTCTTAAATTAACTTGTATTTATATTTAATTCTTACATTATGCTTAAATTTATTGTCTGTATATAATCATTAGCACTTTAATTTATAAGTTTTCGATCTTGTTGTGCTAAATTTGAAAATAAAATGAAAATAAAAATAAAATAAAAATAAAAATAAAACGCGACACAATAAAATGAAAATTTTTTTTAATTTTTTTCATTGAAGCGGTTAGCTCAACATTAATTGAGGCAATCATGATAACTACATAGAGGGGTTAACGGCAATGAAGTTGTAACTTACAACTTGTAAGTAAGTGTACTATACAGGTACAGAGTGTGGTTCATTTGTATTTAACGTATAGAATTTGAGACAGGAATCACAAAAAATGAGATAATCAAACCAACACCATAAGCAAGAGGATTGTGAGGTCGATTATGTCATGTGGTCTGCCTTGTTTAGTAACAGGAATATTCTCTGGACCTATCATAGGTTCAGAACAAAATACAAAGGCTAGCGTGTGTTTGCTTAAAAGTGGCAATAAGAACTTGTACGATAGCGGAGCCTGAGGCTCTTATGAGTTTAACTCGAAGATAGTATGGGTCTGTTTGGGGAACAGAAAAATATGATTACCCCTCTGCTGGACCTCAGATCATGTGGAAATTTTCGGCAATAAGAAAGAAGACGAGCTTACGCCGCTGTTGGAACTATAAACCTTCTGTAGAGTGGGAGCAGATGTTTGAAAAGGTATGCTTAATGAAAGTGAAGATAAAGTAAGACAAATACTCCTATTCAAACGAAGCAATCAAAACTACAATAAAAGGAGATCTGATTTATGCATCATACTATCCAGGAATAACCTGAGATTGGTACCCGTTCTGTTGACAGGGTAGACAGTTAATTCAGAGTACACTTATTCAGAATAGGGGTTGTCGCGAGCCCAACGTATATATCCTGTGGCGATTGTAATGAATTATCGAAAGACGTTCTTGGAATCTGTGAGCCACTAATACATTCCATGATTAAACACGTGATAGTATATCAAGGAATAGGCAGCGAATTGTTATTGTTGATACCGAACAACATCCTGAGGCTTGTCAGGACAATAGGCTTGGAGGAGGCATTATAGGTATACCCTATAAAGTTTGAGGGGCGTACAATACATCATATCGTCGCAGTATTAAGGTGTTGCGATCAATTAAGCTTAACCTAAAGTGAGAAGAGTGACACCCAAATGCTTTTAACGCTGGCAGATTAGTATGCGTTTTAGCCAGCCTATTGACGAATTGGTTATCCTTATTGCCTGTATGAAAGCAACGGATGAATGATTCTGCATCTCATTTGGAAAGAAGAAATTTACCTTAACTTAAATCTAATGCTTTTGTCGTTCTCCTGATGAAAGCAATCACAATTAGTATTATTTGCCATTCGCTGATGCTTCATAATTGGAAGTCGCCGTAATTTAGCAGGTAATGTGTTGGCTTATTAGATGTAAGGCCTCGGTTCTAACCCCAGGTCACATCAAAAATATGAAAAAATATTTCTTCGGTGACTTCCTCTTAGCAGATTTCTGACATAAACTTTGAGAGCAAATAAAATTGACATGAAAATCTTCTTGAAAGTCTGTAGGTACCGCCACTCATCTATAAAATTAACACACACAACATAAGTGGTGTGAGAAACTAGCCCCATAATCCTGACTGAAGGGTTCTAATGATCAAAAATGTTTGTACATATGTGATAAAATCCTTTTTTATGGTTATTCTTTGGAATTATTTCAAAATTTTTTCTATTTATTTATCACACATTTAATAAAGCAAAGCTACTCATATTATATGGAATTGCAGATTTTTTGGTTTTTATTTTTTAAATTTTTCTAAAAAAGGAAAACTGTGCAGTAATAATTCCATTTTAGTTCCGTAAAAAATGCATAGGAATGTAAAAGAAAATGTAATATGAAGATGAAATATTTTAATTGAATTTCTTAAATTAAATGTAATAAAAACTAAATGTAATGGCAGAGACAAACGCATACACTTATGAGTAAGGGGTAAGAATGAAAAAATTTGGGAATTTATTTACATTATATTATCAGAGATTCGTCTCCAGCCTAGGATTTGTCAGCGGTTAACAGATACATCTGCTTTATAGATAGTCTAACAGCAGTTCCCCAGAAGTTTTCGATATTCTTGAACACTTTTAGTGTTCTAATGGCCGCTTTACTATTAGTGAGCAGGGTTATAACTGCACTCTAATACTAATAGAACGCCTAGAAATATATCCAAGTTTTTTTTTTCGTGCACATTTCTTACACAAATTCCCAGATATTTCAACAGATAGTTGACAAAGGAGGTATGAAATAAGACACCTGAAATTTTTAAATTAAATATACAATTCTGCAGAATGACAAAAAAATAAAAACAAAGAAATGAAACGTAAAAATAATAGAATAAAGAATAAGAAGAGGAAATAAGAAATATTATATTTAAAATCTTTTCCATAATAATACACACATACACATTACATACTTCTACATACAAAGATAAAATACAAAGTACACCTATAACCCGATTTACACGGTAGATACGTTCCTGAGAAAAACGTGTAAATCGAAAATTAAAAATTTTCAAGTCAAAACCGTGTAAAATGCATAATTTTGCTATTTAACAGTTGTGATTTTTTTCAATATTTTTAGGTGTGCACAGGAAATAAAAATAAAATGCATTGACAGGTTAAAATATGTAATATATTACAGAAATACTGTTTTTTTTATTTAATTACAATACATTAAACAGAAGAACAAAAAATAAAACCAAAGGTGTTTTATTATCCTTCATCACTATCAGAAATTACTCTCATTCTTTTCTTGGGAATCGAAGGTTGGAATTCACTTTCATCACTCGAAGTTATTTGTGTCGATTCGATGTTTAAAGCAGAAATATTTACATTCTGAGAGGTGGTAATAAAATCGGTTATTAACAATTGCTTCGAATTTTTTGTAAGATCTTTGTAAACTGCGAAGAAATACAGACACAGTGTGCATGTGCAGCAAGTCAGCACATAAGCTCGGGATTCCCCGTGAGATGTGTACACAGCGCACGTGTTCAAACACAGTTGGATTTAGTAGAGTGCGATAAAAACAAAAAAAAAACTTATTTGGAAAACCGTATAAAAGCGAAAACGTGTAAAACAAGTACCGTGTAAATCGGGGGATAGGTGTAACTGTAAGAAATGCTATGAACACAAACACTGTCAAACATACAAAGTGAATAAATATTCATATACTCTAACGCACAATTTAATAATGTTAGTGCAACATATACACCTACATCTATACATACATACATACACATTTATATATATTTGTATTCATATGTTGTGCAGTAAAAGGATACCGTGTGTATATTTTTATAATTTAAGTGTTATAGACGATGTACATACATACATATGTGAGTATGTTACCCGTAGTGGTAATATTATGTTGCACATGTTTATAGACTCGATTTCATATGCACAAACAGTGGCAAGCAATTTTGCGTAACACTTTAAAAAGCGTTTTAATAACTTATGAAACTATTAATCAAGGAATTAGAAACTAATGTTCATTCTCTAAAAATTATTTTTCTTCATTAGTCCTCTTGTAAGCACATGCATAGTGCAAATAATGGATCATTAGAACACTTCAGTCAGGATTACAACCTAACTTCTCAAAACTATGTTGTGTGTTAACTTTATACATGAGTGGCAGTACCTACAGTTTAAAATCGACTCCGAACGGCAGATTTGTGAGAAACTTTTTCATTTCTAGAAACATTTTCATTTCATCGCCCAAGAAATATTTTTTTCATATTTCGTTTTGATGTCTGACCAGGGGTTTGAACCGAGGTCTGATATCTAATAAGCCAACACACTACCTACTAGACGACGGCAACTTAAAGCACATGGCTTGACCAAAACTTACTCAAAGCATAAATTGTTGTGCTTTCCCATATAGTGGACCGTGAACAACAATGTTGAGGTACTATGGTAATGCAACCCAAAATAAAACCTTCCTGCCTCCTAAAACCTGCAGCCTAAACTATTCTTATTATGTTTATCAGTGCTAACATAGATACCTTCCTGCCTAGTACTCCCTGAAATGCATTAACACCGTTTTCCTCACCACAGAACCAATATGCTGGGTCTGAAGTAATTTTCATTCCGAACAAATACTCCTTGAGTCTACAATTCCCGTACAGAAGGCCCATTCTATTTATTCTAAAGAATTTCATGCGAACTGTTGTAAAATTAAGATTAAAGTAAGCTGTGGAATTTTCTCAGAAGGATTTTGTCTTAGGATATCTTTCCATTTCTCTTCAGGCCGAGCTAATGGCCATAAATCGCAGGAACTAAATCATATCTTTTAGATGTTTTTAGGGTTAAAAATTGAGGGCATATGCCTCAGTTCAACCATACATAGTACAGTTGCGAGACGCACTGGTTTGGGACACCCTGCTAATAATTTTTGCAGAAGCTGCAGGGATAAGGAAGAAGAGGCGACTGTTCTTCGCCTTCTGGGTACATGTCCTAAAATATGATCTGAAGGAACTGCCTCGCATAATTGGTCATTACAAACCTTTAGTCCTGACTTCTGACACCACCTATTTGTTTATATGTTTTTATATGTTTTTATTTTATACATGAGTGGCGGGACCAACACTTTAAAGTCGATTTCGAACAACAGATTTTTGAGATTTTTATGGCAAGATTTTCAGGAAGCCACCATTTTATATTCTTTTTGTTGGAGATGTCTGATCTGGGTTTTGATCACGTCTATTAAGCCATTACACTAACTGCTAGATTACCATAACTTTATTTCAACTACTTAATTATGATTACAACCTCACTTTTCACACACCAACCACGTTGTGTATGTTAATTTTAACCAGGGCAGGCGAGACTTGCAGTTAAACGTTGAGAGAAGTTTTTCATGGCAATAATTTACTACCAGAGTTGTTACCTGAAGACTACCTGTCGTAATTTTTTATTTCTTTTTTTTCCAGATATCATGTACCTGTTTTATCCCACACTGTATGCCAGTCATTTGTATAAATCTTGATAAAAAGTTTAACTATTATGGTCTACAACAGTTTTATGTTTTATGTTGTAGACTAGAATCATATGTAGAGCAGTAGTAGTAGTAGTAGTAGTTTGTGGTTCACTTATGCTTATAAATTTATTCACATGTACAGATACATAGGCATATGTATGTATGAAAGTGTATGCGTGTATGAAAGTGAAATGTTTTTAGTTTTCATTGAAATGTTTCTATGTGTGTGCGTGTGAGTGTTTTTTTTAATTTTTTTTTTAATTTAAAATGTTTAACAAAAATGGGAAAACGCAACTGTAAAACGGATATAAAATATTAATATGACAAGTAGTAAATTTTATTTTAATACATACGCACACACAGACACATAATATTACATACATTTAGTATCTGCTTCTACTTTTCATATTAATTTTTTTTTATTTTATTTTTAAAAATTATTTTTAATTTTATTGCCAACTAGTTTCGGTTGAGTTTACATCATGTCCACACAATGCATATGAAAGTGGGAAAAACTTTAAGCAGTTTGAAAAAGGATAGAATTTTTTAAATGATGAGAGTGAAGTTAAAAGCCTTGGATTTTAGATTTTCCTATTTCAATTGCTGCGGAGTATTATTTTACATTTTCAATATATTATATTCATGCATACATATTCTGTATGCACATAGAGATTTCCCATCTATTCATGAACATTTATAAACTCTCTCTCGTATGTTTGTATATGCAGTAGAGTACATACAATACAGTACATTATACAGTATGATGATGAATGATTTATTTGTGAAAAATGTTGTAAAATGTGTGGATTTTAAAAGTGAATAATAGCTGCTCATTCTTATAATTCAAAATAATATCAAAAAAGGATTGAATCTAATGTATGTATGGTTGTATGTTTCCTTTTTTTTTTGTAATGAATTTTTACAATATTTATTACGCTCTTAGATTTAATTCTGTGAAAATCTATTGTTTTACTCCTCGTAATACTCGAATCATTTTTGTAAGAGTTTCTCTTGTTTTTTATTTCTTTTGGTACACAATGATAACAAAAGTAAAATTCAGTTTATTTCAAGGCAATAAAATGTCAGTTGAAAAGACTATTAAAAAGCAATTGAAATATATTTTCAGTGTTTTAAAAATCTATTCGAATTTTAATTCACATAATAAATGGTTTTAAATGATAAATGTTAATTGACAATAAAGAATTCATGGATAAGCTTAAAGCTTAAGACTTAAAAACAATATGTGGGAACAGAAATGCATGTGGAAATGCTGGAGATAATAAAAAAAATGTTTAATCTATGCAATGATGACATACATACATACGTACATAATTGGCCATTACTAATCTTCAGTCAGGACTACGACATATTTTCTCATATCACTTATGTTGTGTGCGTAAATTTTAAGTCGACTTCAAACAACAGATTTTTAGAGAAACATTACATGGCAATTTTTTTTACTCCCATAATTTCTGATAGAAGTCTGCTGATAGTAAATCGTGCAAGAAGTATTTTTTATTTCATTTTGTTGGGTATGTCTGACCTGGGATTGAAAGTGTGACCTCATGTCAAATAAGCCAACACACTACCTACTAGACTACGGCGACAACTATGTATGATGTAAATGTAAATCAATATGGGGGCTTTAATTAAGCTTTTCTCAGGAAGGAATATAATGTCGTTCAAATGTCCACCATAGCTTCTCTGGTTGAAGTTCGTCCGAAGTGTAGAATTTTCCACACCTCGGGCGCAGATATGAGAATTTGAGCGATGACATTCGTTATGTTGGCTTTGAAAGCCGCTGTGTTTTGTGGCTTATTCGTATACACCTACGATTTAAGAAAACTTTACAAGAAAAAGTCAAAGGCAGTCAAATCGCAAGATCTCCGTGGTCAGTGCACATCGCCTCCATGTGAGATAACCATAGCCTTTGTATCGAATATCAAATGTGGAATGAACTGTATGGCACGTTTTGCCATTCTTTTTAAACCACATGTCGTTGGTGTCCAGATCATTCAATTCAGGCCAAAAAAATTTGCTAAGCATGGATAAGCATAGTGCACTAAGCATAGTGCTCGTTGTTGACAATCATATCCTAGCTAACATCGTTCTCAAAGAAATGACGATGGCACCATCACAATTCGACAATTTTGTGTTTGAAAATCAAGGCATAGTGGCGAACGTGCCACTGGGGTAATTGGCCAGTTTCATCTTGAGTTCGAGGTAGTTTAAACCCACCACTAACGGATTCTGACAAGGGGGCTTACCTCACACTGTTAAACACAATGGGCCATATGGGCCACCAAATGAATTTGCCTGTGAAAGGCAAGCTACCTGCTAACATAACCTAACCCAAATACAGCTTACACCAAGGGTGTCAAGCTGACCACAGAATACTCCCTTGACCGCATTTGTATGCTGAGTTCTTTCGAAACAACTGAGTGCCATTTGCTCGCGGTAATTTCCATCAATCCCGCAATGTACTTGACAAACCAGGAGGTGTTCTCTTAGACACGCGACGACTTTAATGGCGATGACTTTCATGCTCAGTTTCTCAAACAATGCTGCATATGTATGTCCTCCATCCAGCGCTACGTATTCCTTCACACTATCAATTCATACAGAACTCATGCTCCATTTGGTTTGAGAGTTCAATTGCGTTGTTTGAACTAGGAGTTTAACCATGGCACAGTCCGTTTGCAATGAATTAGCATTGTTTTCAAGAGACTCCGTTATTAACTTGGCTATTTGGAGGCCCTTAGCTAAGGTGGAGTTAGAGGCTCTTGGTTTCTTCTTGTGAAGTAAGAAAAACCATGAATTAAAAAAAAGTTCTCTGCTCTAATTTCCATTCTTTGTATGATTTCGACGTAGACAATCTGGGAATTATTAATGTTGGGACTGCTAGCATGTTGGGAACATTGTTTCGTTTAATGAGATCTCTTATTGATTCTAGACTTGTGAGTTATAATTCATACTAGTATGACTGGCAACATTGTTTTTTTTAAATTCTTTTTATAAACAACAATCTGCTTTAACTAATGCCTACAGATTTATTCAAATATCTCCTGCAAAAAGAGCAGCAACCGAATATTATTAATTATAATTACTGTCTCTTGGGGCATTTGTTTCTTGCCTTTTTCCTGTAGATTTTATAATTAAATAGCGATTTATCATGCTAAAGTGTAGCAGCATAGAACCTGTTTAATGTTGCAACTCGAGGTACAGAAAACATCTGCCAATATTTTGCTCAGTTGCTACATACGACCTGTTTATCTGACTCAACAGGCTATAAAATAAACTCAAGATTTCACATCGAAAAACTCTGATAATAATTGTTTGCTTTTTCTTGTATTTTTTTCATTCTTTTTTGCTGTTCTTTGCTGTTCATCTGGCTGCTGGACACGCGCAAGTTGTGGTAAGAAATCTGTAAATTTTTTTGGGCATTTCTAAAGCATAAAATTTTAAAGCGTTAAAAAGAACTGAATTAAAAAAGAGGACAGGAGAGGAGGAAAGTTGAGGGAAATGAGAAATGAATGCATGAACTTGTAGCAACAATCCTTAGCTCGTCACGATTATTATCATCATCAACAACAACAACGGATGTGGCACCTTGTGGTTTTTGTGCCGTCTTGTTTTGTGTGATTTTTTTCCTCTCTCTCTGTTCTACTGGACATAACTTGCTTTAATATCCCCTGAGATGTTGTTGTGTGTGTGTTTTCGTGTTTTTAAATTACTGTGTCCATCTCTGTATCATTCTGGTCTTCTTTTTTTTTGCTTGAATGTGCAATTTTTTGCTCTTTAGTTGGTTGCACTTGCACAAGGTGTTTTGTAGTCTCCTTTTTTCTCCGCATTTGCTGCATAACCATACCATATGGATGGATGCTGTCATTGTTGCACCAAAATCACTATGAGCCGTATTATGTGTTCTTTAAATCCCTACAACTCTAGGTGTAGAGCAGTGTTACAAAAAAAAAAAAAAAAAATACAAAACAAAGCATGTTACAGTCTTACAGTTGCATGTAGCAGGATGGGCTACACTTGGCCGCCAGCTCATTCATATAATTTTAATGCATCACTTGGGGTATAAGCGTAACAAAAGCAGCAGCATCATCATCATCATCCTCATCATCAGTGGTAAGTAAGTAAATGACCACAGTCAGTAAATTTTTTTCTGCTGTACTCTGCCATTAATTTTGTGGTGGTTTGTGCAACATAGCGCTTCAGTAACTTGTTCTGATTTTTCTTCCTCATCATTATCATCATCATTGTAATTTTTTTCCTGCAGTTCATTTTGGTTTTGGCCATGATAAGAATCCTATTTCAATGGCGTCTTGTAGTTTGTTTTGTTACTTTATCTTTGCTTTTTTATATTCAATGCACTGTAAGAATTCTTATTTAATTTTTTTTTTGTATTTTTGTATGTGTTTTTTTCTTTCGTATCCGCATGATTTTTTATTTTTGTTTTTATTTTTTTCTGGTTTAAAAACTTGTTAATAATGATGTCTCTTTAGAGATGTTGCAGCATAAAAAAAAAAACTTTAACTACAGTAAAGTTTATTTCTCTCTTTGATTATATTCCTTGGTTCTCTCTTGTTTTTCTTAAGAATTTAATTCAACGCTAATTGCCAAGTTGAAATCTTTGTGGAAGAAGCACCTGTTCAAATCTATTTTTAAAGATAATTAAAGGGTAGTTAAACAAAAAAGTTTACATTTGGTAATGTAAGTGGCCATTGAAAGTTAAATTGGCATTTGCAAGATGATTATAGAAATGAATTGTTAAAGTAATTATCGATAGAAATTCAGACGAAATTAAGGCAATAAACTCTGTGTTCCACTAGGCTAATTTCATTAGACATGAACAGTTGGATGCCAAATTCGTAGGAAATGTAATTTCAAATTGAAAGTATTTTACCAAGATGCTATATCCTGTACACTAGAGGTACGTCTGTAAATATTGTCGCCAATTTAGTAAATGTCATCTGTGGAATCTAAGCTCAAATGCATGTGAGTTCATACTCTTATCGGAAAAGTTCAACTACATCCATACATACATATCAGTATTACGACCTAGTTTCTCTCACACCACCCATGTTGTGTGCCTTGTTAGAAGCAGCCTCATACCACAGGCTGTGGTTGCTAGAGAATAGAAACTTGTGACCACTTTGGAGATGTCAGATTGTAGCAAAAAGTTTCACTGCAAATCTAGTCTCAATGGTGAGAGTACTCTCTTTCCATATACAAATCGCAATACGTTTACTTAAACCAGGGGGTATCAATCCATACGTTGTAGTTGAATCAATTGTAAATGAATTTGTTTCTCACACCCCTTGTGTTGTATGCGTTACTTTCACCCATGAGTGACGGGACCTACAAATTAAAGTCAATTTCGAAAGACAAATTTTTGAGAAACTTTTTATGGAAATTTTATTTTATTCTCAAGCTTTTTGCTAAAAGTCTGCTGAGAGGCAGAACCACGGCCTCACGTCTAATAAGCCAACACACTACCTACTAGACTATGGTTACTTCCAAGTAGCCGTCAGCTAAGTTCAACTACCTGATAAAATACAAGTATTTCTGCCTGATTTTGGTATGGAAAGGTCCTTGAAGAGAATCTGAAAAGACGCCTGAAAGGTTTATTGCAGAAGTACTTTTTTAAAAGGTACTTGCAAATATCATAAACCAGTAAGATTCCCCACTACTGCAGCACATACTCGGAGAGAGTTGTTTCTAAGTAGGTTAGATGGCAGCCTCATTACCCTAGGACTATATATCCTATAGCAGACCAACCACCTGCTTAGCTGGAATAACAAAAGAAAAAAGAGATTAAAGAAACATAAACAAGACAGAAATGCTTTGTGGAAGCCATATGCTGCCAAAAGGGGCGCTGGGAAAAAAACTTGCAACTTAAATTTAAATCCTTTATAAAAAGCTTGTGTAATGGTACTTAAAAAAACCATTTGGAAAAGCTCTTGATATGGGATTTGAGAAAAAGTACAAAAAGTACTTAAAGGGATTTTTGAAGAGGTACTTCACAAAAGTACCTACAAATGCAATTGAAAAGGGTCTTTAAAAGATAGCGGAAAAGGAATTTAAAAAGAGATCTAAATAGGTAGTTGTAAAATGACTTGAGAAGGTATTTCTAATATTTCTAATAGAGAAAGAGAAAAGGCTTTACATATTTGGAGTCGTATTACTTAAACGGTGTCCACCTGTAGAAAAGGCTGTAAATTTGAAAAAGTATCAAAAAAGTCCTCCGACTATCCACTCTTCTTAGCACCGGTAAACTAAGATCGTACATACATCCATAATTGACCATTACAACCATTTAGTCAATATTACGACCTAGCTCCTCACACCACTTATATTGTCTGTATTAATTTTGAACATGAATGGCGGGACCTGAAGTTTAAAGTCAACTTCGAACGAAAGATTTATAAAAAACTTTTCTTGGCAATTTTATTTACTCTCAGAGTTTTTGGTAGAAATCTGCTGAGAGGAAGTCACCGACGAAATATTTCTTTATATTTCATTTTGTTGGAGATGTCTGACCTGGGGTTTGAACCATGACCTCAAGGCTAATAAGTTAACATAATACCTACTAGACTACGGTGACTTCAAATTAAATCTCATAGGCTTGGTATTTAAGTGTATACTTCAGCTTCAGCTTTGTGATAAGCCCTTCTAAATTTCTAATGCCTCAGCATTAATAAAAAACTTGGAAAAAGTGTGCACTTCACCCTGATAATTTGTACAGAAGTTATTTAAGGTTTTATAGATTAGAGGAGGCGTAAACAAAAAACGGCTCAAGTCCCCTGACTTAAACCTTCGGCAGACCCGTCAAATTTTTATAATGATCCCGCATGTAGTTTTGTTCAGCTATTTGGCTTCTGCATCATTTAACTTTGCGTTGCTAAGAGGTCAAGTTATTTCCTACAATGTAAATACTATTCTCCTCTTGGGAGAAGGCATTTCTGCATAAACTATCCAACTTTCATATCTTTAGATATTCTCTGTTGTAAATTTATTGAAATTAAATTATACATACATACATTCATACATACATACATACATACATAATTGGTCATTACAACCCTTTAGTCAAGATTACGACCTAGTTTCTCACACTACTTATGTTGTGTGGTTAATTTTATAAATAAGTGGCGGGACCTACAATTTAAATTCGACTCCGAACGACAGTTTTTTTTAGAATCTTTTCATAGTAATTTTATTTACTCTCAGAGTTATTGCCAGAAATCTGCTGAGAGGAAGTCGCCGAAGAAATATTTTTTCATATTTTGTTTTGATGTCTGACCTGGGGTTTGAAACGTGGCCTTATATTTAATAAGCCAACACACTAACTACTACGGCGACTTCTAAATTATATTTTTTGTAATTTTCTATCTTTTTGAAAACACTTTGAATACTTCTTTTCTTGAAATTGAGACACAAAAGGCCTCAATAAGTCATGTCATTTCTGTCAATAATTGCATTAAAAATTTTCCAATATTTTCTCTTCACTATCTTGTCATTTTGATTTAAGCAAATCAATTTACCATCCGATGCTTTTATCAGTTTTTCAATTTTCAATTTTCTTCTTAGCCCAGGAAAAACTTTTTTTTTGTTTCTGTTTGTTTTTTTGTAGAAAATGTTTAATTTTAATTAAAACGATGCTTTAAAAACTAAAAATTTCTTCTACTACAGTCAAGTGAAACTAAGAAAAAAGAAAGAAACTTTTCTCTTTCCATTTTCTCTTCATTGGAATACTTCTTCATGTAGTTTTCATCAGGTTCTTCGCAATGCCTTCCATGGCTTATAAAGAAAAACATTAAAATTCTTGGAATTTTTTTGCTTCGCAGTTTCTTTCTTTCGTGTTTCCTTCTTTCTTTTTCCATGCTTTTACTCGTTTTAATACAATATTTTGTATTTCAATTAAAATATCAATGTTCACGTTATAACCAGAACCAGGGATGGATAACAACGGGATTGTTTATTATTTTATTAAAGATTTTAGTGTTTTATTTCAAATTTTCGAATTGCCATCTCTGTCTGCCGTGCTATAAACAATTATTGTTGTATTTGCCTGTTGTTGTTTTTATTTCTAAGTTATACGCTTATTTTATTTCTTTTTCTTAGATATTAAAAGTGCCAGTTTAAGTGAAGCATCTGTCTTCATCCTCTCTGGCTGTATGGGTGAAAAAGGCAAAAGTTTTTTTTTATTGTTTCTGCTACTTGCAACAAACACTTCAAAACTTAGAATTATCCACTCTAGATAAACAAATTAAAATAGTTAAACTCTAAATGCAACATAAGAAATGGAAAATGAATATTAAAAATAGAAAAAAAACAACAATAACAGGAGAAAATATTTTTGCGTCACTTATGCTGGAAACTAGGTATTGAATTTATACAGCCCTGGTATGGCAATTAAAATGTCTTTCAAAATACTTAAATGAAGTTTGTCAGGTAAACAGAAAAGAGAACGATAAGTAATTATAATTATCATTGCAATTTAAATTCTTCAAGTCTTGCAAATACTCGTACAATTACAGTAAAGTACACCCTACTATTGCAGTAAACACAGATGCTACATTTTGTCATCATGCAAGTATCCTCAATACCCTATCAGCAAGAGAGGTATGGTCAGAATTAGAACCTAGCTTCTCACACTAGCCATGTTGTCTGTGTTAAAATCATTCATGAGTGACCGGAGCTACAGTTTATAGTCGGCTCTTACCGAGAGATTTTTGAGAAACTTTTCATGGCAATTTTATTTACTCTCGGAGTTTTTACCAGAAGACTGCTAAGAGGAAATCGCCGAAGAAATATTTTTTTATATTTCGTTGTAAGAGGTGCCTAAGCAAAGGTTTAAACCCCGGGCTTTCGGCTTGCCAACACACTACCTATTAGACTACGGCCAATTAGGCTACCAGACCACAATACTCTCTTCCAAACGAAGTATGGTCTGGGGAAGTGATAATTGACTGCATTCAAGGATACGGAATCATTGATCAACAATTACTACAGACATGGCACGGTCGCATTTTATAGGTATGGAGTTGTCCAATAGTGGTCGAAAATGGGGAAATAAATGAAAACGGCTTCCTTACCCAGTAGACTGTATGATTTTAGAATATGCTTTGCAATGAGGCTTAGAAACAGTAATAAATGTAGTAATCTCGGAGATGCATATTCTTTCAAAAGAGGGGTTATTTTATAGTATACAGGTCAAGAACGAACCATGAGAGATGAGAAATTTGTTTTAGGTGCCAGAATGAAAAATTCCGAGAAATGAAAGACGTACTCAATTAAATTTATATATAGAGACCGGACCTAGTAATATTATATGACAATCTGGAGGAGCTGAATCGGCTTGGTACAATCTCAAGTCATGTAGGAATTCTCAGCATTGAGCAAGTAGACGAGTTTGTAAGGAGGCAAGCTACCACGCCATTGATGGGACCAGAGAAAGGTATGTTCACGGAAAGGAAAGATAAAGGGAAGCAAGAACTCTTCTCAAACAGAAATAATTTGAAGCAATCAAAAGTTTTGTTTCGAAATTACAATTAGAGGGGATCTGAGTCATGCATCAGACTATCCTGAAATAACCTGAGGCTGGTAAACGGTCTTTTGACAGTGCACTGTAGACTCAGAGTACATTTATTGAGAATGTGAGTTGTATCGAGTCCAACATGTAGATTTTGTAACGGTGAGAATTTATCATGGGAACGAATTCTTGGAGGAGAAACGTGGGTGCGTAGATACCAAGCGCTAGACATAGAATTTTCATTGTTGATACCGAGCAGCATTCTGAAATTAGCTAGGACAATTGGCTTGGGGATGCATTAAAGAGCTACCCATTAAATTTTGAGCGGAGTTCAATAATAATAATAATTTCCATTAGATTTTCTTACAGAAAATGTCGATAAATCTTTATATCGAAAATGTCAATAATCGATAATCGATAAATTTTCTTATCGAAAATATCAATAATCGATAATCGATAAATTTTCTTATCGAAAATATATAAAATATTGCATGTTATAGAATATAACGATAAATTTTTTATTTTTCCGATAATTATTGTTTTTTTTTACAAATTTTATGCAAAACCATGCAACCCTTTGTAATTTACTTGTTTCCCAAGCAATTATCTGAAGGATATTCAAATAGTTTTCCATTTTGAATGGAAAACTTTCTCGAGATACTAATGCTTTTGAAAAAGTTTCGTTAAGTATACTTTGCAATTAGAATGATAATAAAAATTTTCATTTTGTTTTCCTTTCGTTTCGTTTCCTTTTCTTTCTATTCAGTTTGTCTTCATTGTCAATCGATTGCATATTTATTTCGTTATTCCTCCTTAATGTACTGATAAATTTTTACTGCTTTTGTTAACTGTCAAGTAATACGGTTACGTATGCACGTATACTATTGATGCTCAATGCTCAATGCTATTGGCCATTCAATACTCTGTGTGTGTAAGTGTGTATGTGTGTGTCTGTCTTAATTAACATTGCGGTTAACACTTGAATGCTAAAATGTATCGTAATTTTAAAACAAAAAGAAAATCGAATTTGCAAAACAAAAGACGCACAAGAGAAGAGACAATAGACAGGAGACATGAATAAGTAAAGAAATGTAAAGCAAATCGAAATGGAAATGGAATTTCTGTAACACAGGAAATTCTAACTTCAGAAAAGAGAAAAAAAAACTTTTGCTGGTCAAACTTTGTAGTGTCCATTCCATGCCAGTATAATTGTGGCTGGGGATGGAATGGTGTAGTGTGGTGTGGTGTGGTGTATTGTGCTGCGATAACAATTGTGTTTCAAGTTCTAAAATTTCATGTCATGCAGTACATAAAATGACTGAAAGGAAATACTTTAAATAATTTGAGTTTTGTTTTTGTTATTGTTGTTGTTATTATTTCAGTCTGTTTGTTTTGCTCGCTCTGGCAATATTTTATTTCATTCTACAACGCTTAAGTCATTGACAACATGAAATTTGATTGTGTCTTCTGGTCATCATCAACAATAAGCACAAGCAGCAGCAGCAATGACAATAGCAGTAGCTGTAGCAGCAGTAGTAATAATAAAAATAAAAAATAAAATCATCATATATATTTACTACAAAGCACATACAAAGTATTAAATGTTGCAACAACAACAATAAGAAAAAAAAGGAAAAATTGTTGTAGAAAAAAAATATATTCAACTCCTCACATTACAAGCTCGGGGGTATAAAAATAATTTTTTTTTTTTGCAATTCACATACAATATTACCCCGTTACCCTAACTTGTTAAAACTTACTTGGACTGGCATATAACAAATAATTTTTTTTTATGGGAAGGAAGTACCCTATCTGGGATTGCTAGCTGGTAACCAGAAAATAAACAAACAAGGCAACCGACATTTACTTTGCAACACCGTTTTTGAATCACTTTAAATTGTCACAGTAACACAGAGAACTAGCCGTAGTTTAGTAGGAAGTGTGTTGAATCATTAGACGTGAGTCCACGGTTCAAACTTCAGGCTAGACAACTCATATAAAACTAAATTTGAAAAATTTTTCTTAGACGACCACTTCTCAGCTGATTTTCTGGCAAAAACACTGAGTTAAAGTAAAATTGCCATGAAAAGTTTCTCAAAAATCTGTCGTTCGCAAACGAATTTACATTGTAGGTCCCGCCCCACATGTATAAAATTATCACACACAACATAAGTAGTGAGAGAAGCTAAGACGTAATCATGACTAAAGGCAATTATGTAAGTATGTAACACAGAGGATGTTTCTTATTTTAAATAAAAAAAAAAAAATTTCCCTCTGAAACCTGCTTACAACGCCTCTCGCTGTTTTATTATTATTTTCATTTTTATTTTGTAACTTAAAACCATCTACCGACCGACGACCATTACATTTTATTCCATACGCCAGCCAGTCAACCAGCCAACAAGAACAATACGAATACGTACATACGTACGTATGCCAGGCAATGAGTAGAACCATTTCAATGGGGACCCACATAGCCACTTAAAAAATTCTCCATAACATGCCGTATCTTAAAGTTGTAACAAAAATATCAATTCAATTTTAAAATACAAAAACACACAAATAGAGTGGATGGGGGAAATATAAATTTTTTTTTTCTGTTCTTCCACTACTACTCAGTCACTCATCTCGTTTGAATGACGAGAATGTTGATGGTAATGATGAGGATGCTGAGGATGATGCTGTTGCTGATAATAAAACACAAAAACTGAAGTATGTTAACCAAATAGATTTTAAGTACACTTCATTTTCTTGTTTCTTATTGTATTATATTCTACTTTAATCATCTCTCGTTCTCTCTCCACTACCATATGCTGCTGTACGAGTGTAGGGTACTTGTAATTAGATTTGAAGTAAAATAAGCATTTGGGGGGGGCGGTGTAGTGTTGAGACAGGGTAGCATTGAAATTCTTTAACCACTAGAAAGTTTCCACAATGTATTGAAAAAAAAAGTATTTTAAACAGGGAATTTTGCCTGTTATGCATTGATGGCAATTGAAAAGAATTTAATTATCAGCTTGAGAACTGAATATAGATTCTCTGATTCCATTGACAAGTATGGTAGTATTTCCATGAAGGGCTTTACACTGAATTAGTGTTTCGTAACTGTGTTAGCCAAGAAGGTTTTGTGTTTTGTTAGGATTTTTGCTTCCCCCCTTAACAATTCTTTATTTAACTAGCATTAGTAATAAAAACTAATTGTGTTGTTTGGTGGATTAGATCAAGTAGCCGCTTAGTAAGATCGACAAGCAATACATCAGATTGAGATGTCTGATGTATTGCTTGATATGCTGCATAAACCAACACCGAAGCCTCAATTGTGCAACTTTCTTCTCCTCGTCTGCATTACTATACAGCAATATTCTTATTTGCTTAGTTAATTGCTCAACAACCTTAATCAGTACTTAATCCTGCACCAAAACCTACAGTTTATCGTCAACTCCGAACGATAGACTTAAAAACCTTTAGATGACAACTACTTACTCTCAGAGTTATTGTAAGAAGACTGTTGTGAGGACATCGCCGAAAGCAATATTTCGTTTTATTCGAGATGTCTGAGCTGGAGTTTGAACCACTAGCTCTCGCGTAATAAGCGAATACACTACCTACTACACTACGCCGCCATGAAAAGATCACTAGGTTATGCTTTCATGCAACATTTATGTTAGTTTTGTTAACCATGCAATCGGTGAAGATCTCAAAATTATCCTTATTATCCTTATCCGTCAAAAGGAGATTCTGTGGGAATCATTATTAAAAGAGTAAAACGTTCAATTGCGTAGCTTAAATAGACATTTGAGAATTGGCCATATTTGTTCTAACAGAACAAATTCTCATCCTTACGTCTTGAGCTAAATTACATCTTAATTCAGAAGTAAGACGAAGAACTCACTAGAAGAATTAATGTTTACCGCTGAGCACATATCGTCTAAAAGTTTATACAAAAGTCTGTATGATCAGTTTGAATGTAAATCTAAAAACAAAGCGTCAAAGGTTGCTGGAATATCTTCTCAAAGTCATTAACTATAATGTCCAGTTGAGGACCCCCTCAAATGATTATTGTAAACTAATGTAGCTAATATACGGCTTATTAATATAAATACTTTGTTCAGCGGTCTTAACATTGAGATTCTTCTTAAGTTAAATTTATTCGTTAAGTGTGCCAGGACATCAGGAATGCTTTCTGACTTCGCGATTTCTTCCATATGAAATGATTAATAATAATTGCGATTTAAAGAGCTCAACACTGTTGATTTTTTCCAAATCCATAAGAAGGCCAAGTGTAGCATACGTTCTTAGTTTGAGACAATTGTCCGCCTTTCAAATACGCAGTTACTTTTAAAACTTCTTCTTCTTTTGCTTGATATTTCTTTGCGCATTTCTTTTCAATCATTCAACTGATATGAATGAATGCCAGTTAAACATGAATGCCTGCATGTCGGCATGGTAGAGACGTAGAAAATGACACGATGGACGATGTGTAAGTGCGCATTATTCAAGACGCAACACAAACGAACTTTAAAAGCTTAATGAAAAAAAAAAATATAAAGAGGGAAACGATCTGTATGTTCTTCAGCATTGCGTATACAATTTCCCCCTTCCCTTTCGGTTTCTTGTTGAATGGTTGAATATGCAAGCGATTCTTGAATTTAATTTCTCTTATTCCGGTTTTATTTGCTTTTGTTTCCAAATAAAGAACGACCATTATAGGATAATTGTAATAAAAATACGCAAATTAATTGAATAGTTTACAAAAAAATACAACATCAACAACAAAAACAAAAGATACACTTGCATACATGCAATTACTTTTAAGGGTTTTAAGTTCCAAAAAAAAAAAGTGGTTTTTAAATATTTTTTTCGAAGCCTTTTTTGTTAAAGAAGTTGTCTAAAGGAATACAACAATGCATGTTTGAAAGGGTTATTCAACCTGAGGTGTATTTTTTAAAAGTTGTTTGTATGTGACAAAAACATTGCTACGTACCTGAAACATATCCTGTATGTTTAAGAAACCATCTGAAGTCCTTATTTCATTGCTTTGCGCAGCACCCTTTAATTAAACCCCACAATTCTTTGTTTTTCTTTTATTTTTTCTTTTATTATTTACTTCTTCATTGTTTTTTTAGTTTATTAACTGACAATTGTTATTGTTGTATTCACACAAAATAATTCATTGAATTCTTCTCACAGTCAGTGAGTCAGTCCGTCACTCAAGTTGGTGTAGAAAACAATTGAAATTTGAGTCGCAGTAAGTAAAGGTTGTCTTGCTTGATTCATTCATTTCATTTCATGCTTCAAAAAGGTCTCCTTTTATTTTCTCTGGATACTTGATTTCATTTAAAAGCCGAATACAATACAGGCGGCAAAGTTCAAAAAAGGTTAAAAGTATTAATTTACTTGAGATTTAAAAGAATTTCTTACCAAAACACATGCCATATAGCATGTACGGCTGAATACAGTATTTAGCTCAAATACACATCCGTTCAGCTTGACAGTCTCCTCTCTGTCTCTGGTTACACACGCAGCAATGCCAGAGGTATTAGGGTTCATCATTAAAACAGGAAAAGAAAACGAAGTACAAGGTTAATAAGGCTTGAAATAGAAGCCTATTTGGTATTAATTTAACGTTGTTTCCATTTATTTTTAAAAGGAAATAAAAGTATTTTCGGTTCGGAGAGGAAATGGAGAATGAACTTTTAACCGCCAAAGTATCAAATATTAATACAAAAACCAAGAGAAAAATGCTAAATTTGGCAGACTAGAGAAAAAATAATTTTAGCCTTAAAGTATTAAAGAAAATTAATACTCACAACCAGGTTAACGTGATCTTTAATTAAATTTGAAGACAAAAAAAGAAAAAAAACAAAAGTAGTCAGTCAAGTTTATTAGTAAAGCACCTTGCACGTCTTCATTATTTACATACATTCTTGCCCTACGTACGTTGGTCACTATTCTAAGGCCTAAAATTCAAGCAATCAAGAGGCAATTATGCCTGGACTAACAACCATTGATAATAAGCAGTTGACGTAAACACTACGACCAGACGTGCGCTGCTCATGTTATCATGGAGATCGGTACCGACCAACTATTTTTTAAAACCATGGACAACTCATTAACTGTAAGGTTCGGGCTTCTCCACATCTCCCCACAGATTCATAGGTCCAAAAAGGATTTGAACTTATAGGAGGCAGAGAAAAGATTGGAAAAGAAATGCGTTTCTACAACTGGGTCATTAAGAATCTATTCAGAAGGAGGTAGCCTTAACGCAACTGGTAGGTGGTCCATGGGAATGGAAAAAGTGGTTTGGAAAGGTATGCTTAAGAAAAGGGATTATAGATGAGGAATAAATTTAAAGAAACATTTTCCTACACAACTATAATAGAAATAGGTTTGAGTGTTGCATCAGGTTGTCAAGAACATGCCTGAGTCTATCCTAGTATCCGGACCACTAACCGAACATTGTAAACTCAAGAAATATATGTATGTATGTACAAAATAGAAATTGTATCAAGACAAGGCAATTATTACAACTCCTTCTTGGTTTTCTTTTACTTCTGAGAGGAATTTACGTTTACAACGACTAACGATAGAGGAGACTATAGAGGCCTGCCTGAGAATAGTAATCGGAAATCTGACCGGAATATTCAAGGAATATTTGTACCGACAAGGAATTGCTTCAAGTCAATGTTACAAAATCCCCTCTCTGGTTTTCGATTATAACTGAGAGGGAAAATTTCGATTACGACAGGTAACAATATAGGGACTACTCGTATAGTGACTTTTACTTACTTACTTAATTTTTCATTAGAATCCTACAGTCAGGATTATGACCTAACTTCTCACACCATCTATGTTTGGTGTGTCAACTTTACACATGAGTGGCGGCACCTAGACACTGAACAACTGATTTTTGAGAAGCTTTAATTGAACAACATTCCCTTACCTTGCCTCTCATAGCAAAGTTTTGAATTGTTTTGATTCGTAAAGTGGTGAATATTTTCCGTATTGGAGATAATTAAACACATTGAGAGCTGCCTTTAATCAGCACTCTCAAAAAAACACAAAAAAAAATGCCAACAATTCTAAATGAAAACCTTTATTAGCCATATCTACGCATTTTATGTAAGTATGTAATTTTATGTACATGTATACATGTATATATGTATTGTGTATTTTGTATTACAATAAATTTTCCCACCATAGAAAAAAAGTTTTCATATTTTTTGTCTTTCATCAGATTAAGTGATTAGAAACTCTTTTTGTATTCTTGTTCACACCTTTTATTATCATTTTCTATGAACAAAACTATACGTATTGAAGAAGGTGTTGTCTTTTACACCCGGGATAATAATAATTTTTATTTAATTGTGTGTTAATTGAATGCAACAACAATATCTGATGCATAACAATTAAACCAACCAAATCCAATATGATATGATAAAAATATTTGCGTCTATCAACTGTCTGGGTTTTTTCTCTTTTCATTTTGATAAATTAATTTGCAGTGTGGGAAAAAGTTTTTTTTTTTTGTTTCGTTTTTATTCTTGTCAATGGGTAGACAAATAAATTATAATTTTTATTTTTTTTTAGCAAAATGATTTATAACAACCTAAGCTAAAATATATTTGCTTTAGCCAATGAAAATTCTGCAGACATTTAGCAGACAAGCCTCCCTTTTTTTTTTTTTTTGGATATGATGTCTAATTTTAACATTCTATATTTAGAAATGGTTTAGGAATTGTTGTATTAATTAATGTAGAATTATTTTTAAATACTGGAAAGATAGATTATAATGCTCTTTTCTATTTTTAGAAAGATGACTAAATTAACCAGCTGAAGCAGAATTGTAAGCCAGCCGTTATATGTTTAACATTTGAATTCAAAAAAATATTCGAGGTTTTTGCCATCTTCTATGTATTGTTCTGAAGAGGTACTAAAAACAGGCAACCAAACTACGTACTGTACAGTCGTCGACCTTATAATGGCTTTTACAATACTGTTGTACTGAAGAAATTCAGGTTGAGGTTAGTTGCCAATAAGGATAACTGCCAGCCTTGTGCTTGAAAAGCACATAAGTGCCTCCTTCTTAAATATATCAACGCTTTGGTGATTGAGTGACCATATTTCCTATTCTGAACAAACTTTCATTCTGTATACAATTCCCAGTCAGAAAATCGGTTAATATTATCAGGTTATTTTTGTATAGTGTAATGGGGAACTCAAATTATCCCCGCTATAATTATCTAGCAAAAGTTCAGATTATCTCACACCCGTTTGATTGGGAGAAAAATCTCTACCTCTTTATATCTTTCCTTTGGCTGAGTATATCCCATCAAACTCCTCTTCTCATTTCACAGAATGGCGAATTCCCCAAATTTCCAAAGTGGCTGTTCGCCACCTATTAAATCACGATGCCCTCTAAATTACCTCGTGTTCGATCTGTCTCTCAAATATCTGAACCAGAAGTAAAAACTGTTTTTATTTTTAGTGAATATTCTCCTATTAGTAAATGGTTTCGTTCGACCTTATTTTCAGTTCCGTTAACATGCCTGAGTCTCGTTTGTTAGATCTCACAAAAATTCTCTTCAAATTTGCCTCTAGCCATGAGAACTATACCTTGTAGAGCCTTGGAAGTCAATCCTCAACCTGCTGTCTTGAAGATTAGAAAACACTCGGTGAATGTGTAAACAAATCTCAGATATTGAAAGAGGGATTCAATGAAGTTATAAATAGGTCAACCAGAATATTTCTGATAGAACATGAGATAACATCGACACAATATGAATACGATGATTTGCCGTTATCCTATTGCCAAAAGAAAAATTTAAGTGGTCTCTGTCTGAATGAATTACGCCTTCCAACATCCATCATGGTTAGAAGTTAATTTTTTGAGTTTTTTAGAACTCTGTATAGATTGATCGTTGATCGCTTTTATAGTAATTTTACTCTTTTCAATACCAAACACTCAACAAAGCCGAAGATAATTTACTGATGTAGCGTGAAGTCTTGTAGAAGATCGATTTTTCGTCAATTTTAACTGTTAGCCTTTGTCATGTGACGTCAGAAAAATGGTTTACGTGCATAGATCGTTGCTGATTGAGCTCACTTGAAACAGACCGAAGATAAGCGCTTTCATCAAAGAATTGTGTTTAGTAAAGAACCTTATTTCTTGTTACATTAAGCAAAATTGTCGCATTTGGCAGCAAGACAGACTATAATCAACCCCATTACATCCATAAAAATTGTTGTTGGAAGGGCTTGGTACAATAATTGCCTCCCATAAGTAACCATAGCTTCCTTAATTGCTTTGATGGTTGTTCTATTATTTCCATTGACATGGAAAAACAAAAAATAGGTTCTTAAAGCATTTAATACTTCCTGTCATCAAATGTCATTTAACATATTTGGGGGTGTCTATTAGAAATTAATATCCCAGAAAAAAAAAGAAAAATTCCAATTAAATATTCCATTACGCTACTGTTCTAATATGAGTGCAACACCTTACTTGACATAAATTCTCGAAATTAACGATTACAACTGCTGATAACCCAAATTGTTAATCAAGATTAACGGTTAACAAAACGTTACTTTGTGTCACATGGCTGTGTGCACTTCCTCTAAATACAAATCAAATCGAATTAAATTATTAAACCTGTTGACCATATTTTCCTTTCCATTCAAAGTAATTTCAAAATCAAATAACAAATGGCATATTATTGTTGCAACACTGACATTTCACCTTATAAAAGAACAAAAAAAAAAAAATAATAAAAAAAACAGAAGACACAGTAATGTTCTACAGTATAGACCTGGTTTAATACTATCGAATGCAATAAAAGTACTTTGACTTTAGCGTTGGCCTTTAATTAAATTGTTTTCCTTGTCAACGACATTCAAACACAAAAAGAGTAAAAAAGCGAAACCCTGAAACTAAAATTAATTAAAATTCAAATGACGTTTTCAACTCTTGTATACAAGTTGCAACAAATGACGTACCGTACAGCACACATATATTTTAAATGCATAGAGAATTAAACTGTGTGTTGCAAGTTGCTTAACAAAAACTAACTCCACAACAGTGGATCCAACGAAAAAGCCTTATATAAAAACAGATTTTTAAAAATTTTATTCTGAAGTTTGTCAACTTCTAGACTAAGTTTTACTGTAAATACTTTATATGTATGTGTGTCTATATATGAGTGTGTATACGTATATAACATGCTTATAATTATTATCATTAGTTGTTGTAAATGCTTGTTGTTGTTGTTGTTATTTATAGTCTTTAATTTTATTGGTGTGGACTATGAAGCCCATTTTAAAGTGGAATAATTGAAGCAGTTCTTTATTTTTTTTTTGTTTTTAGTTGGTAAACGTAGGGAATTAAATTTGTTACACTGTGCTGCAAAGTTATAGCGAAATTGACCATTATTTGGAAAACTAATCTTACAACCAGGTCAGTTACCTATTTACTTAAGAAGTCATTACAACTATTTAGTTAGGTTTTCAACCTAGCTTCTCACACTACTTATGTTGTGTGTGTTAATTTTATTCATAAGTGGGGATCTTACTGTTTAAAATTCAAACGACAAATTTGATAAACTTTTCATGGCAAATTGTTTACTTTCACAGTGTAAACATGGAAAAATCAGTTTCCGTTATGATCTTAGCTACCGCATTTAATTCTACTTTGGACGATTTGATTCTATTATCGCCTATTGAAATAAAATATTGTGTGGAAGGGTTTAAGCGAAACCGTTCCCGGTGCTTCGACAAATATCGTTGAGTTGGATTAATTTTACTATCAGAAGCGGCTAAAATCTTGGGTTGCTGATGTTTCAATTTCATCTTGTATGAAACGATAAGGAACACAACAGCGTGTTCCGGCGCATAAATCTTAATTTTATAAACGATTTTTAATCATGAATGAGACATGGGGAGCACTAGTTTACATCAGACAAAAAAGAAAATCCTGTCCAAATAAAACAAAGACAATTAAATCTGAAGGCGAGGTCATGATGTCTGCTATTAGGTGAGGAAACTCCATTTTCACATGGCTTCCATAGAGCGTCTGTATGTTATACTTGCTACCATTATTATCGCTTTTTCCCATCTGAGATTGCACTGATAATTCTCGGAGTATCGTATCCAAGTGTTTTTGGGCGGCCACTGCATCGTGTGTCATGAGGATTGGTACCATATTCTTAAGCTGCAGTGTTCGCATTCAGCCAGTTTTAGCTCTCTCGTATGATTTCCTCTTCTTAAACCTAAGGAAGTAAGCTGATGGCTGTTGAGAATACATTTGAAAAGCGTTAAGAGACATGGTCTGCGATTGATGCGTATTTTAAGAAACCGCACAATTTTTACTGTAAAAAGTGAAAGGTATCCTGAATAAAATTAAATGGAGATTATGTTGAGATATCAACAAACGCACCGCAGTCTAGTAGGAAGTGTGTTGACGTATAAGACGCGAAACTGCGGTTCAAAACCCAGCGAATTTCTCTCAAGTAAATACTATACCTCTCTAATCATAAATTTAAAAAGAAGAAAAAGAAATTCCGTAGCCTAGTGTACCCAGAGTACAAGAATGTCTATTTGTAAGCACACATGTTATTGTTGAATAAACATGAGTGACCATTCAAATAGGCAGTCAGGAGCATGCAGACAGTAACCCAAGTATCTGAAATGTTAAGCATTTAAAAAATTTTTTCTATTTTTATTTGCAATTATTTTTCAAAGATGTGCGTTGTACTACCTCCCAGACCCAGACCCAGACCAAGACTAGCGACAAAAAAAAAAACTAAAAAAGTTGCGTTAAAGGCAGCAAATGGTCAAACTGATAGACGGAGACTCATTGAAGACAAGTTGAACGTAAAAAAACGCGCAACACTGTTATTAGCATTTAGAGTTGAAAACACTAACACAAACACCCAAACATACACACGCACATGAATACAATTAAAGTGATACTCATTCGGTCATTCATTCATTCATGCATTCGTTCATGCATGTATTCATGCATTCATTCATTTATATGTGCAGCATGTTGTCTATACAACTTCCGTTTTTGTTTTCGTTATTTTTCATCAAGTTGTTATCGATGTTGTTGCTTTATTTTTAGAGTTTTTTATTTGCTTTTTTCCACTGTCCGCTAGAAAAGTTTAGACAGGCAAATAACATTGCAGATGGTGAACGAATAAATGATTATTTTAACAGTTTCTGTTCCTGGTCACTTATTTGCGCGTTTGTTATAAAAGTATTCCTGGTTAGTGCACGACTTTAAATTCTTAAGTTGTTTCCCCTGAGACAAGACAAAGAGTGATGAAATAATGTGAAGGACATCATATTCGGAAAGAAAGAATTTTTCGTGCAAAAACGAGCACCTATGTAACCGATATTCTAGACAGGGGCTCAAATCCCAGTTCAGACATCTTGAAATATAAAAGAAATTTTTTTTCTTTGGCGACTCTGAGGGTAAATAATATTGTAATGAAAAGTTTATCAAATCTATCGTTAGGAAGCGGCATCAAATAGTAGGTCCCGATACTTGTGGATAAAATTAACACACGCAACATGGGTGGTGTAAGAAACTAGGTTGTAATCCTGACTAAAGGGTTGTAGTAACCAATTAAGTAAGTAAGTAAAGCGAATAGAAAATCGAGCAGAATCACACGATTATTGTTCTGCATATCGGGAAAACTAATCTAACATGAGAGGCGACGTATATAATTAAATAGAATTGATGAGTTGGTAAATCATCTCTCTGAGGTTTAGGTTACAGACATATTAACTTGTTTAGCAGGAAATGTATAAAAGCTAGTGTGGATACTGTATTGTTAGAGACGTCCTAGAATACAGCGATCATGAGATCCATTGTACTGCCGTTTATCTGTGTAGGGTATTGCTGTCAAGTCTCTCAAATTCTGTTGCCCTGAAAAACTTCAGGATGTTGTTTGGTGTCACTAATTATAACTCTCTGTCTGGTACGTTAATTAGAAGAACGGTTACTGTACTCAGATGACTACCGGTTAATAAGATGCATGACTCAAATACCCTCTCATTGCATTTTCCCAATAAAAATTTAAATTTCTTAAATTTTTTAATTATATTTATTTCGCTTGAGAAGGACTTCTGCCTTTCTCCATTTTTTCTTTCGATTCCAAACATGTCTTCTCAGAAAATGTCAGCTGTGCTTATTCTATTCCATGAAATTCCAAATGAACCGAGATTCAACAGTTGGTGATCATTTTTCCTTGCTTGTCTAGACATGAATGCTAACTTTACTGTCAGACTGTATTGCTATACTTCGCCGTTTATTGTTCTTCTCCATTGAGGACATATTTCGACGGCTTAGATTTGCGCTTGAAAGATACCCAAGTATTTTCCTATAGATTCTGAATAATTCACTCTGGGAGTGAGTGTGCTCCTATCACTCTATCTAAGAGTTCAAAGGAAATAAGACCATTATATATACATACCAATAAGATCTCCTTCCTTTTATGGCTTATACGGTAGGTTAAAGGAATGATGAACAAGGTCTTTGGATATGACACTACATGTCTTAGTTACTACAGTCCGATTGATAAGCTGGCTTATGTTTGAGTGCCGAGAGAACGGGGAAATACTTTATACAACAACTGTCTTAGTGAAGCAAATTAGATAGTTTGGCTTAGCAGGACCGTATGTAAACGTGCTTAACAGCGCTCGTTTTTCTGGATCATGAAGGCATTAAAAATGCTGTCCTGTATGTTCCCTTCCAGTTATTTCAGAGGTACAGGCTGGTTTGATGATATTCGGGGATTACAAACTTAAGGAGAGGAATTTATTTTTTTAAACTTAGCAAGTCCAGTGATATTCTACTCTAACCTAACGTATTATGTGGTCGGTTATGAACGTTTAATCCTTTTGCTTCCTCTCTTGTTTAAATGTGTTACTTTCCGTTTGTGTTGTGTTTGTCTTGTTAGTGTTGTCTCTAGTCTTTTTCATCTCCACTCCACTATTCTGGTTATGCTTCCAATAAATTTTTTCCCTACTTTCTCGCCCTCGCTCTCTCTCTCACTCTTTTGCTGCAAAGCTGTAGTAAAGGACTATGTGGAGTTTTATCAAGTGGCTGTTGGTGTTTCTAAAAATAAATATTTTTCGTGGCAAAACATTTTGCCTTTTTCCATCTTTTTTCTTTTCTCAAACATTTTTTAATATTTTGGCTTCTTGCATTGGTGTTGGGGTTTTTGGGCTTATATTTATTACAACATCACAACTGCACATGACTTTGGAACAACAATTTTGTTTTGTCTTGTTCTTGCTGTAGATTTGTTTTGTTTTCGGTTGAATAATGTTGTGGAAAAATGACAAAGTGACCGGAAGATATGATGGCAACCAAATTGTAGATTTATATGTATATATATGGAGAAGAGAATGTTGTTGTTTATGTGTGTCGTTTTATTCATTTATGTGAACGTGGTCAACTCACAGTATATGTATGCATGTGTGTGTATATATCGTACTTGTTTGGATTAAAAATTTTAGAAAAACTTGGAATGTTAAAACCCAAAGATTTTAAAAACGGAATTTAAGTTTATATTGCCATGGATCATTTGGACTCTAATCAGTTTTACTTCATTGTTTAATTCAATTATCTTCAAAAATGCAATAACGCAGCACTCTAAGGCACTTCCAGGTGGCGGAACGGAAAATAATTTACTACGTGCGTTAGGTGGAGATGATACGGTATATTTCTACCTACCAAGTAGGCACATTCAATTTGCTTTTTTCACCAGGAAATATAGGGTGGGTCATCTATCGTTTTAAATTTAAATCATCGGTTATTTAGAATCTGGCAATAATTTCTGTCACAAAATTCATCATATTATCTCCACCGAACGAAATGTATCGATTTACGCTTGAGAAACGTTGGGATTAATTGGAAATTTAACACAAATGGTCGGCAATTTTTTGCCAAAAAAATATCATTTTTTCGGATGAAGCTCATTTCCATCTTGGTGGGTTCGTTAATACTCAAAATTGCCGTATTTGGGGCTCAGAAAATCCACAATGCACCCATTACGAGTGACTGCTTAATGCGGCTTGTGGAACAGATTCATCATTGGCCCATATTTCTTTGAAAATAAGGACAGTTCAACCATTACGGCGCAATGGAGTCACTTACACACCTTGATAATCGAATTTTTTGTACAAGCTTTTCATGGTATTGGTGTGAACGATGTAAGATGGTGCAACTTGCTACACATTTCATGCCACAATCGCTTTATTGTGTTAAAAGTTTGATGGCCGTTTAATTAGCCGATGTCAATTGGACGCCAAGAAGCTGCAATTTGACATCGTTGGACTATTTTCTGTGGGGCGCCGTTAAAGAAAACTGTTATGCCGACAAACCAGAGACAATTTATCATTTAAAGGCCAATATTAGTGATGCCATTTTCAAGATACGACCCCATACACTCGGAAAAGTGCACGAAAAATGATGCGATCGACTAAGGTACTGTGAGGCCAGCCGCGGCAGTCATATGAATGAAAAAATTTTGTCCTGCTTCGTTTTGAATGTGGATCAGCCATGATTCTCTAAGGAGGTGGTTTTTGAAGAGGAAATTATTCTGGAAAACTGTCACTTAAAATCTATACTAACTGTTGTGTAAGTTTTATTCAGATGTTAGCCAATCTATTCCACTGTTAGTTTTATGCAATTTAAAATATTCTTCCGTGGCATAATAATTTTGTCTAAAAGCATATGCCGTCTCATATTTTTCGATGCCTTCGAAAACTTTATGGTCAAAATAAACTTTCAGACTCAAAATTCGCTTGCATAATTCATTATTTGTTTTGGTTTTCGTTTTTTTTTTGTTGTATTTCGGAAGTTTTCTATATGTTTATGATAATTATGTTTATACACACATACATATACATATATGTATACATTTACATAAATAACTAAAAACGTACGAGACATAAAAAGCAAGTCAACGATTTCATTATTCCACACGAAGTAAATACTTGGTCTTGACCACAGGCACAATAACTAACAGAATTTATGACTTTAAAGAAAGCGAATTTAAATGAAAATCAATATTTCAGTTCCTTTTGTATACTCTACAGCATTCTAGGTGGTTGTATTAAGTTTTAATAAACATTTGTTCTTATGTTAATGCTTTATTTAGGAATTCACTGTCTATTAATTATTTCTTCTGTTCTCTAGAAATCAATGTCGCTGAAGCCTTACTACAAAATACTGTATTAAGTAGGGTGCATCTTGTCGGTTATGCCTTATTACGATTCCTTTGTTTAGTTACTAAGTTGTCTTTCTTAGAACTTTCAATTTGGAGCCTACAAGAGAAAAAAGAACAAGCACGCCAAGAACATTTTCAATGCCGGATGTGTGTGTTCTTTTTTTAATGACCATTATTTTCCTATAAATTATTTATACTCCAAGTTATTAATTTATTTTCATTTGTATTTTTATTTTATTTTCAATATTTTTGTGTCTAATATCGTAAATAGTTGTATAAAAATAGTGCTAAAAGGCGCAAAGGAAGACGAAGAAATTGTTTAAAAACTACATACAATAAATTATAGAAAAATATTCGTATATTGTGTATGGCTACAGTGGGTTCTAAAAGCCCGCATACACAATGGCAAGAATGTTTTATGTGTGGCATACTGCTTTTAAATTCCAATTGCTCTACAAAGTTACAAACAAACTATTCGAATATTGTAATTGGGTGCGAAAAAGATGTACGAGTTCAATATTTCTAAATATTTCTACGTTTTCTTTAGGAAACAAACAAAAAAAGAAAAGCATTAAACGTTAAAGAAGAAGAGAAAGATCTACAACAACAACATCTATAAATTGTTTATCGGAACCGAAGGTTAGAGGTCTTTAAAACGTTATAAATTATTTTAATGGCTGTGGGTTTGGTTGTTCGCAAAACGGCTGGCTGGCTGTTGAAAAGATTAAGAAGCTGTTCTCTGGTTTCCTTTCATTCTTTCTTTCATTTTCTAAGTGATAGAAAAGTAATATTAAAACGGTTTATTGGAAAATTATTGAAAACTAATTTATATACAGCGAAAGTATGCAACAATAGAAGTCCAAACAATTTATTTTCAAATCAATGAGATTTTGTTCCACAAAACAATAGTGTTGTAAAGACCATTGTGATTCTCTTGAAGAACTGCCAGCAATTTGATGTTCAAAGTAATAAGCGTCCGGCTTATCACTGTTATTACGCAAAATATTAAAATCGGCAAAAAAATATGCTACCATCTGGAATATCACATAAGACTGCAGTAAATGCTCTCTACCGTAATCTGGTTGGTAGTGTGTTGGGCTGATATCTGCAGTAGTTTTGAATTATACTAATCTTTTCACAAGCCTGCTATTTTCTTTACAATCCTCTAAGGAACAATTCCATTAGTTTCACCAATTTCTTTAATAATTGAACTACTATGTCAAGTTCTAGAATGATAAGGTTGCCGTCTGTCGTTGCCTAAAAGCAACATACTCGATATTAGGTGTAGTGCTGTGGAACTTTGCTCACGAAAGTTTTATTCTTCTTACAATTAAACGTTTATAAAAGACCAGCTGTATAGAATATTGTGGCCACCTACTTAAGGCATTTGGGTAGATAAAGTAGAAGTGAGAGGTTCAGTGTGTTCTGAATGGTCTGCGTTAACTATTAACACCTCTGAAACACTTGCTCAAATATCGTATGTATTCAGATTTATCGGCTAGTGACCCACACAGAAGTAGGTAGTGTGTTGGCTTATTAGATGTGAGGCCACGGTTCAAACCCCAGATCAGACATTAAAACGAAATAAGAAATATAACATAAGTGGTGTGAGAAACAAATTCATTTACAACTGATTTAACTACAACGTATGGATTGACACCCACTGGCTTAAGTAAACGTATTATGATTTGTACATGGAGATTAGAACTACTTTGCAGTGAAAGTTTTTGCTACAACCTGACATCTCCAAGGTGGTCACAAGTTTCTATACTCTAGCAACCACAGCATGTGTTATGAGGCTGCTTCTAATACTGCATGCCAGTAAACAATAGACTACAGACCAATTTCTTTCCCTCAGAATCACTATAGTGATATACTATGCTCCTATAGAACGTGACAAAGATGTGACTTTACTTCCGGTTGAGTATATAAAAATTGTGATTTTAATGACAACGGAAACTCTGATCTACAGACAGTTATAAGTCCAAACAACATAATCAGTATTCGCAATGACAACAGAGACAGGCAAGTAGATTTTTATGGGCGCGGCATTAGTCTTATAATGGTGGATCAAAATTTGATTTGATCATCAAATAGATCATGTTACGCTTAGTAATAAAATTCTCGAACGAAATTTTGTGTGCCCATTTGAATGTTTTTGTTGGAGGTATAGCGCGAGAGGAATCATTTCCAATTGTGAGAACATTAAAGGAATAGTTTCAATATTAAAAAAGAAAAATTTTGAATAGAAACCTATGAATGTATACCTCAAAAGTAGGTCCTAACTATTATATAAAAGACTGGCTTTTTGAAGGAGCTTATAATTTTTTTCTCAACGGATAGATATTCTAACTGGCTGTAGAATTGTGAATTTGAAAAAAATTTTGTGCAATTTTTATAAAAATGGTAGTGAGAATACTGAAAGGAAATTATCGAAATTTTGTAGGTAGTGTTTTGGCTTATTTAAAGACAATTAGTGGTTCAAAACCCAGCTTGCAAATCTCGATTTAAAATTATATTTCTATCGGCGACTTCCTTTCAGCAGGTTTCTGACAAAAATCTGGAAGTAAAAAAAAATTGCTATGAAAAGTATATCAAAAATCTGTTGTTGAACTATAGGATAGCCACTCATGGATAAAATTAAAATCTTGGGTGGTGTGAGAATGTAGGTTGTAATCCTGACTAAAGGCTGATAATAACCAATTAAGAATGGAACTTAATATGAGCGTTGACGTGTCCTGATAGTCTAGTGGGCATATGTGCTAGTCTATTGGTGTTGTTCTCATGGGTTTCACTTCTCTCTAGAGACTCTATCTATAATTGCATGGCAATGAATAATTTAACAAGAGGTGTAGTGTGTGTTTTTTACCTGCACTTTTGAATATTTAAAACACAAATATTTATTTGCAGTTAATTTAGCAATAAATGGTAATTGTTAATAAACATTTAATTTGCCTTTCAGAAAAAGCAGTGGAAGCATTTGGCTTCCAAATACAGGAAAAATTCTTTAAAAAAATATTAACAAATGACAAAAAACCAACAATAACAATTACAACAATTTAACACAATAACAAATATCAAAAAAGAACAAAAAACATTAACATTTATATGCCAACAAGGCATACAAGTTTCAACCTAATACGCAGCAATTAATATACACAGGCCGAGAGACACATTATTAACAAAAAAAAAATGTCGCTTTTAATAACAATCAAAAAACAAGAACAATAGCAATGTATTGTAAATAATGTTTAACTAATCAAACGGAAGAATAAATACAATTTACATCAACAACAACCAAAAAAAAAAAAAAAGAAAGAACCGAAAAAAAAATATTGCAATGACAACCACTAAAGCAACAACAACAACAACAACAGTATTAATAATAATAAACAACAACAATTCTAATAACTTCTGTATATAATTATGGTCATATTTAAACAAATTTGAATAACAAACAAACAAAAAATGAAAAAAAAAAATCAACAACAAAATTATGTTTTGCGGCAACAATAAAAATGACCAGCAGCCAGACAATAATTGTCCATTTATTGTTGCAAGTGTATTTATTTAATAAAAATAAAAGCACACAAAAACAGAGAGAGAGAAAGAGAAAAAATATATTTTAAATTTTGAATTGAACACACACATCCATATGCACTTACAAGCACCACAACACGCACTTGTAAACATTTGGGTATTAAAACAAGAAGGGGTATTTCAAGTTCGAGTTTTCATTTAATTACTGAAGGCAGTTAAAAATATTATTTTGAAACTCCTTTTATATGCAGGATAATTATTTTCTCTTTAGGCGTGGTCTGGCTTCTATTCAACTTTGTGGTATTCATTGGAGAAGTTAACTGTACAACAAGTCCAAGTAAGATAAACAGTTTTCTCGAGCAGTTTTGTCGATCGCAGTTGAAGTCATTGTAGTTTAGACGCAAACCTGTGGTTCAAAACCGAGCTTAGACATCTCGAACAAAAAGTAATACGAAAAAGTATTCCTTCGGCGTCTTCCTGTCAGCAGATTTATGACAAAAACTCTGAGAGTAAAATAAAATTGTATTGAAATGTGTCTCAAAAATCTGTCATTCGGAGTCGACTTTAAACTGCTGGTCCCGGCACTCATGGATAAATGATGTGAGAAACTAGATTGTAATCGTGACTGAAATGTTGTAACGATCAATTAAGTAAGTGTTCGAGAATTTGAAGGCTCCGGGAAATGGATTCCAGCTGGCAAACCTATAATAGCTTTACGGTAAAGAAGAAGAAAAATTATGGATGGCTTAGTAGTTTGCAAACGTTTACTTTTCAGCAATGTGTGACTCTTTGCGATACTGGAGTCTGTTTTTTCTACAAACATTGGAACAATTCGTAGCTGCTTGCAAAGCCACTTATACTTCCAAAATTCTTCATGAACAGGCCTGAGGATAATCATCTGCATAATAGAAACCTAGAGACTTACTGCTACTATGACATAAGGTTGGGTATGTGCCCAAGAACAGACTAATTCTGTTCCTTGCCGCTACAGCTCCTGCAGAAGTTATTGCCCATATAGACGCCTATGCGGCCGTTATCACATTTTTAATTTTAAGCTTGCAGGTTCTTGGTGGGGTTTCCTAAGCAACGAATTTATTTAAAGTTCGATAGAAATCTGCTCAAATCAGGTGTTAGTCTCCTGTTAGCCATAACATGCAGAAATTCTATCGCTTTACAATCTCGTTGGCAGCCTTGCTGCAGTTATAGGGATCAAATAGGGCCTGAACAGTGCACACCTGCGAAAAAGTTTGGCCAAAACTGTATCAAAGTGTTCAAAGATGATAAAGACTGTTTTACCTGCATCATTTCTGGGAGAGCTGTGGCGAATGCTGTTGTAGTATTTAAACAATAAAAGTGTGGAAAAAAGCACTTTCATACCGTAACAAACTATGTTAGAATTGCTTCATCATTTCGATTATTTTTTATTTCTATACTTCAATACTCTTTTGGGTGGTAGAAGAATTGTAAGTAATGACGTAAGAGAGCCTGCAGTTGATGGCTATTTTAACTAGTCAGAGAGTTCTTACTACAGGCAGACAATTGAAGCCATTGAAGCCATATGTGTCTTTCGAAAAAACGTCTCCAGTCCAAGAGAGACAATTTTCCCCAAAATGCTATGAATATTCTTACTTAGTAATTTGTGACTACCCTCGTAACAATAATAACAACTACCTCGCAAATATGGTTCATTTAAATGATGCCAAAAATTAATTATTATTTTCAGTACAAAGAGCGAGATGGAGAAAGGCTGAGAGAGCTTGGACGATTAGCAAAGAGACTCTCTCTTTAATTATGAAATTGTATTACAAAACTGTTCAAACAAATGTCATGCCTTTTACAAAAATATCAAAAGCGGCATTGCGTTGATACTTTAGGCCTTTGTCGATGGACACGTACAAATCCATAACATTAGCACTTACTTCCCCAATGTTACTGTCATTAACTCTAATGCCTCGTCCCTTACCGCCTTCATATCTAAAAGCCTAAATGTAGTATGTTTGTTTGTATATGTTTGTATAGCAGAAGTAATTAATGTGGTATACAATTTTGGGCATAAATTCTAATGAATAATTAATAACTATTATTATTATTATTATTCGATTTCTTATTGATGTTGTTGTTGCTCTTATTGTTTTCCAATTTATTGTTGAGTTCTTGGTCTTGGTTTCTTGGTCTTTTGTTTGTTTGATTTGTTTGGCCATAAAACTTTTCATTTTTGGTGAAAATTTTAAGGAAACTTATGTTTTACATTTAAAACAATACTAATTAGTATTCAAAAAACATACAAACATATACATACAAACATACATATATATACACATGCATATGGTAGGCATATAAACATTTGCCGTATTTGGATTAACACTTAGAAATTTATACATACATACAAATGAACTCAAATGGTCACAAAAACTTAAAATAAACAACAACAACCCAACAACAATAGAAATAAAATTAAAAACAATGTCATTTAAATTTAAAGCATTTAGTTGTTAGTAGCTAGCAGGCATAAGTTAGTACTTTAGTATTTAATTACTATACTAGCAGGCAGGCAGAGTATTAAAAGAATCGAAACATAAATTGGAAGCATATGGAAGGCGCAGCTTTAATAAGCCTGCTGATTTGACGGCTGTAGATGCAAGACATACAGACAAAGTCATTAAGGGGCAGACTCAAGACATAGAAGATCTTATATCGGAACCAAGACGGAGATCTATAAAGATTCGAGTCAGTAGCAGTAATATAAACACCACTAAGAACTAAGAATCTAATCTTATCTAGTCGAGTGCGCACTAGTCCATGGTGTAGTTGGAAAAAACAATTTAGAAAAGTCAATTTCATATGCTGAATTAGAATTATTTTTTGAAGAAAAGCCGCCGCTCATATCCCGATTAAGCTTGATAACTACCGTCGTGAACTTTGCAGCAATAATTTCAATGGAAAACGAGTGTTTTACTGAATTTCATAGTGACCTTGCGAGCAAGAAAGCTGTCAAATGCTCTGGACGACCAATTAAGGTCTGTATATCTGAAACACCACATTTATAATGTAGTGATCGCTAATCGAAGATTACAAGCTCGCGAGATAGTAAAAGAAACACGCCTCTTTCATGAATTGTTTGGGCGATGTTTAGAATTTGCGCGATGTTTCTACGCCAAAAATCAGTGAATCGAACTACAAATGCCTTCCTCCTCTGACTAATTCTCTGAAGTTATGCACGGATTGATTATTTTAACCATGAAACCATCACTACAAAGAAATCTTTTTTGATGTAAGCAATAAATCATATTACAGGGACGATATTGAAAGAAAACTCGTTGAACCGACCTCGAATAATGCCATAAAAAGGGTAGGATGACGGAAACTCAAGTGCAAATTTTAGTCGCGATGGGAAAACAGTTTAAAGGGTTCATGGTTAAAACTAACTCACATAACATTGGTGGTGTGAGAAACTAGGTGGTTGTCCTGAATAAAGCGTTCTTATGACCAATTAAGTAAGTATCCGAGATTTTGACGACCCTGGGTAATGAATTTCAGCTGGCAAAGCTGTAATAGCTCTACGATGAAATGTTGAATTTAGAAATTGTATCGAACGAACAAAAAAAAAAAATTAAATTATGCTGGAACTTTCATGGTTGGAAGCAAATGTAAAATATGTCATAAGAAAGTTTTAAATCTAAACAATCCTACGTGAAGTAATACCTAACGATATTTAAATGAAAGGAGAGAGGTTGATGGAAATAGCGATTGTTTTGATACCTAGTCACCAGCGATTGTGGCGTACATGCTAATGAAAACAGTTTAAAGGGTTCATGGTTAAAACCAACTCACATAACATTGGTGGTGTGAGAAACTAGGTGGTTGTCCTGAATAAAGCGTTCTTATGACCAATTAAGTAAGTATCCGAGATTTTGACGACCCTGGGTAATGAATTTCAGCTGGCAAAGCTGTAATAGCTCTACGATGAAATGTTGAATTTAGAAAGTGTATCGAACGAACAAAAAAAAAAAATGAAATTATGCTGGAACTTTCATGGTTGGAAGCAAATGTAAAATATGTCATAAGAAAGTTTTGAATCTAAACAATCCTACGTGAAGTAACACATAACGATAGTTAAATGAAAGGAGAGAGGTTGATAGAAATAGCGATTGTTTTGATACCTAGTCACCAGCGATTGTGGCGTACATGCTAATGATGGTAAACATAATTATCTTCAGCTGAAAAAAACCCCCGTTCAGAAAAGTGTCTACTGAATTCTGCAGTAGTATTTAAATTCTGCATTTATGAATAATGTATCGGGATTAAATAAAGGCGAGTATGAACTTTGTCGCCGTAGTCTAGTAGGTAGTGTGTTGGCTTATTAAACGTGAGGCCACGGTTCAAAACCGAGATCATACATCTACAACAAAACGAAATATGAAATAAATATTTATACGGCGACTTCATCATAGCAGATTTCTAGAAAAAACTGTGATAGTAAATAAAAAATTTCCATGAAGTGTTTCTCAATAATCTGTCGTTCGGATTTAAAATTCGACTTTAAAATAGTAGGTCCTAACACTGATGTGTAAAGTTAACACACAACATAAGTGATGTGGGATGAGTGATCGTAGTCCTGACTGAAGGGTTGTAATGACCAGTTATGTATGTATGTTTCTATATGAATTATCAAATCTTTTGGTCTGCTGTTTTTCGTTTTCTGTTCTACAGGCTTGGATTTTAAAAGGAACTTTCGTTTTTCAACTTTTGTCAAGCAGATAAAAGTGACAGATGCTAGTCTTTAGAAAACTATTTTTATTTACTTAAGGCTTGTAAAATCTCAATAAATAAATATCAAATTTAATGAGATGTGAGGTCATTTGCCCAACTCTTTAAATTAAACAGCAACTCTTCTTTTAGAGGTTATTAAAGCTCTGCTTTAGGAATAAACTAACATAAATAACAAACATGTTTTATAATGTATTTGTCGTTGCTAATATTCAGTAATATAAACACAATAAAAGACATGCATTTTGGTTATGTAAACATCTATACAACGCTGCTGCCTTCCGCCGCACAACCATATAAGGACCTGAGAGGCAACTTGAAACTACTACAAGTCATAACATAACATAACGTTTACTATGAACAAATAAAAAACATACAATTTGAATGTATTTGTATCTTTTCTCTTTATTTGTTTATTTTATGTCTTATTTACCAACATATACATACCAACAGGCGTACACTCAAATGTAAAATTATTTACTTTTAAATCAACTTATTATTGCATTTAATGCAACGACCAGTAGTAGTTGTATGTCCAATTATAATAACACACAATTAGTTAGGAGGACAATAATAATTACAAAAACATATTCAGACATAGATTTCAATTCAAATGCAAATGTCAAACGAATATTAAAAACAAAAAATTTTAAGAGAATAGAAACACAATACAATAGAATTGAAGTAAATAGAAGTGGAAGTGCATATATGTATGTACATACAATGTACTGTTCATAAATGACATTAAAAAGCGGGAAGTAAGAAATAAAGGCAAGAAATAAAAAGAGAACAAGAGAAAAAGCCTAAAAAGCTTTATGAAATAATAATATTTGCATATGCCACACTGTGCACTCACACACATGCACTTGTATGTTATAGTTATGGCCCATAAATATACATGTATGTGTGTTCAATTATATAACGGTAGTTCTTTTGTCAATTAATCAATCAATATCAAAACGATGAACGATGAACAACGACGACGACGTTGATGTTTATGATGTACATGAGGTTGACACAATGATGTGCAATTCTGAGATCATCTATATGTTGCGGGTGTGTGAGTTTGTGTGTGCATTTGACATGTGCATGAGTGTAAAGTAAATTTTCTGCATTTCCACAGAAAGTTTATGTGCCGCTGTTGCGGGTGACTGTATATGTATGTATGTGTGTTGAAGAGAATTTATTAATGAATACTCTAGACACTGAGAGAAAATATTTTTGAAAGAAATTTACACGATTTCTGTAACACTAGACGTGATAGATTTTGTGTTGCCTTACACTACTATTTTTTGTTCGCAAGTTTTTCTCTTATGTTTTTCCAGAAGAACTAGCTAAACAAGTTAATTACTTTTTGATTATCATTCAAAATTGAAGCTGTTGGAGTTACCTAAGAATACATACATAATTGGTCACTACAACCTTGCAGTCAGGATTACGAACGAGTTTCTCACACCACTTATGTCGTGGGTGTTAATTTTATACGTGAGTGATAGGACGTACAGTTTACAGATTTTTGAGAAATCTTTCATGGAAAATTTATTTACTCTCAAAGTTTTTGCCAGAAATCTGATGAAAGGCAGTCACCGAAGAAATATTTAAATTTCGTTTAGTTGGAGACATCTGACCTGGGATTTCAACTGTAGCATCACGTCTAATAAGCCAGCACATTACCTACTGGACTTCGGCGACTTGGGAATGGAGGCAACAATTTCTCGTACTTTTAACAGTTACGATGACAGACGTTTGTTGATGACAACAGGGTTATCCTTTTATTTAAAAAGCGGGTAATTCAAAACGTTTCGTACTTATTGACCTGCGTTCATATGATTCTTACTGGATCTTCTGAAAGTAGAGCACATGTGTTAATCGAATCTTAACTTTTATGCCCTGAATTTTTTGTTAAGTGTACTTAGAGACATTCTTCATCGAAAAGTTTATGTGCCTTTACTTATATTGGCTTTTAGCGTATATCTATACGCGTAACTTTATATCTGCATATCAGTAAACACAAGCGTACAACTGCATATACTCGTCGTATTGAGTATAGAACAGCCGTATGTATGTCGTGGTAGTTACTGCTGATGACAATGGATTAATTTACGCTTAACGGAAACTACATGTCAGTATCATCAGCTTTAGCAGACCACTTAAAATGTCACTTCACACTCACACATACACTCGCATGCAACACACACACATACAGCACACATACACTTAATATCACAAACATAATCTAGACTTTAGGAAAACAAAAATGACCGCAGACACACACTCACTGGTGTATCCAACTCTTTGAATCGCAACACAAATAAGTGACTGCCATTGACCACCATCAATGGATGGTGTGTGGTGTGGCCCACATATATCATTCTGTCTACGTTTTGAAGGATTTATTTTGAAAAGATTTCAAAGAATTTTTGACTTAATTTTTTAGGACAATTTTTTTTTAGAAACTAAAAAAATAAATTTTTATTGAACAGAATTCATCAAGTATTGTACAGAATATGGGTTATGATAAGGAATTTAAGTGTTTAAGTTTTAAAAGATAAGGGCATTTCGTATAAAGATGTTAAACGTCACATAGAGTAATCCTACTGCTGTGGTACTGCGACCTTACGATCTATTGTATGTGCTCCATGTGCTATAAAGGGTAGGCCATTTGAAAAGTTTAAATAAAACAAAAACGGCTTGAAATTTTGCCAAATTTATTGTTTTGCTATGAAGTACAATTGTTCCGATTAAAAATGGAATATTATTTCATTCATATGGTTGCCGGGACTGGGCTCACAGTACCTCATTCGATGCGACCATTTTTCGTGCACTTTTGCGAGTGTATGGAGTCGTCAGCAATGGTATCATGAATGTTAGCCTTCGAATGCTCAAACGTCTCTTGTTTGTCGGCTTAAAACTTTTCTTTAACGGCTCCCCACAGAAAATAGTACAACGGTGTCAAATCGCAACTTCTTGGCGTCCAATTGACATCACCATTTCGGCTAATTAAACGGCCATCAAAAGTTTGACGCAATAAAGCGATTGTGGCATGAAATGTGTGGCAAGTTGCACCATCCTATTAACCCCAAACATCGTTCACGTCAATACTATGAAGTACGGTTACAAAAAAATCGACTATCACGATGCGATAGGTGTCTCCATTGACCGTAATGGTTGCGCCGTCCGAAATATGGGCTAATGATGCCTTCGCTCAACAAGCCGCATCAAACAATCAATCGTAATCGGTTTTTGTCTTCTGTAAGACTATGTGTGGGGATCTAAGCTCGAAATACAGCAATTTTGTTTATTGACGTACCCACCAAGATGAAAATAATGTTTTTTTTTTTGGAAAAAGGACATCTTTCTCTTTTCACGTTGGCCAATCTAGCGAATCGAAAATGATGCCGGTGGTCATGCGGCTTCAACTCTTGAAGCGACCAACTGTCTTGGAAATTGTCTGGTTGGAAACTGTCTGGTTTTGGAAATAAATTTCCAATAAATTCCAACGCTGCTCATGTGTCAATCGATTCATTACATTCAGTGGAGATAAAATACTGAATTTTGTGACAACATAGAATGACATAACTATTGCCGGATTCCAAATAACCGATTGTTCAAATTTAAACCGATAGGTGGCACATCCATTATACAAATTTATTTATATGCCATTAAACCGTACTTCATACTCCGAATACATATTGTTATTGCAATAAATAACTTCCTTTGCTTTTAAATACATTCCCTCAATACATTATTCCCCAGCATACATAGATTTTAAACAAATGATTTGCAGCCAAAGCCTTTTAACTTAATTATCCCAGATTTTAGAAATCAAAATCCTACTTTTTATTTCTAATTTACACTCGAAAAGTATTCAAAAAATTCGGAAAAAAAAGAAAAGAAAAATAGAGCAATAAGCAGCAATAGTAACAGTTGAAGCATCCTTCGTTGCAATACTTGCTGCAGCATCAAAATAAAAACTTTTGAAAACTTTTCTGTCAATTACTTAAGGAATTATTACTATGGGGAGTGCATGGGAATACGAAAATCTTGCCAAACAAATATTTTATTTTATAAAATCTATAACAAAATAAAAGTATATAATATTTCAAGGATAATATTTCCAGAAAAACAAACAAAAAGTATTTGGCAAATAACAACAACTACAATGAAAACAAGAGCTAAAAGCTGAGAGTTGCTGCATCAACATAAAAACTGAAACAATATTTCATCGGAATGAAAGTGATCAAAACCTTAAAAGTTATGGAGTTGAAAAGGGGCAACATTTTTTTTTGTAAAAAAGAAAATTACTTGAATTACTGCAAGAAGACGTGCAGAGTGAAAATGATGTTGCTAGAAATTAAAAGATGTTGTTAAGCACTGATAGCCAGTATACTAGGGAAGTTTTAGTTCTGCGGTACATTGAAGAAGATCCAGGTGATGGCTTTTCTGCTTTACAATACAGATGGATATATCAGGCAGGAGGAAGTTGGTCAGCGTAAGGGCTGCATATCAAAAGCACGACTACCCTACACTGGAAAACCAGTCAGAAAGTTTTATAAACGAAGCTATATCCTTGATATCAATAGATGATAGCTCCGTCAAGCTGGCAAGAAATGCGGAGCCAAATAATCTATATCTACACCTAGCAAGAGACATGCACTGACAAAGAAAGTGGATAACAGTCTCCTCTTCCTCAGCGGATCTGCATCCACGGCAGAAGTCGTTAAATGGGAGCCTCATTCTTTCCGCGTGTCTACCCATAACGCAATGACCTGTAAGCATGTCCACTGTGGTTGAGATGACATCACGACCAAGACCAAGTAATTGGTTGGTACGCTTTCTATCCATCAAGGGCCAGGTGAGTCTAGCGGTGGAGCAGGACTCCTCATTGATCCAGGATAGGTTGGCGTCCCGAAAGAATTTCCGCGCAATGGCCAACTTGACCGAGAAAAGTGGCATACCCAATTCAATTGAAGAGGATTCCGGAAGGAGCGCACCAGCTCTGGCTAGCTCGTCGGCCCTACAGTTCCGCGGAAGGTTACTGTGCCCAGGGACCCACACCAGTGAGACACTGGTGAAGCGCCTAGAAAGAAGGTCGAGACAGCGGCGACATTCTCTAACGATCCTAGAGTTGTTATTCACGAAACCCGATAGAGATCTTATCGCGGCCTAACTATCAGAGAAGACCGAGATGCGAGTGAAAGGAGCACCGTTGAGCGGCCCGGTAAATTGCCATCACCTCCGCCTGAAACACGCTGCAGTAGTCCGGCAGACGGAGAGAAATGTTCAGGTCCAGTTTCCCAGAGTAGACACCGCTTCCAACCCCTTTATCGAGTTTAGAGCCATCGGTATATACATATATACAGGATTTCCGGGGGGACGACCGTATTAGGATGCCAGTCGTCCCTACTCGGAATCAGAAAGTCGAAACCCCTGTCGAAACAATATTCAGCAGGGAGATAGTCGATGTTCACAGGGGCCACTGGATCAGTCTCCAAAATGAAGTCGCCGTAGTCTAGGAGGTAATGTGTTGACTTATTAGACGCGACTCCTTGGTTCAAACCCCAGCTCAGTTATATTGAACGGAACGAAAAATGAAAAAATGCACGACTTATTCTCAGTAGTCTCCTGTCAAAACTCTGAGAGTAAATAAAATGGCCATGAAAAGTTTTACAAAAAATCTGGGTATTCAGAGTCGAATTTAAATTGTAGGTTTCGTCATTCATGGATAAAATTTACACACACAATATGGATGGTGTGAGAAGCTAGATTGTAATCCTGACTAAAGGGTTGTAATAACCAAGTTTATCAAGTAAAGTTCATTACCATTGCTCTTAATGTGGTTTGAAACGATGTTCTGGTTCTAGTAGTAGTTCATCATGTTTTCAGTCAACTGGTCAGCAAACATAACCTAAAGTCTGGTATAGTTGTGCGACCTTTCAAATATGGTAAAAACGGTTCATAAAAACATATTGCACTGATAAAATCTCATGCAACCAAAAGTACGAAAGAACTTCTGTGCCCGTCTGTCAGAAGGCCAAGCTTGAAGCCTTTTGTATCAGATTCGCATACTGTGAAAAAGACGATCACTAGATTAGTGAATTACACGGTTTAACAAATAGAAGCTCCTTTGTAATCCAACCGTGAAGTATGGGAAAATGTACGCACAATGTACTGCAAGAATACAAGAATTTAGTGGATTCTACTCGTTCTATTTTAATAATTTTTTGGGTTTCAAAAATTAAAAAACAGAAAGAAAATGTAAAATACTTTCTCCTTTTTCACATGTACCAAATGATCAAATATTTCCTCATAAAGACAGGAAAAAAAGGAAACCAAAAAATATTTTCTTTTCCATTCTCAAATGTAATAAATTTTAAACATGATTTTTAACTTTTTCAAAATCTTACAAAAGTAAATAACATGAGGGCAAGAAAAATGAGACAAAAAAAAAAAAAAAAAATGAAGAAGAAGAAGAAAAAAACTCAATTACAAATTGTAACAACATCATCTACAACAAAAACAACAACAATGACACTTAAAATATTACATTTACCCAGCATCCTTTTTCCTATAAAATATTTCTCTTAAATTGCAAAAGAAACAACAACACAGCGCATGAGCATAACCAACCTAATGGAGTTGCTCTTAAATTTCGTGTGACTTTTTTTAATGTTTTTTAAGTGTTTTCCTTGTTGTTGGTGTTGTTGTTGTTGGGTATATGATAAACATCAAATCCTGTTAAGGAATTTTATATTAAAAAAAGGAAACAATAACAGTAGATATCATGGGTATTAGTAAGTAAAGGTTTGTTTCATCATCTGTGTGTGTTTATGTGTGTGTTTTTTAAATTTTATGGCAAAAGTAGAGCATTGTGTCAAAGGTCGCATTGTTGTTATCAAATATTGTATGTGTGTGTGTGTGTGTGGTAGTGCAAGTTCATAATAAATACGACTGCAACAGCGACAGCGACGAAGACAACATTAACGACGACGAAACGTCAAATATGTTGGCAATACATGCCTACATTTATACACACACATGTCGTATGTAGTGTATTAAACAGTAAGTGTGGAAATGTGTGTGTGTGTGTGTGTGTATTGTTCTATAAAGCTAATGTTGTTATTGCCATTGTCATAACAGTCGTTGTTTTTGTAGCTATTGTTGATGACAGGCCCACAATTTTAATGTCTATTTACGAGTGTTTTTTTTCTGTCTTTAGATTTTTGCCTTTATGAAATCTTCAACAAATAATATGACAAATAATGTTCTCGTTAATAATGTAAGTAAGTGAGTGTATACGAGGGTGGTGCTTAAATTAATCGATGTGACATGTAAGTGGCTAAATGCAGTTCCTTTTTCAGGCGAGCAAAACAAACCAATCATGCCAGGCTTACTAAATGTATTGCAATTTCTCTGTTAACTAATTTTCGCACGCAGCCCTCGTATATCATCTCTTAAAGTTCAAAATCAAATTTCTTTGTGCACACTAATGTAGTGGTAGAAGTATGTACTCCATATACATTTATGTTATTAAAAATCCTTTTTCTGTTGTTGTATGAGTATGAGAGAAAGAATCGGTGTGCAAGAATCCTATGTTCTATATTGGCAAGTAAATGTGCGTAAGTGTGTTTTTGTATGTGTGTCAAGTATTTCCAAATTTTTTCATTTCTTTTTTCATTGTTGTTGTATTTGTAAGAGTGTCAGTATTTTGAGAATTTATTACGGTAGGTCGGTTCCTTTTACTTTCTCCTTAAAATCTTTTCCACTTTTTTCTTGTACAGTTGTTGGCTCAGTTGTTTGCTGTCTCTCTCTTTCCAAATCTCTTTGTGTTACATGTTTTAGATTCAAATTATTTATTAACGCTTTGTATAGTTATTCTCTGTCGTTTTGTTGACAACAAACACTTGCAATTATTCGTCTTAAATGCATACACAGGGTTTTGCCATTAAATCACAAACAATTTCAAAATTGTGAAGAAAATTTTAAAAGAAATTAGTTGAACAAATTGCTTCACAAATTAAGTAAATTAAGAAAATGTTGTATCACACTTATCACTAAGTACAGTGGACAACATTTTGGATCATCTATTAAGAATGGAAGTGGACAAAACGTACTGGCAGGCTGGCAGTCTTTAAATATTTTTCACCTTAATTGTTATATATTTGATGAAAGGTTTACCATTTACGAATATGGATTATTTAGCTATCGAAGAATTCATACAAATAATTACAACCTTCTACGAAAGTGGCACACGATAGTCAAGCTAATGTATAAAGAATTGCCAAGATTATGAAGAAATTTGTAGAGATTGAAAATAAAGCACAAAAAAAATATACCAAGGCATTTTGAGAAAATTATTAGTCGCCATAGTCTAGTAGTATCTCGGCTTATTAGATTAGAACCCGTGGTTCACAACGTAGCTCAGACATCTCAAACAAAACGAAATATGAAAAAAATATTTCGTGGGCGATTGCCTCTTAACAGTCTTCTGGAAAGATCACTGAGAGTAAATAAAATGGCAATGAAAAGTTTTTCTAATCTCACATTAAATAGTAGGTCATACCATTTATGGATAAAAATGGCACACATAACGTTGGTGGTGTGATAAGCTAGGTTGAAGTCCTAGGTAAAGGGTTGTAATTATAAATTATGTAAGTAAGTTCTTCCATCTTTCATCGTATTGTAACGAATTTTCCATTTAAATTTGCACTCCCATTCATGCAAAATCAAACTCACACAACATTTAGAGTCGGCTGGCCATTCACAAAGCCGTAGATATGCTGATTGGGTGTTAGAACAACAGGCTTTTAACACTAAGTTTACAAACAAAATTTTCCATTAGAGATGGGACTCATTTCTACTCTTTTTTATGCCAACAAGCAAAATTAGAGCATATGGGGCTTGAAAATAATTTTGGAGAAACAATAGCATACGAAATAAGTGATTGTCTGGGACATATGTTTGGAACGTATTAAAGGCTGGAAGTGTTATTAGGCCGTATTATTATTTTCAAAAATGGCAGTTCAGATACTCGTATGATAGTCGACTTTTTTTTTAACGTGGAACCGACAACACTATGAGAAGAATAATTCTATATGTATTTTGACGACTTTAATTGAGCACTAAATCCATAGCAAGCCAGTCGCCGTAATCTAGTAGGTACTATGTTGGCTTATTAGACATGATGCCACGGTTCAAACCCTAGGACAGACATCTCGAATAAAACGAAATATGAAAAAATATTTCTTCGGCTAGTGCGTCTCAGCAGGTTTCTGGCAAATATGCTGAGAACAAATGAGAATTGTCATGAAAAGTTTCTCAAAAAATCTGTCATTCGGCTTTAAACTATAGGTCCCGCGACTCGTGTATACAAATTAACACACACAACATACTTAGGTGATGTGAGAAGCTAGGACGTAATCCTAATTGAAGGGTTCAAATGACTAATTATGTATGTATGTATTAAACCCATGAAGTTTGAAGTCATTAAATTGCAGAATCTTCTAACGATGCAGCATTTAAAAAAGAAATAAAATTCGTCAAGTTATCCCCGAGATATCGCTCGAAATATGAGAAAAAATTTTTTGAAAACTTCCCAAAGAGATGGAGAGTTTTTTATTTCGTACTCGTGGCATTGATAGGGAAACATCTACAAGGGCTGTTCTGGCTAGAAAAATCCTTTTTGGGATCTGCTTAGTAGTGATAAAAATATTATCTCCGCATTAAATACACTCATACTGAAAGAATACTTGAATAAATTGAATTACAATACATACATATATGTATATCAGTATTCTCTGTATTGTTTGATTTAATGAAAATAATTTAATTTCGTAGTTTTTCTTAATGTTTGTCATTTAGGACACGCAATTTCAGTTTAATTTATTTGATTTTCATTCAATGAAGGAAGTATTAAATTCTGTTTCACTTATCCGCACTTAAATCCTGTTAACTGGATACCAAACAAATCAATTTAAAAACTCAAATCCAATTTGTCTCTTAAGAAACCAATCAAATTAACCGCTGTACAATCAAACAAATTAAGAGCTTGTTTTGGTGGAATAAAGAGCATCCAAAAGAGTATAAAATAAAGTGTGAAAGTACTCTTAAACAATATGTTGGCATGAAGTGTAAGTGAAGTTGCAACATAATGGTTGCATGCATACATAAACATGCACATGCAAAACAATTCAAGCAACGAGTATAAAGTAACGGTACGAAACGGTACTCTGCCATCATCGTGGTAAGAGCGAGTAACAACGAACGACAAAGCGCACTTAAACTGGCAACCAAACAGCCAACCACTGGGTTGTAAACGAACTTTAAAAGCTTTATTACTAGACGTTTGACTGCCATAACCATACTGCTGCTACTGGATTCAAACGATACTAGAACATGTGTTAAAGCGTTTTTTTCTTTCGTTTATTTTTAGAGACTCTTTTTTTCTTTTTCTTCTTTTTTGGCATTCGTTTACAATTTTTGTTGTTTTTGGTCGCTTACGTTTATCAACAGCTTCACAATAATACGCGAATTCAGTACTTAACGTCAATTCAAAGCGTACGGTACCACGGTAAGGGGCGATTTAAAACTCGATTTAAACGTCAACAACTACAAACAAAAAAGCGTTAAATTTTTGAAAAAGAAAACGAACGAATATTAGCGAAAGAAAAGATTGAAAGCCGTAAAGGACCTTAAGTTAAACAAAATACGAAAAGTTTTAAAAAGTAATTCATTAAACGGTTTTATTGAAATCAAAAGAAAAAGAATATTCGAGAAATTTAAAACAAAAGTTTCTACAAAAACTCGGTTAAAGATTCTTAAGGTCATACGTTATTAAATACTCCATAAATTTAGTTTCAATTACTACCACTTATAACAGTAATAATGTTGACCCACTACTACTATTACATGCTGAACTAACACATGTACGTGTGTACGCGTACATTCATTGATTTGCTGCTGCTGTTTGATACAGATACTGACATTGATACTGATGCTGCTGCTACGGCTGCTTCTTATCCTGCCTTTAGCTACTCAGTTATTTTGAGATTTCCTGAGATTTTTATTCATTCGGTTTGTTTTCCTTTTTAATTTTTTTTTTTTTTTTTACAAACAGAACAGAGCTTTAAAAGTATATTTATTTGTGGCAAATTTTTAAAACAATTTTTTAGTTGAGATTTTTTACTTTTTCATTCATTTTTTTCATTGTTTTTGTGAAAACCAAAAAAAAAAAAAAAAAAATAAAATGCATTTGTGTTAACAATGATAAGGATTGATTGATGGATAAAAAACCTTTCAAATCTTCTGTTTTAATAACGAATAAGTATAACTTCACCAGTGGTTTTAAATTTTAAATCATATTTGTGTACCTACTATGCTTTAAGTAATGCAAGTATTTCGAAGGCATCGCGAAAACAGAGTTACTTAGGGAACTCACTACTCTCCTCTTAAGTGAGATGATTTAAAGCACACAATTTCCTCTTCTTCTAACGTTTGCTTATTAGTTTTTTGCCCAGCTGTGGAAGTGATTGACCTATTGAAGTAGGATTTGGAAAAATAATGATTTCTTCTGTATTCGAATTTTCATTCTCTGCCTGAACTTTATAAGAATGAGTGCCGAATGCAAAAAGTGTGTAACCAGATAGCAATCTATAGATCCATAGTTTTTACTCCACATAGGACTTAGCAACTTACTGAGGACTATAGTGTATCCAAATAAGTTTTAAAAACAATTTTTTTTTAAAATTCTTGTTTATTATTGTGGTGAATAGGTGCATTTGTACTGCAACCATATTATATATTGTTTATATTCCACCTATAATGTCTTCTTCAAGCCTATTGTCTTGACAAACTTCAGGAAGCTGAATCAACAATACTAATTCCTTGTCTAGCCTCTGGTATGCGCACAGATGTTTCTCTCGTGCAAGAATATGTTCTCATTGCCATTGAATGTACATGTTGGGCTCGAAACGATCTGCATTCAGAACAGGTATACCATGTCCATCAAATGGTATTTACTAGTCACAGTTTATTCCTCGATAGCCTGGTGCATGACTTAGACTTAAATCTCATTTTCTTGTAAATTCACTATAAATTAATTACTTCCAAACCACTTGGTTTTGCCATCCTTTAGTATACCTTTCCAAACATCTGCCCCCACTATACAAAAGAACTTTGGCACCATCAACGGTGTGGATGTTCACCTCCTCGCAAGCACGTCTGCTTGCTAATTGTCAAGAATTCCTTAAGCTCGTCTGTCATTGCCGAAAATTCCCTGAGACATAACAGCTTCTCCACACAACCTGATTAGAGCTAAGTGCTCAAATGGCAGCCTGACAGATAGTATTGCAATGTAGCAACTTTGATATCTCCTATCCAAGTTGAATTGATCACATCCTTTGTTGACACAAACTCTGGCGGAATCTGCAGTTTAATATCCACTTCGAACTACAGGTTTGAGAAACTTTTCATGTCAATTTCATTTTACTCTCACAGTTTTTGTTACTGTTGAGAGGAAGTTGCCTAAAGAAATATTTTTCATATTTCGCTCAAGATGTCCGTGCCGTTGGTTGAAACACGGGTTCTCGTCCAAAAAAGTAGACTGCAATGACTATGCCAGTTAAATGATAATCATTTACCTTCCAATACTCCCCTTGGAAATATTCACAAAATCTTTCCATCTAACGCGGTATACTGCATTTATTTTATGGTAGAGCCTATCCCTGCAAGTATTCTTGAAGTATTTTGTGTGTCCTTTTTTTTTTTTTTGATCAACATCGACTCCATAAGCTTTGAGAATTTCACTCTGGCGCCTTTCTTCCACAATCAAGCGTCCTTCCGATATGACGATCAATTCTTAGCTATTTTTAAGGCATTACCTTGGGAACTATGCTGTTGGTCTAGTACTCTGCATATTTGACTATTCCAACCAAGTTTTATTTGATTTGTTTTATCCGCCGGAGTTGCTTAGTTAAGATTGCTTCATGGGGTCTCTTTCTAAGACGCCAAAATATATGTCCCTGTATGGCCTTTGTAGAAGAAGCTTTCTACGCTTGCCACTAGTTAGACTCGTAGCAAGTTGTTCTTCATGGTAATATTGTTTATTTACTTGGGTTTCATTTTTTAGGTGTTATGGGCTCATCTCGCCATATCGTATAGAATTTGTTGGTTGTGTACAACCAACACTCAGGGGAAGCCTCCTACTCATGCAGTGCATTGTATTCGAAGAAGGAAAGAGGGAGTAGTGTTTACATTTTGAAAATTTTGTGCGCTTATTTCAGATCCTCGTGTTAGAGGGAGATACTTCATGTTTTTCTTCATGTTATCATCCTGTCGTATAGTGAACACTTGAGATATAGTTTAGCGATGGTAAGAAATGGTTGACTATTATTTTTGTTGTAAAAAACAGAGAATTCTGCATCCTGGGGTATGCCTTTGCTTATCAATGCTTTGCAAATAGCCATCCTATATGATGGCACTCTGTTCATTGAGTTCCACTTTGGTTCAAGGAGCGGCATCGCTTGAGCTTGAGTTTTATGTTGATGTTATAGAGCTACTAGGACAGGGCCTGGCTCGCTCCTGTATGGAATGTTTTTTGGGAGATATTTAAGCCTCTTAGTTTTTAAAATTCCGAAATCATAATAAAGTTTTCACACCCTAACACACACTTCAACATTTATTTTCAAAGTTTAAAAATTTTCTTCCTCATTTTTCACAAGAATATGCAAGAATAGCAGTGGCAGGCATTAACTGTTTAACTGCGATTTTCAAACTTTTTATTCCCCTGAATAATTAGTATTTACAGGCAGTGTTTTATTTAATTTTAATTCGTAATATTCTCACAGATTTGCGTTGAAAGTTTTATTTCCAAAAGTTAAAAACCTTCTTAAGAAATGAACGCCAAAATTAATGTCCCATAATTTCTTTCTTTTTTTGAATTTCTTCTTAAAGATTCAATTCCTTAAAGCCTGCCTTCACAGCCAGTTAACAAATACTCAAACACACACACACTGAGGCATTTTAATTTATAAACATTTAAACATTAAAGTGAGAGCGAGAGAAAGAACGCAGAAGAGAACGAGAGAGAAGGGAAACAGAAACAGAAATTCCAGCAAGAGTAATTGACTTTTTGGAACATAAAAACGGAAACAGTTCGTAAAATATTACTGTAACGGATTGTGGGCAATTTTTATAATTTTTTTTGTTGTGTTTTGTTTTTGTTTTCGTTTTTGCTTTTCTCATGGTGTTACGAAACGTGCAAGTACGAGTGCCAGTGTGTTGTATGAGTATGTGTGTGTAAACAATCTGTACAACAACTGTATAAATAAAAATCCCAGCTAAAACAACAGCAATAACAACAACAACAATACAAACAGAATTAAAGAGGATATACTTCCATTAATGAAAATATTTCGATAAAAATAATTTCGTATCGCATCGTTTCCTAAAGTGTGAGTGTTCATTTCGTTTTGCGAACACACAGCCAACAAAATAAAAACAACAATAACAACGTAAAACCCGTATTATTTAAAGAGTGTTTAAAATTGTTTACGAGTATCTCTGTGTGTGTGTGCGTGCAAATACGTAAAAGTGTTGTTAGTAGGAAAGGATTCAGCACAGCATTAAAGCTAGAATTTTTTGTTTGTTTGTAAATGTGAATTAAGGAAACACTTTCAACAGTGTGCCCCCCCCATATTTTTTAAACGAACTTTTGCTTTAAATCCTTACATACTCTGCCACATGCTAAGTACATTAAAGAATATATGAAAAAAAAAATTCTTAAATTATGAAAATAATTGCCAAGCTTTTCTTTATTAAAAATTAATTATTAATAAAGTTTAAACAATAAAAAATAAAATTAAAAACGAGCCTGAAAAATTCAACCAACAACTCAGTAATGATGAATACCCTGTGAAAAGTGAAATATTTTTAAAAAAATAAAAATTAAAAAATAAATAAAAAAATATAAAAAATAACAATGTTTAGTAAAGTGTTTACAATTGTTTACAAGGCAAAAAAAAATATATTTTTTTACTAACGAAAATAAATTTTAGCATTTAGAAAAAAAAAAGAAAGAAAGGGAAAAATAAAAAATAAAATTTTAACGCGTGTAAATCAAATATTTGTTTATTCCAAAAAAAAGCTAAAAATAAAAGAGTAAAAAATAAATAAAAAATAAAATAAATTACTGCCAAAAAGTTTGTATTTTATTTTTGTAAACAGCTTGTGGAATTTATGTTGCAACAATAAAAGGTGAGTGAGTTCAATTTAAATTCGTTTGGTTTTATTTATATATGCATGAAAATAATTCAAAATTTATGATTTATTTGCTACAGCAAAGCAATTTAAAATAAAAGAATATACAAGTCGATCCTTTAAATACGTTAAATTATTTCCAGGTTATTTTATAAAATCAAAATATTTAAATATCCTTTAAATCCTTTTAATAAACGACAGAATATTTAGTAGCAAAATTAGTTTATCATTTAATGACTGGCAACATAATGGATGGCAACATACTTTCAGATTCACATACATAATTGGTCATCGCAACCCTTCAGTCAGGATTATTGACCTAGTTTCTCACACCACTTATGTTGTGTGTGTTAATTTTATACATAAGTGGCGGGACCTACAGTTTAAAGTCGACTCCGAACGACAGATTTTTTTGAGAAACTTTTCATGGCAATTTTATTTACTCTCAGAGTTTTTGCCAGAAATCTGCTGAGAGGAAATCGCCGTCGAAATACGTTTTGTATTTTGTTTTGATGTCTGGCCTGGGGCTCGAACCCTGGCTTTACGTCTAATAAGCCAACACACTACCTACTAGACTACGGCGACTTCAGATTCACTTCTAATTAATAATATTGTGTCATTGTCTTGAATTCCCGGAGATATTGCAGCTTCTCCGGCCAGTTTAACACTATTTTTGATTTAGCCTGATAAGAGCCGAGTGCTCATATGGCGGCCTGACAGATAGTATTGCTATGTCCAAGTCAAATTGATTACCAGTCATTGATTTCTTCTTAATGTTTTTGAAATAGCAATCCTATATAATGGAACTCTGTTCACTAAGTTCAACTCTTGTTTAAAAAGTGAAGCCGCTTGATCTTGAGGTTATTGTCTCAGCAATATTTAAAAATTTTTCCTTTTCGCCAATTACAAATTTTTTATTGCCTGCTAACAAAACAACTGAAGTACGGTTGATATTCTTAATAAATTTGTAACCTTGTTGGATATGTACTCCAGACATGGAAATATGAAATTTGGATTGATCGCACACATGAAACATATTCTATTAGGAGGATGTGTAAATAAGTTTGTAACATTATAAACGGAACACAAAATTGTGGATGAGAAATCATTTGATTCTTTTATAGAATTTCCCTGGGGCAAAATATGGCTGATGTTTAAAGCCTTCATACGCCGTACGTGTTCCAAACAGTAAGCCTAAATTGTTGACCTGCTTTTTGCAGCATTTCGAATGGATTCGTTTCAAGTATTTACTGCAACCGAACGATCTAATGCTTCTGCTCTCAATCCATGTAGGGTATCACTGTAATCTCTCTGCTAATCATGTTGCACCGACAAAGTTCAGGTTGTTGTTGTTGTTGCATGGCGTCAGAGGAATTTCCGCCTCTTTCCATATTACACGTTCTCTTTTCCGAGTACACCTTTCCAAAAATCATGTCCCATTCTTATTGCCGGGTATTTCTACGGAGTTCTGCTGGAATCCCTATTTTACCTGCCTACCTGATTTAGTCTGTCCAGACGTTCCAAAGTGTTAACCTCATATGAGCAGAGAGCTCGAATGGAAAAGTAGGAAAGAAGAAGTAATGTTTCCGTATAATAGATTTGATTCTGTTTATGTGGCAAGTGACAGGAAAAATTTTGCACAAGACGTCCACTTAGCGACAGTGCGACTAAAAGTCGTATTCTCTCTGCAATCATTCTAGAATTCCCTACACTCATCTGAGAGAATGAAGGACAGCTTAATTGCCATTCAACGTTTGATCCAAATATTAAATTCTTCAGCCATATCATTTAAAGGTGAACGATAACAGGTTTCATTCTGATGGACGACGTTTTCAAGGCTTTAACGAGATAAAAACTATACATACGTGTAGTTATGAACTAAGTTGTATAACTGACAGCTTATCTTAGCTAGTCTACAGTCTCTTTAATCGATTGTTCTTTCTATTTACTACTGGGAAAATGTCTTCAGATAACTTATTATTCATATTGTGTGTCGGCTTTGTTAATATCATAAAGTAGTATGTAATAACGGCATTATAGTGTAGTAGGTAGTGTATTGGCTTATTAGACGTGAGGCCATGGTTCAAACCTCACTAAAGGCATCTGAAACAAAACAAAATATTAAAAAATAAACTCTGAGAGCAAATAAAATTGCCACGTAAAGTTTATCAAAATAATCTGTCGTTCGGAGTTGACTTTAAACTGTAGGTCCCGCCACTCATGTTTAAAAATTAACACACACACCATAAGTGGTGTGAAGAAGATAGATCGTAATCTAGACTTAAGGTTTGCAATGACTTATTATGTATGTTTGTATGTATTAACGGCATTAATACATAGAAGCTCTTTAAAGAATTTTTTAAATTAAAGTTCAATCGCATACAAAATAATATTTTAAGGATTTAGTAACAATTTCAGTAAATTGAAAATGTTTCCTATTCAAGCAATCTATTTAATCCCTGAAAAGATGTATTTTCTATCGTATACACCAACAGTCAGCCATGATTTCAAAACTACCCCACTCTGAAAGCCAAATATTTTTCTAAATCAAAAAGAAAATCAAGAATAAAATTATTCTTTTCATATTTTATTTTGGATTCATTTCAAAGCAATTAAATTCTATTCAATGAAATACAATGCTTAAACCCCTAAAAGTATGCCAATTATTTTAGCATTTAATTTTAGAAAATTTTTAATATGTATTCGGCTACGTTTTTATTGTTTATTTACGTTTAATAATAATTATAAACATTTTATGTGTGTGCCATTATTTCTAACAGAAATAAAAAATTAAAATAAAAAGAAAAAAAGACGTGGAAAACAGCAAAATTAGAGGCACTTTCATATTAAGGTTAATGACAAGGTTAACAAAATAAAATATACGTGGCAGACTGACAAAAATAACAAACGACTGACAGCCAAAGGCAGACAGAAAATGTACATGAATTTCGAACTTCTTTTTTTGGCATTTCTTGTCTCTCAAGAAAAAAAAAACTGAAATTTTTATCTATTCGGAGACTAAAATACAAGAGCACCAACACAACAACAACAACAATAAAAATAATAATTGTCTTTACGTGTTAAAACAAAATAATATTTTGTTTTGCTTTTTCTTCTATCTATTTTTGAATACGTGGCTGGGTACGTTACAGAAAAAGTTTTAATCAAAAAAAAAAAAAAAAAAAAAACACAAAATTCTACATTATAAGGAGGGGTTGGGTGTAAGTTATCGATTATTTTGCCTCCTTCAAAACTTTGTATATTTAATGCTGGTTTGTTTGAAATCAAAATATTTGTGGTCTGGCGTATCGCTTTTACCGAAATTGCCATTAAATGAGCTTTTAATAAGGCCGAAATACTTTTGTGAATTCTCTGCAAATCTGTATTAATATTAAATTACAAATACTTCTGTGTTAATTTCTTAATTAAAATGCTTAAGAAAAAACAAAGCAGAGCGCAGCAGCTACCAAGTAATTTGCAATTTTTGTTTACCGAAAAACCACAGAATTTTAAGAATCCAAATGAAATTACAATTTAAAATACAACAACTTAAATTACAATTCAAAATTATTGAGAAACCAAAGTTAATGACAAAAAAAAAAAAAAAAAATACTTTAACCACAAATAAGTTTACTGATCGAGGACGAAAATTTATTTGCATTGAATAGACTGTGCGACTGAATTGAAAATTTATACGAACCTTTTAAAATTAATTCAACTAACGAAAATAAAAACAGAATCCATGGTTTACTCCTGAGATAAAAGCACTAATGGAGAAGAGGGATAGTGCCTACAGGCGGTGGAAGAAGTTCAGGACTGATGACTTGAAGGCTCTTTATAAATCCGCACGGTCGGAAGTTACTAGGCACATACGGATTGCAAAAACATTGTATTATGGTAGAAAGTTTTCCAATGCGATGGACAATAAATCGAAATGGAATGTGATTCGCGAAATAGGAATCGGTGAAAAATGTACTAAAACCGATTTTGATGTAGATGTGAATAAACTTAATGACCAGTTTGTACATTCAGGTGTTCCGACGGCAATCGGTGATATGTATGATGACCTCTGTTGTGTCCCTCCACAATACTCCTTTAGTTTTCGTTGCGTGGATCAGTTCGAAGTTTTGGAATGTATTTCAGCGGTGAAATCGAACGCAATCGGTTCTGATGATATAGATCCTTTGTTTTTGAAAGTTTTGACACCTAGACTTTTGCCGTATTATACACACTTATTCAATACAGTGCTGACTAAGTCTACTTTTCCTGATGAGTGGAAATTAGCTAAAATCCTTCCCATTCCAAAATCGAACAATGAGTTTAGGCCAATTGCTATTCTTCCTTTTTTGTCGAAGGTAATGGAGAACATTATAGCTAAACAGATTAATGGTTATCTGGAATGTCACAATTATTTAACAGTTAATCAGTCGGGTTTCATGAAAGGTAGGAGTTGTACTACCGCTCTATTAAATGTAGTTGAGGACCTTAGGTTTGAGCTAGATGTAAATAGTGTAGCGTTTTTAGTTCTTCTCGATCACACCAAGGCTTTCGATACAGTCAATCATAGAATATTACTGAATAAGCTCCGGAAACTGTTTAATTTTTCTAATTCTGCCGCTAGTCTAATTTTTTCTTACTTGTTGGACAGATGTCAGAAGGTTCATCTGAATGGTAATATTTCAGATTCGCGTAATATTAGTAGAGGTGTTCCCCAGGGATCAATTCTGGGGCCTCTATTGTTCTGTATGTATATTAATGATCTACCGGATGTTTTGGTTGACTGCCGTGTTCATATGTATGCTGATGATGTGCAGATTTATACCAGTACTCGTAAGGAGAATATTGTTTCTTGTTTACACTCTGTTAACCGTGATTTGGATAGGATTGACAGTTGGGCTTCGGCAAATGGACTATGCATTAATCCCTCAAAGTCCAAATGTATAGTGCTTTCGAAAGCCAACATTTCGGTTGCCATACCGGGCTTGAGTATCAGGGGAAATAAAATTGACTATGTCAAGTCTGCTACCAATCTGGGTATTGTATTTAATGACAGATTATCGTGGTCTGGCCATATAAGCGTTGTTGTTGGCAGAATATACAGCATGCTTCGGAACTTATGGGCGGTCATTGATTCAACTCCTTTTGCAATTCGTATGCAACTTGCTAAAACTTATTTAATTCCTGTGCTATTGTATGGGTGCGAAATCTTCGCAAATTGCGATAGTAATGACAACCGCAAACTAAACTTGGCATACAACAATATAGCAAGATACGTGTTTCTTAAAGGTCGCCGTGATCATATTTCTCATTTAGCGTACCAGATATCTGGTGTGAAATTTGATAATCTTCTGAAAATTAAATGCCTCATTCTATTCCATAAGATTATTAATACGGGACAGCCGGAATATTTATTGGGCCGAGTCAAGTTTGCTAGGTCATTCCGGGGCATGAAGATTATTCAACAACGGTACAGGACTCTTCTGTCACAGCGTCAGTTTTTTATACACACCACAAGTCTCTGGAATTCCCTACCGAATTACATACAAAAGTTAGGCAATGCAAATGCGTTCAAAAAGGAGTTATTTAAATTATTCTCTTAATGAAAAGTATGTTACTTCCTTAGTATGGTTACTATATCGGTTAAATATTTATCCTTACTTTCTTACTCTGATTTTTGTAAATATTTCTTTTTTATATTTTTATAATTCTTAATTTTTTCTTTCTTTTCACTTTTTTAGTTATGTCTGTTTGTTTTCTAAATTTCTTGAAATTATATTTCTACTTAAATTTAATATTTTTATTAATTTGTTTCTTATATTAATTTGCTATTTTTTTTGCTTAATTTCTTATACTTTACAATTATTTTTATTTTTTTTATGTTTTATATCTTATTGATCCTAAGCATAGCACTATAACTTATAAGATTAAAATCTTGTTGTGTTATGTTAATTATAATAAATAAATAATAATAATAATAATAAAAAAATAACAATTCTGGTGATAATGAGCGACTTTTTAGTTCTTGGTTTTCGAAAATTTAAAAAAAGCGTAAATTTTGGAAACGTAAATGAAATATTTATATGGGACGATAAAATAATGCCTGATATTGCTGTTTTAAAGATTTTTTTAAGCAAATATTGTCTGTATCTACGCCGTAGTTATCAATCTATAACACCAATTATTTCCCGCTTTTCAGCCGTTATCTCAGCAATGCAATACGGCCATCTGCTACCGCCTCGCAAAAAAAAACCTCACACAGTACCTTGCTTCGTTGCCTACAATATTGCGATTTTCGTCACACGGTTGAATGATATGCGATCCAACAAACACATCGGCCGACAAACGGCGTCAAACAGATAATTTTTCAGAGAGCAATAACAACTCTTGAACTGTCTTTTACTGTTCTTAACACCACGTCTGTTACCTCTGTTTGTTAGCGTTTCAGAAAATTTCTATACGTGTATAAATATTCCGTGGTTCAGTGGATGGCACAATGCATTATTTTACTGAATTGTCCTTGTCTTCCACATAGTCTTGCGTTATTTTTTTCTTAATAAATTCAAATTCAACAACCATACATACTACGCCTTTTTTCCTCCATCCAAAAACTAAGTTACCTAATTCCGACACATAGTGTTGGTCATAAAGAAAAAATAATTAAGATGAGAGTGTTGGGAGGGAGTACACAGTGCAACATACCTTTCCCTTTCCAGAACATCCAACCCCAGGTCATGCATTACTTTCAGTATTTGGGTACCACAACCATATCAATGGGTGTTTCATCAGATTATGTCTCCAAATGCCATTAGGCCAACTTAACAAATGCGGAAATTATCATAATTTTCCACCCGCATGGAAATTGGAATCTTTAACTTCTAAATGTGTACGAAACTTGGAATATAGACGACGTGTATGAGAAACTAGGTCAATAATCCTGACTGAAGGGTTGTAATGACTAACTATGTATGTTATGTATAAACGAATTTTAAACATTGTCAAACGATCAACAATGGAGTCGCCCTTATCAGAGTCAATTCTATTTAGAAATACGGTAAAGGGAATAGCGTTTCGCCCACTACAACCCTACGATCTATTGTGTGTATAGTGTCCTCAAACTTAATGCAGTATCCCTATAATGCCGCCTTGAAGTCTATTGTCCTTATAAACTACAGTATGATGTTCGGTGTCAACAAGCATAATTCCCTGCCCAGCTCCTGCCTTACACGTTCCAAAAGTATGTCCTCATTGTGATCATCATAGGCTAAAAACGATCGTCATGATTTCTTGCTCCCACACCACAGAAAGATTGTGGCCTTATCGTAAGAGTAAATAGCGTCAATGGTGCCAATAAATAATTGCGAATGCTTTGCAGGCAGAAAAGAGGATAGAAATAAAAAAATTAGCAAGAAGTAGAATAAATAGAAAAAAGTTTAGTAAGACGCTATTTTATAGGCGCAAATGGATTTAATATGTAGGCTCCGAGGTCCATAAGCATACAAAATGAAGACGGGAATAAAGAAAATGGAGATTTTCTGCTTTCGAGATTTTTTCTGACATCTCTGCGAGAAAACTGCAAAGTAGTTCAAGTTTAGTAAGAAACGGAGATTGTTTCAACGTAAGCGACTCATGACCACAATGAAACTGGACATTTCCAGGACATTTAAATGCCCTACCTATGTACGTAGGATGATGATTACTTACGGCATTGTGTTTAACAAGGACATTTTCATGTTTTTGCATAATTTTTTTAAATGCTAAGGAAGCCTTATGTTTATCCCTACGTCCACAGTTAAGTGTTAAAGGATTTCAATGCTCATCTTTGAGTCTACCTTAAGTAGCTCATAAGATGCATTTGATATTGTTCTCCGAGTTTTTATAATGTTTTTAGCCTTTTAATGGTTTTTCATAGAATATAGTCAACAACTACAACTCAACAGAACCATTTCCAACAATGTAATGTAATCCTATTAAAGTAAGAAAAAAAAAGAAGAGAAAACCAAATTAAAAATTGATTTTATCACTGTTCTGTTGTGTTTAATCCCTTATCGACTTGACCTCGTTACCCAAAACACAGAGAAGAGGAAAAAAAGTTGAAGATTGAAACAACGACAAGAGCATAAAGACGTAATCGAATAAAATAATAACGATGTTGTAGCTGCTGTTGTTGCTGCTGTTAATGCTGCTGATGATGATGATGCTGCTGATGGAATTATATGACCCAGAAATATTGACATTCATAAATTGAGATTAAAAACAATAATTTGCACAAGACAATGCCGATGAGAGAGAAATTAAAACAAAAAAAAAAAAAAAAATCTAAACAAAATCTTCGAAAGACAAAAGATGAATGAACCCAACGAATCGAATACAAATATTTATCCTGCCTTGATAGTAGTAGAGAGTCAAAATATTTTCCTTTTTCGGATTTTTTTTTTTGATTACGAACATGATGAATTTGATGGAAGAACAAAAGCCACGACAACAACAATGAATGAGTGAAAAAAGAAAAGAAAACATATTATATAATGAAAATGAATACACAGTCGAATGAATTAAAATCAATTTATTATGCATAACGATGATATATCGTGTATAATAATATTGAATCTCATGAATAATTTACAATTTCATACGAACAATTATCTCTTCGTATATGCAAAAAAGGATTTTTGTTTGTTGTTGGTTTTTTTTGTTTTGTTTTGTTGAATGTATGTATGTATGTAGAGCAACAAAAAATAGGATGCCAAAATTATAATGAAATTGACATTCATTTTAAAAGTTAATTTGCATCATTAGCATGCATTTTTATTTCAATTTTTTGTTTTTTTTTTTCTTTTGTGATAAACTGATATTAATTTGAAAATTTATCTACGGAAACTAATAAGCTTTTGCTGATTGTACATTACATTACATTAATGCATAGCATTATTGGCCATTACATTACGGTTCATTACAATACTTTAGTCAAAATTATTGTAGCTTCTCCTACCGCCAATGTTGAGTGTGTTAATTTTAACCATGAGTGGTGAAACCTACACTTTAATATCGAATTAGACGGATAGATTTGGGGAACATTTTCGGAACAAGTATATACTCTCACAGTTGCCTGTGAGAGAAGGTATTGTTGAAAGAAAATTTATTTTTCATGAAACGTTTCTTTTAAGTTGACAGAGTTGAGGACCAAAAACTCTCGTGTTCTAGTTTAGTAAGCCAACACAATACTCACGAGTCTGCAGCGATCGCTACTGATAGTAAACTTTGGTAAAATTTTCAAAGTGTATGTATCTTCCATAGTGGACTGAATGGAATGGTGGTTATCGTCATCAGAGAACACAGTGCTTCAGTTTCCTTCCATGCCTTTAAACTGGATATAATTGCCTGCTATTCTAAACATTTGCGTCAATAAGGTCTTAACCCTTCTGCACTCCTTGGGTCAATTTGACCCAATTTTGATTTTCAAACGCAAAATTTTTCCCTTTAATTATAAGATATGATCGTGAAACTTTAATTTATCCATCACAGGCACAAAAACTATGCTTTTAGAAGAAAACAATAAAATTTAAATTTTTCCTTCCCCCTCCACATTTCAAAACACGATTTACACGATTTACGATTTGGGTCAATATGACCCAACATGCGATATTACAAGTTTACCATTCAGAATCATCGATCAATAATATTTTCAGTCAAATAATCAATAAAATCGCTTTCAACTAATATTTTTTCATTCAAAATTTTATTATACTCAAAGTGAGGATTTGGAGAATCTCGCAAAGGTATCTCTTGAAATTTGTTTTATGATTATATGCCAACGCATTGACACTTGAACTGTGTACACAAAAGAGTTCATTCAAATTGCAATTCGGTGATTCTCCGTTTAGTATATGAAATAAAAATATTTCGCTTTGAATATTTCGGTGTGAATTTGTGCGTTCCATGGGTGTGAATTTGCACGTTCCACGGGTGTCAATTCGCACGTTCCATGGGTGTGAATTCGCACGTTCTACGGGTGTGAATTCGCACGTTCCTCGGGTGTGAATTTTCACGTGCCATGGGTGTGAATTCGCACGTTCCACGGGTGTGAATTCGCACGTTCAGCGGGTGTGAATTTTCACGTGCCATGGCTGTGAATTCGCACGTTCCATGGGTGTGAATTCGCACGTTCCATGGGTGTGAATTTGCACGTTCCACGGGTGTGAATTTGCACGTTCCATGGGTGTGAATTTGCACGTTCCATGGGTGTGAATTCGTACGTTCCACGTTCCATGGGTGTGAATTCGCACGTTCCACGGGTGTGAATTTACACGTTCCATGGGTGTAAATTCGCAAGTTCTACGGATGTGAATTCGCACGTTCCACGGGTGTGAATTTGCACGTTCCACGGGTGTGAATTTGCACGTTCCACGGGTGTGAATTTGCACGTTCCATGGGTGTGAATTCTCACGTTCCACGGGTGTGAATTTGCACGTTCCATGGGTGTGAATTCGCACGTTCCACGGGTGTGAATTTGCACGTTCCATGGGTGTGAATTCGCACGTTCCATGAGTGTGAAATCGCACGTTCCATGGATGTAAATTTGCACGTTCCATGGGTGTGAATTCGAACGTTCCACGGGTGTGAATTCGCACGTTCCACGGGTGTGAATTTGCACGTTCCATGGGTGTGAATTCGCACGTTCCACGGGTGTGAATTCGCACGTTCCAGTGGTGTGAATTTGCACGTTCCATGGGTGTGAATTCGCACGTTCCACGGGTGTGAACTCGCACGTTCCCCGGGTGTGAATTCGCACGTTCCACGGGTGTGAATTCGCACGTTCCACGGGTGTGAATTCGCACGTTCCACGGGTGTGAATTTGCACGTTCCATGGGTGTGAATTTGCACGTTCCTTGGGTGTGAATTTGCACGTTCCTTGGGTGTGAATTCGCACGTTCTATGGGTGTGAATTTGCACGTTCCACGGGTGTGAATTTGCACGTTCCATGGGTGTGAATTTGCACGTTCCACGGGTGTGAATTCGCACGTTCCATGGGTGTGAATTTGCACGTTCCTTGGGTGTGAATTCGCACCTTCCACGGGTGTGAATTCGCACGTTCCACGGGTGTGAATTTGCACGTTCCATGGGTGTGAATTCGCACGTTCCACGGGTGTGCATTCGCACGTTCCACGGGTGTGAATTCGCACGTTCCACGGGTGTGAATTCGCACCATCCACGGGTGTGAATTTGCACGTTCCACGGGTGTCAATTTGCACGTTCCATGGGTGTGAATTCGCACGTTCCACGGGTGTGAATTCGCACGTTCCACGGGTGTGAATTTGCACGTTCCATGGGTGTGAATTCGCACGTTCCACGGGTGTGAATTCGCACGTTCCATGGGTGTGAATTCGCACGTTCCACGGGTGTGAATTCGCATGTTCCACGGGTGTGAATTTGCACGTTCCATGGGTGTGAATTCGCACGTTCCACGGGTCTGAATTCGCACGTTCCACGGGTGTGAATTTGCACGTTCCATGGGTGTGAATTCGCACGTTCCACGGGTGTGAATTTGCACGTTCCATGGGTGTGAATTCGCACGTTCCACGGGTGTGAATTCGCACGTTCCACGGGTGTGAATTCGCACGTTCCACGGGTGGGATTTCGCACGTTCCACGGGTGTGAATTTGCACGTTCCACGGGTGTCAATTTGCACGTTCCATGGGTGTGAATTCGCACGTTCCATGGGTGTGAATTCTCACGTTCCACGGGTGTGAATTTGCACGTTCCATGGGTGTGAATTCGCACGTTCCACGGGTGTGAATTTGCACGTTCCATGAGTGTGAAATCGCACGTTCCATGGATGTGAATTTGCACGTTCCATGGGTGTGAATTCGAACGTTCCACGGGTGTGAATTCGCACGTTCCACGGGTGTGAATTTGCACGTTCCATGGGTGTGAATTCGCACGTTCCACGGGTGTGAATTCGCACGTTCCAGTGGTGTGAATTTGCACGTTCCATGGGTGTGAATTCGCACGTTCCACGGGTGTGAACTCGCACGTTCCGCGGGTGTGAATTCGCACGTTCCACGGGTGTGAATTCGAACGTTCCACGGGTGTGAATTCGCACGTTCCACGGGTGTGAATTTGCACGTTCCATGGGTGTGAATTTGCACGTTCCTTGGGTGTGAATTTGCACGTTCCTTGGGTGTGAATTCGCACGTTCTATGGGTGTGAATTTGCACGTTCCACGGGTGTGAATTTGCACGTTCCATGGGTGTGAATTTGCACGTTCCACGGGTGTGAATTCGCACGTTCCATGGGTGTGAATTTGCACGTTCCATGGGTGTGAATTCGCACGTTCCACGGGTGTGAATTCGCACGTTCCACGGGTGTGAATTCGCACGTTCCACGGGTGGGATTTCGCACGTTCCACGGGTGTGAATTTGCACGTTCCACGGGTGTCAATTTGCACGTTCCATGGGTGTGAATTCGCACGTTCCACGGGTGTGAATTCGCACGTTCCACGGGTGTGAATTTGCACGTTCCATGGGTGTGAATTCGCACGTTCCACGGGTGTGAATTCGCACGTTCCATGGGTGTGAATTCGCACGTTCCACGGGTGTGAATTCGCACGTTCCACGGGTGTGAATTTGCACTTTCCATGGGGGTGAATTCGCACGTTCCACGGGTGTGAATTCGCACGTTTCACGGGTGTGAATTTGAACGTTCCATGGGTGTGAATTCGCACGTTCCACGGGTGTGAATTCGCACGTTCCACGGGTGTGAATTCGCACGTTCCACGGGTGTGAATTCGCACGTTCCATGGGTGGGAATTTGCACGTTCCACGGGTGTGAATTTGCACGTTCCACGGGTGTGAATTTGCACGTTCCATGAGTGTGAATTCGCACGTTCCGCGGGTGTGAATTTGCACATTCCATGGGTGTGAATTTGCACGTTCCACGGGTGTGAATTTGCACGTTCCACGGGTGTGAATTTGCACGTTCCACGGGTGTGAATTTGCACGTTCCGCGGGTGTGAATTTGCACGTTCCATGGGTGTGAATTCGCACGTTCCGCGGGTGTGAATTTGCACGTTCAATGGGTGTGAATTCGCACGTTCCACGGGTGTGAATTAGCACGTTCCACGGGTGTGAATTCGCACGTTCCACGGGTGTGAATTTGCACGTTCCACGGGTGTGAATTTGCACGTTCCATGGGTGTGAATTCGCACGTTCCACGGGTGTGAATTCGCACGTTCCACGGGTGTGAATTTGCACGTTCCATGGGTGTGAATTCGCACGTTCCATGGGTGTGAATTTGCACGTTCCACGGGTGTGAATTTGCACGTTCCATGGGTGTGAGATCGCACGTTCCATGGGTGTGAATTCGCACGTTCCGCGGGTGTGAATTTGCACGTTCCACGGGTGTGAATTTGCACGTTCCAGGGGTGTGAATTCGCACGTTCCACGGATGTGAATTTGCACGTTCCACGGGTGTGAATTCGCACGTTCCACGGGTGTGAATTCGCACGTTCCATGGGTGTGAATTTGCACGTTCCACGGATGTGAATTCGCACGATCCACGGGTGTGAATTTGCACGTTCCATGGGTGTGAATTCGCACGTACCACGGGTGTGAATTCGCACGTTCCACGGGTGTGAATTTGCACGTTCCACGGGAGTGAATTTGCACGTTTCATGGGTGTGAATTCGCACGTTCCATGGGTGTGAATTCGCACGTTCCGCGGGTGTGAATTTGCACGTTCCACGGGTGTGAATTTGCACGTTCCACGGGTGTGAATTTGCACGTTCCACGGGTGTGAATTTCCAAGTTCCATGGGTGTGAATTCGCACGTTCCACGGGTGTGAATTTGCACGTTCCATGGGTGTGAATTCGCACGTTCCACGGGTGTGAATTCGCACGTTCCACGGGTGTGAATTCGCACGTTCCATGGGTGTGAATTCGCACGTTCCACGGGTGTGAATTCGCACGTTCCATGGGTGTGAATTCGCACGTTTCACGGGTGTGAATTCGCACGTTCCACGGGTGTGAATTCGCACGTTCCACGGGTGTGAATTTGCACGCTCCATGGGTGTGAATTCGCACGTTCCACGGGTGTGAATTCGCACGTTCCAAGGGTGTGAATTCGCACGTTCCACGGGTGTGAATTCGCACGTTCCACGGGTGTGAATTTGCACGCTCCATGGGTGTGAATTCGCACGTTCCACGGGTGTGAATTCGCACGTTCCATGGGTGTGAATTCGCACGTTCCATGGGTGTGAATTCGCACGTTCCACGGGTGTGAATTCGCACGTTCCACGGGTGTGAATTTGCACGTTCAATGGGTGTGAATTCGCATGTTCCACGGGTGTGAATTCGCACGTTCCACGGGTGTGAATTCGCACGTTCCACGGGTGTGAATTTGCACGTTCCATGGGTGTGAATTCGCACGTTCCACGGGTGTGAATTCGCACGTTCCACGGGTGTGAATTCGCACGTTGCACGGGTGTGAATTTGCACGTTGCACGGGTGTGAATTTGCACGTTCCAGGGGTGTGAATTCGCACGTTCCACGGGTGTGAATTCGCACGTTCCACGGGTGTGAATTTGCACGTTCCACGGGTGTGAATTCGCACGTTCCACGGCTGTGAATTTGCACGTTCCATGGGTGTGAATTTGCACGTTCCATGGGTGTGAATTCGCACGTTCCACGGGTGTGAATTTGCACGTTTCACGGGTGTGAATTTGCACGTTCCACGGGTGTGAATTTGCACGTTCCATGGGTGTGAATTCGCACGTTCCACGGGTGTGAATTTGCACGTTCCATGGGTGTGAATTCGCACGTTCCACGGGTGTGAATTCGCACGTTCCACGGGTGTGAATTCGCACGTTCCACGGGTGGGATTTCGCACGTTCCACGGGTGTGAATTTGCACGTTCCACGGGTGTCAATTTGCACGTTCCATGGGTGTGAAAACGCACGTTCCACGGGTGTGAATTCGCACGTTCCACGGGTGTGAATTTGCACGTTCCATGGGTGTGAATTCGCACGTTCCACGGGTGTGAATTCGCACGTTCCATGGGTGTGAATTCGCACGTTCCACGGGTGTGAATTCGCACGTTCCACGGGTGTGAATTTGCACTTTCCATGGGGGTGAATTCGCACGTTCCACGGGTGTGAATTCGCACGTTTCACGGGTGTGAATTTGAACGTTCCATGGGTGTGAATTCGCACGTTCCACGGGTGTGAATTCGCACGTTCCACGGGTGTGAATTCGCACGTTCCACGGGTGTGAATTCGCACGTTCCATGGGTGGGAATTTGCACGTTCCACGGGTGTGAATTTGCACGTTCCACGGGTGTGAATTTGCACGTTCCATGAGTGTGAATTCGCACGTTCCGCGGGTGTGAATTTGCACATTCCATGGGTGTGAATTTGCACGTTCCACGGGTGTGAATTTGCACGTTCCACGGGTGTGAATTTGCACGTTCCACGGGTGTGAATTTGCACGTTCCGCGGGTGTGAATTTGCACGTTCCATGGGTGTGAATTCGCACGTTCCGCGGGTGTGAATTTGCACGTTCAATGGGTGTGAATTCGCACGTTCCACGGGTGTGAATTCGCACGTTCCACGGGTGTGAATTCGCACGTTCCACGGGTGTGAATTTGCACGTTCCACGGGTGTGAATTTGCACGTTCCATGGGTGTGAATTCGCACGTTCCACGGGTGTGAATTCGCACGTTCCACGGGTGTGAATTTGCACGTTCCATGGGTGTGAATTCGCACGTTCCATGGGTGTGAATTTGCACGTTCCACGGGTGTGAATTTGCACGTTCCATGGGTGTGAGATCGCACGTTCCATGGGTGTGAATTCGCACGTTCCGCGGGTGTGAATTTGCACGTTCCACGGGTGTGAATTTGCACGTTCCATGGGTGTGAATTCGCACGTTCCACGGATGTGAATTTGCACGTTCCACGGGTGTGAATTCGCACGTTCCACGGGTGTGAATTCGCACGTTCCATGGGTGTGAATTTGCACGTTCCACGGATGTGAATTCGCACGATCCACGGGTGTGAATTTGCACGTTCCATGGGTGTGAATTCGCACGTACCACGGGTGTGAATTCGCACGTTCCACGGGTGTGAATTTGCACGTTCCACGGGAGTGAATTTGCACGTTTCATGGGTGTGAATTCGCACGTTCCATGGGTGTGAATTCGCACGTTCCGCGGGTGTGAATTTGCACGTTCCACGGGTGTGAATTTGCACGTTCCACGGGTGTGAATTTGCACGTTCCACGGGTGTGAATTTCCAAGTTCCATGGGTGTGAATTCGCACGTTCCACGGGTGTGAATTTGCACGTTCCATGGGTGTGAATTCGCACGTTCCACGGGTGTGAATTCGCACGTTCCACGGGTGTGAATTCGCACGTTCCACGGGTGTGAATTCGCACGTTCCATGGGTGTGAATTCGCACGTTTCACGGGTGTGAATTCGCACGTTCCACGGGTGTGAATTCGCACGTTCCACGGGTGTGAATTTGCACGCTCCATGGGTGTGAATTCGCACGTTCCACGGGTGTGAATTCGCACGTTCCATGGGTGTGAATTCGCACGTTCCACGGGTGTGAATTCGCACGTTCCACGGGTGTGAATTTGCACGCTCCATGGGTGTGAATTCGCACGTTCCACGGGTGTGAATTCGCACGTTCCATGGGTGTGAATTCGCACGTTCCATGGGTGTGAATTCGCACGTTCCACGGGTGTGAATTCGCACGTTCCACGGGTGTGAATTTGCACGTTCAATGGGTGTGAATTCGCATGTTCCACGGGTGTGAATTCGCACGTTCCACGGGTGTGAATTCGCACGTTCCACGGGTGTGAATTTGCACGTTCCATGGGTGTGAATTCGCACGTTCCACGGGTGTGAATTCGCACGTTCCACGGGTGTGAATTCGCACGTTGCACGGGTGTGAATTTGCACGTTCCAGGGGTGTGAATTCGCACGTTCCACGGGTGTGAATTCGCACGTTCCACGGGTGTGAATTTGCACGTTCCACGGGTGTGAATTCGCACGTTCCACGGCTGTGAATTTGCACGTTCCATGGGTGTGAATTTGCACGTTCCATGGGTGTGAATTCGCACGTTCCACGGGTGTGAATTTGCACGTTTCACGGGTGTGAATTTGCACGTTCCACGGGTGTGAATTTGCACGTTCCATGGGTGTGAATTTGCACGTTCCGCGGGTGTGAATTTTCACGTTCCGCGGGTGTGAATTCGCACGTTCCACGGGTGTGAATTCGCACGTTCCATGGGTGTGAATTCGCACGTTCCACGGGTGTAAATTCGCACGTTCCACGGGTGTGAATTCGCACGTTCTGCGGGTGTGAATTTGCACGTTCCACGGGTGTGAATTTGCACGTTCCATGGGTGTGAATTCGCACGTTCCACGGGTGTGAATTTGCACGTTCCATGGGTGTGAATTCGCACGTTCCACGGATGTGAATTTGCACGTTCCATGGGTGTGAATTTGCACGTTCCACGGGTGTGAATTTGCACGTTCCATGGGTGTGAATTCGCACGTTCCGCGGGTGTGAATTTGCACGTTCCATGGGTGTGAATTCGCACGTTCCACGGGTGTGAATTTGCACGTTCCATGGGTGTGAATTCGCACGTACCACGGGTGTGAATTCGCACGTTCCACGGGTGTGAATTTGCACGTTCCATGGGTGTGAATTCGCACGTACCGCGGGTGTGAATTTGCACGTTCCATGGGTGCGAATTCGCACGTTCCACGGGTGTGAATTCGCACGTTCCACGGGTGTGAATTTGCACGTTCCATGGGTGTGAATTTGCACGTTCCACGGGTGTGAATTCGCACGTTCCGTGGGTGTGAATTCGCACGTTCCGTGGGTGTGAATTTGCACGTTCCACGGGTGTGAATTCGCACGTTCCACGGGTGTGAATTCGCACGTCCCACGGGTGTGAATTCGCACGTTCCATGGGTGTGAATTCGCACGTTCCATGGGTGTGAATTCGCACGTTCTGCGGGTGTGAATTTGCACGTTCCATGGGTGTGAATTCGCACGTTCCACGGGTGTGAATTTGCACGTTCCATGGGTGTGAATTCGCACGTTCCACGGGTGTGAATTCGCACGTTCCACGGGTGTGAATTCGCACGTTCCACGGGTTTGAATTTGCACGATTCATGGGTGTGAATTCGCACGTACCGCGGGTGTGAATTCGCACGTTCCACGGGTGTGAATTTGACGGTCAATGGGTGTGAATTCGCACGTTCTGCGGGTGTGAATTTGCACGTTCCATGGGTGTGAATTCGCACGTTCCACGGGTGTGAATTTGCACGTTCCATGGGTGTGAATTCGCACGTTCCACGGGTGTGAATTCGCACGTTCCACGGGTGTGAATTCGCACGTTCCACGGGTTTGAATTTGCACGATTCATGGGTGTGAATTCGCACGTACCGCGGATGTGAATTCGCACGTTCCACGGGTGTGAATTTGACGGTCAATGGGTGTGAATTCGCACGTTCCACGGGTGTGAATTTGACGGTCCATGGGTGTGAATTCGCACGTTCCATGGGTGTGAATCCGCACGTTCCACGGGTGTGAATTAGCACGTTCCATGGGTGTGAATTCGCACGTTCCATGGGTGTGAATTCGCACGTTCCATGGGTGTGAATTTGCACGTTCCACGGGTGTGAAAATGCACGTTCCGCGGGTGTGAATTTGCACGTTCCGCGGGTGTGAATGTGACGGTCCATGGGTGTGAATTCGCACGTTCCATGGGTGTGAATTTGCACGTTCCATGGGTGTTAATTCGCACGTTCTGCGGGTGCGAATTCGCACGTTCCATATGTGTTAATTTTGCACGTTCCATGGGTGTGAATTCGCACGTTCCATGGGTGTGAATTCGCACGTTCTACGGCTGTGAATTCGTACGTTCCACGGGTTTTCACACCCATTTTTTCGTGCGGGCGGAATTTTTACAGTAGAATATTTTTGTTCAATGAGTTTAGCTCAATTTTTGGTGATCAGAGTGCATACATATATTTTTTTTGTAATTCATCATAATTGAATATTTTTACATAATGTCACAAAGTAAGTATTGTAAAATAAAATTTCTAATACTTGATTGTTCCATGATGAAATTGCTTCAGATTCTTAGGGATCTTCAGTTGCAACAAATAATGAATGACGAAGATGATGATATTTTTGATGATAGTGATGAAATTTTTTCATCCGATAGCGATGCAGAAGACGAACCATATTCATCATCAAATAATAGCATTGAAAGCGTGGTGGTGGAAGATGCGGTAGGAATAGATCACAGCACTTATTTATCAAAAGATAAAAGTTTAGTTTGGAAAGAACTACCACCACTTCAAACAGGCAGGTTACTGAAAAATCAAATTTTATTGAATAAGGCTGGATCTACCAAAAGAGCAACATCTATGGTAACAGATAAGTAAATGTGTTCGTTCGATTTGTTTATATCATAAAATATAAAAAATATTGTGATCCAAATGACAAATCAAAAAAGTGTAGAATTATATGAAAATAATTGGCAAAACATTGATATGATAGAGCTAAATCTCATGGAGAAAAACTCACTAGCTTGTGGAATGAGAAAAACGGAAGACCTATTTTTCGAGCAACAATGAGGCTCAAGCGATTTGCGAGCATATCCAAGTGTCTACGGTTTGACAGCTCTGAAGAGAGAGAAGAAAGAAGACTTCGTGACAAACTAACACCTCAAAGTTTTTTAAAATCCTCATGAAAATGTTACTATAGATGAACAATTGGTTCCATTTCGAGGTTGGTGTAGTTTTTGGCAATACATTCCATCAAAGCCCGCCATATATGACTTATTTATTTTAGTTATCATTATTTTTTATTATACTTAATAAAAAAAAACAACAAAACAAATGAATTTCTTATATTAAATATGAAATTTTGTTTACATTTTAACCTTGGGTCATATTGACCCAAAGGATCATAGGAAGGGCACATATCCAAGAGATGCAGAAGGGTTAAGGCCGTAGTCTAGTAAATAGTATGTTAGCTTATTAGACGTGAAGCCTCGGTTCAAACCCCAGGTCAAACATCTAAAACAAGACAAAATATGAAAAAATATTTCTTCGGCGACTTCTTCTCAGTAGTTTTCTGGCAAATATTTCCATAAAATGTTTCTTAAAAATTTGTCGTTCGAAGTCGACATGAAACTGTAGGTAACGCCACTCATGTATAAAATTAACACACGCAACATAAGTGGTGTGAGAGGCTAGGTTATAATCCTGACTAAAGGTTTGTAATGAGCAATTATGTATGTATGTGTGGTCTTAAACTCTTTATTGTTAAGCTCCCTGCTATATCAGTTTTCAATTACTTTTTTTTATTTAAGCACGTTTGACCAATGAAGCGATTAGTGGGACATTCGGTGCTCTCGTTTGATAGACGGTGTGCTACCAACAGCGTCGCTGTTGACTAATACACTATATTTGCAGATGTCCTGATTACTTTCCATTCCTTCTATTAACGTAGATATCTGAGCTGGTGGCACTAAAGTTCAAAACAATTGCCTCCTAACCCAACTTGTGATGTGCTGCTGGGGAACCGTAGTCATATACGGTTGATTACACAGTTCCTTATAATTTTCTCAAAATGAAATTTAGTTTTGAGATTCAAAACAGGGTTTTCTAGCCTAACGATCAGAAAGTTCGCTGCAATACCTTAAATATTCTGAACTTAAACTTTCCTATATGCTACCTAAACCTTGTAGTTTTTCCAGGAAGAGATCAAAACCATATTTAAAGCATTTTCCTGAAAATCTCCATTTACTTCTTCATGAAGAGCTCGGATTTTTTATTCAAAAATACCTCTATGACTGAAAGAATTAATTTTCTTGCGTAGGGATCAAAATTTCAATATTCCCCATGTACTTCTTTTAATTTTTTTACTTTTTTCTATGTCATTCATTACGTTACCTAGCTAAGCAGGTGTCTGATCCATTGTAGCTGGTACATGGTGATGGGTCACCAAATGTCGTGGCTAAAAACCGATGTCCTTTATGACAATTTGTTGCGTTTTTAGTGTAATAGTCCATTAGTGCAGAAGAAGACATCTTCTCAAGACGTGATTCTGTCTGAACCTCGTTGTTAATGCCATCCTCTACAAATGTTAGGATCAATGACATCTTGGGTAAGAATATAAATCGGTTTTTTGCGGTTAAATTCTGTTTAAATCTTTAAAATTAAATTTCATTTAAGTATTCTTTATGGAACAATTTTAAAATCATGCTCATGTAGATGTTCATTATTTCGTAATAAGCATTTTGGAAAACGTATTTGATTATGATTAATTGCGTTCAAGTGACATTCAGCTTTTAATATTACACATGAAACAAACCAAAAAAAACGGAAATAAATAAAACGAAACAAAACGAAACGAAAAAAATGCGGATATAATTTAAGGTGCCTACAATTCCGAAATGATTTTTTTCTCTTTTTTTTTTAACCAACGCAGATAAATCTTGAACAATTTCATTCAAGGGCAACATATGTTGCCACCATAATGGAAATGTATTTAAATGTTTAGGCATTAGGGTGGCACTTTATGAAATACAAAAAGGATGAATAATGTCACTCATATCCTTTTTTAAAATTGTCAAATTCCTTTAACTTTACCGACATAATGTCGAACTGATATGGATCCCATTTCATTCAACTATCCAAGGGAATATATTGCAGAAAAGTGCACTACCAAGGATGTCATAGCTTGGGGAAGCTTTTTGGCATATGGATAATAAGGGTTGTAATATTAAACTTTTGTATAGTTTGCCTAACCACTACAGTGTTCTCCAGGCAAAGGTGATGACAATTCTGAAAGTTTGTGTGATGTGGGGATTTTTCTTAAAAATGTATTTATTTAGCTGGGTGGATAGATAGAGATTTAGTCTTTAACGGTTGTCTCTGAGACGTCCGTTCACGCCATTTATGGGCGAGTATTTCTCAGGAGACTTTCGAATCATTCAAAGTTAACTCTTATATGGATTCCAGAACAGAGGGATATTGCCTAAAAATTTATTACCGATAAGCTGGCCATGGCCCATACGAAGCTCACACCCTTTGCCATGTTACCTAACATATGTGGGTATCCGTACTGCTTTAGTAAGTGTATGTGTTCCGCCCATTTCACAGGGAGTCTAAACCTGATTGATAGCAAGAATGTACGTGCAATATTGCTATATTCTGCTGGTTTGGATAAGAAGAAGAGAGATTCACTTCTGTCCTAAAGTCACTTGAGCATACGTTGCTTAATTGTGAAACTCGCGGGGCACTGTCTTAATAGAAGACATGCTAATACACTTGGCATTCCATCGAATGACTCTGCAGGATCTATGGGCAACTGAGAAGGAGACCCACCCCTAACCTAATACATCATGTAGCAGTGACCTACTCTGGAGTCGAAGGATCTGCAATTATCATTGTCTGTAATCCTTGACTGTAGTCTCTGATTTCAGGTTGATTCTGATTAAGGAATGTTTATACACGTGTATGTTTATTAACTGTGGCATCGTAATGACCTTAAGCCCTGTAAGAAGTGGGACATTGTGTTTCAATGTTAATTGGGAGATCAAGCGTAGAATCACTCTTGCCAACAGATGCTAATATGGGCTCAGTAGGCAATTGTGTAGCAGAGACCTCTCCAATACGATGATCCTTTACACCTTACAAGTCGCTCAACCTACCTGTATTTCTTTAAAGCAGAGAAGCATGGACGCTATTAAGTACCAATGCAGCAGCCTTGAGGTATTGGAGAGAATAGCCTTACGTATTGGATTTTCTATCATGTACGAGTTGGCGATAACTTTAGCAACTTGTGCAGCACATTAACATCCAGTAGCTTCGTTGGCTGGGCCATGTCATTTGAATGGAAAAATGGAAGATGTTCCGACGAAATGAGTATTTAATGTGGGAATTAGCGATAGTCGGCTTAGATGAAGATTTTGTCTACGATGGTAGGACCAAAGCCCTGAGAAAGCCCTGTCATCGATTGGTATGACCAACTGGCAAAGACGCGCAAGAAGCATAGGCGTTTGGAAGAATGTGTTAAAGCAGGCTGAAATCCGATAAACAGGTTGTTAAACGCAAATTAAATAAGTAAGTTGTCTTACAACTAGATTCTGTTACCAAACCTAAACTAATCTAAGATTTAAGAGCTAAGATGTGGACTTTGGCAAATCAAATTCTTAGTTTTTATTTTCATTATTAATATTTGAAAGATATTTCAAAAGAAATTTTATACAACTGTATTCTAATTTTACATCATTGGCTTTTAGGCAGGCATCTACCTTCCTAAAAAACTATGCCAGCCTAATGCTGATTGTAGTATAAAAACAAAGAATAATAATAATGTTGTTGTATTATAATCGCATAAAATGATATACTACGTATTGTATCGTATTGTATGAATATTAGCATAAAATCATAAAATGATTTATTACACGACCATTGTTTTTTATACACACACATCATACACGCTCAAATACGATTTCGCTGGAAAAACGGAAAAAAGAAAAGAAACATTTTTTCTTTGTTTTTAAATAAAACCATGAGGATTTGTTTAGCCTTGAGTTACGATTTAATACACACATGCGTATTTAATCTCAAAATGGATATGAGGATATGAATGTTTGAGTGTCATTGTATCTCAAATAAGATACTTAATAAACCCAATTACTTACACACAATAAGTGTCTCTCTAAGGATAAGGCAAATAAAAGTGATTAACGTTTTGAGTTATGTTCGCTTATATTGTTGTTGTTTAAATTAAATTTAATTATACTCTCGTTATTGTTGTTATTATTATTGGTATTATTGATACTGAATAAGAGGTGGCATATTTAAAACAAAATTAACAAGTTATGCAGCAAAAGAAAATGTTAAAAAAGAAATACACGGGCTCCTATCATTAACAGGGTAAACTTTTGATTGGGGTCGTATTTTCTGAATACATTTATAATTTTTCCATTATATTACCTTTCTTTTACTCTTGAAAAAAAAACAGCAAGAAAAAGTGTCAAAATTATCTTAGAAACAAAGAATGAAAGAAAATATGGAAATAAGAAAACATTCAGTTTTTTTCCCTCTTCTGTTTACCAAGATTTTCTTTTTTTTTAAATTTTTTTTTACAAGGGGTCCCCTCTTTTGTTTAACACTTCTTCTTTAGTGCTGTTGATTTTCTTTCTGCATTACGTTGTAAATGGTAAGAGAATGGTTTTGTTCTTCAAGTTTTTTTTCTTTTCTTAATTTTTCCTTTCTTTTTTTTCATATTCTATGAGCGCGAGAAAGTTCATTATTTTTAAGATTTCGTAATCATTTTTAGCTTATTTTTCATTATTTTTTCCGCTTTAAGTTTTTCCTTGTGTCGCCTTCTTCCTTTCCCTTTCCCTTCTGCTTTTAGTTTCCATTTTTCTGTCTTTAAAGTCGTTTAACGGTCATTGCTTGTAAGTATGTATGTTCGTCTATTTCCCCTTGTTTTCCTTCCCCTTCTTTTTTCCTTTTTTTCAGTTTTTCTTTTCTTGTTTCGAGTGCGAAATCTCAAGTTAATGAGCGAGATAATATTATGGCGCTCATGTTTTTTTCTTTCTCTTGCCACTTTGGCAGCGGTTTGTCGAAGCAGGAGGGTCATCTTATCTTAAGTGCAGTTTATAGTTGAATATTTCGTTGCTTCTTTTGTATCCTTAACGTAATAGGAAGAGAAAAGTTGTGAAGAAGAAAAACTTGTCACAGTAAATTTGGAAAAATTTAAAGTTTATTACAAACAATACTTGCTTGTTGGGTTATAGACAAAGTAACCCATCAGCAATATTGATTCTTAATAAGGAATCCTCATTGTTATCGATTTGATGCTAAATATCGCACTCCGTTCAAACATTTGAGTAAAGATGGTAAATAACTCCACAGAAGACAGAAAACATATTTTGTTGTATGTACATATGTTTGTAAGATATGTCCAAAACAGTTTAGCTTTCATCCTCATTAGTTAGTGCTGTTAATATGAACGACAGAGTTTGGTTGCCTTATCTACATTGATATTGAGTACTTGTCTTGGCGCTGTCAAGGACTTGAGCCCTTGCAAACCTATATTACTTTCCTTGCATATGTTTCGCTTCAACTGCGACTAGTACTATATCGTGTGCATAGTTTCACGTTTCGTAGCCTTTTTTGCACCACTCATTGTGTCCTTCTATTCCAAAGTTGGTTTTTCCAGTGCTTACTTACTTACTTATTTAATTGGCCATTAACAATTCGTTGATCGGATTTTGGACTGCTTTAACGCATCCTTACAAGCGTTTCTGCTATTTGACTGCGACCAACTGGCTGCACAAAACGATAACAGGGCTTACTCAGTTTGCTCCTTCCAACTTAGACAAGGTCGTCATCTACACCGACTTCCATTATTCTCCGCATCAAATGCCCGTCTGGCCATAACATGCACTTCCAGCACAGCCGCTGGATGTGAATGAGCTGCACAACGTCCGTTTCATTGAGGAACTCATACAGATCAAATGTGGAAATCATCGCCAACTTGCACTGAACCGTAGACTTTTGTTAGGACTTTTTTTCGAATACTCTAAAGGCTGCTGCATCGGTGCTTAATAGTCTCCATGCTTCTGCGCCGCAAAGAAGTACAGGGAGGATAAGCGACTTGTAAAGTATAAGTTTCGTCGTACGAGGAAGGTCTTTGTTACTCAATTGCCTATTGAGGCCTTCTTTCTTATCCTTAACTGGCTTCCATGTAGATAATTTCCCAGGCAATATGCCTTCTGGGCGCTTCTCTATTCTATTTGAGTATTTTGAGAATCCATCAGTAAAAGGAGATTTTACACTAGAATTCCAGGCAGGGAAGGCTGCTGAATTAACTCAGTGTAAGCCTACGCGAACGGAGAATAAATTGTGGCATAGAATTTAGGAACTTCTTCCGAAGAATTTAATCTTGCAATAGTTGAAGAAATCACCGAAGATCAATCCACACATGAATACAGGTATGCCATCTCTCATTATCTCCGTTTGTCTATCATTTGTGCAGATGTTGGGAAAGAATTTTGTTTTATTGGCAGACTTATTTGTCCAAAATTGGACAGAAAGCATAGCAGTTGACTACTTAATTTACTCACTAAACCTGAACGCTAGATTTCAGAATGATTCTAAGGGAGTTGTGCTTTAAATGCGAACCCTTTATGCCGTTTGTCTAGAGCGGTTAACCAGAACTTGTCAGCAAATTTCTGGAGGACAGTCGCTATAAGTGCTCAAGTTTTTGAACAAAGTTGCTACTTATTAGCCAATCTAATGAGGCTTATTGCTGTCGTTGATGCGGTTGAATACACAACCAAGTAATTAAGGTTCGAAGCCGGGAGAAGACGAACAAATCCTCGTTATGGTTTTAAAATTTTTGAATTCAAGATCTTTTGTTTCATATAATCCATCCAAGAAGCATCTTTATGTAGCTCCTGTACCACCGAAAGAATACCATTTGTAAGGAAAATAATAAGAAGGTCCGACAGCATCACCTGTATGGATTGAGTAGGACTCAATCATCAAAATTGTGATAACGAATTTATCACTATAACGATAACGAATCACTCACTCATTAATCAAAACATTTTCACATCGTTTTTAAGCAACTATAGATGTAAAGTTGTTAGCCTAGCATATGCTGTGGTAGGCCAATTAATTGTTGAGCTGAAAAAACTTGAGGCAACAGGCCAAAACTGATTGTGATGACGTGGGATGTGATGCTTTGTGGCATCTCAATGTTGTTTAAATTAATTCAGAATTTCTGCATTTGAATAAGTTACGAACAGTTTTACATCAATCCACGAAATATATGTAAATATGCCTGTACAAGCATAAAAATCTGTTGATTGGTCTCCTATTCTTCTAACATATTTCTGATCTCAGTTTTCTACGCGTTTGTTTGTATGTTTATTTAATAATTTTCCAAATTTTCGAGGAAACATTTCAGCAAATAATTCATGAGTTTATTTTCGTTGAAACTTAAGGTTTTATTCATAAATTTCTGTTGAAATGTTTGTGTTTATTTTTCTTTGATTTTATGGACACCGAAAATATTCAAAAGCGTTGAATTCGCTGTTTTGCTGTTGTTAAGCGCGTGTCTTGCCACACACCAAGAATTAATTTTTTTTGCTCATGAATTTAGAAACATTTCGTATTTAAAATAAACAAAAACAAAAGAAAGAACTCAAAACCAAAGTGATGATATAAACAAATCATAAAAATTGATCTAAAGCTTTTGCCTGCTTTTGCCTCTTTATTCCCTTGTATGGCTTTAATGTCATACAAATCAGTTACGCTTTAAAAATTTCTTTCTTAAAAATCACAAAGAATAAGAGAATGAAACCAAAAGACAATAAAAAATACAAAAACTCGTAAATAAATACGCAACTCTAGAAAAGCACTGTGCAAGAGAGAGTGATTTTATGCCTTCCTTCGCCAAGAAACCGTATAACCAGTAGCGGTGGTAATAGCTACTACCAGCTACCAGCTGATATATTGAAATTTTGTTGACTTTTTGAAAAGGGATTTTACTATAATATTTACAGCTTATTTGCAGGATTTTTTATGACTTTTCATACTCTATCATACCACCCAGTAACTCATTTCATTGCGTCATAAAATACACGACAATAAGAGTTACGAAGTATTGTGTGTAATATTTTGTTGTGAATGTTTGTGTTTCCAACACATTGTTTGTGATGATGTATTTATTGATTAAATGATACACTGAGAAAATAAAGACAGTATGCATGAGCACTCCCATTAATGCTATAAGAAGCAGAGGGCTTTAATAAATTGGTTGCTGTCTTGGATATTCTTCTTTACTTGGCTTTAGATTTTATGTCACGTGTGTTAGTGCTCTTTTTCAGCTGCTCTGTGAGTTCCGGTCTTCAATATTTCGGTCAATAAATCTGTACTATTGAAGACCAAAGACAATTGACTTCAGTGGTACCAGAACTCCTGTCTTGTAAATCTACTTTCATTTACCCATAGCTGCTTTCAAGCTATAATTCTAGTCCAAAATTTTGTTTCTCCTGAATTTTCTTTCAGTGTAATTTCTAACATTACGGCCATTGATTGTCTACATCTTTCCCTTAGTACTCAGACCCCTCAAATACAATGAGATTGTTAAACTCACAAAAAAATCTTCAACTCGTTAAAGCTTATCAGTATCTCTCTTATTGAAAAATTAAGTGAAAAGTTGTAAAATCATCTTCAAAGTCTTTAAACAAACACACACACATACAAAGTGGTTCCTTTTTGCCAGACATACATACATACATACATACATATTTCATGCCACGCAAACAAAATTCAAACACATGACGGCCGAGTGTTTATTGTTTTAGTGTCGCCTCTTTAAAATGAAAATCGATTTCTGATATTCTGATAATAATAATGATTCTGTTTTTGTTTTTCTTTTCGTTTTCATATCGGAGCATAAAGTTGGCTTCTTTGTTTCTTAATTTTTATTGTTTTTCTACAATTTTCATCACTTTTAAAAATAGTTTTCAAATTTTTTAATTTGATTTTCTTGGAAGACCATCAAATAAACAGAATAAAAGTTTATTAAAAATAAATCATAAGACTGCAAAAAAAATGAAATAAAATAATTTTAAACAGAATTACTGGTCAATTATGTATCACTTTAGATAATTTCATCACACCATAAACATTCAGTTTCCATGTGTCATTTTAGCACAAATAAAAGATGTTCCGTCTGACTATGTTATGGGGCTATCCACGTAGACATAGTCTATGGCGTAGACCTACAAGAAACTCATACTTTAGTGTCCGAGGTACTAAGGTACTAACGTGACTCCTCACAAAAACTTTTCATGCAATGAAGCCTAAAACAGTTGTGGTGTGTTACCATATCTCGGAAACCAATTCAGAATGTTCAATTTCAGGCTAACAGAAGTCAGTTATTAATACTGGCTATAACGCTCTGAATTGATGGTAATGGTTCTTCTAGAGTCATTATTCACAAGAGATTGCCTAATGATAACTACAGATTTTAATACGCCCTCTGACAAACACTTTTCCCATATGCAATGGCTTTTCTACAATCAAGTCTGGTTTCTTCCGTGCCTCATTTGTGATAGTTTCCCCCTAAACCTATACTCAATACATAAATGCATACGATACCAATTTTCAGATTTTTCGGGGTCGAACAATTGTTCCTGTCTTTCGATCGTACATTCGAGCATATAATGCAGCCCGCCCAAGTCTGATAATTTCACAAAATTTTAAACATTTTTGGTAGACATAATCGCACGATTTATTGTCTATAAAAAGTTACTTGTATGGTTTTCAAAGTCTATTGAGGTCTGGAGAGACAATATTAGAGGAGATATTGCATATGCTGATGAATTATGAAAAATTTCGCGAAATTCCTCAACCTGCGTAACAGTACTCGTTGGAGATATTTGGAGCACATTATTTGTATAATTCGACTGAAAAGTTGAATATAATTCTCACGTATTAACTGATGTCACTTCTAAGTATACTTACACCTCTAAGTATACTATACTTTCGACCGCACATTGAAGATCGGAAACTCCACATGTATTTTACTGTCATTTCTCAGCTGAAATAAAAAAACCTGCTCCGAAAAATTGCTTACGTGGCTAAGTAATCGCATAATGAATTACAAAGGAGGTCCTTTCTACAGATGTCTTCTTTTTATGTATTTCACAATTAGGCACAGTAAGGGTCACATCATAAGAGTATTGGTTTTAACAAAAAAAAATTTTAAAGTATCATGTTTATATTTAAAATCGAAGTCGATTACAAAAAAATATTACAATTTTGTTTATAATACTGAAAGTACCCGCCCCTCCAAGTAATCTTAAGGGCATTGATATTAAATCTGTTGTTTGGAAACCATATTAAAGTTCTCGCTTCAATAAATCAATCGTTACAGTTTAAAACGATAAAAATTAAACTTGTTACATCAACAATATCAAGATCAAACGAAACGCAACGAATTGTTTTGTAAAACAAAATCTTAATAAATAAATTACTCGAATAAAAACGAATTTAAGGTCAGATTTGTATTGAACAATTCAATTCGTACCGATATTTTTACTCTTATTTCAGTCCTTCGTTTCTATTGTGAATTTTTAATTTTATCAAGTGCAAACAGGTAAACAGGCAAACCAAACCAGTAAAATATTTGCCTTTTTAAAGTATTTGCCAAAGTCTCAATGTGTTACCATCAACCAACCAACCAATACTTCCACTTTTCACCACACAACACAAGAATTTTTTTTTTTTTTTTTGTAGAATAGTTCTGCTCAATAAACCGTAACACTTTGAGCTGTGATTGTATTATAAAATCCATTCTATGGCACATGAAGACATTTTGGGGAGGGCCACAGGGGGAGAGAGAGAGAGAGAGAGCGAGTGAAATACAATAAATAATGCAAGAGTTGTTGTATTGTCGTATTCTTGTACACTGGTATTCTTGTATGAACATTGAAAAACTTATCAAGTGATTGAAACTTTAGCAGTGTTTATATGATATTGTCAAACAACAATCGATACAAGTCTTCTCTCTCTCTTTCTCTTCTCGCTGAACAAGTCGAACAGAATTAAGACGCAAAGAAACTAGAGAAATAAAATATGTTTTTTGGAAAATGTTGCCAAAAAGAAAATGTTTTCCAACAAAATACAAGTTTTTAATGCGAATTGTTGTGATATTGACACCAAAAAGAGTTTCCAAAAAAATAGTTTTTTCTTTAACACAATAGTTGGAAAGAGCTTTTTTGTGAATACGAAAAAAAAACAACAAAAAACCAAAAAATAAACACACTTTTGTTGCAAAAAAGTCAATAAATTTTGTTGAATTTAAAAGAATACCAGGATTATGAATTAAAAAAAACAAACATGCTTATAGGTGTTGGAGGAAATGAAATATAACACGTGCATGTTGGTAAAAAGTGGGAATCTCATTTACTTTTTTTTACTTTTTTTTGTCGAACGTCCCCGGCCTCACACTAACCCACCCTCACCCGACCGCGGAGGGCTCGTCCCCATTACGTAGGGACACGTACACACTACAGTCCGGACTATAGCGGGTTAGGGAAAAGTAAAGGCAACGACAACATAAATCAGCTACAGAACTTAATCACAAGCTGAATAAACTAACAATAAACCATAACTAACTAAGACAAGAACGAGAATATATTTTTCTATAGTAATTTACAAATTAATGGCAGCATATAAGCTACGTTTAATATTATAAACAGTACAATTAAAATCAATAAAATCATAATACATGTTAAAATCATTACATAATAATATGTATGTATATTATGTTTAATATCAAAGCGACACATTACTTTTTTATATTTTACTTTTGAATCCATCAAACATAAATGATACCCTTGAATTTCTGAAATTGGAAGACAGGTGTCACCGCTATATCACATTCACTTGTTGATCTTAGTCCAACAAATACTAAGATTTGGTTAAATTATCAGCGGACTCACTAAAATAATATACTACGGTTCCATACTTACTTAATTGGTCATGACAAACCTTTAGCCAGTATTACAACCTAGCTTCCGACACCAACCATGTTGTGCGTGTTAATTTTACCCACGAGTGGCGCGATCTATATACTGAAGTCGACTTTAAATAACTGATGTTTGAGAAACGGCAGTTTTATTTACACTCAGAGTTTTTGGCCAGAAGACTTCTGAGAGGAAGTCGCCAAGGAAATATTTCTTCATATTTCGGTATCGCATTTACTAAGTCATTACACTATTTAATAAACTTCGGTAAACCCTTAAGGTGGGTTCCATAAGGTCCCATTATAAAACCGACAGTTACTGTTCCATCATACAACTTCTGATTGACACCACTCAGCCATCGCCATAGTTGTATGAAGATTTGGATTCTATCCGATCACTCTTTTATAGACAATAATTTTTGTGTGCCCGATAATTCTTTATCTCAGGTATATAAGAGTTGTTCCCTTTTTTCCTGGTCAATACAGCTTTGCAGAAATCGTTTTTAGGTATTCGCTGCCTTTTCGCTGTTTTCACGCGTGGGTGTTCTGTTATATCTGCTATTGGGTTCATAAAATGGACTCTTACTCACATTACAACCTTTTAGTCAGGATTACGACCTCGATTTTTAAACTCCCATGTTGTATGTGTAAATTTTATTCATGAGCAGTGGGACCTACAATATAAATTTGACTCCAAACGACAGATGTTTGAGAAACTCTTCACGGCCAATTTATTTACTCTCAGAGTTTTTGCCAGAAATCTTCTGAGAGGAAGTCGCCGAAGAAATATTTTAATTTCGTTTGGTTGGATATGTCTAACCTGGCGTTTCAACCCTGGCCTCACGTCTAATAAGCCAACACACTACCTTAATAGACAACGGGAACTTCAAGATAGACTCTAGTTAGGTTCAATGGAAATTTTGTTCTGCCTACATGCATAGTTAACTATTGTACATTTGTGTGGTCTCACTGCAATTAAGAAAAGTTTGCATTAAATCATTTGTTTGCACTTTTCGAAGGAATGCTAACTAATCCCACATATTAATTCATTCGAATTTTCTGTTGTAAGAAATGCGTCAAAATTAAGCCTGAAGTCACATAATCAATGAGTCTTTTAACAAATCCTTTAAAATTTTCTGTTTTAAAAACAAATTTTGGGCTTAAATATGTATGAACGTGCATATAAAATTTTAAATTGAGTCATAATACTTTAAGTAGATTCTTGTTTTTGTTCAATTTAAGAATATCTTGCTTGAATTGAATTAAGCGCTTCGAAAATAAAATTAAAAAAAGAAACAAAAACAAAAATGCAAATGCATATTTTTTTTTTTTTGATGCTGCAACATTTGTTGCATTTAATCTTTTAGCTGCTGTGGAATACAGCGAAATTATCCTGCAGGCCTTGTTAAATCATGTTCATACCACATATAATACTAACACATTGCAGATGTGAATATTTATTTACTTTTTATAAATGGATTGTATATGAGTGTGTGTGTGCATTATTAAATAAAATAAAGGACATCTGGTTGTTGATTCACATACATATGCATACATATACGTGTGTATATATATATCTCTGTGTGTTGATTTGTGGGTTCATGGAACTGTAAGTGCACAGGCATTGTTCACTTGTATTGTGTGTGTGTGTGTGTATATTTAATGATATTCTGTGTGGTGATTGTATATTAAATGTGAGAAAAGGATTGTCCACTCACTCACTCTCTCTGCTCTCTCTCTCTCTCCCTGTCTCTCTCTCTCTCTCTGTTTATATATTTGATTATAAACAAACACATTTAATCTCTCGCTTACATACACACACACACATGTCGAAACATGAACGAACACTTTTGTATTGTGTTTTAAACTGTATTTCAAAAGACAAAAAATCTTGTCACATGAATCCTGTTGAAAATTATGTTAAAAAAAATAAATAAAAAAATTTTAAGTTTTTCTCATGATTTTAAAGAGATTTTATAATAAATTTAAGGCGGGTAATATGATGATTTGCCTAAATTTTGTATTGCTGGAATACATGAGAAACATACAGTTTAATTTCTACCATACATACATACATACATACATGATTGGTCATTACAACCCTTCAGTTAGGATTACGATCTAGCTTCTCACACCACTTATGTTGTGTGTGTTAATTTTATAGACGAGTGGCGGGACCGACAGTTTAAAGTGGACTCCGAACGACAGATTTTTGAGAAACTTTTCATGGCAATTTTATTTACTCTCCGAGTTTTTGCCAGAAATCTGCTGAGAGAAGAAACTCCGAAGAAATATTTTTTAGATTTCGTTTTGTTGAAGATGTCTGACCTTCCCAATTCACAGAAAGCTCATTCGAATTTCCATAGCACATGAGGTCCAGAAAATGGTGACCCTTTTTCCCATGCCTAATTGATTCCGTTTGCACAGACAGGTCCATAATATTATCGACTTATCCTCATACAAATTGAGTGTGCCTACGGCAGCTAATCTGATATTGTTATTATGTACCGTCCCTTAAATTTTCTGTTCAAGTTGAATTGAGCCCATCTTTCGAAGGCGTACATATGTACATACGAATTTCCTCATTCACACACCCACTCTGCACCCGACAAATCCTATACTTTAGAATTGTTGCCCACTTAAAATAGCCTGTAGTTTCCGAATTGCTCCATTCCTTCCTATTATTCAGTCTCCTTGAGAAAAATTATCTAAAATTCTAGAGTTTAATGCTTCTGACCCATAGACCCCAACGCCGCTTTAAGATTAGTTTTCATTTCCATGACTATACCAGTCTCTTGAGTCTTATTCTATTCTAGATGAGACGTTTTCATATTATTTCTGCAGTCCATGAGTTGGCCCCATAGGCCACGATTGAGCTAATTCTTGGATTATACCAGAAAGCCTTCTTTAGTAGGCCTTCCGTATAGCATTGTATACCATTGAGCCTTCCATGTCAGTATAGGTGTCCAAGCCACTGTGGAGAAGTGTTCATCGATTTAATCATCAAATTTTCTTCTTTTCTTTACTAGAAATTGTTGAAAAATGTTGTTTAAATCAAATCAAATAAAAAAAATGATTCTGATGCCTTTAGGTTATCGAAACAATTTCCATTTAAAAATATCTTGCCTACATGCCAGCATATATGAGAATATCCGTTTCCTCTTAATTGTGTGCAATTATTTCATGTAAATGGTGTTGAATTTATTTCATTTCATTTTTTCTTTTTTTGTATTTTTTTTCATGCATTGTTTGCAATAAACTGATAATTTCCCTAGTTTTTAACTATTCAGATGGCATTTTTGCAGAATTTGTTGTATTTTTTCATTTTTTTAATATCTTTTGCGTTCCACATTTCGCCTACAAATGCAGTTGTTGTGTTGTTCATTTTGTTAAAAGTTTTTCACCTGGTTTCCGTTAAATTTCCACCCTTATGTTTCCGTTACCGTTATGTTCCGTTACTATACTCGGGTATTTTATTATTTTTTATTTCCTTTGCATTCTTTCAGCCAACCCTCCTCTTGTGGGCTTTTGACTGGGTTTGGTTTGGTTAGATTTGCTCTGGGTTTTTGTAAACGTATTGCCAATGCCATCATTATTTTGTGGTCTTATAAATTATTTTATTCACAATATTTTTACATTAAAAAATTAAAAGGGGCTCAACATTTTCATTTTCAATTTCAATTTTGTTGTCCCCATTTCCTGGTTATAGCGAGTGAAACTTATTTTAACACGCAAATTATACGAGAGAGAGCGTCATGTATTTGCATGTTTTGATATTCCTTTTTTGCCTCGTTTTTTTTATTTTTTTCTGTATTTTGTTTTTAAACTACAGATTTATGATTAAATTTTATTTTTTTGAACATTTAAAATAAAAAAAATTAAAAATTTTTGCCATTTGCAAACTCAGCGGGTTGTAAATTATTCCCTTTAATATCGTAGCTGTTATTTTCTCCCTCCCTCTCTCTCTTTCTCTCTCTCTCTCTCTCTCTGTTTCTCTCCCTCTCTGTTGTAAATAATTATCGTATTACAGCATATGAATGCATATTTCTGTTTGTTTTTTAATATGATTTTATTTAAAATGAAATAAATTTAATATTCCTTTGACATGTTTTAAACACGCATTTAATTAATGATTTTTAGATCTATTTTATGCTTTAATTTTTTTATTTTTTATATTTATTTTCATTTATAATTTTCAGTTTTAATGGATATTTAAGTAAAGAAAATATATCGACTATAAATACATGCCTTATGAAACATGATTTCAATAAATTCCTTTTTATTTTTTTTATTTTTGTAAACATCCATAAATATTTTTAATACTTCATTAAACATTAATTGAATTTATTGACGACATACACACTTATTTACACAATATTAAACATATTTATTCATTACTCAACTATAGGGGAAGTATTTAAAGCAGGTCATAAGGGCTATATAATAAATGTCTACTTATTCGTCAATATATTTTATATAAGTCGCCATACTGTAGTAGGTTGTATGTTGGCTTATTAGATGTGAGTCCATGATTTAAAACAAAACAACTAAACGAAATGCGAAAAAATATTTCTTCAGTGACTTCCTCTTAGCAGAGTTCTGGCAGAAACTGTCAGAGTAAATAAAATTGCCATGAAAAAGTATCTCACAAATCTGTTTTTAAACTGTAGCTCCCGCCACTCATGTATAAAATTAACACACACAACATAAGTGGTGTGAGAAGCTAAATCGTAATCTTGACTGAAGGTAAATGCAATGACATATGTACATACATATGTACTACGTTGTCAATCCTAACTTAATGGTTATACATATATGCATGTAGTCTAGTAGATAGTGTGTTGGCTTGTTAGACGTAAAGCCCGGGTTCGTATCCCAGGTCAGGCATCAAAACGAAATATGAAAAAAAATATTTCTTCGGCGACTGCCTCTCAGCAGATTTCTGGCAAAAACTCTGAGAGTAAATAAAATTGACATGAAGAGCTTCTCAAAAATCTGTCGTTCGGAGTCGACTTTAAACTGCAGGTCCCTGTAGGCCTTTAAAGATCTTAATATAATTAAAAATCCACCGCAAACGTATGACAATTTCGTTGTTCATTCGTGGACGAAACACAAATCCACTATAACCCACCAGAAGCCATAAAGTATTTACAATAAAAAATTTCTCGGTGCAAATCAGGTCTGAAGAAAGTCAAGGCGGGTTGGTGTGCCAATAAAGTTATGGAGAACGTTTTTGGAATTCAAGCAGTATAATCCTGATTAACTGTCATTAGAAAACAATCATTGGCGAATGTTATGCCGAGTTAATGGATTGATTTAATGAAAATTTAAAAAAGTTCTTTTAAATCAAGACAATGCTAGGCTACTCACATGAGTAGTTTTCAGAGCACTAATGCTTGTATTTGACTCCTGCTCATGCAGTTTATTATATTAAAAATAGGAAAATAACTTATGGGAGGTAGAAAAGAGGGAGTGGTGTTTATAGAATTGAATTTGCTTATTTTGTAAGTGACAGAAAAAATTTATGCAGAAATAAATTCTCTCTGCAATATATTGTGCACTCCACTGGCAAATCGGCCACATATGAATGTATTCTACTTTTTTTTTTTTGGTGAAACCAGCACTCAGGGGATGGCCCCTACTCATGCAGTGCATTGTGCAGGTTTTAGGAAAATGGTGGAAGAGAGGGAGTAGTGTTTGTGGACATCTCAAGATGCGAACGGCAAGGAAACGAGATGCTGCTAGGTGACTATAAAATGGCCAGTGCTATACCTTCACCATTAGACAGTCTATAGCAATCGTCCCCAAGAAGCCTGCACCCTTCAGTCCTAGCTTCTCACACTACTCGTGTTGTGTGTGTTAATTTTATACATGAGTGTATGAATATGAATGTATTCTACTTGACAGACGCGTATTACGTACAGAGATTTGAATTCAACGATGGTAGTTACTCACAAACAAATTTATCGCGACGATCTCAACAAATTGTAAATTTGATGGTGATAAATATTTGATTTGAAGTGGTAAAAAAAAATTCGATAAAATGTTAGGTTTGGTCTGTAAAAAATTTACACGAGTCCTAAGACCGATAACGCCTATTCTGTCACTACCTATACCTACCTTTTTTTACAAAAGCTTTGGTTTCATTAAAATCACCTTTGGATAGACGCGTTCAGCTAACAAATACAGAGTGCATTGAAATTCATTGACAGAGGATATGTTCTGTGATCTTGGGGTCATATCAGCTACTACAGCAGTATTTATTAGATATACTCAGCTCTTCCGGGCAGGTGTGCTTAGGAGACAGAATACCATTGGAAGTGCTATGAGTCTCCTAAATTCTAATCAGATTTAACAAATTTTCTTTTACAGATACACACCGGCTCAGGTTGGTGTGATCTGTAACAGTCTTATTATCCCAAATTTTTTTTATTATAAGAAAAATATTTAATATAGAGTCCATATCCATAAATCAGTTAAACAGTTGCAGTGAATTTGATGGTTCAGAACTTGTGCCAGAAAAAATTAGAATTTCTGTCCTGTTTTGTGAATACAGTTGCAGACAATTGGAATTTTTTTTTTTTTGAAACTTTCAAATTAATTTTATTTCTGAATTTGTATTGCAGCAATAATTTTATTTATTATTTTTTTTCATCACAATTCATTACAATTTAATATTTAATTGAAATAAAACCATATGATGGATGGCTGATATGCCATGCAGAAAAAAGCCTAAAAATTTTCTTAAACAATAAAAACAATTTCAGACATTTTCTTTTTTTAAATATAAATTGTTTATGATTTTAATAAATAATACAGCAAAAAAAAAAAAAAAAAATAAAACAGGAAAAACAAAAACCGAATCTGTTGTATCATATCATCAATTGAAACAATTTTCTGGCTACCGAATAAAAAAAATCTCAAAACTATTTTCCTTTTTTTATGTTACATAACCAAGTTTATAACCAAATCATATAAATATTCATTTCAAATATTTAAAAAAAAATGTATTTTCAACAGAAACCTCAACAAAAGAGAGAGAAAAAAGAAAATTACTTTTTTGTTTATCAAAATTGTTTTACCACATTAAAGACCAAAATAATCTGTTCAATGTCATTTCTAGACTCAATTATCATAATTTTTTTCTCGTTTTGTCTCATTTCTTTGACTTTTGTTTAAATGAATTGCCCACATTTTAGCAAAAAAAAGGTAAAATAAATCTGTAGACAGTGATGGAAAAAAATCCCTTTTTTTAAAATACATAAGTAAGCCTAAAAAGCAGTAAATATTCATGTACATACATAACATATATGTATGTACGAATGTACGGATGTACGTACATATGTACATAAAGCATATGTATATAAATATTCTATAGAATGTATGATGAATTATATATGAAATCATGTAAACATAAAAATCCATTAAAATAAACATACACATGTGCATATGTATGTATCATGCATGCATGAAATATATGTATGCATATGAAGTTAGGGTATATCCCTAAATTTATAGTGTCATAAAGAAAATTTTGTAAGAATTTAAGTTTCTGAACAATTGTTCTGTATAATGATTTAGTTTAGTAACGATAATTTTCATATTAATGTATACGAATAAAATTTTTAATTTAATAATACTGTGGGTATGAACTGTCACTACAATCCGCACTAGAATCGATGAAGTTAAGGCCACAAGTCATTGTATTTGCAAGAGATACGATGTGGAGCAACTTTTATTATTGTCGTGAAGAGGTGCCTTAATACAGCGGCTATACACTTCCCTCAAACTTTATTGCGTATCTCAATAATGTTTATATAAGGCTATTGCCCTGTCAAATTTTAAGATACTGCTCGCTGCCTACAATCACAATTAGCTGTCCAGGACTCAGGTGTTTCTTCCTTGGATGCATTATTTCAAGAATGTGCTGTGACAATTCATTCTTATCGTCCCAGAAATTACATGTTGGGCATGAGGCAACGACCATTCGGAATAGGTGTACCGAGTGCCCTATCAAAAAATTAGCCACTAATTTGGATTGTGTGATGCTTGACTCAAGATCTCATTTTATTGTAGATTCCCATCATAAGCTTTGATTGTCTCGAACTCAATTAGATTATCTTCTCTTTACAAACACTCGTTCTCAATTTATAGAAATGTTCTGGTGCCATCAAAGGTTTCCTGCTCGATAGTTTGCTTGCTAACTGTTGAGTATTCTCACATGATATGGAATCTAGCAGAGGGTAAACAAATTTTCATCCCTCAATCGACTCTTTTCCTCTTGGTAATCCCATACTATCACTGATTTAACCTCATGAGACCCAAGTCCTACATTGGCGGCTTGACTTTCAGATAATATTGTTATACTCTGTCTTTTGAATCTCTTATACAAGTTGAATTGAGCACATTTTTCCTCGGAGAAGTCGCCGTAGTCTAGTAGGTAGTGTGTTGGCTTATTAGACTGAAGGCCCGAGTTCGAATCCCAGGTCAGACATCAAAACGAAAATATGAAGATATTTCTTCGGCGACTTCCTCTCAGCAGATTTCTGGCAAAAACTCTGAAAGTAAATAAAATTGCCATGAAAAGCTTCTCAAAAAAACTGTCGTTCGGAGTCGACTTTAAATTGTAGGTCACGCCACTCATGTATAAATTAACACACACAACATAAGTGGTGTGAGAAGCTAGGTCGTGATCCTGACTGAAGGGTTGTAATGACCAATTATGTATGTATGTATATAATTCCTCGGAATATTTTATTCTGGAATAAAAAACCCTTACTCCTGCCCCAAGATCCATTCTTGATCTGTGTTTCTTGATGTGTGCTCTTTCCAGTTTCCAGTTTCCGGTTTACTTCATTTATTTTTGTTTCGTTGCAAAATTATTTCTCAAAATTATAGAGTATACTGGTTCTGCTCAGAAGATAATTATGAAATAAACTGTCATCCAGTAGTGTCCTCACGTTCCGCAGTCCTTTAATGAATTTTATGTTAGAGTTGCTTCCTAGGATGATAGCTTAGCCTTGCCGAGGTAGTAAGCATTGTTCAAACTTTATCTCTGGCTAGTGGGAGATTTATTTCGCCTCCGTAAGTAGCTACTCACAGAACTTTAATCAGAAGAAATATTTCTCCTTTCATTTTTCTTATGATGTTTGGAATTGTCTGGGAATCCAAACCACTAGACGGTGGAAATGGTTTTTTAATTGTAAACAACTTTTTGTTACAGACTGTAACAGAAAATTTCTTACTTTTTTACTTAATAATGAAAGAAATAAAAAATTCTTTTTTTTATAACAAATTAAGATAATATGCAGGCTTGAGTAATGAAAACAACAACAACTACAACAACATATCTTTAAAGGATATTTTATAATAAAAACAAAAAACAAAAAAAGAAACTGTAAAAAAATAATAATAAAAAGCAAATAAAAGAAAAGAGAGAAATAAAAAAATGAGTTGAAAGAAAGAAATAGAAACAAAAAGCTGAGCTTATGTGTAAACGTAAACACTTGAAAATTTATTCTGTGACACACATACACACACATACACGCTTACTTATATGCAAAGTCTGAATGTAGGAACTTACAAGGACACTGTAGCATATATTTAGGCTTGTAAGTGTACAGATATGTACGGATGTACGTTGTATGTTTTGGTATGCTGTGCCAGTATGATGGCTCATGTGTGAAAGGATTTTTTATTTTTGTTACACACTACGGTAAAGGAACTTCTGTAGTTAGTTTCCTTAAGCAAAACAACACCAGCAAAAACAAAAAAAAAAAAAGAAGAGAATTTTTCTTTAGTTGTGCTGTTACTTTAAGGTCCCCTAGAGTAAATATGCTATGTAATGTAGTTGTTGTTAGTATTGTTATAGTTTATATATATCGGTGCATACATAGAGAGTACCTTGAATATGTATCTTTACCTTTATTTTTATTTTTGTTTTAATTTTTTTTTTATTTTGTTTTTGCTGTTGGTCTTCCTATGACATATTTTTGCAGCGGTGCAAGTGTTTATTTATTTACTTTAAATTGCTTTATTTTTCTTTTTCTTTTCTAAAATTTTATTTTATTTGTCTTTGTTTTCTGTTCTATTTTTTTAAATACGTATTTAGAGATCAAAAACATAAAAAATCCATTTGTTTCTTGTATTTTAAAAGAATTAAAAGAAAAAAATTAATTTTAAAATAAATTTTTTTTTGCTCCACACCTTTTTCTTGTTCTCCATTCTTTTTATTTCTCCTTCTTCTTGTTTTAGTTTTTCAATAAAATTTTATTTAAACTTGGGTTTCATGGCCACTCAAGACTTTTAACTGAAACAAGAATTTATAGTCGAATGTTGCATTTGAAAAAAAAAGTGGAAAAAACGGATAAAGTTTTTCAAATTAAATTACTGGAATCCCTCCACAGCCATACATATATAGACTGAGAAGAGCATTAGCAAATGGTAAATGGCAAGTGGCAAATTTTAATGAAAAAAGGATTAAAATGTACAGAAAAGAAAACTAAGTGCAGTAGTAGTAGACAACTTAATACTGTTTTTAATTTCGAAAGAAACAAAGTAAAAGAATTACGCCGCTGTAAAGTCTGTAAATGCTTCGTTTACCAGGTGCAACAAACATAAGCGGCTAAAAAAATTTTCTTCCTAAATGAATATTTATACTTGGGAGATAAATGTCAGCTTTAGTGGTGATATATCTTATAAAAAAAGAGAAATACAATATTAGTGATGTAAGTCAAGCATTAATTTTTTAAAACAAATTTTTTTCTTCTTTGAAGCTACAAAGAGAATTCAGTATTAATGAGTAGCACTACCTCTCTTTATGTAAATATTGTACCTTTTTTTCGAAATGGCATTTCGTTTGTATTCAGGGATTGCAATTTGAAATCAAAAAATTATTTCTTTCTATCTCTTGTTACTTCTTTATTTAAATCAATAACGCACTTAACACTTCGCTACAGGTTTTATTACACGATTCTTTTAATGTAATGTAAACATTTTACGTATTTATTGTAGGATCCTCTAACCTTTGGTTTTTTGAACATGAACTTGATAACTAAGGGAGTCGACAGTTTAGGACGGATCGCGGATGGATAACAGCAATAAATATACCCCAGACATACATATCTAACTCCAGTACCAAAAAACAATCTTACGATTCACCATAGTTTAGTGTAGAACTTTACAGCTTCTTTCTAAGTTATGATAAGTTACTTAAGGCTGTTTGGTATTCTCAATAATACGATTCCCTCAGTTATGACAATTTGATAACTCTACTCTCCACGATATCTTAAAAACGAGGTATCCTTTAAGTTTTTCAGATAACTGAAAGGCGGATAATATAACCATATCTTAAGGGCCCTGATAGCTTATAACTGATAATGCATTCAGCGATTACATTATTAGCAGATGGGACGCTTTGGATACGTCACGGCAAAAACGAAGCAGAAAGTCTGACCAAAATAGGATGGAGGGTGCACAATAAGTCTGCTAGTACTCCCCAGAAGTACAATCATCAATTTTGACGAGGTTACGCATTCAGACTTCTAACAAACTATTTCTACACAAGCTACAGAAATGAGAAAGAAGAGGAGATTGTTCGTCTCCTCCTGAGTACATGCCCTGCCTGCTATTTTGATGACCTGAAAGAACTGCCACGCATTGACATTGCCAATCTGAGTCGTTTCATAAGAAGCTTCTAGTCGTTCCGGAATCAAGAGATAACAGCAAATTGTGTGGGTTACAACATTAAGAACGAAAATCAAAGCAAAGTGATTAGGCAGCTTTACTATACCAGCACTCATGCAACCCAGTATATTTTCATGGTTAACAACTCTGTTATTTAAGGACGTGCTAGTAATCACCTTAACCACTGATTTCCAACCAGCATATATATAGTTGGCCTATTTGGAAAAACCCATTCAAAAATTAACAATAAACAATCGCGTTCATAAATGCTTTTAAATCCAGCTTACTAGGTTTCCGATTCACCACTACTTGAATACCTACGCCTGGAATACCCACTCCTTTCTCTTTACTCCACACATAATTTGCAGAAATCAAAAATATCCCTATTACCTCTGTTCCTATTCTAAATACCTATTCTATAATATATATCCTATTTCTAAAGACTTTTAGACTCCTATAATAGCTCTCAATTTACTTCTACTCATGCTTGAGATTAATTTCATACATATCAGATTGAGTTTATTCCATAAGGCTCTTGTGATCCTACAGTCTGTTCCATATTCGCGAGCGCATTGACATTTTGCTGGATAACTCTATAGAAGCTGTAATAATAAAGCAAAGAAATGATAGTAGGGTGGAGGAAATAACTTGTGACAGCTCTGTGAAATCGAAAAAAAAATATTATTCTCTTAACCATAGCAGAACAATTGTATTTTCGCTTGAAAAGCGTTTCCATGTTACCTTTTGTTTCTTTTTTTTGTTCTTTTCCCTCGCAACCCCATTTCATAAAACCAATTATCTTAAACTGTTTAATATTGTCTGCCAATATTAGAAAACTTTTATTGGCGAAGAATAAATTTCAAATTTGATTTCAAATATATTCTTTCAAGTATATTCTTTGTTGTTTTTCTGTGTGTGTTTTTCATTTCTATTTTTCCCACTTAAACCGCAAATGAAGAATAAAAAAACGTCGTAAAAAAATTGTAAATTTTTTTTAAAGGCGACGTGTTTTCTCGCTTTCCAGCACACACATGTTGGCTGGCTGGCTGGATGGCTGACAGACTGGCTGTTGTGTTGGCGGAAAAACATAAAAACAAAGTTTTAAACTCTTATTTGCTGTGACAAACAAAGTTTTCAAAGAAAATTTTCATTTTCATTCTCCAAGTAAAATTAAACGGCGTATAACGATTTCAATTCGATTTGCTAAAGTGATGCTGGTGGATGTATCCATCCAATACTGCCACTACACGACGTGCAACATTCACGTAACACGTTAACAAAGCTTGGCTGGCAATTGCTTTAAATACGTATTTTTAAGGCCATATTTTCTTTTGTTTTGAAAACTTTCTGAGTTAAAAATACGAAGAAAAGAAAAAGAAAACTTTTTATTGGTTGAAGACAAAGTAAATATTTTTAGCCTCGCAGGCTAAAAATAGTTGCAACAATTTAAACCATTTAAACATAATTTTGAATGGAATTTGAATATGAATCAGAAATGTTTAGGTATACTTACCACAGTACTCCACAGTTTAACAAAATTATTTGCTTTAAACCACGAAAAAAAAATGAATTTTTATTCTTTTTTTTATACATTTTAAGCTGTTGGATGAATTCTTAAAAAACAATCCTTGAATAAATATTTTCATTTCAACACCCCACAACCAGCGAATCAACGAACCAACCAGCCAACAAACAGCTGTTGCCAAAAATAATTTTTTTTACCTTTTCCTTTTTTTTGCCAAAATATTAACAATAAAATGTGAAAAATATAAAGTTATTTCGTTGTTGTTTTTTTTTGTTATTAAAATAACATCATTGTTTATTATAAATACAGAATATTGCAGAAATTAGGAATTGAAAGAAAAGAAAAATAATAATTTTTGTGCATAAAAAAGTTTAAGAAATGCACGTGCAAATGAATTTCACACACAATTTGAAGATTTTTCATGAAATAAAAACAAACGGGAGGTGTCAAACTGACAGTCAGCTGGTTTAGTGTCATCAGGTTCATATGCAGATTCGTAATTTAAAAACCAATTGTTTTTTTTATCCTCATGTCTTCATTGCCTAGTAGACAGCGTGCTAGGCTGATGGTTACATACAAAACATACATAATTAATCATTACAATTAAAGGGATCTAAAAGGATAATTACAATAAAGATCAACAAAGATCAAATTTCTATAACAAAACTTAAAAGAAAAATGCAGAAAAATATTTAAGAAAACAATAACAAATCAACAGCCAGATTCTAGAAGTTGTCAGACTAAAAAGGAATTAAATATAAATAGAACCAAAAGCAACGTTGTCAATGAGTAATAATTTATCATTGCAACCCTTTAGTCAGGATTAGGATCTAGCTTCTCACAGGAGTTATGTTGTGTGGGTGAATTTTTTACATGAGTAGTTAAAGTCCCATCCTAACGACAGATTTTTTGGCAACTTTATTTTCTTTCACAGGTTTTGCCAGAATTCTGCAGAAAGGAAATATTTTTTCGAATTTCGTTTTGTTGAAGATGTCTTACCTGTGGTTTGAACCGTGGTCTCGCGTCTAATAAGCCAACACATTAACTACTAGACTATGACGGCTTCGTGTCGATATACATACATAATTGGTCACAACAACCCTTCAGTGAGGATTACGACCTAGCTTCTCACGACTCCGAACGATAGATTTTTGAGAAGCTTTTCATGGGAATTTTATTTACTCTCAGAGTTTTTGCCAGAAATCTGCTGAGAGGAAGTCGCCGAAGAAATATTTTAGTATTTTCGTTTTGATGTCTGACCTGGGATTTGAACTCGGGCCGTACGTCTAATAAGACTTGTGTCCTTATATCTGGTTCTAATTACTGTTATTGTTATATAGGAACCCTAGTACTGCTGGTACAAAATATTACTTTCAATACATTGCAGTAAAGCGTACAAAAACTTTACATTTAAAGTTCCTTTTAAAGCATTTTAGAATTTTCTTTTGCTTAAGTTCCCCCTTTAATAGGCACTTAAACGTTTACCAGGACCCTTTAAAATTTTTCTTTACAAATTTTTCTGTTTAATTTTTATTAAATTTTATTTAAACATGAGATTTCATCTTAGATTCCTTGCCCTGTTGTGGTACTAGTTGTAGAAAATATTCCATTTGTCCATTGCTTCACTCACTCAGTTACAAGGCCGTCTTAGTAAACGATTGACATTATCAGTTAATGAAAAATATTGCAATCGAATCCAACAACAGACCGCACATGCCACAAGCACAAGGTATGCAAGTGAAAAGAAAGTGAAATGCATAGAGTTTAAGGGAGTTGAAGGAGATGTGAACATTAAGAAAAACCTCAAATACAATAAATACAAAGACAACCACAAATGTACAAATAGACACTCAAACACACACGCAGAGAAACAAATTTAAGGATACATTAAATGCAATGGCATTGGCTGCGGCTGTGGTATAAATGTTTAGTTGCAGTTCGTTTGCATCTTATGATAATTACACACAGAGATTAGGAAATTTTCAATTATTTGTTGAAAATAAATAAATTTGTAATGTTTATGTAATCAGCTCTTACGAGTTTGGCTTTCCATTTTCAGTTTAAACTGCTGTTATCGGTTGATCTCTTCCAAAAGCAGATTTTATTCAAATAAACCCCTTTAAAGTAATTTCAAGAGACCCTGTATATGATGTAAAATTTAATTAAATATTAATTCCAATTATTTTTCTATAAACTCTTGCTAAACATTTCTACAATATTAGATACTGTGTGTGCGTATGCTGCTGTGTATGCTGTGTATCAAGTGCTGCAATCTTTTGAAATTTGAATTTCTTGCAATCGAATTTTCCTTCTTTCTCTAATTGCAATACACAAGTAATCTTATTAATTACTAGCTCGTAATTGTTGATTCATTTCATACAGATTTATTGAGAAAAAACTGAAAAAGGATTCTTTTATCCTTTCAGCACATTCTTTCCCTCTCAACAGATGAAAGAGAGCGAAAGAAAAACTTGAGACCCCCATAAAAACTGAAAACTGAATAATGATGAAATAAAGAGAAGTACGCAATATGAAGCACTGTAAGAATTTACGCTTAAAATGCTTCTAACAAAAAAGTGGAGGGCAAAATAAAAACAAGGAAATTCTGATTCTGTAGAACGTTTAGAGTCAAGTGTGTACTCCCTTCCTAGAAGTCATTTTCATAAGTTTTCAATTGTATTTTCAACCGGAAAATAGTGGTTTCAGCATTTTACATTGCCTTAGGAAGTAAAATACTTAAAGTACGTATTTGTTGTGTGATTTACAAAGAAAAACAATGTACGTTCGTAACGTAATATTATGTCTACTCAATATAAGGCTTTTCCAGGTTGTACTGAATTGTTAAACGCTCACGTATTTACACTTCTTGTAAGCTGATATGAAGGAAAAATGCTGATTTATTCAGAATGACAAAATCAATAGCAGACACAGATACACTACCAGTGGAAAGTCATGCGAGCAACATTATCTGCAACTAACTCATATAGAGATTGTCGGGCGTTTGAGGAAAAGAGAGTATTTTCCACTTTGTTTGCCAATGTTTGACTTTGGCTCGACGTATACTTGACTCATCTGACTAACCCTTTTTCAATAGTCTCACAGTACTAACGTTACTAAATTTTGTTAAATTTTCAGGCTAGTTTTCAGCCTGATTTTAAGAAAGTCATACTTTAAAACCGAAGCCCCGATGCTAACTGCCAAAATCGATTAACCATCGGTTTGCATGGTATCACAACTGGCCGCTAACCGTACTCAAGTGATATTGCATTTAACAAAGGTGCTTCTCCTTTTTACCCTTATTTTGGAGCAGACTTTCAACTGTAGGTTCCACCACTCAAGTAAAAAATTATCACACACAACATAGGTGCTGTGAGAAGCTAAGTCGTAATCCTGACTAAAGAGTTGTAATGATCAATTATGTATGTTATGGATGTAACCATCAGGCTAGCACGCTGTCTACTAGGCAAGCGGATAAACAAAAATTGGTTATAATGATCAATTGTTACTCATTGACAATGTAACATAAGGATTACGACCTAGCTTCTCACACCCCTCGTGTTGTGTGCGTTTATTTAATACATTAGTGGCGGGACCTACAGTTTAAAGTCGACTCCGAACGACAGATTTTTGAGAAGCTTTGCATGGCAATTTTATTTACTCTCAGAATTTTTGCCAGAAATCTGCTGAGAAGAAGTCGCCGAAGAAATATTTTCATATTATCGTTCTGATGTCTGACCTGGGATTCGAACTCGGACCTTCAGTCTAATAAGCCAACACACCACCTACTAGACTACGGCGACTTCAATGTTACTTTTGGTTCTATTTATACTTCATTTATTTTCAGTCTGACAACTTCTAGAAACGGACTGTTGATTTGTTATTGTTTTCTTAACTATTTTTCACGGTCTTTCTTTTAAGTTTTTGTTATTGCATTTTTTGGTGTTAATCTGTATTTGTGAAATGTCCTGTGATTTGTCTGTTCACTACAATATTTATTAAAAACATAAATTTTTTTTTCAATCATTTTTAAGCAATATTTTTTGTTTTTCTACTTACAGTATCCTGTTCTTTTAATTTTCACAATATTTTAAGGTAAGTTAACCACAGAAACAATTAATTCAAATGTTAAATTTAAAAAACAATATTAAATATGAAATAAAAACTGAAATTAATAATTATTTTCAATATATAATGTTTAAATTTCAACTCCCACCAATAAAAAATAATTGATACCATGATAGGGCGGCAGATTAAACGTATGATTTAATGTAATTGATTTTATTTTTATTTGTTTTTCATAACATTAATTGCAATGTTTTTTATATTCATTTAAATAATAATACAATAATTACAATTATACTTGGTTTATAAATACAATTTCAATAAAAAAATATAAATCTTATGAAAACATTAAAAAAGGCCCATCAAACCAACAATGTGTTGTAAAAATTAATTCATTTCTTTATTTCATTTTTTAATTTCTTTTTTTTTTTTAATTTAACTCGTGTTATTAAAAACAGGCAACAACACAATATTTTTTTGCCTCATTTTAATCCTTTTCAAACGTGACTTGAAAATATTATTATTGCAGGCATCCATTTTTCATTTCGTGTAAGTGGCATAGTAGTCTTTAGAATAATACAGGGTTTGAATTCTTTTTTTTTTCACAAAGTTAATGCTTTTTTGTTTTTTTTATACTTCAATTAACATTTTTAAGTCGTAATTACAATAATTGAATAACAGTTAACACGTTTACTTTACTTTATTTTTTTTTTTAAGTCCATAATACCCCAGAGAATTACATGCTTTTTTACGACTCTGTGAAGAAAAAAGAGTGAATTAGGAGCCAACTTTTGGCGAAACTTTTTAATTAAATTTCAATAAAATTAATATGAAGGATGGTGTAAAATTATAGCCGCCTTTAATATTATACGTATGGTTACGTTTTTAAATAAATCAGTGGTTGGGCAAGAACTGTTGCTGAGAAACCTTTTTAAACGTCTTTTTCTAAACTCCATCGATGTTATAGCAAAAAATTATGATGAAAAATGTACTCCGTTTGTTGACCATTTGAATATCGTCTTTACGACATAAATACCACATGTTTCACCAAGATTCGAGTTTCGAGAGATTTAGAAAGTTCAATCATGAGAAAGGTTCCGGAAGTGATAAAATCAGCAACAAGCTGTTTACAGAAATGCATCGTATATCTCCCCTTAGCTTTACAGTGTATCCCTCTATCTTCTTGTCATTTTCTGCACAAATTGATTATTGTACTTAAGAGTATAAGTTTCGTGCTTACTTACATAATTGGCCATACCCGTTTATTAGATTTCGTCCTTTTTTAATAAATCCTTCCAGGCACCTCTGCTTGTCGCGCACCTTCACCAGCTGGTTATTTCAATCGATGGCACAATTTCCTACATTTAGTCCTTCCAACACAAACACGATCGCATTAAATACCCATCTCGCTGGAGCACCCTCTTGCATTCAAACGACATGGCCGTATCAGTGCAGTCTCTGAATATTAATACGCTGCATAACGTCCAAGTCGATGAAATGATCATACATCTAATTGTTGGATTGGATGCGGAAATCATGGCCAACTCGCACTGGATCAAAGATCTTAAGTAGGACGTTTCTCTCGAATACTCTCAAGGCTGCTGCATCGATGCGTAACATCGTCCATGCTTCTCCGCGTTTAGAAAAGCAGGGGGAGTGTAAACGACTTGTAGAGCATTAGTTCAGTCGCGTAAGAGATCTCTGCTATACAATTGTCTATTGACAACATAGTAACACCTGTTGGCAAAACTGATACTATGTTCGATCTCCAGAATGACATGATTTTTGCTGATAACGGCGGAGCCAATATAGGAAAAATTCATTGATAACAATGAAAACATAGTTGTAGGCCGTTTATCTGAGATCTTATGCGCCGCACGTCTCTATTTATAGGCAACATACACTTTGTCTTGTCCTCATTTACTGCCTGACCCATCCTGATCGACTCCCGTTCAATAGCGGTAAAGGCAGCATAGTTCCAATGTAGTCAGCATACTCAAGCAAATGGATATTTTTGTGGAAAATAGCGCCACGGCGGCACTCCATAAGTTCATCCATAATGAAATTAAAAAGGTTGCATGGTAAGTGATGGCTTTGTCTAAAACCTCGCACGGTACCAAAAGGTTCGGAGAGGTCCATTCCTACTTTGAAGTAGATAACAGTCTTGCGTGAGCATTTCTAGTGTATCTGTAATCAAGTTCCCGTTTTCATTCTTGCAGGTATATTGATAAGAATGTTGCTCTAGTTAAAATGATAGCTGACTAGTATCATACGAAATTCGAGTCTTACAAGCTTATAAGTTCATTACCAACAATGTCTGAATTATTTGGTATTCAAACGTGTGGTCCCGGCCACCAATTTGAATTCAGAAAAGAATGCAGCACGATTGAACAATTTCATAGATTGGTGCTGTTCGTAAGAACAGTATTCGAACAGAAGAAGTACTGTTTTTACTTTCTTAATGATGTTTCTCTAGATTTCATTAAGCTGTGGCATGAATATCTGACACACAAGCTGAAACAAACTTTTTCTTTTTAATAAAGCTAAGCTGTAGGAAAACTATAATACAGCAAAGCTCTATGCTCAAACAGCTAATGCTTTGCAGTTCAGATTGTTTCAAATTTATCGACTTTATTTTGTTGTTGCTCCTGCTGCAGCAAGTCTCTGTTTTCTTTCTTCTTTAATTATATGCAATTAGTTCATCCAGCATTCCACCTGTCACCCAATTGGCAGGAGTGGAATTTCAACGAGTGGTCTGTAGTCGAAAACTCCTCTAATGCATCGCATTGAATTTGTCACAAACGAAACTTATGAGCAATTTAGACACACAGGAATTGGAAGACTATAATATCGGAAAATTATGGTATCGGAATACTATAATATCGGCATATTGGAACGTGTCTTATATTTTGTATACTCCTTAGACATGCCATGTAGTAGTTATAACACAGTTCTACGTTTTCTGATGACATTGCTTTCTTTTGAATATATACGAATGCTTTTAAAGTATTCTATGCACCTTTAGGAACAGAATTTCCAGTTCAAATTCAACAGTCAAACTGTATTATATTCCTTCATTATGATGAGTTGGTATTTATTTAATGTCATCCTGCTTACATTTTTATATGTTAGGTTGACTTACGTCAGACCTCCTACGTATTTTGTAATTTAAAGAATTTTAAATCAATTATTCTTCCATTAGAAAGGCTTTTTCCTGAACTGCTATTTCTCTGTAACCGCCATAATACTGCCGTGTGTTCTCAGTATATAAAACTCTTATAAATTCTAAATGTATTCGATTACAAAATCAATTTCATGGTAAATAATTAAAAACAAAAGCGAATTATAAAAATTGTATGAAAACTTTTATTTTCCACAAAAAAAAGAAAAGAAAAAATACTACAAAAAATATTAAAAAAAGGAAAAATAAAAAACATACCAGCAGTAGAGGCAATCAGGCAAATAAATTAATAACAAATAAAAGCCAAAACAATTGTTATTAAAAATGTTAAATAAAGGCACAAATAATAATAAAAAACAATATAAAAACAACAACAAACACAAAATTTGTTTTTATAAATAATAAAATAAACAATAAAAAATAACAGAATAAAAAAAAAAAACAGAGAACCTAAATAAACGGATATTATTTGTCATTATTTGTGTAGGAGATGTTCAAACTAAAATTTTATGAATAAAAATAAAAACGAAAAACTTATTTTTAACGGAAAAACAATAGAAAAATTGTTTATTGTGTAAAACACACATACACAATCATACATACATACGCAAATATTCAAACACATACGTACAATAGCAAATATTTATATGCTCACAGGGCATAATTTGAATAAAAACTATACAGGCAGAGAAAGTTAGAGAAAGAGAGTGAAAAAGAGAGTGAGAGAACGAGCGAAAAACAACGTAAACATGTATTTATAAGCCCAACAGATTATGGTTGAGTATGAGTTCGTATTTGTGTGGGTGTAAGTGTGTGTAAACAATCATAAAAATCCACACAACAGCACATACATACATACATTGCTTTGCATTGGTATTGATAAATTCCAGGAACTATTCATCGATATTAATTTAAATGATTCGCCAACAACAAAATCGTATTGAAGTTTTGGCCAAACATTTTTAAATTTATGTGTGCGGCTAATAGAAAATCTTTACAGGCTTTAATTACACAAATTCTAGGATCACTTAACATGACTATACAAGATTTAGTCAATTTGATAATTGATTCCAAAAGTGACTAAAAAGTTAGACGTTAGCTACTGATCAAATAGGATTTGAAAATTAGAAAAATAAACAGAAAATTTGCAAAAGGAATGAATAAGCCGGCGCACTATCTACTACACTGTGAAAACTGTAATTTTGCAACGGTTAGATGATGGCGCCGGTCTAAACAGTGTTTTACATCTCCTGATATATTTCTCACTTTGTTGGTTTCCTGGATCAGATGATATACCAAGTCTGCCAACTTCTAGAATCGTAATGTTGATTTGTTTGGTACCATTGTTTTTTCATTACTCTTATTTGATTGCGGTTTGCTCAACTGCTCGATGACATTTACACGTCTTACAATGAATGCTTGTTCTGGAAGATTTGAATCAAACACATTCTCATTCATTACATTACACAATGGTGACGTTAAAACAGGATGTTGACACATCGTAGTGACACATTGCTAATTACAGTTTTTAAACAGTTGAAAACCTTATTTAATTTGGGACAACAACCCATTGAAATGGATATTGGACTATGCGATTCTGCCAGAATCATTGCTTAAGTATTGCATAAAACATCATGTTCGTTACAGTCCTGTATGTTTAGATCTTTCTTTCGTTTTCGTTGTAGCTCCAACAGCTTCATCGCTCTGTATTCTTTCTTATCTCCGCGAAACTTATCTTGTTGGCAGCTCCACTTGCCACTTACTTGGTATTTCTCGATGATTGGATGTTCAACGATTGGTATTCAGCTAAAACTCTACTCTGTTTCACGCCATTCGTCGGTGAATCTTTCGCAATCGAAGCTATTTTGTAATGCTTTTTCATCAGAGCATTTTGGACAGATAGTAAGGACTCTCACTTCCGGTATTATCGCACCTCTCATTTCTCACATTTAGTGTCTGTGTAAGGCAATAATTCAGTTCACTGTGAGATCTTCTAGTCCACATTTTTGCACAATAAAACAATGTATGTATGAGGCACTACATCATTTTTCCAACATCTCCCATTACTGCCATTCTATAATAATAGATTTTGAACGCTTCTCTAATTTTTGTTTCTGCAACGGTCCTGCACCTTGACTATATAAAAACGGCAAACCGCTTTCGATTCGATCCTTATCGCTATCTCGTCTGATATTACAGCATTTGCCTCTTCGGACACGGTCCTGCATGCATAGCAGACTCGTAACGCCGATTGCCGATTGACTCGTGTTTAAATTAAATTACTGGCTGCTTAAGGTCCAATACCCAGTTTTATTTTCTGATTTCGCCTGTGCCAACTTTTCAGTACAGCTTCTGTTTAATTAATTCAAAGCCAGTGTTATCCAGCTTGTCCTTAATCTCAATTCGTTTGCCTCAAAGCACGTAATATCTTTTGATAGCAGCACACCAACGGAGAGTATAAGCTTCCTTGTCAGAATCTCTTCTTCTTGACTATATGGATCACGTCGTGTCAAGAGGACACAGCCTCCTAAATTTGCATTTATTTGGCAAATGTTGCAATGCTTATGTAGTCTGGTAGGTAGTGAGGCCACGGTTCGAACGTTTCAAAAAATCTGAAGTTCGGAGTCGACTTTAAACTGTAGGTCCCGCCACTGATTTACAAAATTAACACACACAACATAAGTGGTATGAGAAGCTAGCTCGTAATCCTGACTGAAGGGTTGTAAGGACTAATTATGTATGTATGTATTTATGGACAATGCTGGGGTTTGTACTCCCCTTCCCCCTGTCGTATCAGGTGACATCAAGTAAATTATTTTCAATTATTTCAAGATTTTCAAGCTCCTTTATGGAAACATTTTCAAAAAAAGAAAATTCTTTTTCTTTTCATAAAACCATGAACCTCCCTAATGATTTGCCCCTTCGAGCGATGCATAAATTAAATGAAGCTGAAACGATTTACGAAGTTATTTCTGACAGTAAATATTTCGCTCAAAAGCTGATAGTGTGGGTAAGAGTCATAAAATGGGTAGGAAAAGTCTTTTCAAATCATTTTTCATCATTATTACGAAAAAATTTATAAAAAAAACGACAACAACAATAACGAAAATGATGAATAAAATTTTTGAAAAAGGAAAACAAAGAGGAAAAATGCACAGAACTTTTAATGCAAGAAGCTGAACAGAATTTTCGCAACAACAACAGCAGCAGCCAAGTAAAATAATGCAATGAAATGAAAAGAGACTACAAGCATGCCACTAAGACAATGGCAAGAGCAGTGGCAAGAACTGTAATGGCATGTTTTGCAGCAAAGGTATGCAAAAAATTAAAATAACTTTAGAAAGACAGTTTGAACGAGGATAACAATTTTTGACTAACGTTTTTCTTTTTCCAGGTATTTGTTGTTGTTGTTGTTGCTCATTTTTGCGTTCAAAAGAATTTTCAGAAGGAAATTTTACACACAAAAGACCTGTAGTCCTGTAAAGTTTTCTCTGTATTTATAAGGATTCACAAAGGACAAGCAACACGTAGATACACATACTTTTAACCAATTACGACTAAAATTTGCCTTCTCTCTCGCCTGCATTACTCATTACAGAACAAAACATGCAAAAGAAAGACAAAAAAATTTTGTTGCTTTGGATTGGAATGGAAAGAAAAGCAAGTTTTTCTTTTCCAGTGTAATGTTTGACATTAAGTTGGACAAAAACCTTTACAATGAATGACGAGAAAAGTACCAAAAGTACCTTTTTTTCGTTTGTTTGTCTTAAAGTTTTTCCTTTATTTTGTGTTTTTTTTAGTGTACCTTGCAACAGTTTAAGTTGACAGACATTTGATAGGATTTAAACGAACGAACGAACAACACACAGTAACAAATAAGAAATTTGTTGCAATTGCTGCTTCAGTAATTTGGTGTGCGACGAACAACCGGAAAATAATATTCAGGCAACTGCTAAACTGTCTTACCGCGTGTCTACTTTTGTAAACATTTTGTTGTGTTGCATGATTTTGTGTTCTATTTGGAAGAGATTTAAATCAACAGCGAAAAATTACCAGACATACTGAGAGTATTTGAGGGTTTTTGGGCTTTTTAAATAGGGGAACTCACATTCAGTAGTAGGTAGGCCAAGAAAAGTTTTAATTGTAAATTTAAAAATTTTCTCTTACTTAAGTTAGGTCAACTATCACCGGAAGAAGGTGTATCATTAAGAGAGTGGCCTTCAGTTATGTAGCTATTGATATGTTAAATAGTCGCCAGCAATCCGTATCCAAAAGAAAGTTCCTAAGCAGCGGTACAGAAGTTTCTTACATAAACTGACTCCATCTAGACCAAGTTATTCAAAAGTTAGGCCCATTCACCAAAGGTGCTGCTACTACATATATTAGACGTATAGAAGCAGGAAAAAACCCATTTAGATTGTTGAATTATTTCAATCACGAATTCCTTAATTTCCACAAATATTATGAATTGAATAACGCGTCACGGGCTGTCTAGGTGAAACGTATCTGAAGTATCCAATATTTCCATGACTCTGGCGCAAAAAACAGGCTGAAATCCACTGAAAACAAGGGTTACGTTGGCTTTGAGGACCGCTGTGATTTGTGGTTTATTCGCATATTCCCATACTAGTGATTAAAGAAAACCCCATAAGAAAACACATTCTTTGTCGCTTTAAATAATTTTGAATTTTGGTAATTGTTTATGGCCATCATAATCGACTAAGTGTGCAAGAAACTACACTGCCGGAAACATCGCCTCTGTTCTTGACTTCTTATTTTCTTACTTAATTGTTCATTGTAACCCTTTAGTCAGGATCACGACCTAACTTCTCACACACTACCTGCTAGACTACGGCGTCTCTGTTAGAGTCACTTCCTCTAATTCCAATTTTGTGGCATTTCTGCCTATCGCTATGATTCGCTATGACATGTTTTGTATTTGCAACAACTAAAGTCGGTCGATCATTCACAACACTGTATATATGATGATGTTGTGGAACTAGAGCAACGGGTATTCAATGCTGAAAATAATTTTTTCCAGCGATGAAACATATTTTTCCTACGGTGGTTACGTCAACAAACAAAATTGTCACATATGGGGCTTGAAGAATCCAGTAGTGATAGTGGCAAAACCTTTGAAACTGGAAAATTTACTGTTAGATGCACATTGTGGTCTGTAGATGGCACTTTCCCCTATTTTTATCAAAATATCGTTGGATCAATCGCTACCGTTTATTGATAACGCTAGGACCGTATAGAAATTTTTTTAAGCTGCAATTAAAGATCACGAATTGATTTTGAACAAAACTGTACCAACAGCCATACAATACCTCTCTTTTATTGCATTCCGGAAAGTGTAGTTTTATGTTTTGGCGGCGTATATTGGTTTTACGTTGTCAGACCTTTTAGCAGGACTACGTCATACATATGTACATAATTGGACATTATAACCCTTCAGTCAGGATTACAACCTAGTTACTCACACCACCTATGTTGTGCGTGCTACTTTTATACAATAATGGCGATGTTTGAGAAATTTTTTTAATGTATAATTTTACTCTCGGAGTATTTGCCAGAAATCTTTTGAGATGAAGCCGCTGACGAAATTTTTCTTTCATATTTCGTTTCGTTGGATATGTCTGACCTGTGGTTTGAACCGCGGCCTCAAGTCTAATAAGGCAATACACTACCTACTAGACTACGTCGACTCAAAATCTGAATCGTCGCAGTTAATTCTCTAACATTCGAACAGTTAAAAGAGTGCTCATAATGTGCTGGAAAGTGATAGGAAACTATCACAAATAGATCGACTGCCGCAACCAATCGAAAGGCGGTCAGTTGAATGAGATTATATTTCGTACATAACGAGGTGAAGTTCAAGCAGTATATTGAAATAAAAGTTTCATTGAAATAATAGCCTTATGAGCGTTTTATTTGACTTGACTTTGGAATTGTCCACCTGCATTAGCGTAGGTTTACTTGTTAACTGGTTAACACCTGTTAGCTAGAGTCACCATTTTCAGTAGCATTCTTCTGAAGGGTAGCTGTGGTTGCTATTGTCAAATTTAAATTATGTTTTCCTCCACCTGGTGGTTAATTTAACCCACCACGGTGTAATTTCTTTTCCTTAAAGTTTTCTCCTTCTAGGAGGGTGGTTAATGCTTACATGAGAAATTGTTTAAAGTCTGTTAAGCTTTCAGTTAAAAACATTGAAATTATAAGCGCAGGTTGCAAAAGGTTTTAAAATTTTCAATTTTCTTGCAGCAGGTGTCGTCTAATTTAGCATGTATGGATGGTAGGGCAGCCAGAACTACCTTTGAGCATAACCGTATGAGATGATACAGTTGTTAGTAGCTGTTTTATTAGATTGAAAAGGCAGGCAAAAATAAATTTCATTATGTCGAGTAAATTGTCAGTTTTTAAGTCACAGCAAAAAAAATTTTATGCAATGGTTTTAGCCCGAATAATACAACAGCAGTGAGCCAAAGTTGAATTTGCAAAACAGGTCTCTGCTCTTCTCTACTCTTTTTTTTTGTGTATTTTTTTGTTGGTTGTTACCACAGCTCTGTCACCACTTTTAGTGCAGCCATGTGCAACCAATAGTGAATATGTGTTGTATTGTTGTTGCTGCATTACAAAATATTATTTAAAAAACGTTACAAACTATAACAATGAATAGAATTTAACTAAGCAACGACAACAACAACACTATTGAAAATAAAAATGAAAACCTAACACAACACAAACCAAACAAAACTCAGCTCAACTTAGCTTGACTCAAATCTTATACAAAAAAAAAAAAAGAAGAGAGCCCTTTAGTGCTACAAAATATTTGTTTTTTTTTTTTTTTTTGCTGAGGTCTTTTGTTGCAACCAGACGAACTATTGTGCAACATTACAAAACTCAAACTGTATTCACATGAAACTTTTTTTGGTTGACCAAAAATAAAAGGCCCTTATTTTTTGTATGCTTGTATGTGCACTTGCATTTTTACAAAAGGAATGCAAAACTATTGTTTTTTATTCGTTAAAAAAAAATTCTTTTTTATGCAAGTTTCGGTTTCAGGTTCCTATTCTGTTGTGTATTTTTTTTCTGCGCTCTACTGTTACATTTCGTTTCGTTACGTGTTATGTATGTATGTATTCTGTATGAATATTTTTCTGATTAATTGTCGAAAGGATGTTGGCTGTTGGTATTCATGTTTATGGGACCGTTGCATGATTACAGTGACAAAAAATTGTCACAAAACAAAGAGAAACATTAGAAAAACAATAAAATGAAGGGGAAAGAGAGGGGCCATGGGTAACTTATTTTGAATTAGAAACGTAGTACATCAAATAAACGTAGCAGAACAGAAACTCTTGTTGTTGCGTCATATTTTTTTATATGATCAGGCTTGCAACAGTTTTTACAAATTGTTCAATAAAAAACACAAAGAAAAATGAAAAACAGAAAAAATATTATTGAAATTCCTCTCATTCACATGTAAAGTCATGTGTCACAGGAAAAGATTCCATCCAAATTAGCTTCTGTACATATCGAGTACATTTTCGAATAATTGACATCGTATGGCAGCACTTGATTTTTTAAAGCGAAAATACCTGAACGAAAGTAAAAGAAAATTAATGGGAAAAAATGGTTGTGCACAAAAGCTACAGCACCTTAATTAATAAAATTTAATTTGTTTTGTTAAACAAAAAGTTTAACAATAAAGCGCCGTAGTCTACTAGGTAGTGCGTTGGCTTATTAGTCGTAAGGGTCCAAACCCAAAAATATTTCTTCGGCGACTTCCTGTCAGCAGATTTCTGGCAAAAACTCTAAGAGTAAAATAAAATTGGCATGTAAAGTTTTTCAAAAATCTGTTGTTCGGAGTCGACAACCCTTTAGTCAGGTTTATGACCTAGCTTCTCACACCACCCTTGTTATGTGTGTTAATTTTATGCATAAGTTTGTAGGACCCACTGTTTAATGTCGACAGATTTTTGAGTAACTTTTCATGACTAGAAAACTAGACTACGGTGATTTAGAACCGTTTGGGTATATTTTCAGAGAATGTCCGGAGTTGCTACAATTCTACTGTGAAATCTCTTATCAAACCTTTGTTCAAACGATGTTTAGTCAATATCATTCAGAGTCTAGGGAAGCTGGGGTATACTAGTGAACAGAGGGAATGAGACACAAGACAAGGTATAGGTTAGGTTGGAGTGGTAGTTTTGATACTAGCTATGATGCCAAGGGTAGGCGCAGACCCTGTACTGACCGAATTTCACCGAACTCAGCGAAGAAGTTCGTCAGTGTAGGGGCTGCACACCAAACTATGTATTCAGAAAAAAACTTTAGAACAGAACAACACATATATACTTGAAAGTGTAGAAGGATCAGGGCTTTATAATGACGATAAGAAAACAGACAATAAGGAAGCTGACGATAAGACTAAGGTGAATAAAAATTCGCATTAAAGCTTGTGACGACAAGACCATGTGAAGACATAAGCTATGTTAACTTTTGTGAATACCCCTACACGACGAATACGCATCTCATCGATAGAATCTGTATACTCTCACCTTATAAAACATGTCTTTAGTAAAGACACCCTCCTCCGCTCATTAATTTAAATTTTGTTTTTGATTTTCTCTTTTACTTTCCAAAATTTCTCTCAAGTATTTCAAAAGTTTTCCTTACTTATCGCAATAATTTTCTTTCTAATTTTACTTTTTGTTTTTCTGCTGCTGCTTTTCCTTTTTTGCATTGTTTCTAATGAATAGCGCGAGTATATTTTTCTTTAACGCGCAGCATTTCATTTGATTAATTCATGTTTAATGTAAAAAGTTTTTCGTTTTAATGCAAAAATCCAAAAAATGAAATGAACGACGACGAAAGCAGAGAGACAAGAGAGGGAGAGAATGAAATTTTTTAAAAAGTATTCTCATAATCATTTCAAATAATGTTGTATTCATTTGAAACGAGAAATATTTTATTAAAAAAAAAAATCATTTTTAACACCCACCGAATTACATGAGATGGTGATGTTATGTGATGGTTGGTTGGTTGGCTTTGCTTGGCAAGACGAATGAATAGCTACTGTTGGCTGGATAACTTCAATGATGGAATGATTTTAACTTCAGTTTTATGAATGAAAAATGACGCTTTAAGGAATAATTTATGATTTTCTATGACATTTTCTATGTTTCTATTCTATGTGTGTGTGTGTGTGTAAAAAGCATATGAAACCGAAAAAGTAAAAATTTTAATAACACAAGTGTATGTACGCATAAAATGTTTATTATTGTTCTGGGCAAATTATGCAAATCGTACAATGAATTATGAAATGTTTCTATGAATATGATTAATAAAGTTGATGTAATAAATATTATCATACAAACATTATGGAAAGTTATTTTTTCTTAGAGTGTATTTGCAGAAGGGGGAACTGAGTGTAATGTTTGTGAAGGTAAAACCTTTAATATTATGATCAAAAACGGTGATAAACAAGGTTAGGTTGACAGGAATGATAGCCTGACAAAATCTTTCAAATTTAAAACATTTCAAGACCTTGGGTTGCCAATATCAATTGCATTGTGTTGAATGTCAATCCAGTCCCAGGAAGACTTCATTTCATTTCGTTAATGGCTTGTTTCATAGGCCAGGATTATTTATGCAGTAGAATTTTCGTTTTTTATTAAAGGTAGTTGAGGCGCCAAGAATCACAATTTCACCCAGAGACCAAAAAAGTTTCTTTGTATGAAAAGATATGGAAAATCAAGGGTGGCAAACGCTCTTCTCAAACCAAGTGGGTTTTGAGCAATCAAAACAATTAGAAGAGATCGGCGTCATGCATCAGACTAACCAGGAATAAACAGAGTTTGGTTTCCAGTCTTTTGACAGGGCATTGTAAACTCACGGAACTCTTATTCAGAATGGGGAACCCAACATGTAGATTTTGCGAAGCTGAAGAGCGGAACACATTCTTGGAAATGAAAACACCTGCGTACACAGAAAGCGCTAGGCAGGGAATTCTCATTGTTGTCACCCAGCAGCATCTTAAAGTTTGTCAGGGCTCATGGTGGAATGAGATATTATGAGACCCCCTAATACCCCATAAATCTGGTCGAGAGTACAATACATCGCATGGTCACAGTAGTATGCCACCTCTTTATGAGAGTAATAATAGCGACGAAAAGGTAAAAGAAGGTAAAGAATCTGTTAAAAATTAGTTTAAGGGCTGCGCGTTTCGACCATTATCACAGATCAGGAACCTACTTGTGATGCAATGCTCATAAGAGACCATCAAATCTAGAGTGGTTATTGATATCCAGTGTGGAACTCCACATATACTTCGATGTGCATTAATCTGAAGTTACATAGTTGCCTTGTATGGTTGGGAATCATAGAATGCAGCTGATTGTGGCCTCTACGCAATTCAGATCTTTGTCCGTCGATGCATGAAACGAATCCAGCAGACTTTTAGGCTAAAAACTAAACTGCAATATTTAATTTTGTGCACAAACAGGAAGTGGTGATGATTTCGAAATGTTCTGCCAAATTACTGTCCAAACACACCAAAGACGGCAATTGACTAAAATTCACAGGATAGCCGACGGAGGGTCGCGTAAGCTGGTACGAACAGCTGTTAATAGAGGCATTAAAGATGAATAAATTAAGAAATGAACTGAAGCCAGTACCAGCGATTAGTATGAGCTCAGTCGTTGAGGTCTTATGCTCCTAGTTACATTTAAAAGTCAATGCCTAACTTCTTATGATTTTTTTAGAGAAATTTTCCGGACAAAAAAGAATAATTAAAGACCACGTTTCAAGAAGTTGTCTCTGTGCAGAAAATCGCATTATTACGCCTAAATGCTCGATTTTCTGTGACACAATTAAATAAATTTTTAACTCGTTTTGTGCCATTTTTATTGAACACAAACAAACATTATTTAACAGCACACTCTTTAACCGTTTCATTAACAACGGTAGTGGCGGCTCAACAGCAGATTTTTTCCTCGTTTAATTTTGTTTTCTTTGAATTAAAATTTAAAATTCACTTTTACTTTTTAATCGAAATTTATTTTATTTCATCATTAAATATTGCTTCGGCAATATTTTCAACGTGAACAAAGAAGGGAGAGTGGAGACAGACAGAAAGTGAAAGAAAGGTCGAAAGAGAACAAACACATAAAGAAATAAAGAAAAAAGAGAATGAGAATAGAAAAGAAATTAATTAAAGATACAAAGTATACCTTTGAGCTATTTATCTCATTTCAGAAAAACTAAAGTCTGCTTTTAGGCGTTCATATCATGTTTTTCTTCTACATACAATAACTTCCAATAACGACTACACGAGGGTCCAATGTATTTGTTATGAGTGTGGGTGCGGGTGTGGTAGTACAAGTCAAAAGTATATGTTTTTGAAAAAGGAAATTGTGTTGAAATTTACCGTTATAAAAAGGTTAAAGTTTACGTAGGTCTATAAATTTTAAAGGCCTACAAAAGCATAAAATTTCAATCAATGTGAGTGAGAGTAAGAGTGTTTGTGTATTCGTTAAAGAAAGAAGAAGAAACGTTTTGAAGGATACAATAAAAAGAAAAGAACAACAACAACAAAAAGGAATAAACAAAATGGCAAAAGAAAGATTGTGAACAATACACAAATGACAAATAACTTCAGGTTTATCATTCTCAAAGACGCAGAAGCAAACGAAGAGGAATATAGAGAAAGAAAACAAGACCATGAAAAATAACTTGAAATTTTTCTTTTTTTTTTTTTTTGAAGGAAAACTGTAAAGGTATTGCAGCGTTTTGGGGCTGGAGAATGGAGGTGAGTTTGAAGTTAAGCTGAGAAGAAAAATCTGTTTAGATTTTAACAAGAAACTCATGTACCTCAAATAAAATTACGCAAATCATCGATCATGTGTATAAAGCAACACATACAAAAGCAGTAAGGAACCTGAGGACATTAAAGGAACATAATTGGACATGTTGATAAAATAAATGGGATATGCCCAGAGGACAAAGAAAATTAGTGGACAAGATTTTTTGAAGTTACAAACTTTGAGAGTTTATGCTGATGTTTTTAATATTTTCAGCAAACAACTTAAATTTAAAGAAAGTATCGAATTAGGTAGTAGAAATGATTCTTATAATTCGGGTTATTAATTGTAGAGCCCCTATAAATCTTTTGCTATGATTTGGCCTTTCTTTTTTTACGTATTTGGTTATTACAACTCTTTAGTCAGGCTCAAAACCTAGCTTCTTACACCACACATGTTGTGTTTGTTAGTTTTATCCATGAGCGGCGCAACTTGTTATTTAATGGCAGATTTTTAACAACAGACTTGATTAACTTTTTATATATAATTTTATTTTACTCTCAAAGTTTTTGCCAGAAAACTGTTGAGATGAAAAAAGTCGTTTTGTTCGATATGTCTGAGCCAGAGTTTTAACTACTGACTCTCGTCAAATAATCAAACACCCTACCTACCAGATTAGGGCGGCTTCTGGGCTGTGTGGGAAAATTATTGTGTTTTCCCACGACAAGCTACCCATCTTTATATTCACAAAAAGGAAAGGTACCATAAATAGACAATGAAATTATCTATTGAGGAAGTAAACGTTCTTGACAAGTTCAGTTGATTATTTTAAATTTTTTTGTTCATATTCGATGTTGATTCTTCCTCTATTGGATAGTCAGATTTCTATGAGGTCTCTACGTTAAATTTTACCATAAACCAGGTATGTAATGTTCCGCTTCTCTTTGTTCCATTATAGCCATGTAAAGAGCCATGTTGATAACCATATAGAGAGCTCTGTGAGCCTCCTTGCTGCTCATTGTATATGTAATATAGGTGCATACTTTGCTACTCCATGGAAGTGTTTATTCGACGAAATTAAGGAACAAGAAAGACTGCTTTTAGCAGAAAATAACGTATTGCTGCATCAAGACAATGCACAGTTCACACATCCATTATTTCGGTAACCAAATACAATCAATTAAGCTTTCAATTGCCTTAGCATGCACTGTATGTGCCAGCTTACACGTGTTTCTATTGCCAAGCTTGAAAAAATGATTCAGTGCTGAAAGAAACGGGATGATGACTGTTTTAAGAAGCCAGATAGGATAGCGAAGGAGATAGGAAAATTAGAAAAGGAGCAGAGGTAGAAAAGATAGGATATAAGAGATGGAAGAAACATGATGGACCACAAATATACAAGAGAGCGCGACTAAAACCTTGAAGCCTTAACACTTCTCAACCAGCTCCACCTATTTATAAAACTGTGGAGAGACTTAATGTCGGCTCTCGACTAAGAGTCCAAACCTTCGAAAAAGTCCCTGCTCAGTCTCAATCTCAATTTACTAAGGGCCAGATAGTTGCAGAGGAGGTGCTCGATAGTTTCTAACTCCTCCTCATCGCAATATAACCTTCAATTTTCCGACTGGGATCTGTGTCAGATCCTTGTCAGCGATCTTATTTCGCAGTGCCATGTACTCATTATAAACAGGCCATGGAACCTTTAAGGAATCCTTGATTAACTTTTGTTAATCAAAACGAAGTAGAGAAAAATCTTCCACAAACATGTTGTGTTGATTAATTGTATGACCAATCTCGCAGTTGTCTAACACATAAAAAAGTCCTTCACTTTATTGTGATTTTAAAGCCTATTGTAGAGTATTGCCAAATTACAAAAAAAAAAAAAAAAAAAAAAAACATAAAAATATAAACAAAACTGAATATGTCAACACTATAAAAGATATGAACAAACACAGTCAAACAGATAGGCACACATAGACACAAAAAGAAAAAAACGAAACGAAAAAAACAAACATTTCAATGAAAATCATTATCACAGTTGTTATTATGATTATGGTTGTAAAAAAAACAAAGTGAACAACAACAACAATAATAACATCAAAGAAATAAAAATGAAATAAAAACATACACAGAAAAGAAAAAGAACAAAACGAATAAAAAGAAGACGAAAATGTAGCAAAAAATCATATTTTTGGTAGATAAACAAAACCAAAAAAAGGGGGAAATGAGACTATAAAGTAGAAGCAGAACAATAAGGCAAACACTTAGGCACAGAGAAAGAGAGAGAGAGAGAGAGAAAGAGAAACAAGAAAAATAATTTCAGACAAAATGTGTTGAAATTTGTTTTTCACAAATAAAAGGGTTTTCTTTTGGTTGACGTTTCCTTATGATGAATTTCGTAATAAAAAGCAAACAAAATTTATATTCTGTTTTATTGTTATTGTTGTTTGTTTGTTGTTGTTTATTATCGAAATGATTAAATTAAATTACAAAGAAATTTTGTTCGTTAAAAGTATTCCTTTTTTTTATAAGGAAATATGCTTAAGAAACGCCTTAAAGCAGGCAAAAGTTTTGTTTATAATTTTGGTAAGTAAGTGTGTGTGTGTGAGAGGAACTTTTTGTTGAATGTATATGATATTTTTAAAGTTATAAAGAAACGTGCTTAAATTCATAGAAAATATGTTAAAAATTTTTTTTCTTTTAATAGTATTTCGTACAGAAAGACGACGACCGATAGAAAATAGTAAAATTACAATAACAAACCAACATTGACATTCTGGAAGTTGCCAGGTCGAAAATAAATGAAGTAGATATAGGGCGTAAGATAATGTTGCCAATCAGTAAAATGCGTGCCGTCAACAACAAATCTGTTGGGAATCTTAGAAGCTCTGTCTCTTGAGAAAGAATTAGGAGTGGGTAAATGAGGAACACCTACTGAACAGGGCAGGGAAAATCGGCAAGTGCAATAAATTTACAATGTTCTTGAGGTGTAGCTAATAAAGCAACAAAGCAATACAGTCATAATTGTGGTTGAAATTTGTTTTTAGGGTTTTTTATGAGAATTGAATCAGATTTCTAAAAGTTTATTTAAATTTATAGGAGTCTGTTGGCATGAAGGAAATCTATTTCTTTTCATGTACCCAAGACTATGGCAATCATTTATTTTAATTCTAAAAATGTCCTGCTCCATGCTATAATATCTTTTTGCTAACAGCAGAACCTTGTCGTGGCATGTGTGAATGCCAAAAATGCTCAATAAGGCTTACCATTTCACCACTAATAGACTAACCAAACTCTGCAAAGTCACCCGTTGTTTATAATGTAATATTTTTAGTCTTTCCAATTAAATGATTTTAACATACCGTAGAGGACAATTTACCCCACTAGAATTGAAATAGTTTTCTACCTATACTTCCCCTCTATAAACTAGGAAAAATAAATAATTTCATGTAAAAATGAGACTGTTATTTTTATAATCCCTTAAAATATGCAATTAATTTGCATTTATTTAATAGCCTTTGGAATTAATTATCGTATTTATTATAAGAGCTTTTAATTGTTAAATTAAAAATTAATTTTTTTTTACAGAAAAACAATATTTTAAATGGATTCCATTAACTATTTAGAGAGACTTGGCTAAATTATTATAAAAACCAAAAATACCTTTTCAAATAATACGTTTTCTGTTGCCTACTATCAGCAGCTCAATTATGAAATATTTTTGTTGTATAGTTTTAGGCTTATTAGGCACGTTTTGAAACTTTTGAAAATATTGAAGCATTTAAGCTGTGTAAATGGTTATATTAGGATGGAAGATAATTTTTAAATTTCAACCTTTAATAGAGCAAAGCTTTTAAAGAACATATTTTCGGAAAGAGGATTAAATAATAATAACGGTACTCATTTTATTTATTTTTTTAAATGTATAACATATAATGGGATGATGATAAAAAAATGGCAATTAGAGATACTTTAAATAAATCGTGATGAAATCTGTGTACATGTCGAATGTTAATTTTCCACCCTGATAAGAGCGATTTCAGTTTGATATCGTAACTTACATGTTACGAATTAATTTGAGCTTGAATTGATCAAGTTTCTAGTGTAGCACTTCATCCACTGGATCATATTACTTTTTTTGTTTTTTCTTCTATAATGTAGAATATACTCTACAAGGTACAAGCACCGGAATTAGACATCCGAAATATTAGACATAAAATATTCTGGTTAAATTTAGTTTAATATAAAGTTAAAGGACTAGAGGACTGAAACCACCAGTGAAGATACTGGCATCCGTTAAAATGTTTATCAGCTCATTAGGTTTTCTATTCCTGCCATATAAACGTTTTATAAACTTTTCTTTCTGTAAGAGGCGTTTATTAATATTGAATTTAAAACTCTTCAGAATTTTTTTCTCTTTTTTTTCCTACGTTCCTTTCTTTTTCAAGGATAAATTAAATATTTTCTAATCAATTTTGTTTGGGTCTTTCCAACTCTTAATTAAACTCATAAAGAAGTAGTTGTTCGATGTTGTTACACGTTACAAGTCTAAATTACTTCAGGCGATAAAATTACAAGCAGTCTCTCTGGTACTTTCCAATGTGCACTGAAGGGTTAAATTAAATGAAGAGTGAAAGCAGAAGAAGAAGAAAAAAGAGTTTTCTTTATTAAAAATTATGTGTAGATATCAGGGCGTTCAGTTGAGTTGTATGTGGAAGCATACATTTGGGTGTTGTCAAATAAAAAATTCCATTAATTTGTATGGATAGCATTTAAAAATCGTAAAATATTCGTTATTTACCTGCTTAAGATAATAAAACTTAACAGAAAAAATTTATAACACAGTCCGCTTATCATGTATACATATGTATAACAACAAAGTGAAGATAATAAATTGGTTAAGGATAAACGCATAAAAAAACCATGATAAAGTTTTGGAAGAATTACAAAATTTAAGTGAAAAAAAAAAGAAAAACGAATAGAAATAATTTAAAATACCACATTTAAGGCCATAATAAAATCATAAAATTTGTTAACAAATTAATGCCTTTAGTCAGGGGAGTGTTGGAAACCTTTTAAAAAATTAAAAAGCATTTCTTTTATAATATGCGGACGCACAACTTTAATAGACCAGGTGCCTTTTCGTGATACGTTAACAAATATTGGGTAGATAACTTAATAATGTGGTATTTACAGCATAAACATACATGTGTCTTCATTATGCATTTATGCATAGCATGTCTTATTTTGAGCGGTTTTTACTCGTAAATCGTTAAAGGGCCTACCTTGACAGCGCTTTTCATGATGTTTTTTTTTTTTTGCACCGTCTGTAGTATACCCCAGGAATCATTTAATGAATTTTATTCAAAAGGTTAAGGGATAACCGTTATCATGATTATGACCTGTTTTCTCACACCACCCATGTTGTGTGTGCTAATTTTATCTAAGCGTAGCAAAACCTTCAACTTGACATAGAATCCGAACGACAGCTTTGAGATGTTGCTTCATTTCAGCTTCTTGTATTCAAAACTTTTACCAGAAGACTTCTGAGAGAGGCTCACCGAAATAAGTTTTTTTTTCGAATGTTAAGGTTGAAATCTGAACTTTTTGCTTTTTTATTATTGTGAGGAGGAAAGCATGTCTCACTTCTTTTGTATTGTTTTACCTACTCCTATAGCAGGTTCCAGAATGACAGTGTTGCCAAAATGCATTACCTAGAGACAGCCTCTGTGCAAATGTATTGGGAGGAGCTTCGCCAATAAGTCCCACTGTATCTCTAGAGCTTGTGTTACCTAAACTTTTTATGATATTCGTTGGTGATGCTCGCATTTATAAATTTTCTCCCCAATACATATGTATGAAAAGAGCCCGAGAGAAATTTGTGTTCAAGCTGCCTTTTGCAGAATTTTGTGCGCAAAAAAGAATTTTTTTTCTTTCATTGTTTGATTATTATTTTTTGTATTATTTTTGGGTGTGTGTGTGTGTTCTTGTGTTATGTTTTTTATATTTTTTTATATTATTTAGTTCATTGAATTTGTTATTTTTCTAGCTAATCAAGCAAAAATAATGCTTTTGTTTGTTACACAGCCAAAAAGTATACTTTAGTTACTCTTCCATTGCAGAAACCTAGAGCAACAGAGGAGAGAACAAAAAACAATAAAAGTTTTATTCAACTAACAAAACTGACTGCCTTTGTATTTGTAAATTCTACATGTGTTTAATCACGCATACATACTTACAGTATATACACTGTCTTATACAACAGAAATAATAAAATCAAGATAGAAAAAGAGAGAGAGAGAGAGAGAGAGAGAGTAGTAAAGCCTTATAGTCATTTCTACGGTAGAATAAATAAAAATCATGTTTTAGGAAATTGAATTTCTATACTCGATAATAAATTATAATGTTCACTTCACTTTCTTGCAAGCGGTTTACTATAGCACAGGCAGGAGAAGAGAGAAAGAGAGAGCTTAAAACAAAAGTAAATTAAATTACGAAGAAAATTGTATTGCATACCTAAAAGGAGGTTTATTACCACATTGCTCACATTGCTACAGTGTAGCATAGTTTTTTGCGTAAATTTATATTCTATTTATAGAATTTCAATTTGTATTAAATCAACACAAGTTGATTTCCTCTCTGAAATCTATGGCGGAGATTAGAAAATTATTTCCTTTTGATTTATTTAACAAAATAATCAAATAAAGTGAGCCCACATACACACACTTTATTTTTAGGTAGATCAGGAGAAAAAAAAAGGATTTTTTCGATATCTTTAATGAATATCTTAAATTGTTAAGGAATTTTATCTCTACTTGACCTTGACCTAATTATTGCCAAAAAGAAAATTATTGTCCTGGCCAAACGAATATGTGTTGTTGGTCTGCAAAACGTCCATAATACATTGTAATTGTAACTGAAAATCATACATCCTTGTGTATGAAGGTCAGTATTTGTTAAATCCTTTTTAAAATTTAAAATGTTTCTTCGTGCATATGAGTGTTGGCTTTGTTTTTTAAATTATATTTCGATGCCTGTTTTCTTGCTAGTGTTGTCAATGTGATCAACGTTTTTGATGTGATGCGACGTCAAATTGCATCATCTTGGTGGCTAATTGTCATCTACAAAATCAGCAGTATTGTATGAAATTGTTACCATCTTGTTGTAACCATATACCGTCCACTTCACAATCTTCAGTGAATGTCAAAAAAGGTCGGCTATCGTACGGCCATAGTGTTTGGGATTGACTTTAACATTACTTCCACAGCTATTGGCGTACAAATATTCAACAATAACACATTTAGACCATAATGTCCACAAAAAAGTCGCCTTTCCTGAATGCAGTATCTGTTCTGCAATCACTTTGGCGTTCTGTCAGATTCAACACTGAAAAAATTTAGTCAAGAAATCATCGTTGAAAGCCTGTTGTTGTGGCATCCAAACAGCTTATCTAAGGCATCGGGAATGGTCAGTAGGATTTAATTCTAGCATCAATAGGACTTTATGTGAATGAAAATACAAGTCCAAATGGAAAATGTGTTGTAATGAACCATAAAATACACTCAAAAGCTAACAGGACAATGTAATCGACAAATTTTGATCATGCGACATTTTCGGCAGTATGTACACTGCTTCAATGCACATTAAAGGCCACACTCGGAATAAATGACACTTCAGATGGCACATTTCTAACAGCTCACAGCCTTGCCAGACCGGCAATATTGAAAACACAAAATGTTTAATCAAATATTTTTTTTGAAGCATATTTTTCAGCATTTACCTTAAACAAATTATTTCAATTATAAATTTTTAAAAATTAAAGCTTTTAAAGATAATTGTAAAAATCAGTAACAAGTGTAAAAATTGTATTTCTTGTATACTTCTGTCACAACTATTAAAAGTTATTAATCAAATCCGTTTTATCCTTAAAGTAGGCAATAATTCAAAGTCTCCCTTTTCGCTGATTTCTTATTTAATTTATACTTTCATATCAAACAAAATTTCTTTATTTATTAAATAAATAAAAATAATTTTTTTTTTTCAACAAAAGCAAAGCATATGAAAAAAAGTGAAAGAAAAAAAAAACTTAAATTACTCTGCTTATTTCCGTTTCCAACATAAAACATAATCAGCATCCTGGTTCATCCTTCATAATTTAGTTTTATTTTACAGTTCTCTTCTCACTCTCTCGCTCTCTGGCTCTTTTTTCTTTTGAATTTCATCTGTTCATTTCGCTGTCCTAAATTCTCTGCATACTTTTATGCAAAACAATTTTTCCCATTTTTATTTAATTTTAGTTCCGTTCTGTTCCGACAACATTAAAATGAAGCTGCAGATATGAAAGGAAAAGAAAAAAATTTCTCCCAAGCAACACACACACACTCTACTCTACCCTCGCAAATTAGTGAGGGTAGAGAAATTTAATTTGTGTAAATACCAGTGCTGATTACTAACAAGTCTTTTCACTTTTTTTTTCACTTCGCTCCTCTTTTTGTTTTCTTTATTTTTTTCATCTTTTACTTGATGAAAGTTTTTCTTAAGATTTATCCTGCTTCCTTTTACTAGTGGTGGTGTAGTTGTTGTTGTTTTTTTTTGGTCGTATGTAATGCACTATGAAATGATGAAATGGCTTTAATAAAATTTAATTTGCCTGCATTAATGATGCCAAGAAAATAACTTGGTGGAGGGGGTAAGGGGAGAAAGGATGTTTTTCAAACATGGGATGCAGAAGATGAAGAAGACAAATTGTGCCAAAATTGTGAAAAATTGAGCCAGTTTAACCGTGATTGTTGTAAACAGGATTTAAGTTGCATAAATGTCCACTATTACGACATTTTTAGAGGCCTGTGGTGAGTCCAATAACTTACATGTATACCAATAATATGTCAAATTATCCAAGTAAAGATGTAAAGTAAATCGGTAACTCTATCGAATACTCACATGGTCATATGAATCAAATCAAAATCGCATTAAATTTAAACCAAAAATTTTACCTCCAATGAGAATTTAGCAGCATTTTCGAGTAGTTAAAAATCTCATCTGGCATCACTACATCAATCACGTTCGAACAATTTAAAATTTCAAACTTTCTGGCACCAATTCATCTCAGATAAGTGTCATTAAGAAGCGTATTTCACGACATAGCGAGATAAAGATAACAGGATTGAGGATAAGGACCTCACATGTAAAGTAGTGGAATAGTTGATTTCCAAACGACAGTTGAGCACGCATAGCGGCCGTTGTAACGCCACAGGTAAGCGTAGTGCCTGTACAGACCGAATTCAACCGACGACGAAGTTGGTCAGCGTAACAACTGCACATGAAAACTCGACTACCCTATACAGAAAACCAGCATGAAAGTTTAATCAACGAAGTTATATCCTTGATGTCATATCATCGTTATCGTTAAGCGTCCCAACTATTTTGTAGGTGAACTCTACGCGCGAGTATGCTAGTCCACAATTATAAAGGCGCCATCTCGTAACACAAGGGAGTTCTCTGCCCGTCTGTTCGTGTGGTCCTAGCGAGTAATTAGGTTTTACTTTTTGTAATGATAGGGGAACACCAAGCATATTACCACTGCCTAATACAGACTTCGGGTACCTTCTTTGCCAAACAGATAATGATGACTCTTATTGTGAGCGCCCATATAACTGTTAGAACACTTATCTCCAAATAAGTTAATTTCTCGGCTCTAATGTGACCTATCCAGTCCAGCTTACTTACTTAATTGGTCATTGCGACCCTTTAGGGTCACCGCCCATGTTGTTTGTGTTAATTTTGTCCATTAGTGGCGAGACTTAAAGTCGACTATGAACGACAGATTTAGGTAAATTTCCAATTCTATTTACTACAGTCTTTGCCAGAAGAATGCTGAAAAGGAGTTAGCGATAGAAATAATTCTTTATATTTATTACGTTTTGTTGGAAATATCTGGGTTTGAACCATGGGCTCTCGTTCAATAAGGCAACACACTACCTACTAGAAATCATTGAATTTTATTATTAAAATGAGAGTTGTAGGTCCCCCCTCTTATGGATGGAATTGAAATACACAATAAGAGTGGTGTGAGAAGCTAGATTGTAATAATGAGTGTAGGATTGTAATGACCAATTAAGTAATTAAGTGAGTAAGGTTTGCAAAAATTATTCGATTTTGTGGCTTTTAATTGTAAAATTGCATACTTATTGGCAAAGTATTTTAGGCATTCTCACAGGACAGGAAGCTTTTTTGTTTTTGACATTTTAAAAATTGGCACTGAAGTACTCAATAGCAAAAAGAAAAAAAAAGTACTCATTGCGTTACGCTGTGGTCTTATTACTGCATATAGAATGTGATTTGAAATGCATGTTTGAGTACACCCAAACCTTTTTTTACACGGTAGATACGTTCCAGTGGATACCGTGTAAAAAAAAAAACGCGTAAAAAAAGACAAATATTATGTATGAATGTAAGTGTATAAACAAACTTTAAAGACATACATAGGATTGATGCAGCAGCGTACATATGCCTATAAAATTGAATAACTTTATAAAAACGCACAGATTTAGTTCAATAGTATACACAGAGTTTTTATTTTATTTCATTTTATGATTATAAAAAAATAAAGAAAAAACTTAAAGATTATCTTCCATTTATAAAAATAAAATTAGTTATCAAACTCTTAAGACAATTAGGAACGGAATTATTTTCAATAAAATTTTTTTTATTTTATTCGGAGTCAGTTTCTGATAGCAAGCGCATTCTCTTTTGGTGAGGTGGCTGAATATCAGTCTCGTCAGTAGAAATACTTATTACTTCTACATCTTCAGAAGCTGCTTCTGACGCTGGTTTATTTCTTTTAACAGCAAATTCTGTTATAGTGCGTTGTAATCCAACTTTGGAAAGCTCATTATAGAGCTCTCTGTATCTAGCCATACATGTTTGTTGGTCTGATTGAAATTTCACAGCTCTTTCAATTATGTTATCACATGTCAAAAAGTAAAAAAAAAAAAAAAAAAATGGTAAATTTGTTAAAAAAAACCGTGTTATTTCAAATTCGCGTAAAAAAAAACCGTGTAAAAACAGGTTTGGGTGTATTGTATTGTATTGAATCCATTGGGATTTTTTTGGTTTATGTTTAAGTTACGCTAGTGGTTGTCAGGTCTACTCATACTCTATAACCATATCATAGCTGAGGTACCTGTATAAATAATCTTTTAACTTCCTTTGTTCTCTTTACTTACACTGTCAGCTTAGTATTCTATCACATGTTACCAGCTTTCCTGTCATTATGGAGTATTAGAAAACATGAGTTAAATAGTTTATTATTAGCCGCTATAGATTAAAATCAATTACCTTTTTTATTTTATTTATTTATTCATTTTATTTTTTTAGTAACATAAGTATTTTCCATTCGCTTTTCCTTGTAAAATAAATTTGATTTTTCTGCAAAATTTTTTATATTTTTTATGAGTTTTTTTTTCAAACAAAAATTTCGTTACAATGGCAACCGTAGGTAAAAGTGCTATTGTTATTTTAAATCTGATTTATTTTAACAAAAAAGAAAAAAACTAAAATTAAATAGAAAAACTTATTTTCTTTTCGTTTATTTGTTTTATTGTTTACTTTTGATTTTTATTTTCATTCTCAATAAGCCACGGGTTTGTTACTCAATTTGCTTTTTAACAATTCAACGATTACAATTCTGTTTTCCTTGGAAAGAAAACAAAAAAATAAAATGGAAAAAACTAAACTCCCATAAAATATTTGTTTATATTGTTGAGAAAATAGAGAAAATTGTAATGTAAAATAAATTTTATTTCTAATATTGTAATGCTCCTCGTCGCAGCAGAGAAAACAATAACTTTTTAGTTTAGTTCGGTTAAGTTGAGTTTTCTCCAGTTCCAGTTAAAAAAAAAAGGAAAAAACCCGAAAACAAAATCTGCAAATGTGAACTAAAAATGTCGTCAAGAGCTATAAACGTTAAGGTTACCAAAAAAAAAAAGAAATTGACTGAAACTAAATAGAAAATAAAAGAGAATCTTTAACCAATTGATTGTAAAATACACAAATAATGTCGTACAATTTGTGTGAAAGAATGAAAGAATTTTCAAGAAATTTTATTTCATTTTACTCCAGAAACACATACATACGATGCGGGTCTCAAAATTGACTGAAACCACAATAAAAATTCAACAAATTTGTGGCAATTTTTCCTATTTGCGGTCCATTCCAAAAATAGCCGGTCTATAGCACAAGCTGTTTGGATACTTAAGAGCCATCATATGCAAACGTGGATAAAACTAACGCATATAACATGTGTGAGAAGCTAGGCTGTAATCCTGACTAAAGGGTTGTAATGATCAAATAAGTAAGTGTGTTTCGAAATTTCGTTACACTGCATGTCCTGGTGGCGTGAGAAGCTCAAACGAAATCCTGACTAAAGGCTCGTAATAACCAATAACAACAACAAGCTCAGCCTTGTACAGTGGCTGATATTTGTCTTGATATCTCAACTCCAGCGCTCAATATTTTCAATATATTCGTTCGAAGTCGACCGCCACTCATGTGTAAAATTAACGTACACAACACAAGTGGTGTGAGAAGCTAGGCCGTAATCCTGACTGAAGAGTTGTAATGACCAATTACGTATGTATGTATGTGTGCGTATAAAGTACCAGACAGCGCAAGTATACTTACGAACAGCGGACAACTTTCTGCTTCTTGTCTGAACAACAGGATAGGTGGATATTATATAAGGTAACGGCAGTACAACACTAGCATAACACTAGCATCTCTAGTTTCTTCGTTTCAACGTAATGTACTGCATGAGTGGGAGTCATCCCCCTTAGAGTAGATTGAATATATTAAAAAAAGAAAATTAAAACAAAAGCAGCTATAAAGATGCATCATGTGAATAGAAGTCTGTAAAATTACGATGTTTCCTGTAGATTATGACACTATTCCAGAATTTAACCGCCATACTCTCTACTAAAAATTAATAGAAAACTTAATTAAAAGCAAACAATGTCACACACTCAAAAATGCCATTAAAAATTGCACTTAAAACGGGAAATGGTAAGAGAGCAAACATAAACAAAAATTATAAATTGTGTAGCCTACTTAAAGGCTAATTACGAATTTAACACTAAAAACTCGCTGTAATCCACATTTAAGGCTATTAAAATATTTACACAATAATATTTCGGGTAAATGCCATCATAAACATGGCGGCTAATAATAATGTAATCTTTTGCCAAGTTCAGCATAAACCATAGATGGCAGAGTACTTAATTGTATATAATTTTAAAGTGTTTTTAGGCTCGAAATAACACGGTTTCTCATAACACTTAAAGTATGCTTTAAATTATTTTCTTTTGCTCACGAACTGTTTAACTTCAAACGTTGCAAAGTTTGTCTACCTTTTTGGAAATGTTTTTCTGTAACTTTTGTTTGGGTAGAAAAAGTGTCATTATTAGACAAAATTATGTGTATTTGCAAGTCCCCTGTCTACTATAAGGCATAAGTATTTCAGCAACATTTTTGAGGGTTTTTTGGTTCCTGGAAAAAAAAATTTAAGAAAATTTTTGTGTAAATTTCCTTAACCTCTACAAAATGGTTGTATAATGTTTTTATAAGTTTCGGAGAATTTACCGAAAAACGCAAAAAAGAAGCAAAAAAAATTCCATATTTTAGTAGTTTAAGGACACATTATATTGCTCTTGTATAAACTTGCTAACACACACAAAAAATCCAGCTAACAAAATAGTACTTAAGGGCATGTATAGAATCAGCAGCAGCAGCAGCAGTAGCAGGAGCAGGAGCATGAGTTGTGTAAAACATATGAGCTGGTTGTTGTTACAAACATTTCATTTGAACAGGAGGCAAAATAAATCGACAAAAAAAGTTAAAAAAAGAATCCAAAAACAAGGGACATAATGATGCTCATCTTTTATTAATTTTTCGTCTACATTGTATGCGAGTGAGTGAGTGTATGAGAGTGAGTATCTCTGTAAGCAAGAGTTTCCTTGAAAAAAAGGACAAACAACAGCCATAACCTCAATTTCTTTTTTGCCATTGGTTTTCCGTTTTCCAGCTAAACTGTTTTTTATTCTTTCGTTAACATGGCAATTTAGTTTATTTTTCCTTCTTTCTTGTTCAACTAATAAAATAAATTCATTCGCATTAATTCCTTTAAGAATTATAAAGTTCAAGTGAATATTTGTTGTTAGAAATTTATGTTTTGAATTCATTTTCTTTTCTTTTTCTTCTTTTTTAAGTGAAAATAAATACTTTTTTTTTGGAATTCTTAATTTTCGCTTTGTTGACAGTAAATGGTAGTCAAACAAAATTAACAGACAGATTACAAGGAAACAACCTACATACAGCACACGAAACTTACTAAAAATTTCAAGGCCTTAAAATAGGAAATTATAAGAGATTGGTCGTTTGTTTCCGCACGAGAAACCGAGTTTCAAACCATAGCTCGAACATTTCAAATAAAAATTCGAAGAATAAATAAAATTGCCGTGAAGAGATTCTCAAATCAGTCGTTTAGAGTTGACGTTAAACTGTAGGCCCCATCTCTTATGACTAAAACTGGCACACAACATGGCTGGTGTGAGAAGTAGAGTGTAATCCTGACTTGAAGGTTGTAGTTATACTCTGTGCTCTTTTTATCAAGAAAAACTTAAATACTCACCTCCTTGACGTGCAACGATTACGTGATGGCTTTCACAGAATCTACAAGAGCTGTGTCAGTATATCTGTCATCCATATATGCGTAATGTATTGCTTAGAATGTATGGAGACGCCATTTTCAACAACCCAAAATTGTATCCAGTAGTCTATAGCTTGCTCAAGTGTATTCAATGTGAGATTATGTGAGTCATTGCATTTGTCGACCTTTCTTACACGCCTTAATATTCATATGGACTACCGGCAACTTAGAAATTGACATAAACAGTCAGATGGAAAAAGCAAGGAACGTATCTGTAGCCTTTCCATTATCCTTTTACTATGCCTAGATACCAACACCAGTACATCAAAGAAAATCAAAAACTGTCTGAAACAACAGGAGAATCCAAGGCAATCAATTTTTCGTTGCTCACAAGAACTTGGTCTTTCACTAAGTAAAGAATTTTGAGCAGACTTGAGCCATACTCTATAACTGAAGGTAAACGACCCTAACCTATGATCCTAATTTCTGTATGAATGGGTATGTGAACAAACAAAATTGTTGAATTTGGTACGACACCAATCTACATGAGATGTAAGACCGGCCAGCGCATCCCGGAAAAGCTATAGTTTGTTGTGGATTTTGGGTTCGTGACGTCATAGGTTCATATTTACTTATGCGAATGGCCGTAAACCACAGAGGTCCTCAATGCCATCATAAATCATGTCATCAGTTAAATGCAGTCTGATTTATGCGTCTGAGTCAAGTCCGTGGTGGACATTTGAACGATGTTATGTTCCACTCAGCGGATTTCTGGCAAAGAACTCTGAGAGTAAATAAAATTGCCATGAAAAGTTTCTTAAGAAACTATCGTTCGGAGTCGACTTTAAAATGTAGGTCCCGACATTCATGTGTAAAATTAATGCACACAACATGAGTGATGTGAGAAACTAGGTCGTAATCCTGACTAGAGGGTTGTAATGACAATTATGTATGTAAATACATATATATGTTCCACTCCAAATGGCATGAATAGGCCTTTTAAACAAATAACAAATTTAAAGAGAGGAAGCACTTAATGCGTTACCTACAGTGAAATTTACAGCATAAGGTCTTAAAGTATACGTAATGCATTTGTCAATTACTTTAGAAAATATAGTCAAAAGATTATAGTCCACGCAGATGCAGGTACTCTTAGAAAAAGAAATTTAATTCGCATTTGGAAGAGAAATAATTAAGGAAAGTTTTTTGTTGCTTTATGTTCCATTGAATAATTATGATAACAACCTGTGGTCTTTTTCGTTTACATGACATGCGACATTTTCTGTCCTAACGGAATTAAATTCTATTGTTTCCTAAGAAAACATATTCAATCTTCCAAATGTATTTGACATCTCACAAGAATTCATAACTTAATACACTTTCTCGGAAAAGCAAATGCCTTTAGCTTCTTGCATTCTTCTTAAAATTTGTGTTTTATGCCTGCTATTATTTTTTTAAAATAATTCTTAATAAAAAAGGAAAGAAATTAACTTTTCAAGAGAGATTTATAAATTGAAACAAAACCCCCCGTATAAAAAAAAAAAATTTCATGTGACCCATGTAATGGTTTTTCTTTTTATTTCTCTTTTAACACAAAAATTTGTTTAATCAGGACAAAACATGGGTTCTGCTTTTTTCCTTCTTTCCTTTCCTTTTCTTTTTTTTTTCCACTTTCGTTTGCAATATTTGCTTTGCCTTTAACAAATTAAGCCTTTTTAACCTAAAGTGGCTAAACAGAGTCAAACAGTGGCGGTATTTTCTTACTTGATTTGCAATTTTTTTTTTTTTTTTTTTGGTTTTTAATCGGGGTTTTTTGAAAATAAAAATTATTGCCTGCTAAACAAATTTTTAACGCCATTTTTACTCCTTCTGTTCCAAAACCAAAGTAAGGAGGGCCAATATCCATAAAACTTCTGTTCATTTCTGTGTTTGACCTTTTTTGTTATTGCTTGGTTGCTGTTGTTGTTGTTGTATTTATTTATTTAAATGTAGGCATTAAAGCCAGCATAGACAGAAAGTATGGGTTGCTGTAGGAAATTATAGCCGAAAGGATTTTGTGTTTTTCAAACACCGAACACCGAAAGGGAACAAAGTGTTTTTTAATAAATCTACTCTTCCCCCTTGCCACCTTCTGCCTTGTAACCTTTTAAAGGTAAATTTTTACAATTAATTAAACAATTACAACAACAAAGAAATGCAAATCTAAAGGTAGGAACCAATTTTAACAAACATTCTGTGCGTAATTAAATTTTTTTTTTTTTGTTATTTAGAAAACTCGATTAAATTTGATTGAAATTCTATTACGTTTCTACTACGTGGCATGTGTTATAAAATAAAATTGTCTTGAATTGCTTCAACTTACCAATTAAATAATATGTTTCACATAAAATATGCAAAGACTTGGGTTAGGTAAACATATTGGTAATGACATGGAAAGAAAGCTTCCCTGAAAATGTCCTTTAAAAAAATATGTAAAAAGTAATCTAACGGTTATTATGCGATTGCGAATGCTATATATACTATATGTAGAGACTGTTTCCCAAAAAGTACTGAAGAGCTATGAATAAGCTATGTCTCTCTATGTAATACATCCAGAAGTATTTCGTAGACATCAATATCTCAATTTCGTTAACATAGAGGAAGAGGAAAATATTAAAAAATTGTTCGAAGAATATTATTAGAATGGGAGAGTTTAGATGTGCCATTGATATGAAGAAGATCTACTTGAGTACATTTAGTCGAGGTTAAGCAGGAAATTTTGATACGAATATTGAATTTTGAAAATTTACCATCAGCGATACTTTCTGAGAGAGATTTGTGGGGAGATATTTAAATGTTGCTGCAAACCATACAAGAATTACGGTGGCTTGAAGTAGGTAAGGGACACAAGTACAAGAGCATATGTGAGGAATAGTGAACTCTATTGCCAGATATGGTGATCATTAGGTAACCGAGTTGATCTCTGAAAATACTACAACGTGACGAAAGCGTATCATGCTATTACTGACTGTTGAATCTTGCAGATAAGCCTTACGGTTCTGCTCGATAAGTACCGTGTTAGCTATAAACTGTTAAACTTTCTAAATAAAATAGATGGCCCATATGAATATTGACTTGCCCAAATAGTGACATTCTAGAATGCGATGGGCGCTGAAAATGGGATCTCATAAGAACTTAATAGGATTATGAAGATTGCACACTGAGTCAAAACGAGAAAATAAAATTTCATGTTGGAAATTCATCATGGTACAGTATAAGTTTAAATAAAAATGATTGCAGAAAAAAAAATCACTGTGCGCTCACAATTTATCACAATTAAAGGACGCGTGGTAGATTGCAAATAAGAGGCATTCCCGATTCACAAGTAGATTATGTAGATATGAAGAGAATCATGAGAGGATCTAAGAGCTCTTGAACTACAGAATCGCTCAGTCTTAGGTTGCATCTGCCAGGGTTGCTAACCAAAGCCTCTTTTTCTTGTAAATGTTTTGATTTCCAATGCCCTTGAACATGGACAACAACTGACTTTTTTCTAGGCTTTTCCTCATTTAACATAAACTAACCTAAAACAAGTTGACCTAAACAAAATGGATGGTAGAATTCTAGTCCTCTTTCTGAAGTCCAAGTAGTGAAAGAAAAGAACTAATCGTCTGTTAAATAAGTTGAAGAGGATTAACGCCAGCAATTTTGCTGAAACCAAGGAAAAGTTTTACAGAATAGACGAGATATGTCTCTGCTCAAAATCAATCTTACCTGTTAGCGAGGACAGTAGAACATGATTTATGCCAACCTTTTTTGTTTTTTGTTTTTTTTTTGTAACGTTATACTAGATTACATTCAATGCCTGCTTACCTATATATCCAGGCAGCGGTCGTTCTATAATTCAAATTTTCTGAGCTTAAATGTAGAACACACCATCTAACGACTACGAGTTTTAAAATCGGTAACCCTGTAACTAGTTTACAACATCGTAAATAATATAAATAAAAATATTTTCTTAAACCACGGCTTAAAACCAGACACATAGAAAACATAATACGATATCGCATAGAATACACATACCCAATTAGTCATTACAGCCCTTCAGTCAGGATTACGAGCCAGCTTTTCACATCACTTGTGTTGTGTGTACTAATGTTTTACATGAGTGGCGGGGCCTACAGTTTAAAGTCGATTCCGTTTTTACAGGAAACTTTTTTAAGAAACTTTTCATGGCAAATTTATTTACTCTCAGAGTTTTTGCCAGAAATCTGCTGAGAGGAAGTCGCTGACCCTCATGTCTTATATGCCAATAAACTACGTCTAGTAGGTCGTCGACTTCAATCGTACAGAATAATACATAGAAAATATATACGAAATTATCGTAGAACATATATCGCAGTACATATATGACCGTATACTGGAGAATGCATTTCTACGTTTAAGTCTGTTGTGGTTCAAGAATTCTGGTTTATGTCTTCGCTAATAAAACTGCTATTACAAGAAAATAGCTGCAAGTATCTGAAACACTGTTATGATCTGATGAAATAGAAACAAAGTGATTTGGGTTCGACTGAAAATAATATCTACGTCAACCTCTCAAAAAAGCTGTTGCTACAACCGTCAGGATCCATCAGGTACAAATGCGTATTGCCGATTAGCTTGAATGTCTGCATTAATCTTGTGAATTCAATAAAATAACGATGCCAGATATTATAAAAGTCAAGGAGACATACAACAAATATTGAAGTAATAAAATTTGCTTTGGTTTCAAAGAGTTTATTTATTTAAACGTATTTGTTTTTTCTTTCAATTTCTTATGCAGAACATTTTATTTCAATTTAAAAGGTATCTTCGTAAAGATAATTTCAATTGGATGTGTTCCTGTTATTTCTTTCAGAACTGTATGAGCGATTTAAAAATATTTATTCCAAGAAATTTATTTCAATACGATAATAGAGATCTCTGTTACATTAAATTATTAAAAAAAATATAAAAATAAATAGCAGAATAAATTAAATCCTTCTTAATTCCATTCCAACTTCTCTGACTGCAAAAAAAAATTCCTCTCATTTAAAACATTTACAACTTCAATCCAGCAGAGACGAGACAAACTTAATTACCAACAGTGTTCCGATACACACATGTAATAATAAATTCTCGTAATAAGTTAAATACAAAAGAAATCTTATCTGAAGGATAAAACCCCAGGAACACTTATAACTGCTGCTGCTTCTTTATGAATATTTTTTAATTTCTTGTTTTTTTTCTCTCCTCTCTGAAAGATGAAAAGCAACATTAACACTTTAAATTATTATTGCTTCATATGCTTAGTTGTTGCAATAGTTTTACAAAGAGGAAGAGAAAAAAGATATGAAAGATACGGAGTATAAAGTTGAGCCATGTTCATTATGAATAAAAAGCAAAAATAATACGAGAGTATAATATAGAGTATCACCACTCCACTCCACATACATGGTATAGAGTCATAGTCACAGTCGTAGCCATAACTAAAAAGAAATGGTTTTCAATTAAAAACATTCTCTTAAAAACTCATTCACTCACACAAACACACTATCTCACACATGTAAAGAAAGTCGTAAATACTTATGTTATGTTAGTATAGGTGTGCTGTGTATCTAATCTGTAACATTTCAAGTTTCTTACACACACACACACTTCCAGCAAAAAAAAAAAAGAACATCAACTCTGCTAACAAGGACATCACATACGCCATCATGCTCACACATATTCATAACACAGATACTGTGTTCAACAAAGATATGAAACTTCAAAAACAAGTGTTAATAGTTTCAATTAATAGATAAAAAGGATAAAGAAAAGGATGGAACGTAACAAATGAAAGAACTGAATGAATTGCTAAGATTATGATTTTCACTAGCAAAGTTTCATTACGTGCAAAATGTAACAGTAAAAGTTGCACTATGGTCCAATTAGAGACAATATTTTGCAGAAAACGATTTTCCCCGTGGAATAGTAAAAATATGAAATTCCATCCTAAAAACTTAATATTCAGCTCTTCAATGTTCTGGAGATCCGTCAATATCAATGTGAACATGCCAACGTAGGATTGCTACACATTTTTCAACTCACTCTGGGAATTCTACGACTCCTGAGTCATCTAGGATAAATGAAAGAAATTTAATTCTGTGCAAACATGATATTCAAAATCCATATTTTTTTGGGGCTGAAATAGTGTGGAGGTCAAAATACTATCTCGAGCTTATCTTAAGGTTCACTGTTATGCACCAACGACGTACAACTTTAAGCCCCTCAAGACGTCTATAAAAAATGTCATAAAAAAGGAAATATTTTTCACTTCTTTTGTAGTTTTCCAGCCTTTAAAAGCCACAGTTTAAGTATCTTTGGCAATTGTTTCTTACACATTGTCAGGGTATATTGCATTTAAGTTAGAATTTGTCTTTAGTGCTCCTCTAATCATTGTCGCTTTACCGCAACACCCTTTTTTTTTTTTGTCCTGTGCTGATACTACAATCGAGAATACAATTTTAAAAGTGCTGATAAAGTGTTTAAGTAGGTTTAAGCCAATTATCCCTTGTGGAACCCTATTTCACATTGAATTATTCCAAAGAATTCTACACTAATAGCTGTGGCCATTGTGCAGTCAATACCTTAACTTATAAATACTCGGTGTTGCGTTGATTAAAAATCGTACCTTAGATGAGCAACAAAACTAAAGTAAAAGAAAAATAGTTTTAATTCCTTTCTTTTTTCTTTTGTTGTTGTTGTTGTAGTAAAACTACAATGATAATGTAATAAATACGGATTTTCAGAATGTTATCGTGTTAACAAATTGAATTTTCTACTTAACAAAAAAGCAACAAAAAAAAAGAACAAAAAAGACCAGGAAAAAGGAAAAGAAGTCTCTGAAAAACTTGTTAATTTTCCTCTTTTTGTTTTCTATTTTCTGTTTTAATAGCAAAAACTATAAAGTTTTGAAAACTATTTCATAAAAATCATCATTAAAAAGGCAGAGGTGTACACCACCAACCACCCTCGTCACTGTGCATACTTTTTAATCCGCCTCCCCCATAAAATAAATTTCCATGTAGCTTTGGAAATAAATTTTTAAAATACGCTTCTGATGTGCTTCAGCCTGTCTGTCTGTCGACTGTATTGCTGTGGCTGCTGTTTTTCCGAGATTATTTTTATATATTTTTTGGTTCATTATTTGGCGTATGGCTTTGGCAGTCATGTTACTTTTGTAAAAGTATTTTGGTACAGTTTGCTGGTGGCGAAGGAAGAGGGAGGGGGGTCTTATTAAACTAAAAGGATTTCTAATCTAAAAAAATTATAAAAAAAAAGAAAAAACCTTTTTTCCTTGTCTAGGTTATCATGGTATTCAGTTAACGCATAATTTTTGTAGATGGTGTACAGATGTGCCGGAGTGGGCTCTTGTCATAGGTATGCTTTTTAAGGGTTCACCTCTCTTAGAATACTCAGAATATTTAGAGGTTAACTGTAAAACGCTTAACTCTTTTCTATGCCATTTTATTGCATAATTAATTTAATCTTATAATGTTTATGATGGTGGTCTTAATTGTTTTTAATCTGTTTTAATGAAAACAATTTGAATAACTATTACTTTTTATTGTATGGGACACCCTAACTGTTTAAAGATTTTTTTGTTTTTTGTATTCTGATTACCATAATAGTCAAGGCATATTAGATTTTATGAAAGGTTTGTGAAAATGTCCGCTTTTTTTCAATTGTAATTATAAAACATTTAAAATTTGGAGCAAATACTTGAGGGTGAAAACAATAAATTATTGACTTAATGTTTAAATATTCATGCAGTTATGTGGGCGTGTGTTTAAAAAATTCGGTAAAATTTTCATATTTACTGTGATCCGGATTTAACTCCACCATTGCTGAATAGCGCATAGTAAAGTTTTCTTACTTACTCACCTAACTGGTCATTACAACCCTTTAGTCACAACCCGGCCTCCCACACCACCTAAAATGTGTGTGTTATTTTATACATGAGTGGCGGGACCTACAGTTTATAGTCGACTCCGTATGACAGATTTTTGAGAAACTTTTCATGGCAATTTTTATTTACTCTCAGAGTTTTTTCCAGAAATATGCTGAGAGGCAGTTGCCGAAGAAATATATTTTTTATATCGCTTTGTTGGCGATGTCTGACCTGCGGTTTGAACCGAGGCCTCATGTCTAATAAGTGAACACACTACCTACCAGGCTACGGTGACTTCCTTACTTACTCACATAGTTGGTCATTAGAACCCTTTAGTCAGGGAGTACGTCCTAGCTTCTCACACCACCCACGTTGTGTGTGTTAATTTAATCTATGAGTAGCAGGACCTACACTTTCAAGTCGTTCCCGAACGTCGGATTTTGAGAAACCTTTCACGGCAATTTAATTTTATTAGAAAGTCGCTAAGGAAATTTATTTTCATATTTCGTGGCTTCAAACACTTGTTCACGTCTGATAAGCTAACTTACTGCCTAATAGACCTTGAAGCCAAGTTCCAGGAAAATACTTTAGGAAATAATACTCATAAAAGGCAGTTGTTTTTTTGTTGGATTTTTTGGATGCAGATTTACGCTTCTTGAAACCGCTTGGAGACTCCTTTAAAAGTCGAAAAACTTCTGGCAAATTTCAAGGTTTTGTTTACATCAAATGGTCTATAAAATGCGTGGGTTATATGTTGCAAAACTTCTGCCAAAACGTTGCATATTTAACCAACACAGTTGATTATATAAGAAAATATTTCATGACTCCACTTTGATGCTGAATTTCTAGAGAAAGACACTCTTTTTTGTCCTTGTAATGTACTGCATCACATATTCGTCTCTGCTTAACTCTTTGCCACATGATGGCCATGATAAAATTGTTGATTTACTCACACGCTGGCAAATCAGTGTGTGAATCAGTGAAATTAACAGTCTTAGAGACTAGGTTACTAATGAACACATGCACATACGAATACATACCTTCAATTTATAAGCTCATACATATACTATATAAATATACATTCGCAATACAAATACATTCTCAACTGCAGACGTAATCAAACCCACTCACACATACAAATAAACAAACACAACTACGTATACGTTTACATTAAAACTAACTTTTGTGCGTACTACTGAAATATTCATAAGCCTTCGATTGTGTATGTAAGTGTACGTATTTATTTGTGTGAGTGAACGTTATACACGTGTGTTTTTGTTGTTGTTGCTGTTGTTGAGTACATTGTACATCAGACTGATTAAAATCATGTTGATTTTCATATTCAAGTTGCTTGAATTGCTACTTTTGCTAGTAGTTTTGCTACTCTTCTCTAATATTACTGCAGCTGTTAATAATGAATGAAGACTGAATGAATGAATGAATGATGAAGAGACTTTGATGATGATGAATAATGAAAATCATTATTTCGTTATAATATGAATTGTAAAGCTTTTGAAAATTGTCAATTTGCATCAGGTCATGGTGTAGTTTCTCTTTGTATTGGTGAAAGGATATTGTGACCAAAAGAAATTTCAAACAATTTAATGTCACACACACATACACAGATTTAAAGGCAAAATGTTTGTTTAAGACCTAGGGGTGGTAGTTAGCGATGAAGGCGTTTCACAAAAATGGTCGCAGGCATTAAAAAGGAAGTGAAAGTCTCAGAAAAGTAAACCGAATTCATTGTAGAGGACGCTAAAAGAATCGTTCCTGAATTAAGATGGTCAGTGATGTAATGGAAACCAGCTATGATCGAGCAGTCAAAGCTACGGTATTTAAAGAGGGTCAACTTGTTCTGCTGGCCAGTTCACAACAAAAGAAGGGATTATCATCTCAATTATAAGATTACAGTGATATGGACCCTACAAAGTAAATAAAAGATTGAACGTCGTGGTTAATAGAGTTAAAAAGCATTATAACTAGAGATTCAAAATGATGTTTCATGATGAAATTGACAAATTACGATGATGTCAGTAATGTACTTAACCGTTATGCACAGGCTTAAGTGGTCGTCAGTGTTATGAGGACAAAACCAACCTGAAAAAAAATAAGCCAACAAGATAAACAGACAACAACAAAATACACCCATCATACGGTAAACAGAAATTACGACAACAACAATTTCATAGAAATATTGTGAAGACCAAAGACACAAAATAAAGGAGTTTTTAGATATAGAGGAGTATTGGATTGTCAATCAGTGCGTTCAGTCACGTCTAATAAGCCAACACATTGCCTACTAGACTATGGCGATGTTTTTTAAATAAAGAAGCTAATAACGATCAAAATCAATGATCGAATTTATGATGACTAAACTTTTTTGCAAAATTTAAAAACATAACAAGTACGTTTACCTCTATATATGTGGTATGTACACGATAAATACAGATTTAAATAAATAAATTCTAAAAGGGGGATTTGTTTGAGAAGTTGTTTAATATAAAATTATAAAATGTTAACAAAATTGTATTCCAAGTGTAACTTTGCTGTCACCTCTTGCTGTTTTTTTTATTACCATCGTATAGTTTACCCTACGTGGGCAATAAAATATTTGATAAAACTTATAAAAGATTTCCCAACAAACCATATATTTTTGAATAAATAATAGCAACAGCAATGGGAAGTACAATGGGAAAGCTATTAAAAGCGAAATCAAGTTGTAAAATACAACAGCTTTACAGCGTGTGTAAAAACCCACAGTGTGCTGAAGAGGAGCATAATAAAGAAACGATTACACTTTTATGTATGAACACGTAATTTAACGTATATCTCATGTTTATCACACCAATGTCATTTAATACATACTCGCAGTTATTACTTAAATTCTTTTTTTTAAAGCATCTTTAAATACGATTTAATTTACTCTCTCACTCTCTCTCTCTCTCCCTCTACAAATGTAGTTATACAACTACATATATACACGTAATATTATACACTTGTTTCGTTTCCCATTACTTCCCACTCTCTTAAATTTCCGTTATTCTTTAAATAATAAAAATGTTACTTTATGCATATGTTTGTACATTAAAAAAATAGAGGAAAGTCGTAAAACGAGAGAGAGAGGAAAAGGAAACGGAAATAAATCAACTGAGTTGTTTATAATAAAATTGAAAGTATTTTCTACTGTATTTATAACTCATTTATTTTCTCTCTTTCTCTCTTTTAATTTTTTTTTCTTTCAAAAGAAATTCTATTTAATTAACGTCTACGAACATTCAAGACCAGACATGTGAGCAACATAAACATCGATTTTCTTTTGCCTTTTTTTCCAATTTTCATTCCCATTTTGTTTCATATTTTTCAAAGCGCCGGAGAAGACAGCCATCATTGTCTTTGACAAAAACTCCAAAGTGTTTACAAGTAATGCCTTTATAAGAGAATGGTTATGGTAAAGTTTTTAAGATTTCTTGGGGAATGGGTTATTAAAAGCGGCGCTAGATTTACAGGACTTCCGTAAAGTCTAACATTCAAAAAGCTAAAGCCCAAATAGTAGTTATTTTTTTATTGTACAACAGTTCAAAGTATTCTTAAATTCAATCGGGGAAATATGTGTTTGGTGGTAGCATACCGTATAGGTAAAAGTGTCTGACTGCTCTCCAATCCTAGAATCCATCAAGTGCAAGTGGGTTAGACCACAAAAAATTCTAGAAATGATATTAGATATCAGGAAAGGCCTGACATGCCATAATGCTATACAGAAGGATTACAGGCAAATCTTGAAGATGTAACATAGGAGTTTTATGCAGTGGATGTATACCATGATGGTCAGAATAATAGTGAGCCATGGGGCAATTGCCTTAACAGATTTGAATTGAATAATATACAGAGACTAACGTCTGTTGACATAACAGGCAATGATAACCTTTTCTCAGAGGCACTGGAACATCAGTTTGATGTATGGTAGTGACGATCAAAGTTTTGCAGACAGGCTGATGAAAGTCATTCGGGGATTTCGTGACCAAATTATTCCATAGGCTGACCACTCTTTCACAGTCCTTTAGACACAAACGATAGATCTTATGTGATTCTTAACGAAATGTCGTAATAAAAGTGAATGGAGAATTCTTGAAGCTGCATACTCCGTTAAAACCCTGTTGTAGTATATAGGTGGTGAAGCTAGCAGGTACATTCCAAGCGAGCGTTATGCCGTCGAAAGTTATGTTCGATTCCACTTGTACAGGAAGTCCAAAAGTCAAAAGACAGTCAGAACGCCATTCGAGTACTCGGCTATTATGGCATTAAATCGAAGGTAGCATGGGCTAGTAAGGAAAATATAGTACCCCTTTGCTATACCTCTTATATAAATTCCCGGCTATGTGCATAAAGACGATATTGAGAGCTCTTCTGTGGATTGGGGGAAATATTTGAAAAGGTATGTTCAAAAAAAAGGAAAGTAAAGAAAGGCAATGATGTTTCTCAAACCAAGTGGTTTCGAAGCTACCAAAACACCACAATAAGAGAAGATCTGGGTCACGAATCAATATAACAAGAAATATTCCGATTTTGATAACCAGTCTTTTGGCATGACACTGTAGACTTAGATTATTCTCATTTAGAATAAGGGTTATTTCGAGTCCAACATGTATATTCTACGAATAATCCGAACAGATTCCTGGAACTAGTGGGGCATTAATGCATCCCAGAATGAAACATTTGAGTGCATATCAGGTACTAGGCAGGGAATTGCCGTTGTTGAGATGCATCCTGAAATTTGTCAGGGCAATAGGCTTGGAAGAGGGATATCTTATTAAGTTGTGCAGAGTAAAATAGACCGAATGGTCGCAGTACTAAGGTACTTCTCCAGGACGACAGTAAGAGAGGTTGACCGTTCAGTGGGATAAGCTCCATAGTCGCTTAAATAAACCATTAGTAATCATTTTTAATGGTCTATTAAAACAGTAATTTTATTGAAAGAATTACTCTGACAGGTTAGCTTAAAATGCTAGTGTGAACAGGCACTATTGTTTAGAAACCACAGGTCAGTTGGATAGTTTAAATTAAAATTTTTTTCTCTCTTTAACAGAACTAGTATTTAAATTAAAAATTATAAAAAAAAATTAGTTAAAGCATGTAAAATTGCTGATCATAGCATAATTCCCTTCACTGACAGGTTGCTTATGTATTTACGTATGCAACAATAGCTCATCATATTACCGTCCACTTAAAAACTCTTTAAATATGCTCATTCGTATGTTTATTGTCTGTTCTTTTCTTGTTTTGCCTTCTTAAATATTTATGATAAGAATTTTCTGTCTTTTGGTTTTTATCTTCACATTTTGTTTTTGTTGTTGTTTGGTGTTGGGTTTTGTTAAACAAATGGCGTTGAAAGCTTTATAATCTCGTATCATTATATCAACGGGAACATTTAAAATAAAAAAATTCTTTCAAAGATAAAAAGCACACACACACACGCAGAGAGCTCACATACCTATGCACACACACAGTAGTAACAGCACATCCTAAGAAGAGAAATAAAATGCTCTTTAAAAAGTCTAAAACAAAAACAACAACAACAAGAAAATGGTTTGTAAAAAAATACCAAAAAGACCACCAAGGACGTAAAATGAAAGGAATTTATGAGAGCACAAACATACATACATACATACACAAACATGCATTGGTTAATTTTTTAGTTTTGTGTACGCGTGTATGTACGAGTGTATAAGAATGTAGGCCTATGCGTGTGGTCTGCCATATAAATGTTGTGTGTTGCTTTCCCAATAGCATTGAAAGGCCTGTGTTGGGCTTGTTATATTTGTGTGTGTGCTTTATTTGGCTACCGTTACAAAGTCATATTAAATGTTTATATTAACAGTTATTTTTAATATGTTTGTTGTTGCCGTTTAGTGTTGTTTTCATGTTTTTTCTTCTTGTTTCATGCATAAATCTGTGCTTCAAGTTCTTTAAGTGTTTGAAATTGCCAAATAGGGATTTTTATTTTCTCTTTCTCTCTCTCTCACTATCTCGTTGCCTTTCTCATTGTACATGTGTGTGTGTTATAAAACAAAAAATGTTTATTAGTTTATTTTATTTGTTGGTTTTTGTTTTATTTTTAGCTTTAAAGATAAGCTCTGTTGGCATAAATACACAGTTTTTCTCGTTCTTCCTCTGTTTTTCCTTTTTTTTGGGGAGAAATATTTTTTTCGCTTCAGTTTTTGCGTCTTCAGCAGTGATTTTTGCTGCTGTGGCGGGTTTGTTTTTTTTTTGGTGGGTGGGGAGAGAGAGCATGAATTTGTAGTTAATTTATTAGTGTTGTGACTGTTTAAGGGCAATACTGGTCTAGACGTTCTTAATGCTGAGTTCAAATTAATGTGAAGCCGTATAGGCGAGAGATAAAATTTAATCAAGTGAAATTATTTCAAGGGCTTAAACAGTAAATTGATGTAAAATTATTATGTTTATTGACTAATTAAATTTGTAACAACAACAACAGCAACAACAAAATAGCATGAATAATTCATTTGGAAATTCTTACAAGTAGAGTTGCTGCCTTCATTTATGGCTCTTCAAAATTAAGGCAGTAAATATCGAATGGCATTTGAAATTTTGAAATAAATTTCACTTATTTTGCTACCATTTAGCCAATGTGCATCCATGGGGTATTCGAATAATCAGAGAGGCATTAAAAACTATTATCCTGGACCACAAGAGAGATTTTTCAAACAGAGAGTCTGAAGGCTGCAGATTCTTCCTTTAAATTTTGCTATTAGGACTCGTTGCGGAGCACCATGGCCTGTAAGTCTAAGTTCCTGCGGCAGTTACACAGAAATTGTTATACCGATTGCTGATCTAACTGATCAGGACAGTTGCTACAGCAGCTAAACATGGGAAGTAAACACTTTACGATATATTTTCTAGCATATAGTGTCCAGTACATACAGTGTCCGTTAGTAGCTTAATCCGAATGGTCAAAAGGGTTTTAGCCTTTTTCATTGGTAGAAAAGGCCAGAGGATTCTGAATATTTTGAAAGTGATGATGTAAGCACATCAGAGTTCCTTCTCTTGAATTAGGTTCGACCGTGCCACTAAAGGAGATAGTATGTTTGCCTGTGCAAAAAACCACATTATGGTGTGACCCTTCGGTAGAGAATACATCCTACCGAAAATTACAGAAGAAATCATATCAGTCCATTTGATTCCAAATATGTCCTGGGATGCTGCCACAAGTAAGTGACATGATAGATGCATTTGAGAAAAACATCAAGTGTGGTAGGCCAAGCCTCAAGTGCTATTTGACATAAAGAATCTTTGATGCTGGCTTATTTTAGAATGTTGAAGTGTATTCACCGCCTTTTACTACGTAAAGGTCCAATACGAGGGGTTTGGTCTTATGTCCGTGTTGCTGAGGCGAAGACCACATTTTCTACTAAAATTACAACATTTCCACGAGATTTCTAAACTAGAAAGAACGCATTCATTCTAATGCGCTTAACATAAAAGATTCCATAGAACTGAATCAAACACACTACTCTGGGGTGGACTCCATATCACAAATTTCCATGTCCTACCAATACCAAATCTCCTTAACATGTTTTCCAAGCAGTCCACCATATCTTGGCTTGTTAAAGCGCCTTCTGCTGAAGGCTTCAATGTTCTTCAAAGAATTTGTCGAGTGGCAGGACATTCCCTGCATCTGTCAGTCTTCCCTTTTTTCTTTGTGAACATTTGTCTTTTGAAGGAATTGAAAAGGAAAGGCCATCTGAAAATGCCTCTACTTTTACGGGTGTAAAGAGAAAGTAGGTTGTAAAGTGTTGAAATCATTTATCGATAGTGTTATTTGATAAAGTCCCACCCACTCTGTGTTTGTTTGGTAATTTGCTTAATCGATTAATAATTCTACTTCCTGTTTCAATATCCTGTTCAAACTTTTAACGCTTTGCAAACAATTAATAATTAAAAGCCTTGTAGTTGTTGACACAACATTTCCGATAACTTTTCTAACGCCATCATCGTAATCACAATCATAATGACAGAGAGATATTCAATTAAAACGCCATCAATTTATGAATGAATGAAGTAATGATTGAATGTTGTTTGCCTATCAATCAATTTAATCGGTTACATTTCGGAAATAATTATTACGATGGGCAAAAAAACAGTAGCAGCCATTAGCTTTTAAATGACTGTAAGGCATTTGGAAAGCATGAACCCTCCTTACCACCTTACCACATAGCAAACAGGGGTGAAAACTAAAATTACAACAAATATACTGTCAATCGCAAATGACACGGCATAGCAATGATGGCTTATGGCCACACCAATCACCCTAAATTTTTAATTTAATAGATATTTATTCAAACGTTGTTATCGTTTTCTAAAGAAATTGATTTGCTTGCCATTTCAAAAGAATTGAAAACGGAGTTGAAAAACCAAAGGAAGAATGCCTTTTTCTTTCTTTATATTTTCGCGTGACATAAAATTTAACTGTTAATGACATAATTGAAAAGGAAACGGAAATAATGGCAACAAGAACGAAAGAAAATTGTTATAAATTTGAGCCTTGAAAGCAGACCACGGGCATTAAATTCTTTTTTAATTTGTTTGTTTTCAGATTTCGCGGAAATTTAAATTTGCATTATTACTTATCAATTAAAGGGAAGACGAAAAAATTACGCCTGAAGGATGGTAAAATACGTTGAGCTTTGCAAACAAAATAGTACACAATAATGGAGACTTTATGTCTCCCTTGATAAAAAGTAATGTTCAAAGGTGATCATTTCTCTTAGATATAAGTATGTATTCTTGGTCATGTAATAAACTGTTCACTTTTCAAAGTCTTATAAAACTCTTCATTGCATTAAGGAACGCAGCATGTCCGCCCGTCTTCTTATAATTCCATTATGAGGTGATAAGAAACTTTGACCATTGACTTCCACTTTTTTTCAAAAGATACTACATATTACCTGATCATATTTGTTCTACCTGCAATTTGTAAAGGGTAACCCTATCTGCGAAAACTCCACTCCACTTCCACTATTCTGAACTGAAATTCACGAAGAGCGCTGTGTAGTAAAAGTATGCAAACGACTTGGCCGGAAATCGTTTAAGCGCTTCACCTGAAGTACAAACATAATAACAATAAGTAATCACATCCTCCAAGAGCTACCAAGAAATTTTTTTCTTTTTGATGGCGGCTTAAAAAATTTCACAAAAAGTGAACAGCAATGTCCGTTGCATTTTTTCAATTTTTTACTTTCAAGCACTGACGCCCGGTAAAGCTGAGAATTCCGTCAATTAATCAAAAAAGTATTGAAGAATTACAAGCAAAAGAAAGTGAAATTAATTACGAAAATACGTGTACACGTGTCAAGAGAAAATCTATTTAAGAATTGTTTTTCATTTTCCAAGTATTTACAGGCTTTTTAATGTTTGTTTTGAATTATTGTCACTCAATTGCTGAGACATACACGGAACAACAACAACAAGACTGAGTTATTGTGTTAAATGTTAGTGTATTAAAAGTATTACAGATACAATGACAACAATAACAAAAAACACACACAGCTGAGCTTAGTTTAACAGAGACAGACATGACATGTCTAAATGAAATCTGGAAATGCACTGGTGCTAGCCGTACAAATACCAGAGAGACGGATGTGCGTTTCTCTTCATTCATTTACTCATTCGTTGCTTCTTTCACTGGCTTAACCAGAGACACAGACACAGTGAGAAAGTGAGTGAATAAAAGTGCCTGTTGTATGCCTGGTTGGCCTTTAAAAATGTGAATGGTGGAATGTATGTACAGAATGGTGATATGTAAAGAATGTCACAAGTTTTAAAAGCAAGAATTCATTGGAATTCCTGCTCTGTTGATTAAGAAGAATGTGTTTTGAAGTTAAAGTTTCAAGTGAAATTTACTTCAACTTATGTTAACTCTCATATGAGTAGCATGAGGAATTTTACATCTTTAACTCTTTTAACGAGCTTAACAGAGTATGTAGTATATGAGAAGTAATAAAATGTGTTTTGACTGTAAAGAAAGTGGAGTCGATAAGCTGGTGTTGTGTTTAAAAATCTACAAACAAAGTTTACGTTTTAACAACATTTCAACGGTAAACATAAAAACGTATTTTAAACTCTTATTGGGAAGAGCATTAGATACCGGGGTATTGTTTACAGCTAGAGGCTTAAAAGTAAAAAGACTTGTTTTGTGAAGTGAAATTTTTAAATTTAAAAATGCGGTAAAATTCGATAAAATTTAAAAAGGTACGGTTTCGGACCTAGTAGGCTATTGGGTCAAGCATTTCAAAACAGTTTTTGTGACGTTCTGGTAGTCCTTGGGACCAAATATATAGCCGACGAATCTAATTGATTTCTTAAAATAAGCAAAAAAAAAAGTACTGCTCTGTATAAATAAGGCTTAATCGAATATAAAATGGAATTGTGGGGAAAATAGACCTAGTCTTAGACCTAAAGGCTGGATAGCCACTGTAACAAGGATTCCAAAATAGGTTTCCTTATGGTCGGGTGTTAGTTGGGACCAGAGATATAGGCGACGAATCTAAATTTTTGTCAAATTAGCAAGTGTTTTATATAAATCGGTCAAAATCAGATAAAAGTGGTAAGTGGACCTAGTAGGCTGGATAGACATTGTACCAAGGATTCCAAAACAGTTTTGTTTATGGTCGAGCTTTAGTTGAGACCGAGATATAAACGACGAAGCTAACGCTTTTTTTTGAAAAGTAAAATTTTTAAATTAAAAATGCAGTAAAATTCGATAAAATTTAAAAAGGTGCGGTTTCGGACCTAGTAGGCTATTGGGTCAAGCATTTCAAAACAGTTTTTGTGACGTTCTGGTAGCCCTTGGGACCGAAGATATAGCCGACGAATCTAATTGATTTCTTCAAATAAGCAAAAAAAAAAAGTAGTGCTCTGTATAAATAAGGCTTAATCGAATATAAAATGGAATTGTGGGGAAAATAGACCTAGTCTTAGACCTAATAGGCTGGATAGCCCCTGTAACAAGGATTCCAAAACAGATTTCCTTATGGTCTGGTGTTAGTTGGGACCAGAGATATAGGCGACGAAGCTAAATTTTTGTCAAATTAGCAAATGCTTTATATAAATTGGTCAGAAAATTGTAGGGGAAGTGACCTAGTAGGACATGGTACCAAAGATTTCAAAACAGTTTTCCTTATGGCCGAGTTTGAGTTGAGACCGGAGATATAACCGACGAAGCTAGCACTTTTTATATGAGCCAAAAAATAGGATCAAAAATGAAATGAACTTAAAGATTTTAACAATGCTAAATGAGTTAATATGATATATGTATACTATAGAGCTAATAAAATGTTGTATTTTTCGCAAGTTGCATTTCTTTGGTAGATGATTTGCATTTCTTTTCGTCGATAACTTGCATGTTTTTGATCGATGATTTGCATGTTTTTGGTTGATGACTTGCATGTTTTGCGTCGATGACTTGCATTTTTGGTATTAATATCTTAAATTCTTGATTAGACAATTGATTCCTTCAGAAGACGCTAGTAAGCCAGACGGAGTTACGTCATAAACTAGGAAGATTTATCGACAAAAAAAATTTGATAGTTCCTTAATACAACAATTTATTACAACAATTTAATGAATTTTACAAATTAAACTCAATTCATTTTGTTCATTTTTTTCAGGTAAGCCACCAAAAAATAAAAACTCAATTTCTATTCGATATATACGCATATATAACTAGGACCTGGATATAATCATTTGCTGCTAAAGGTAGGGTAAACTTTTCAAATCATAAAAAATTTCACATAAAACTGCTTTAAAATGTTGCTCTAAATTTCACGTCTGATATAAACGCACATATTTTTTTTTGTGCATATAAATACATATTATATTGTTATACCGTTACTTAAACTGCAACAACAATAAAAATGAGAATATTCTATACAATTTTGCCAAATAACGAGACAGTTTGTTAAATTAAAATAAAATGTACGCTTCAAATTTCAAATAAAAAAAAAAAAGAGTCACACACACTTAAACACATATACATGCATGTATAGTATGTACACCCACTGTATTAGTGAGTGGCATAAAAATAAAAAATTACAACAAATTTATGCTTATGCTCTGGCAAATAATGGAATGCTTTTCATACCTCTTTTCATACCATACCACACGCGCTCTCTTTTTCTTATTTTACACATAAATACACACACGCACACACACATACAACAAGGTTTGAAAAACTAAGCCTGACATACATTGTTGAGTTGGTTACATTGTCGGCATTAGCCTTAAATAAGCATCACAGTACGGCAACATACATAAACACTAGCGTGTGTTTTGTAATGCTTACGTGTTTGTGTATAAATATATAGAGAGAGAAAGAGAGCCATATACATATACAGATGTATTATTCAAAGTAAACAATAAATATTTGCTTACATAGTGAGTCTGTACATTTACATTTGCATGGTAATGATTGTGTGGTGTTGGGCTACAGTGAAGAGCATTGTTGACGTAAATTTGGTTCAGTGTTCATTGTATTAAAGGATAACATGGAAAATCTGCTCTTTTTAAAATGTAAGAGAATGTAAGAGAACTGGTTTCTGTGATTTAAAATTCCCTTTCTTTGCCATCTTTTCTGACAGTTGTGTTAGCAAATTATTTAATATTTGGCCTTCCATTTCATTTTGTTACCCACTGTACAGTTTTTCTTTTGTACATTTGGTGTCTCTATTTTTGTTTTTGAGGATTCTCCATGTTGCAAAAAACTTACTGCATTTATTTGTGTTACGAACAAATACATATAAAAACACACATACATATATGTATACTCCTGATCCTGATCCTTTATTACTCTTTTATACACACACGCACACCCACTCACCCAACCTACATATGCTATTCAAGCAGCCGTTGGATTTCCTTTTAAATTTCCATTAATTTTAATTTTTTTTTGCTTTTTTCAAATTTTGTTGCTTAAAAACTTTTTTGAGGTTTCCGGTATACACCATTTCTCCTTTACACTATTTCCATAAGCAAATAATAAAAAAAAAAATTTTAAATAAATTTTAAACAAATTTTTCAAGAATGTTTTCAAAATGAAACAGTATTTGTGTCCATATGCACTTTTGGGGATATTTTTTCTCATTTCATTTCAATGTTGATGAGCTTCTTCTTAACATATTCCAGGATTTTTTTTCCTGTTTATTGTTCTCATTCACTTACTTTGAATACATTTGAATACATGACTGACAGTTTATTTTTCCTCTTCCATTTCATTTCTTATTTTTCTTTTTTTTTATATTTAAATTCAAAACTTTAAAGTTCTCTTATACCCTTCCCTTGTATAGTTTTTTTGTTTTTTTTTTTTTTTGTTTTACGCAAATGAGCATTAAATAAACCGCATTAAAGTTAGTTTCTCAACATACACACACACACACACTAAAAGGGAGACGAAGAGGAGTTGAACTGAAAGCAAGAAAAAAGAAAAGAAGGATAATATCTTCTCTTCTCTATTTGTTATTACTTTATGGTGCTATTGTTGTTTTTGTTATTGTCCTTGTTGTTGTTCTTGCTATGGATAATTTTATTTTACATAAGATTTGCATTATCGTTTCATTACAAGTATGTGTCTGTGTGTGTGTGTATTTAAGCAAAAAGCATCAACAATATCATGAAGGAGGTTTCTTAGTTTCTTTTTTCGTTGTGGTTGTTGTTGTTGTTGTGCAAGTAAATATACATCCTTAATATGACTTTGAAAGGAGAAAGGATTAAATAATATATTCTGTATTGAGCATATGGGTTGCGTTTGCTAAAATCGTTTTAAGAAAATATTGATTTGGGGTTGTATTAAATATTCGTTGGCATTATTGTGGCAATGGGGAGAGGTGGTTGAGTAAATGATGATGTGCATAAAATGCTTATTTACATATGCTGCAAGGATGTTTGATGCAAACTAAAGATACTACATTTAAACTAATGCTTTAGATAAAGACTTAAAAAAAACTTAAAACTTAGACTTAAAAAAAAAATTAATTTTCAATCTCAAATTTTTATTTAAAATCGAACTTAAAGTCTTTTTCATAGAGCTAAAGAGAGAAATTAAAAAAAAGCAGATTGACTAAAAATGCAGGCAGTTTTGGTTCGAAGAAGGCCAAAAAAAAAATCGTCAGGTTTTTCAAGTTTTAAAAATCAAGAGCTTTTGCTCCACGTGCAATTGTAGTCGCCGTAGTCTAGTATGTAGTGTGTTGGCTTATTAGACGTAAGGCCTCGATTCAAACCCCAGCGATTCGGCGACTTTTTCTCGGTAGTAAAATAAAATTACCATGAAAAGTTTCTCAAAAATCTGTCGTTTGGAGTCTATATTAAATTCATGTATAAAATTAATACACACAACATAAGTGGGGTGAGAAGCTAGGTTGTAATCCTGACTGAAAGGTTTTAATGACCATTTGTGTACGTATGTATATATGTAGTCCACGTGCAAATACTTCGTTCGAGAAACATGTTTTCTTGGCTGATAGGATAATTAATCATCAAGAAAGACCCAATAGTCCTTGCGTAAAATGCGTAGGATACGATAGGAGGTAATGAAAGATTTGTTAAATTATAGCGGCTTGCTGTGATAATATAAGAAACGATGCTCCAGAACTAGTACTGGGCTAACCGGTTTCAGGACTTTGCATTTAAAGTATGAATCCTAAGGACCAAGTTAAAACACTGTAGGTTAAAATTTAGTGATCCGGTTGTTATTTAGTAATGATAGCTCCGTTAGACAATTAAAACAGACAGCGCCATTTAAGAGCAGACTGCGATGTGGTATAGAGAAATAAAGTGGACAAAAATCTGTTTTTGCTCGACCGATCTACAGCCTTTGGAGAAGTTATTTACAGATAAACATACACTCTTACATACATAATTGGTCATTACAACCACCCATGTTGTGTGTACGTGAGCGGCGAGACCTACAGTTTAGAGTCGATTCCGAAAGACAGGTTTTTCTGAGAAACTTTTACGTGGCAATTTTTATTTTACTCTCAGAGTTTTTGCCAAAAATCTGCTGAGAGGAAGTCGCCAAAGAAATATTTTTCCAGATTTCTTTTCGCATAAGATGTCTGACCAGAGGTTTGAACCATGGCCTCACGTCTAAGAAGCCAACACACTACCTATTGGACTACGGTGACTATAGTGAGAGATAACCCGTGAGAAATAGTGAGTTTGCCTAAGAGACAGCATAAAAGACATAAGAAGTATACTTATACTCATGCGTGAATTGGTGTCCGAAAGTGCTGGGCCATCAGTTATATAATTATCCGGAATATATGTACATGTGACCAGGAACCCCCATTCGATTGACACAGAACCAATCGATAAACCAATTATGTTTTGAAGGTTCAAATCAGTTTAAAGTCGCTGCCATTATCAAACGACATTGACAAACGACAGAATCAATATTTGGCTACCATTAGCCTTAAAAAAAATATTCCTCCACCATAGGATATGAGATTTTAATTAAAATGATTTATTTTTCACAAAAATTGAGAGAAAAGAAAATATGCAACAAATACTGACAGTCACATGAAAATGCATATTCGTCGTGGTGGCACTCTCACATATATCGTCATTTGTAAAAATTGTCAAAAAAAAAAGAAACGTTCACTTCCAATTTGATATGAGGGTGTGATAAATTGCTTATACGACTATTTTTCATATGCATATTCCATCCTTTTACTCTTTTTTTTTTTGTCATTGTAAAGTTACGATTTCAATTACATTTGCTGTTAAGCTTGTTAACGACGAGTATGCGTTGTATTTATGTTTGTCTCTGGAATGACTGCCAGTAAACCTGCAGTAGTTTTCCCTTTTTTTAAATATTTGTTTGATGTAGTGAAAGTTATAAAATGTTTTTTTTTTATTGATTACGTTTTACTTTTGAATTTAAAGTTCACAACACTATTAAAATGTTCATGTATCCTTGGGTACTTAAATTTTCTCATTACGTAACATTTTTTTTCACATGCATTTCACATAGGAAAAGTTTTGATTGGTTATTGGTCATGTGTTTTAAATTGTATCAAATTCGAGGACAAAGTATTCTTTGAACATCACTAACTATTTTTTTTTAAATAAATTTGAAAGTGTTGTTCTGATGACCTCTGATATAAAGCAGACGACATATTGAAACGAGTAAAACGACTACATTCGTTTGGAGATGTCTTACTGGATCTACAGACCAACTATCAGATCTACCTTGACCTATGGGTGTCTGGTATGGTGGGAAACCCTAGCGAGATGGCTAACTTCAATTTGATAGAATGGATATTGAGATTTTCCTGCATAATTTTTACCAGAGCATTGTGCACTTCAACGTCAGTGCTAAAGAAAATTTTATGTATCTTCCCGATGAATATTTATGGTAGAGCTTGCGCAGCTAAGGCCTTTCAGCTCCTCTGGGGAATCGTATAATGGCACATATTTAATATTGAATACACGAGGATCTTAACGAAACTAACACTCATGTTGTGTTTATTAATTTTATCCATGTGTGGCATAACCTACTGTTTAATATCGACACCGAACGCCACATTTGATAAGCGTTTCAGAAAAATTTTATTTTACTTACAGGGTTTTTGGAGTATTCATATTGTACAAGATATATGAGCTGGGGTTCTACCGGCTTTGACACTTTCGCCTAATAGCGCGGGTTTAATTGTTCGGTTTGTCTGTCTTCAACTATCCTTTTTCGTTACTCCGCCTGAATCTCTATCGGGAACATTGTACAGTCGGCGCTGTACTGTACGCTGCAACTCTCAGTACTGTGATTCTCTGTGTCGATAGTAATCTCTGTGCACTCTGACGTATTTACATCCCTAAAGGAAAATCCTATTGAACGACTCCATTAAAAATTTCTTCGTTTTTGCAAAAGATCCACCCACATTTGCCATCTGTGCTCTCCAACTCTCAGTTATGTCACACGTCTGCTTCTCGGACTACTTTATGGGGCTAGAAAACATGACTTTCCTATCTAACCGTATTGCGAATTTCTTAGTAATGAAGATGAGGAAGAGATGAAAATTTTTCGTTATTTACTGGGTATATGCCCTGCCTGGGCATCTACTATGAAAGGGTTATTAATGGTCTGTCGATAATAAATATTAAGAGTTTACATGGCTTCTTCATTAGAAGCAGGGTATGTTTCCAGGACTAGGGGAAATGAGAGATTGTGCAATCACCCATTGGCCGTTCAAGGGCCAAATGTGTCCCTCATCCTGGACTGATATTATATGTGATTTTATCAATTTAAAGCCATCCAAAAGATGACAAGGTGGTGACCCAAATTCGAATTTTTTGATTTTTTTTTTCCAAAAATTTGTGAGAATAAAAGCACGACATATGCACCTAGAACATGTTCATATGTATTTTGATAATTATGGAGCTAAAATTACTATTTAATCGCTTATGTAATTAAACAATAATTTGAAATATACAATACACAGATGTACGAGCATATATTTCACTTGTGCTCATATCGCCAAACTGACACTCTCAAAAGGCAATAAATTTGTCATAAATTTATTACATTGATCTTCCTTCCATTCCATTCCATTTCCTCCATATTACTGGGAATGGTTGTCTTAAAGCAACCTTTCTTAACCCACTTACACATCTGTTTAAAACCACACATATACACACACACACACACACTAACTTATTATGACATAAATCACCTCTTATTTCTGCTCTATCTACTGGCTCAGTGTCATAAATATTATCTTAAAAAAAAAAAGAGTCGAGGAAATGAAAGTAAAATTGAAATCGAAAATTCCATTGAAACTCATGTAAAAATAGGTTGACATTCCCCACAAAACAAACAAACAAACACAGCGGACGACAAACTGTGCGAGAGAGAGCAATTAATCTTTATTTCATTGGTTTTTTGTCTAGTTTTTTTCGCTCTTCCTCTCTCTTTTTTTGCTGTATTCAATTAATTTAAACAATCGATGCCGTTCTGCTGCGAGCACATTATTATCAGCGGTTAAGGCTAAAAATGACAAACGGATTGACGACAGTGTTGTCATGTTCATTTGTTGGTTCGTCTGTTCATTCATTCATTCATTCATTTGCTCATTCATTTATTTTTTCATTGTGTTGAAATGATTAATTACCGGCAATAAAATATCTTTTTTAAGTAATTTATAAAATTTTTTTGATGAAATTACAAGCATCAAAAGAAATAAAAAAAAGGGAAGGGGTGGTTAAGAGCGGGTGGTTTAGTTTAAAATTTAAATCAAATTTAAATATTTGATCAGGGATCTTCGTAGTGTAATGGCATTTTTTTTTTTGTAACTGAAATGGAAGTCTTGATCCTTGTTACCACAACATCGCCTCCATTGTCATCTAATCACTCTCTAGAGCTGTTATGTAGCGTTATTTCTTAATGTAGTCTACTAACCTGGCTTAACTCTCATTATGATTGTGCTGGTGTAAGCTCTATTCGCAGCTGTTCGTCTTTTCATAGTGCCAACGTAACCTTTGCAACATTTTCTGCTGGCAAGCTAAACTCGGAAAGCATTTCTAACCTGGTGCTCTTCATTTGAAATTTGTGTCAAACAAACAATGCATGTTTTCGCCCTGTTTCGGTGGGTCATTGTGCAAGGGTCTATAAAGACAAATCGTACATCATTCATGCTCCCTAAGAAACTAATTCAGGAGATAGATGAACTTTCTATGTTTGTGATTTATCTCTCTCTCTCTCTCTCTCTACAATTGGAATAAATTTGAATATTTAACGTCCAATAGAATTGTCTTAACTTCTATGCCAAGTTAGCAGAGTTTAGGTAAGACAAAGTTTGGTTAGACAAAGATTAGGCTAGACAAAGCAGCCTCCAACTCATGAAGAACAAAGTCCCACTTAAGCCAAAGTTTAGCCCTGTCGTGTTAAGGGGGCAGACAAAAAATGGGAAGAGTTGCAGCAGTTCTGCTACACAAACTTCGCCATGGATGAGAAACCATGAGGGGAAGAGGAGACAAGAGGAGGCTGTTGAGATTCCCCAAGCAAAGAGGAGAACTCCAAATCCTGCGCCAAAAGTTTTGCCGCGGAAAACTACTGAGACGACTCCGAGTAGGCAGGTGAACGCGGAGAAGTCAACTGGAGAATCAGGGTGGCAAAAAGTCACTAAAAAGAAAAGAAGGGGCAAGAAACCTAAGGAGAGGAAAGCAAAGCCCGACGCAATCATGATAGCAACGAAGGATGACACATCGTATGCTGACATTTTGAGGAGGGTTAAAACGGACCCTAAACTTTGTAAATTAGGGGAAAACGTGACAAAAATTCGGAGGACCGTCAAAGGCGAGCTATTACTTCAGCTCGGCAAAAACGGTGAACAAACGGAGGACTTTAGAGGGGCCATTGGAGAGCTCCTAGGTGAATGCGCGTCTGTCCGCACTCTAAAGGAGAGGAGGACAATTGAGATAAAGGACATTGATGAGATCACGGAGAAGGAGGACGTATATAACGCAATTATGAACGTTCCAGGCCTTGAGGGCTTCGGTGAGACCGTCATAGTTGGTCTCAGGAAGGCATATGGTGGGACGCAAACTGCCATAGTAAGCCTTAACGCAGACGCTGCAACGATTCTCCTGAAGGAAGGTAGAATTAGGATCGGCTGGGTCATATGCAGGATTCGCGAGAGGAACATTCCAACAAAATGCTTCCGATGCTTGCAGTTTGGGCATATGGCCCGTCAGTGCACGAGCAAGGTTGACCGCTCGCGAACTTGCCGTAAGTGCGGACAGGAGGGGCATATTGCGAGGAATTGCGAAGGCGAACCTCTTTGCATGTTCTGCAAAGTGGGCGACCCGAAATCTGCCAACCATATCGCGGGGAGCGGAAGGTGTCCACAATTTTTGAGCGCTCTTAAGTCACGTTCTAGGAGATGAGGTTAATACAAATTAATCTGAACCATTGCGAAGCAGCCCAGGACCTATTGGTCAAAAGGGTAAAGGAGGAGAATATTGATGTCGCCATCATAAGCGAACCTTATAGGGTACCGAAGAATAGTACTTGGATCACGGACGGATCTAGTACTGCGGCTATATGGATCTGTGGTTCATTACCCTTCCAGCAAACCTATGCGCGGGACATTGGTTTCGTTATGGCCAGGATAAAGGGAGTTTTCGTCTACAGCTGTTACGCCCCCCCAAGATGGTCAATGGATGAGTTCCAACATATGCTGGAGAGGCTGGCGTCACACGTGCGCCTGAATACCCCCGTTATTATTGGAGGAGACTTTAATGCTTGGGCGACCGAATGGGGTAGTAGATATACTAACGCCAGGGGTCGCTGCCTCTTGGAAACGTTCGCTTCCCTTCCTGTGGCGCTGATGAATGATGGAAGAGGAAGCACATTTAGGAGAGCTGGATCGAGCTCTATAATAGATTTGTCGTTTGTGAGCGATAGCCTTGTTTCGCGAACCGCGTGGAAGCTAACTGAGGACTTTACGAATAGTGACCATCAGGCAATCGTAATGACGGTTACTGGGCGCAACACGAGAGGAGATGGATTGCCGAAGTTTACGGGACCTAAATGGAAGGACTCCCGCTTTGACGAGGAGACGTATAGATTGCTGTTGTCGTCTTTTCATACGACTGGCAGTACGGCCGAGGAATTAGTGAGCGACGTATGCGAAATGCTCAACACTGCATGTGATGCTGCTATGCCTAGGAGGACTGTGTGTAGGGGACGTTCCCCCTGCTACTGGTGGAATGACGAGATTCGAAATCTGCGGTCGGCTTGCTTTGGGGCGAGAAGAAGGGCCCAGCGCACGAGAGGAAGACCGACATGGAAGAGCCATTAAGAGGAGCAAGAAACTATCCTTTCAGCGGATATGCCAAGAAGCTGACGTCAATCCTTTTGGGACGGCTTATAGAGTCGTCTGCAAGAGAATCGCTGCTCGGGAACAGCCTAAACTAGGCTGTCCAGTTTTGCTACGGGGGATTATTAGTACATTATTCCCACGGGGCCAGCCCTACACTTTCATAAGTAGGGATCCGGAAGCTACCCATATCATACCCGAGGTAACAAGAGAGGAGGTACTCGCAGCATGCAATGGAATAGGAGATAGGAAAACACCAGGGCCAGATGGAATCCCGAATAGGGCACTTAAGGCGGCTATCCGATTCAGACCTGATATGTTCGCTAAGGTGTTCCACAAGTGCTTCGTAGAGGGTGTTTTTCCACGTAGATGGAAGAAGCAGAAATTGGTTCTCATTCCAAAACCTGGTAAACCACCAGGGGAACCATCGTCGTATCGGCCCATTTGTCTACTCGACACAATGGGAAAAATACTGGAGAGGATAATATACAATCGACTTAGTACGCGTGCCGAGGCAGGAGGAGCTCTCTCGGACCTGCAATACGGATTTAGGAAAGGACGGTCCACTGTTGATGCGATAAGGAGAGTAGTCGACATTGCAAGAGATGCAATAGAGGGCGAAAGATGGAGATTTGGCACCAAGGAATACTGCGCGGTTGTCACACTTGACGTTAGAAATGCGTTCAACTCAGCGAATTGGGGGCGGATTATGAGAGCCCTCTTTAACATGGCTACGCCGCCATACTTAATGGAGATTCTGAACAATTACTTTCAGGACAGGAAGGTAATATACCTAACGGATGAAGGAGAGCAGGAATACGTGGTGACGGCGGGTGTCCCGCAGGGCTCTGTACTTGGCCCACTACTATGGAACATTATGTATGATGGAGTACTTAGACTGCGATTGCCAAACGGGACTACAATTGTGGGCTTTGCAGATGACATTGCCATAGTCTCGGTAGCTAAGACGGTAAAAGAAATAGAGGAGAAAACTAACACAGCGATTCGAAATGTTGGAGCATGGCTGGATGAGGCAGGTTTGACACTTGCTGCACATAAAACGGAAGCCGTCTTGATAAGCGGCCGGAAGATAGTGGAGAAGATGAAAGTCACCGTTGGAGGCACAGAGATCGAATCAAAGAGGGCGATAAAATTCCTGGGAGTGATTATCGACGACAGGTTGAACTTCAAGGAGCACGTAAAGTACATCGGCGAAAAGGCATCTGTAACGCAGGGAGCACTGGCGAGGATGATGCCAAATATTGGAGGACCAGGTCCATTCAAGAGGAGGATAATTTCAGCGGTAGTAACGTCGATAATGCTGTATGCTTGCCCCATATGGTCGGAGGCACTCTCCGTGGGGACGACAAGGAGAATACTGTCCTCGGTGTATCGTCTAAGCGCGATTAGACGGATAAGTGGCTTCAGGACAGTGTCTGATGAAGCGGTATTGGTATTGGCAAAGGCAATACCAATAGACATATTGGCGGAAGAGAAGAGGCGGATATACTTTCACCGTCTCGAGTATCCAGGACGGACAGCGGATATAAAAGCGGAGGAAAGAAGAACTTCCATGCACAAATGGCAGTCAAGATGGGAGAGCAGTTTAAAGGGAAGATGGACATTTCACCTTGTCCCTTCTATAACCCTTTGGATAGAAAACAAACATTGCGAGCTGAATTACTACGTGACCCAGTTCCTAACTGGTCATGGATGTTTTAGGAAGTACCTGCACAGGTTTGGACATGATACTTCCCCTATATGCCCAAACTGTGTAGATGAAGAGGAGGATGCGGAGCATATCCTAACATGCTGCCCCAGATTTAGATGGCCCGCAGAAACTAGATTAAGACCAAACCGGCTCATGGAGGAGCTGTTGAATTCTAGGACGCTATGGAGCCAATACAGCCAGAAAATGGCTGAAGTAATGATAGAACTCCGAAGACTGGAGGAACGTAGGCGAAATTTGACATGATGCGATAAAGCTTTCGAGCTAACCAGCCCTCCGCGAAGTAATACCTTATGGCAGTCCCGCGGAGGGAGAGTGGTTGAAGTGTGTAGGGGGTGGGTTTAGTACGTAGGCACCAGTGATGGTGAATCGTGCATGCTTTTGTTGGAACAAAAGTATCTTCCGAAGATTACCACCTCCGGCTCAAGACAAAAAAAAAAAAAAAAAAAAAAAAAAAAAAGCCCTGTCGTGTTAGCACCATTAATAGCCAACACCGGAATCAAAAACTCCCTATTTGAAATCATCCGACTACAAAATAAATCTTACTATTGCAGCAATCTTGAATTTGCAAATTTGAGAAATAAAAAATCTTCACCCATTCATGACAACAGCCGTTCATTAAGAGGTACCCTCTTCCTCTGTATCAAATCTTCAGTTACTGCAGAAGTTTTTTCGTGAAATGCCAAGACTATCGGCCTGCTTTTATACCAAGCATTGGCCCATGAGAAATGCAATGCTATTTAAGCACCTGCCTTCCTGCTGCCATCAACGATAAGCTTCTCTGTAAATACCTACTTTAACTAAGAGAATCAAACCTTTCCCCAGTAAATTTGTCGAAAATTGTGTCCTCCTTAACAGACCTGATCAATTCATAAGCAATGCAATTTCCTACGTTATCTGCATGACTTGGAATCCATATGAGACTCACTGAAGTATCCGAATGCATTTCCTTAGAAAATCCTATGCATTCAAAGACAAGTAAGGACATCGAGGTGACATTCGGAAGGCAATTAGTCGGATCCTGGCTGTTTGAGTAAGTTAAGATATTTTCAGGGAAAATCTGATTACCCCAGAAGCATTGTACCACCTTAAGAACCCTGACTTCAAAGTCTACTTCTTGTAGCATTAAGAACCGTCAGTGTGTACTTCAAGGGAATATCATCGATTCGAATACATTTACGATACCATAATATTGCAACATGTCTGAACTTGGGGCCAGAAGTTAACTGTACTTCTATCAATACTTACTTACTTGCTTCAATAGCAGGTCTGAAGGGAGTAATTGCGATCAGGATAGCCGACTACTTGTACACTCTGCTTATCAGCCAATAGTGATGCTGGTATATTCACACCTTTCAACAAACGGTAGCACCACAGTATAGTCACTCTATCTGGCAGTGAGTATTAAAAGGTTTTAACTCCAAATCTAACTGCAGATCTAGAATTCTGTTAAACATGTGTGCCCCCAAATACATAATTGATCATTACAACCCTTCAGTGTGTTAATTTTATACATAAATGATGGGACCTACAGTTTAAAGTCGACTACGAAAGGCAGATTTTGGAAAGAATTTTCATGGCAATTTTATTTACTCCCGGATTTTTTGCCAGCAGTCTGCTGATAGAAAGTCGCCGAAGAAATATTTTTTCGTAATTTCGATTTGTTGAAAATCTCTCACTTGGGGTTTGAACCGTGGTCTCACGTCTAATAAGCAAACACACAACCTACTAGACTGTCACATACACTCTCTTTTGAGAGTGGGCTTCGGTGAGGATCGACAAGTAAAGAAAAGCATTTCGATGTTGTTTTGGAAGAATTTCGATGGGATAAACCTGAACCTCTCTGTCACATAATTTTCCAATTTCAGGCATTTTTTACCATTGCCTTGGGGCAGTTGCTCTTTTAAATCACCACCACCGTATAAACATTTGAATTTTTCCAAAGAAAAAGAAGAAAATTTTTTAAATTGTTTAAAATATTCTTTAACGATGTTATTATCCGTCCTTAAACTATTTATTTATTTGCTTAAAAGGACTTCCAGAGAAAGTTTAGTAAACCAATAAAAACCAAGAATAAAAAAACACAAACAAAATAAATACGATTTTTAACGAGATTTTTGCCAATATTTTTTCCATTTTAAGTTTCTAAAGCCAAAGTTAAAATATTTCTTCTTCTTTTTTTTACGTTTAAAAGTTTTAATAAGATTTTCTTTAGCCCTTCCTTCCTTCCATCTGTTCTTACGTATACATATGACCATTACAATGGCCATTGTAATATCGTTTACAACATACTCACGCTCTCTCTCCCGCTCTCTCTCTCTCTCTCTCATGCATTTATTCCATTCCATTTCATTCATTCTAGTGTTTTTCATTCTCTTTTCAATAAACAAATATTTGTTTTAGTTTTTAATATCCATGTGCCACACACATACAATGATACTTCCATCCCCATCCCCATACATGCTACCCCTATCAACGGATATCCTTAGCAAAAACCCATTTACATACTCATTCTCATTCCCTACAATAGTTTCAGTTTTAGTGTTCTGGTCTGTCTAACTACATCCTGTGTGTGTGTGTGTGTGTCATTGTTACAACCAGAAATGTATGTGTATAGGAGGGATGTGTAGAGAGTTGAGTAGAATAGAGAAATACATGGTAAAAGTATTATTTTTAATAAGAAAGATTTGTCATTGTTATGTTATTTTTTATTATTTGTCCGAATTTTTCGAATTTTTCATTTCATCACTTGTATTCGAAGAAATTTCTTTAAAAAAAACTTTTGCACTTAATTCTTCTTCTTCCTCGTTTTGTGTTTTCTTTTTCTAATTCGTAATGAATGGCATTCGAAAATTTATGGTTTTTGAAAAAGGCTTTTGAAGCTTAGAACAATGGATGCAAAAGTTTGTTAAGAAAACTGCAGCAATTATTCAATAGGATTCCAATTTCCCTTTGACAATACCAATCAAATATTGTTAGCTTAAGCTAGAGTGTAAGGAATCATATGTATGTCTTCCAAACAAGCCTCAATTGGCAAACCTTACTCGGAAAAATTTTAAGTTTCAAAATCTGTATAGTCCATGTGTAATGAGGATAATACTGGAGCCCATTTTAGCAAGTCTTGGTTACAAAAGTAAAGTTAAACCAATTTCCTAGTTCCAATACAACACACTGAATGAGTAGGAGCCATACCCTGAGTGATGGTCGTAACTAAGATAAAAAATTGGCACCAAACAGTGTTTTTCTGCAAAATATAGTTTTCCTACAACCATTTTTGTGTTCTCCGACCTCCGAGAATTTTTATTTTTGATGTAACCACTGGCAATAAGACTGAAGAAAATTTTGTTAAAAAAATTAGCATTGGAAGTCAATCACCCAGTATACTTACGGCATTGTAAACGATCAGCTGGCCTTAATTGTTGCATGAGTTGGACTATGTATGGATTGCGATGGAAATTCTAATGCAAAATGGATGGCAATGGGACATACAATTTTCCCAAATGCTAATAACGTCATAGAACTGACAAATTTGTATTATATGCCACATTCTTATTCTATTAATCTAATTATCGTGCAGACGTGCTAAAGAATTGCGACCATACGATCAACTCTATTGCTTTCAAGCTATAAAGTGTCCCTCTATGATGTTCATCCCAATGCTTCCCAATATTTGCGGCATTCTGGGTTTCATTAATTCCGTACAAATTTCAAATATGTGTTCATATGATGTATTCACTTCAGCAATGAATTTATATATTGGGCTTCAATACCTTTTACATACAATTAGTTATTATAAACTTTTAGTTAGGTCAACGACCTAGCTTCTCACACCACATATAACCTACAGTTGAAAGTCGCCTCCGAACGACAGATTTCTAAGAAATTTGCTGAGAGGGAGACGGCGAAGAAATGTTTTTGTTGGTTCGTTTTGTTGGAGATATCTGACCTTGGGTTTGAACCGAGGCCTCACGTCTAATAAGTCAACACAATCCCTACTAGACTACGGCGACTACCAATTCTTATTATGAACAAGTATTATTTTCGTCTACAGTGCCAATTACTATTTTCACGCTACTGCTGGATAGTCTGATAAGTGACTGAAAGCGTTCCTCAGTGTAAATTGTCAACAAAAGTTAAGATTACCTCAAACATACTTGGTAAGAGTGGGTATCCCTTCCTATTCCACAGAAGAGTATTGGCCATATTAGCGACGTGGTAGGTTAGGTTAGAGGACGTGTACTTGTCAACTGTGACAAGTACAGTACCCGGAGTTCGAATTGACCCATTGTACAACGTCCTAGCTTCTCATACCACTCGTGTTGTGTGCGTTAATTTTATACATGAGTGACGGGACCTACAGTTTAAAGTCGACTCCGAACGACAGATTTTTGAGAAGCTTTTCATGGCAATTTTTACTCTCAGAGTTTTTGCCAGAAATCTGCTGAGAGGAAGTCGCCGAAGAAATATTTTCATATTTTCGTTTTGATGTCTAACCTGGGATTTGAACTCGGGCCTTTCGTCTAATAAGCCAACATACTACCTTCTAGACTACGGCGACTTTGAGCTTCCTTAAACTTCCTTCGCAACAGAAGCGATATTTTCGACAGTAAGTAGATTGCAATACTGCACAGTCCTGATCATGTCTCTAACGCTTCTTTATATTTCTGACAATTCCTTGTACAGTTTAAGAAAGAGCTTCGCAAAAAGATTTAATAACAAAATCTGGAAGCTGCACACTTCTTCCTTTTGTGGTATTCAGATGGAACAGTAGCAGAAGTGTTTTATTCCAAAATGAAAAATTCGCGATCCTATGGGAAACTCTTGGGTTTCTTCTAAGTGGAAGTCTATGTCATCGAAAGATGTGCTTAGTTCAACTGGGATAGGAGACAGAAAGAACAGGACAGAGCTATACTATCTGACAGTTAAGCCGCCATTCCAGTACTTGGCTCTTATGGATTTAAACCGAAGTTAGTATGGACTGGAAGGGAAAATAAGGTTACTCTCTGCTGGGTCCTAGGTAATGTGCTAATCCTTGACAATGAGAAAACAAACATGCTTGTGAGAAAATATTAAAAGCGAAATATTAAAAAAGATTTCTTCGTCTGTCTCTCAGCAGATCTCTGGCAAAAACTCTGAGAGTAAATAAAATTGGAAATGTAAAGTTCCTCAAAAATCTGTCGTTCGAAGTCTACTTTAAACTATTGGTCCTAACACTCATGTATAAAATTAACACACACAACGCAAGTGATGTGAGCAGATAGGTCGTAATCCAATTAAGTATGTATGTAAATGGATAACCCCTTACTCGTTCAATAATGCTCAAAATAAAACGTGAATTGTTGAAAGACAGCCATGTGTTGCAAATCGCTCAGTTTTAAGTTATGCATTCGAGAAATAAAATTTTCAATATTTCTTCTACTTTGTTCTAGTTTTCCATTATATTTTGATAAGAGGATTATTTTCAAATAATTTTTAGAAAATATTTAAAAGGACTTATATCGTTTATTTTATTTCGTTTTATTTAAATTTTCTTATGAAATATTCAGAAAATAAAGAAATAAATTTTCTGAAAATTTAAATTTCAAAATAAGTCTTCATTCGTATTTGTTTCGCTCAGTAAATTTCTTTCTTCTCTTTTGTTACACAGACATGTGCCAGTAACAAGTATTTTTCTAATTAGATTTTCTTCTTTTCGATTCCTTAGAATTTCATAACACAGCTTAAATATTTTTTTTTTCTGTTTGTTTCTCTGCTTTTCCTTTTTTAAATAACAATAAACAACTTAGAAATTGTATTTCAAAATAAAGTTTAAAAACAAAAAAAAAAATTATAATATAATAATAATAACGAGAGGTGTCATGGAAAGCAACTGGCACAAGGAACAAAAAAATCCAATAAAACTATTCTAAGGATATATGAAAGCATTAAAAATCTTCCAAACGGACTCATTAACGATTATATTAACGGTTTTAAGAATTTCGAAATTTTTCTAACATCCTACCGCCAACAGTTAAACAGAACAACAGTAGAAGGAAAGAGAAATATTGTGTTAGAAAGCGAGAGTTGGTTGGTGGGTCTATTTCTAAAGTTAAACTTTATTTTTTCTTCGCTTAAATTAAATTTGTTTTTATCAAGAGAAGAAGTTTTACAAAAAAATATTAAAAAAAATTTAATAATGTTGTTTTATTTGTTGCTTAGAAAAATGAAAAAAAAAAAAATAAACGAACAGAATAAATAAAATCATCTTCATTTGTTTATAGGAAAATATGCTTAAAGAAATCTAAATTATTACGAACAAACTTTTTAAATGCAAAATAGCAAGAAACGATAACAAAACTGGAGAAAAGAAAAGAAACGAAAACATTATGTGTCAAAAATTTGACCAACTTTAAATTGAAAAGTGAAGAAAAACTTGAAAAACGATAAGATAGACAGAGAGACAGACAAACAGACAGGCAGACAAACAACTGTTTTGAAAATTTTGATCTAAGCAAAGTAATCAAAAACAAGCCAAAGAAGAAAAGAAAAAAAAACAAAAAAATTCTAGGAAAAATTGTTCTGCCGTACCAATTGGACTTGAAATAGATTGATTTACACTTTAACGAAAGTAAAATTAATAGGAAAAATTAATGTTTTAAACCGTTATGTTACTAATCCCGCTACTAGGACTCATGTTTAAAATTGTTCAACCTGAAGTATAAACAAAGTTTCTCATCTCATTACATACATACATACATACATAATTGGTCATTACAACCCTTCAGTCAATACTATGGATCTAGTTTCTCACACCACTTATGTTGTGTGTGTTAATTTTATACATGAGTGGCGGAACCTACAGTTTCAAGTTGACTCCGAACCACAAATTTTTTGAGAAACTTTTCATGGCAATTTTATTTACTCTCAGAGTTTTTGCCAGAAATCTACTGAGAGGAATTCACTGAAGAAATATTTTTTCATATTTTCGTTTTGATGTCTGACCCGGGGTTTGTAGAATGGCCTTACGTCTAATAAACCAACACTCTGCCTACTAGAGTACGACGACTACTGTGTTATTTCTGCCATTTAATACAGATAATGTGCTTAACTAGGAGATTTAAAATATTTGTCTAAAAAATTTATATTTCGGGTACGATTAAAGCGTTTTTTTCTAGCCACAAAAGATCCATCGTAGGATTTTCAGGCTACGGCACAGATATCTTGTTGAATAGGAATACAGTACAACAGTTCTACATTTTCACAGAGGACCTGCCAGCGTACACAATCCACCTTCCTAACTAGTAAAAAACATTGATCCACGATGTAGTAAATTAAAAAAAAAAAAAACTAAAGCCGAGCTCTAAAGAGATGTTTTATAAAAGCCTTATGATCTTTAAAGAATTTAATGAAAAAAGCTGATATTAAAGCTGTGATGTATTCTACTCCATTCAAACTCTGGCTGTTTCTTCGGTTAGGCCAATAAAATATTGGGTCACAAATTTTAAACGAAATTGGACAATCTGAGCCAAACAAGGGCATTTAAAAACAATACGTTCCTCAGTCTTGTATTCATTAAGGATATCTGTGAGGTAAGTTGTGCCCGCTGTAATTCGGATCGTATACGTATTTCCATCATCAATTCACTCTTCATTAACGAATAATAAATTAACCTATCATCGTTCGCAGATTAGTCTTATTTAAACGCATCATAGTCTTCCGTATGCCTTGATTGCTACAGAGTGTAATTATAATTGTGTATCTGAGATGTTTTTTATTGAGTCCTATATGACCCTTTAACGCAATTTTATTTTCCTGATTTCAGTAGACAGAACTACTTTGTATTTTACTAGTTTTTCTCCTATAATTCTCAAGCTTGTTAAATTATGCTTGTTATATTAAGTCATTTATTTCTTGTAGTTGTTTCTTTTTTGGCCCCACTTTCATGTATCCAGAACAAGCACGTTTTACAATGAACATCAAAATTTTATCAAAAACTTTGTATTTGTAGATTTTTTTTCTTCATTCAAGCAGCATAGGGATCTCACCAGACATTTCCACTTTTTTCTCGTTGTCTTGTTTCAATTTCTGCTGTTTCGTAGAAACAAGCCCTCTATGAAAATAAATTTTGTTGTTGTATTGAGCATAGTAATGCCAAACCTAACTGATTCCATCGTTCTCTTTGAAAGTTGTCTTTAAATGATTCGAAATTTTTGTGAGAAATCTTGAAGTAATGTTTGCTAGGCTGTCCATCGCAACATGACTGTCCGTATAAATTAAAAGATTTTGAGAAAAAGTTCCCCCTGCCAATAAGCATTGTGCTACTGTCATTATGGTCATGACCTCCACATAAAAACACTTCAGTGTTTAGGCCGCAGTTACATACATACATACATAATTAGTCATTACAACCCTTCAGTTAGGATTACAATCTAGCTTCTCGCGCCACTTAGTATGTTGTGTGTCACAATACCACAGGGCCTATAGTTTAAAGTTGATTCCGAACGCCAGATTTTTGAGTAACTTTTTCATGGCAATTTTATTTTTCTCTCAGTTTTTTTGCAAAAATCTGGTGAGATTAAGTCACCGAGGAAATATTTTTTTATATTTTGTTTTGTAGAAGATGTCTGACCTGGTGTTTGAACCAAGGCTTTATGTCTAATAAGCCAACACACTATCTACTAGACTATGGCGATTAGGTTTGATGCCAAAAACCTTTAATACCTAAAGTAAAACTCACTTTGTCCAGCATTTGGCTCACACAAGAGCCCCACTGAGAACTGCAGGATCATCAAACCTATGTGCTAAGTCCTTAATGATATTGTGAAATCAAATTTTATATTAAGGAAGCAATACAGCATGACTATAATGCATGTTGGAGGGAGATTTCAATGCAGTTGAACCTTTATGACATCATAGTTGGAAACGAACACAATGCATTAGCAAACAGAACAGCTGACTGCCTGTGGCCTCTATCTATTTATTACTTGGCCACTGTCGAGCTAACGTGAACACTGTAAGCAAGTAGGGCCCTTACCGAACTATTTACAAATTTTTTAGTTTGCTTTTTAAGTTCTAAGTTTATAAATTTTTAACTCACTTTTAAAATAATTTTTCTTTTTGCTCTTGAATCTCCCTTAAAAACTTAACCAATATTTGAGTGAAAACCATTTAATTTCTTCTGGAAAACCTATCAAACTGTGCAAACTGGCACTTTTTGTACAATTTGAACCATTAATTTAAAGATTTACTATTCATACACACTTCTTTTTCCTTTTTTTGTTTTTTGATGGAATTCATAGAATAAAAAAAGATTACAGAGAAGAGAACCTAAGAAAACTGTTCATGGCATCGTAAAAATATTGTTGAAAACATTAATGGTCGACCATAAAAATTTTTCGCAAAAAAAAGAGAGAGAGAGTGAGAAACAGAGAGCAAAAACAGGAGAGCGAAAAAGAGCAAAAACAAAAAGAGAACCAAACTTGAGTGATTACTTTGAAAACGTGTTGGTAATCATTCATTCAATGTTTTACCTGAATTTCAGATTTTTTTTCCGCTATCCACAGAGTTAAATACACATACACAGATTGCACAGCCATTGCTCTTGAATTGCATATGCATGGAATGGAATATGCACCAAGTTATGTACATAAATATATATGCACACTCACACTCAGACACACACATACATAAGGAGAGAGAGTGAAAAATTGGAAAAGATTTACAGACACTCATAAAATCCAAACTTACATTTACGTGTTAAGCCACACACACACACACACACAAAATATTTCTTAACGGCTCTAACGGTATTCTCCCGCACACTCTTACACCCGCAATTTTACTACAGTTCTCTGTTCTCTGCATATCTTACACTTGAAAATGTTTTTATTTGAAATAAACATATATTGTAAGAGTATAGGAGTTTAAGTTTATGCACTTGTACGTGTGTGTGTGTGTGTGCAGGTGTATTTCAAATGATATGCTAGTATGACTAATAATTTAAGGTACTTTATAGTATGTAGTTCTCTCTCTCTCTCTCTCTCTCTGTCTCTCTCTAGTATGCACGTAGTTTGTGGTTGTTTTTGTAGGTTAAATTTTGCTTAAAAAATTTTCCTCTTTTTTTCGTTTTCATTTTCATTTCTTACCTCCCACCACCCCCGTGCGCTCTACAGAAACCAACCACTAAATATTGTTCTGCTTAGTTTTGTTTTTATTAGAAGTTTTTAAATTGTTTGTGTGTGTGTGTGCGAGAGAGTGTTCATAAGTTTAAAAGTGTTTAAGAGTGTTACTCTTGTACGGTGTGCATAATCTAGGGCATCTGTGTAATACGGCTATGGCACTGACACTTGCAGCTTATGTAGAAGTATTAATGCCTTAATGCCCCCCTTAATTTAACATCCTCTGCTGGCGTGTATCTTTAGAAAAATATTTTAAATTCTTAAACAAATTTTTAAAATTTTTTTTCCAAATTTTTCTCATAAGTTTTAGTTTAAACACTAAGATTTTCTACACACACACACACACATATATTTGTATATACGTTGCATCAACTTTGTGGCATTGTTTTTGTTTGTTTGTTTTTTAGAAAATCTGACACATCCATCGCCAGCACTTTATGGTTTTGTTGTTCACAAATTTAATTTATTTTGTGCTGAAAGTGTTGTTCGTAAAGTGTTTTGTCTTTCTTCTGCTGTTTTATGGCAAAATGTTGCCTTCAATAACACGCTGCATAATCTGGTGTCATATTGATTAGAGAAATGCAAACGTTAAGACAAGAGAAGTGCTTTATTGCTTAAAAATTTGAACAAATTGTAATTAAATGATGTTTTCGATATCTATGAGGTTATCCATTAAGTGGTTTTAAAATCGCCATTGTGGCAAGGCAGTTAGTTTTTATATTTGATCATCACATAATATTCACATTGTACAAGGATTGTAGAAATGAAATTTCAAGCTAAAAAAGTTATGTTTGTTACGCTGGTGTTATTGAATCGTTGCTGTCAATTGAGAACTTTATGGCCATATGACAACCGCCTTTTTTGATCCACAATTTAAGATTATGAATTGTATAGTATGTCGTTTCAAAACAACGGTACCACAACAAGACTAATTATGAATTTATTGTATGAAAAGAAAAAGAATTTTCCCGTTTTGGTTCGGACATCAAGATTAAGCAACAGTAGACGCCGTTTTTAAACTTCTCTGACGTTGAAGTTTTAGAAAACCAAGTTATGCTAGAAATGTATAAAAAAGTGCTGCAAAACTATCTCAAAATTATCAACTGCTGCCACAAATCCAGAGGCAATCATTTTATTCCATATAGAATGGCAAAGTACAAGCATTATAGTGAAATAAAAGTTTTAACGAATTTTGAAACCAAAAAATGGTTAACCCCTCACCATAAAATCAATTACCATAAAATCAATCAAGATCAATACATTTTCAAATCGTAGACGAATTGATTGCCTTTTAAAATAATGTGTTATGAACCACTCAAATCAACTGGTTCATAACCATAGTGGACACATTTGTTTAAAAAAGGGAAATACTGCATCTCTTGCCAAAGCTGGGCTTTTGTAAAATCTAACGTTCTCGTCCCAAATTTTTAAATACACCTAGACCGTAGTCGCCATAGTCTAGTAGGTAGTGTGTTAGCTTATTAGACGTATGGCTCGATTCAAACTCCAGGTTAGACATCTCAATGAAAACGAAATACGAAAAAATAGATCTTCGGTGACTGCCTCTCAGCACATTTCTAGTAAAAGAATTGCCATGAAAAAGTTTCTCAAAAGAATCTGTAGTTCAGAGCCGACTTTAAACTGTAAGTTTCGTCGCTTATTTATAAAAGTAACCCATACAGCATAAGAAGTGTCAGAAGCTAGGTTGTAATCTTGACTGAAGGGTTATAATGACCAATAATGAATGTATGCATACTTATATGTATGTACACCAGTAATAGAGATGCTAATCTATCGACTATTATACTGATTATATAGGGCGCTGCAATATGATCCAGTCTTTAATGTTGACTACACGAATCGTTTTCATGAGAAGGAGCATATGATGTGTGATGATATTTAAATATATTAAAAAAAATCTGGTAAGTGTAGGTTTTGTATTACTCGAAGGAATTTGAGACATATTTATGTATATGTAGCTAAATGAAAGTTAGTTCCAAAAGATTAAATTCTGCAGTAACACACGTCGTATTAATAAGCAAAAATATGCTACCGGCTGAGCGCCGAGTATCAAATACTAAGGTTTTGAACATAAATTTAGAACATTAACACCAAAAAAAAAAAAAACAAAAACAAAACCTTTCTGTACGAATTCATTTCTACAAAATTTAAGTCATTTTCAACCCATTCCATCCACACCCCAAAAACTTGATTGATTTTCCATGAGTTGGCAAATAATTTCTAAAACCCTTTTTCTATTATTTTCTCTTTTTTTATCATTGTTTTCTTGTTTTTCAGTTTTATTTTTATGGCTTTCTTAAGTTTCCGTTATATTGTGGCAACATATGTGGCTGTAATCTTATGGCATAGGCCTACCCACCCATTGGCTTAATGTTCATTTTGAATAATTTATAACTTAAATGAATTTAAATTATTTTTATATGGGGATTACACAGATTTATGACCCTTTATTATAAACAAAAAACATGGGGGGTACTTTGTAAGAAAACAAAAACAAAACAATAATTTAATAAACAATATGGGGGGATACACTATGATTAGCTGCAAATAAATTGAAGAATTTAATTTAAGATTGTAGAGGATTTCGAAATAAATACGACCTCGCGACATTGGCGAAAATGTATTTATTGTTGTATGGTAGTGTACTCTGACCAGGCAGGCTTGAAATGTTGGTCGAAATCCTATTGCCCTGGCAAACTTAAGTATACTGTTCGTTATTAGTGAGATAAGTCCCTGGCTATAACTTAATAAATACCCTGGCATTTCCTTCTGAGATGCACTGGTACCACTTATGTATTCCTGTTCATTCGTTTGCATCATGACGATGTATACATATTGGTTTTGAATCAGTCTTATGCCTGTTACCATGATCTGATGAATAATCCAAATCACCAACTAAAGCTTAGATTGAGGGGAGTGTAAGCCTCTATTCATATTCTCTTTTGCCGAGTGTACCCATCTAAACCTCTATTGCTACTTTACAGAAAGGCAGCGTAAAAGTTACCTGCCACGAAATCTGATCTACCTGCTGATTAAATAAGTAGGGGTGGCTGTCTACCTTAGAGAGTTGGATAGACGCATTTAGGACACATAGGGATCATTGTGTTAAGACAGTTTTTCGCGCTATTCACTAGTCTCAGAACCACTCGGAGCTCCTAATGAAGCGACTTAAACTGCCAATGTCGATGCATTACAGTTCCTCCTAAGTATCACCTAAGTATTTTTTTCTTTGAGAAACTGCTGGGCATGTAGCCAGTAGGTGAAGGACATGCTTCTCCTCTTTCTCAGCCCTAAAACTTCTGCAGAAATCATAAGCAAGGCGTCCAAGATCCATGTGCCTCGCACAATACAATGCCGCGTAATCAGACCGACAACCATATTGAACATACCCCTCTGGAGTTTAAGTAGAGTTATCGTGCGTCTTTCATCCAATCTTGGCCAATCTTGATTATCTGCGCCCATATGATATGGACATCATATCGTTCCGCTACCTCGTTGAGAAATCTGCGGCAGTTGTAAACCGTCTTGGAGCTTATCACGTAATAATTCAATGCCTTTGTAGCCGCCTGACTGTCACAAAGTATGTATGTGTAATGTTTCCGTCTCCAATAATTCAAATCACTCTACAATTATTTCTATTTTGATTTTGATTTCTATTTTTCAATTAAAATATCAAATCAATATAATTAAAGGTTTATTATACAATATTTTATTTGCACGCATACATACTCCCACTCTCTCTCTCTCTCTCCCTCTCTGTCGTCTTTTATGCAAATGAAGTCTTTATGCAAATGATGCCTTTATTAACATGAATACCATTGACTCCAATTGTAGATTCTCATTGAAAATCAATTTGATTTGTATGTCAAGTTATTCGATTTTCGTTCCGATAGCATTTCAACGCATTTCATTGCATTCATTTATTTTAATTGCAGACATTAAAACGTATTCTCCGTATACTCCGATATGGCTGCAAAGGAAATCTTTAGAAATTCAATGCGTGCGTACGATTGATTATATGGAACGGTACGTACATATGTGGATTACATTTTACAATTATTTATCCTTGGAAATGCATACAAACATATGTATACGCAGTATTAAGACTTGCAAAAAGTGTGCTGCAGTCTTATTGATTCTAATGCAGCATGAAAGTATGTTGTGCTTGATTTTTTTCTACCAGCAATATGAAGACGCATGGCATAGCAAGCACTTTAATAGTGATTGAATATAAAAATAAATTTGCAGGAAAAATGAAATAATAATCATGTCAATAGGAAAAGTAATTGGAAATAATCTAACATGATAAGCCATGTTTTAGTTCCAGACTTTCAATTTTAGTTCAATATTCAGAGGCACTAAGAACTTCTGTGGAAGCTATGTCCTGCTTGGAAAATATGTTGATGTTCAAACCTTTAAGAAAATGTAGAGGCAGAGGAGCCAACGGACGTAAGACTTGAGTACATTTGATTTGATTTTGTTTACATTGAAGAACTTAAAAGACTTTTGCTGAAAATGGATCATCGATATGTACAATTCCATTACGTTCTCAGTAATTGGGCCTGTCTTACGACTCACTATGACATATTTTGTATCTAAATTTGTACCTGTGCACAAAAACAAACTAAACGGAAATAAGTAAACAAAACAAACAGACAACAACAAAATACACACATAATACGGTAAAATAAAAATGCTACAAAGATAAATAAGAATTTATGAGAAGGGAACAAAATAAAAACCAAAAATGCAACAAAAAAAAAAAAAAACAATTCCATAGAAAGATTATGATGTTACCCGGCATAAAATAAAGGATTATATATAGGACTTACAGTCAATGATGAATAGTGAGCTTTGAGAAGTTCGTAAGTAATGAAAGCTTGTGATTAGTAAGTGGGAGTTGTATTGAAAAGTTCCTTAAATGTAGCAAAAGTTCCTTTCTGAAAAGTAATCAATATAATTATACCAGAATTCCAAAAATAAAGAATAAATAAGCGCCCTGAAAAGACGCTGAGACCTTGGTAGGGTGCCATGAAGCTTGCAATACTAAGGGTTTTAAATTTTATTCATTTGAATATGAATAATAATTTTTTGATTCTCATTTTATTATGGAATTGGGTCAGCTTTACTTGATATTAATTTATTCTCGTATAAATTTTATTTTTTTATTTTCAACAATTCAAAATTTCATCATTTTCATCATTTAGAAACGAAATTTATCTTGGTTTTCCGCCTTAATGCGTCTATTCAATGTCAGAATCTTTTGTATTTTCTTTGTTTTTTGTTTTTTTAAACACTCCATATGTCTGGTCTTAAAATCCTTCGGAAAACAGGTGTTGAAAGGGTGTTCTAAACTCATTACTGTTGTTGCTTGTTGCTCGCATCGAACAGGTGTTTTGTGAAGTTAATCCTGTACATTTTTATTTCTTAAAAAATACTTTTTTTTTTCTTTTTTTTTTTTCTTTAAAATTTATTTTTAAAATTTATTTCAACACAACACCACCTTTGATAAGTGATGGCCGGAAAAGTTAGACATGTGTAAACAGGCTGTGGCTATGCTATCCATTAAGATAAGTCAAGGAAAAAAGGAAAAACAAAAATGGAAATGAAAATGAATGAGAAAAACAAAGAAATACTTGAAAACATACATTAAGAGCCAGTTTATCAAGTTATTCTAGTCACGCATGTTAAGGGTTCTTTAGGAAAAATTGGTTTTTTAAATGCAATTAAAAAAAACCAAGAAAAATTATTCAAAATAGGCACCACGTGTGTAGTTCTCAAAAAGAGAAAATGATGAGAAAAAGTTTTAATGGGCTTTAAAATTGTTAAAGGAAATTTAAATAAGTTTTTTTAAATCATATACATTCTTGAGGTTTAAACGATTTTTTTCATTTGAAAGTTCGATGTTGGTAATCAAGAATTTGATTTTACACTACTCTTGATGCCTTCGAAGTCTTCTATGGTCTTGCCGATATCCCTTCTGGTACTTTTACTTATACTGGGATACTACCGTCCAGTTTGTAAGCGGTTTAAATTTCTTTTAAGCCACCAGAAGTTTAAATATTTGAAGCTCATCACGTAATAGACTATACAAGCGCGTTAAGAAGAGGTGGTATTGGAAAAAAGAATTAAAATTCTTCATTTCATACCTGGAAGGCACTAGACTTCTGTGGTGAGATTAAGTATTCTCGTGTGATAGAACGGATAGAAAGCGAAGTTTCAGTAGAGTGCCGTATGGACGTTATGTTGTATGTTAGTGTCACATTTCCCGAAAAGGTTACCCTAGTTAGGTTGAGGTTAAAAGGTATTAAGAAACTTTTAAGCCAACGTAGAGCAATTCTGCCAAACTGCAAAGTCCTATCATAGTTCCTTAGTATTTCATTTGTATGGATTTTCTGTAAGTCCACCGAACAAGTTGTGAAGTTTCCTAGAACTTACCCATCATAAGAAGATGGCTCTCACTGTCGCGTTCCTTTTTTGAAGTGATTAGAATACATTGAAGTCCTTTAACAGATCTAATCTTCCTACAGAGATATTCTTCCACCCATATGCTGATCAGTTTCCGCCTGAAAAGTCATTGGGTAGAAATCCATCGAAATGAGTTCCCAAAATCTAGGCCGATTGATCCTTCAAGATCACTGATAGTTACTGGGTTATAGTTAATCTTCAGACAACTTTTTCTGATGACAACGTGTCATCAGTATGCACGATTTCGCTTTATAAAAAGTCCACCACACCCTCCACTTCCTTATAATTCCTCACTGAAGACAAGGAATCAACCCACTTTTTATTCATAATCGAAAACCTTGGAATACGAAAAATACCTCTTATTTCATTGGTTGCATAAGTACTCGTTGGGCTTTACATTTAAAGAGAATATCCAGAAAGACATTATGATACTCAAAGCCCTCTCCTACTAAATTGAATCGTCTAGGCAAAGAATACTCTTGTCCTCTTCCTGATAGCTTTCTGCAGCTGTGTGACGTGAGCGTTTTGTCCAGTGTGATCCGTAAACGTTTCGCTTCATTGGAGAACTGAACTATCATTCCATTTGTGATCAACCCTCCTTCCTTCCTTGCGAACGGTACTCCTGTATTTTAGATTGGCTGACGGTCCCTTATCTGTACGCCATTTATCTCTTGGATTAAGAAAATCTAAATGTCCGTACTTAGACAGCTGATCTCTCTATTTTTTCTGTTTTTTTTTTCACTCTATTTTCTCCCTTTCCGTCTGTTTAAGACAAACGTGGTGGCTTCCATAAAATCGATGCGATTTTGTATTTGATACGCACGTCCTTAAACTATCCTACCTATCTACGGATATATGAACTGAGCCCAGAGATCTGAATGATGTGATCTAGATTTGACATAAAACCGATAAAAGTGTTTTTAATACTTTCATACATAATTGGTCATTACAACGCTTCAGTCAGGATTACAACGTATGTAGCTTCTCACACCACTTATGCTTGCTGTGTGTGTTAATTTTATACATCAATGGCGAGACCTACAGTTTCTAGTCGGCTCCGAATGACAGATTTTTGAGAAACTTTTTCATGGCATTTTTTATTTATTCTCAGTGATTTTAGCCAGAAATCTACTGAGAGGCAGATGCCGAAGAAATGTTTTTCCTATTTCCTTCTGTTCGGAATGTCTGACCTGGGGCTTGAACCGTGGTAACTACAATTCGCCGTCATATTTTATTCATCATACTCCGATAAGCACTCTTGTTTTGCTTTTAAATTTTCTAATATTTCCGCAAATTATGCAATATTTATGCAGCTGTTTGTGTCTGTTCAACAATGTTTCAACATGTTGCTTGAAAGAAGAAAAAAAAATAAAATAAAAAAACTAAATGAATACAACACACACTCTCTGTATTATAAAACCACACAAATATTAACCCAAGCAAATCAAATTTTAAAATTTCAATGATTTTCTCGAAGAAGTCACGTATTTAAACACACAGTTTCCATCATCAGCATCAGCATCATCATCGAATTTATTTTTTTTTTTTTTTGATTTTTATGTTGCTGTTGCACAAAAATTTTTAAATTTGCTGTGCCGTGAAAGAGTAAAAAAGAAGAACACTTCAATTGGTTTCATTTCAATATATTATACTGCCTTAGAAAATGAGTTTTTTCTTGCCGTGCTGAGCTAGCCTTTCTTTCACATGTTTTTGCAAATTTCTGCCTTTTGCACTGCTAAGCAAAAACAAAACAAAGCAAAACACGAAGAAAAAGAAGAGAAAAAATATTTTTAATTTAATTTCTATACCTTGCTTGACGTCAGATTCATTTGTTTTTCTTGGTTGTATTTTTAATATCGTAGAGTTTTTCATGCTTCTCCTGAGTCTCAACAGTTGATTATATGGAGGCGGGAATAAGATATGCAAAAAAAAAGAAGTTGTTGTATGAAAGAATTGGAAAAAAGAAGGAAATTTCAAACAAAAATTGCATAAAAATTAAAAAAAAAAAGGAATTGAAAGAACATATTAATGCCTGTGCAGAGAATAGTAGGATGGGAGATGATTGGGCTGGGCGTTGTTTGGCTCCGTAGTGAGACTGTAATGCCTGCCTAATTCGAAAGTTTTATCAGGAGTTAGTGCTTTTGCCATGCCTTTACGAATATCTACGTACGTCTCAACCAAATCGACACTTAAATTCTGGCAGAGTTGGAACTGTTTAATGCGCCGTCTTCTGACATATTCTTTAAAGAGAAAGGTGGATCTAATAAACGATCTTACTGTGAATATACATAGGTAAACTGATGTTTACTTACTGTCGACACAGGAGCAGAGGTACACATACATACATATTATTCTCCGGTCGTCCACGTTCACAAATGCGACATAAGCAACCTGGACTGGTTAAGAGACTGCCATCCAGCCATTCATTGATTCATTCATTCTCACATACTTAGCCCGGCCACCAGCCGAATGTTCGGCTGTCTGACACTTACTTAAGGTAAGTGATTCTCACACCATCACCATGTTGTATGTGTTAATTTTATACATGAGCGGCGGAACCTACAATTTAAAGTTGACTCCGAACGACAGATTTTTGAGAAACTTTTTCATGGCAATTTGATTTACTCTCACAGTTTTTGCCAGAAATCTGCTGAGAGGAAGTTGCCAAAGAAATATTTCTTTTGTTTCGTTTTATTGGAGATGTCTAAACCATGGCCTCGCGTCTAATAAGCCAACACACTAGGTAATAGACTCCTACGCCATCGAAGACCTACTTACTTCGGAGTTAATCATGAGAGACGTTGGATCTAATGTGCGATCTTGCAGTGAGTATAAGTGAACGGCTGTTTAAATATTCTCCACACTAGATCATAGAGATGAAATTTGATATTCTGTAGTCTAACAATCCTTTCGATTACGGTTGCTAATAAACCTTTCGATGTATTGTACAATCTGTCCTCAAAAATATTGCAATGCTCTTAGGGGATTATCTTGTATTCTCATCTCTTGATATTTGATTAAGTTTGTATGCAATTTAAAGATTTCTGAAAGATTTTTAAAAAGGCATGGGCCCTACCCATGCAGTAGATTGTGTTGGAATTCGAAAAGTTGGTTGTAAGAGAACGGAAGTGGACTATTCGATCACCTGGACTAGTTAACTTGCTATTAAAGAACGTTGTTATTAAAAAATATCTGAAAGACTAGCATGTTTTGTAAACTTACCATCCATTTGACCATCTAACCATACTACCTCTGTTGCGTTAGAATATTTTGTTGAAAAATGGATTTCAATTTGAAACCATCTAAAGATTGATAGCCTATCGCTTGGCATTACCTCCATAAATTATTAATAAATCTTTATATTCCCATAGCACTGGTAGTGTATGTATTGTATGGGAAGGTTTTGTATACCAAAAATTTATTTACTGTACCCGTCTCTTCTGTTTTTTTAAATAATTTCTCAAATCCGGAAAAAAAAATTTCACATCAATTTTTCCTTTTATTTTTACAATTTTTTACAATTTTTGTATCGCCACTTTGCATATCTTTTTTTCATTGTCTGTTATTTTTTATAAAATTTTATTTTTTGTTGTGTTGTTTTATTACAATTTATCATCGCTCTGTGCTTCTTCGTGCAGCTTCAGCTATAAAAATTCATTTCAGTGTAGAATGTTTTCCAATACATTTTCCTCCAACTTGTAATATTGATTTCAATAATTGCCAAATGAAACATGTCATGAATAGCAAAACAGTCCAAAAATGAACAGATTTTATAAACCACCCCTCACTTCGCTCGCCCCTTTCATACTTAGCAATACGTTTATAGCCATGCAATATAACCCGCATTGGAATCAAACGAACGAAACAGAACAGAGCAAGCAGAGTAACGTGAAAAGGACGCATTGGCACAAGGAAAAAATTGTATGACAAACATTATGAATTATGAAAAGATTAAAAAATAACGGAAAATTGATAAGAAATATGGAAAATGGAAAATGAAAAATACAAAAACAAAAAACACAGAAAAAGTATATGATTGGAAAATTAAAATGTTCAGTTTGGAAAAGATTTTAACATTTTCGTTGATATTCTTTACGCTGATATTCGTTCGTTCAACATGACATTTTGCCATTACGTAGTAGCGTTGTTGCTGTGATTTATTTAGTCTACCTAACGGAGGCATGAGGCAGGATATTAAAATAATAAATTATGACACGGAAAATTTTTTTTTAAATAAAGAAAATTTAAAACAATATTTCAGAAGTTTATTAATATCCTCCGCTCTTTTCTTTAATATTGTCTAAATGGAGTTATTTAAGGGAAATAAATGGAAAAATTTTGATTGAATATTAGAAAGTGAAAAAAAAAAAATTACTAAAGCATCTAGAAAAATTATTAAATCCCGAGCATATTCACGCCAAAAAAAAAATAATGAAAAAATAAATTTTGTAGAACAGAAATTCCATTAAAAAAGTTGCCTTCTTACTCTGCCAGTGTTGAATATCAAAAAATAAGAAAAAAAAAATTTTTTTTGCACACAAATAAATTTTTTTTGTTTTTATTTTTCTGGAGAAAATTAAATGGAAAACTAAACTTAAAGTATAAATAACAAGACACATAAAACTGTTTTGGTCTAAAAACAAAAATACAGAAAAACATAACAGAAAAAGTACAAATAAAATGCAAAAATGCCCCGAAGTAATTTGAACTGAAATAAAACAGCAGTAGTAGCATTAGCATCAGCAGCAGCATTAAGAAAATAAAATAAAATTTTATTTACATTTTTCAAAGCAAAATTTTTGCAAAACAATAAAAGAAATATACAAACAAAACTTTTTAAAAGTACTTAAATATCATACGGAATCCTTTACTCTTCATTCGTAAGTTGTTTAAAACATGGCCTCTGGGAGGGCCATAAACTACATTAAATTTGTGCAAAAATTTCTTAGACACTGTATGAACACTTATGGGCCAAATGCTAAATGATTGAGAGATGAATAAACTCATGTGACCTTAAGGGGCTGCTGGCAAATCAAATAAAATTGTGTTAGAAGTCCATAAAGGGTGACGTAAAAGAAAGTTTGTATTTAGCAGACTGAAAAAATCATTTCAGCGTAATAATGTCCTAATCTTTGGAAATTTTGGCCTAACGATCCTTTAGTCAGGATTACAACCTACAACACCACCCATGTAATGTGTGTTTATTTTATCCATGACCGTAGATCATTATCCATTAACTGTAGATCCCAGTTTAAAGCCGACATCGAATGACAGATTTTTGAGAAACTTTTTGTGGCAATTTTATTTTACTCTCACAGTTTTTACCAGAAAATTCCTAAGAGGAAGTCGCATTATTCCAAACAGCATGGACCTATTTTGAATACCAAATTTCCAGAGAAAATATTGCAAATGCATAGAAAAGATGTACTAAACGTATACGATTTTGCTTCTTATATGACGTTGAGCAACTCCTACAGCTTCGTCATGGTAGAAATAGAACTCTCAGAACCATCCAACAAGACTTATTATGTCACCTCTCCAGCTTCGTCTTGGAGATTGTTCTGCGAAAGGCGTGAATGCATCGCAATGGCACAATATTCCACAAAGGTGTTCAGTTGCTTACGTACACTAACGACATCATCAATCATAGAGCTTACCAAGCGTAATGTTACTACTGCCTTGAGCGCTATTAAACGAAAATTAATCAAGATTTGGTTCTGGCAGTAAATGACGGCAAAACGAAGTAATATGTTGTCGACAAGCAAGGACATGCGGCCTATTGATTTCCAGATCACAGGCGATAACTATACTTTCGATCTTGTCTGCCAATGTATTTATTCTGTATGTCAGTCTGGAGATCAAGGGATGGAACATTCATGCCAACAGGTGCTATTATGATCTTAACAGGCCATTGAGCGGAAACCTCTCTCGTACAACGAAATTAATACTCTCCAAGTGGCTCATCCTTCCTGTGCTTCTATTATGTGTACACTATAAAGCACCGTTGCAGCAGACTTAATAGTATTGGAGGCAAAAATCTTACGTTAGATCTTCAGTACAATACGAGTTGTCGATGATTTTCGCATCCGAACCAATAATGAGCTGTATGAGCTCCTTAAGAACATGGACGTTGAGCACCACATTAACATCCAGTTGCTGTGCTGGCCATCCAAAATTTCCTGACATAACAGTATCGAATTTTTTCCCCTAAAAGTGAGAAACTAGGTCAATAATCCTGACTGAAGCGTTGTAATGACCAATTATGTATGTATGTATGTAAAATGACCATGAAATGTCTGGCTGGCGTAGAAAACTGACACTTTTTATGGCGTTAGTAGCGTCTGTTTAACAGTTACATCGATGGCATTGAAAATCCTTAACCAACATCATTATTACATTCAACAACGTCATCATCATCATTTTCAATGCTGTTGTCAATCGAAAAACATTACAAAACGAAACCAAAAGAAAAACTAAAAATTGGATGAAATTCTACAACAATTTTAAGCCAACGGCTATTGAATGAGAAAGAAAGAATGGAAACAAGATGAAAAAAAATAAAAATAGAAAATCTAACAACAAAATTTCGAAATGAAATGGAAAACGAATACTTAACATTTTTTTATCTTCTCTATATGCTCTTGGCTTCCTCTTTTCCTTTTTTCTGTATTTTTTAAAAATCTCTTCTTCTCTCTTTTTTTTATATCTTCATATGCCTTGTGTTTGTTTGAAAAGAAAAACTGGGTTTTAAGATGATTTGAGTCGGAAAAATAGGCGAAAATACAAACAAACAAACAAATAGAGAGAGAGAGAGAGAGAGAGAGAGAGAGAGAGAGAGATGTGAGATAAACAAAGAAACAGGCAGACAATTACAAATAGATTTTTGCGTGTTGATTCTAAATTGGATACAATATGATACACAGTAGTTTTCCTTCTTCTATTCCCTCTCTTATACTCTCTTTATCAAGGTCTCTCATCCTAATATATATTATAAATCTTTCTGTAAGTCTGTTTTTTTGTTTGTTTGTTTGTTTGTTTGTTTGTTTGTTTGTTTGTTTGTTTGTTGGTTTGTTTGTTAGCCAATCACGCCTGAACGCCTGGACCGATTTTCTTGAAATTTGGGATATAGATCGAGCCATTGCCGGTGCAGGTTATAGGCTATAAATCTTTTCAAAATTTTGATGAAAAGGGGGAAAAAAATGGAACAAAGGGAGAAAAAATGGGCAAAAATTAGTACTTTTATGCATAAAATCTGTATTTTATCTGTTTTATAGGTAATTTTTTACGATTTAGCTTGGTTAAGTTTCCCAAATAGCTATTGGAGGTGTTCCGTTTCAAAAGTTGAACCAAAAGGGGTCCAAAAAGGGGGAAAGGGGCCAAAAACGGGCAAATTGAGTGTATAGCCAATCACGCCTGAACGCCTGGACCGATTTTCTTGAAATTTGGGATATTGATCGAACTTTTGTCGGTGCAGGTTATAGGCAATAAATCTTTTCAAAATTTTGACCCAAAGGGGGAAAAAATGGGTCAAAGGGGAGAAAAAATGGGCAAAAATTAGTACTTTATGCATAAATGCTGTATTTTATCTGTTTTAAAGGTATTTTTTTACGATTTAGCTTGGTTAAGTTTCCCAAATAGCTATTGGAGGTGTTCCGTTTCAAAAGTTGAACCGAAAAACGGGCAAATTGAGTGCATTTATATTTAGGACTTAGAGTATTCAAAAAACTGGGTTGTTTGTTAAACCGGTTTCCGAATAATTTGAAAAATTGCATTTTTGAAGAAACCGGTTTCAAAACCGGTTTCGAAACCAATAAACCGGTTTTTAATTTATTGTTATTTTTAATGCAAAATTTAATTTTTTAAACTAATCCAAACTACAAAACCCGCGCAACGCCGGGTACAATCTGCTAGTTGTTGTATAAATGAGATGTAACTGATATTTGGGGGATATTTTTAAGGGTTTTTCTGTTAATTACGGTAGAAGACTTCAAAGGAAGTGAAAAAATGTTGAAAAGCAATGCAGACTGCGATAGATTTTCCTTGAAGATATTTTATCTACAGACGACAGATGTTTCTCGTAAAGAAATGCGGTTATTAATGCATTTTCAAATATGTTCAATTATAATCTTGTTTTTTGCATTTCAGATAGAAAATCTCGTATTGAACATTATCTATTTCTTCACTAATACTACTACAATGCTGTTTCCATCTGCTTGATAGTGTATATGGCCCTTGAAATCTAAAGTATGAACATAGTAACCCCATGTTTCATAAAGGACTACAGTATGTATGATTATTATTATACGAATAAATATTGATTTATACGTACGTCAATGATGAATGAAGATGGTATTGCATACTCTTCGGGGTTACTATGTTTAATAGAGGACTACAGTACGTATAATTATTATTATACGAATAAACATTGATTATTCGTTGGCATTCATCAATGATTTGTAATTATTTTTATTACCAAATATGTATTGTTTTATCATAAATAATATTCGCAATATGTATAATAATAAATACAATAATATTTTAATAAATTAACTGCTTAAACAACATTTTCATTTAGAAGCAAACAATTAAAAATTGTTAAAAAATACGCACAACACAAATAAAAAAATTAAAAAATAATAGTAATTAAACAACAAACAAACAAAACAAACAAACAAAAAATATTAATTGCTTTAAACTTACAATAACAACCACAACAACAGCAATATAATAGAAAAACATTAAATTTAATTGGTTCTGAATAGGGATAGAAAGAGAGTCAGAGAGTCAGAGAGAGACATAGACAGAGCGTGTCACAGTAGATAGTAGAGTTTACAATATTAAATTAAGTCGTAATTAATATTAATTAAAATGCCATTATAAAGTGACGTGAGTTGAATGAAAAATGTTTGAAATTAACAATACAAAATCGAGAGATAGGGGAGTGAAAATTTATAATGAAATAAAGAGCAGAATTTTTAATTAAAATATGTAGAAAGAAAACATAGTAAATTTTAATAATTTAATCAACAGAATTATTTTCATAAAAATTATTAATTGGACAGGATAATAAATGTGAAATACGGTTGAAAATCAATTAACACAAACACTGTGATACACTGCAACAGGGGTAATTGGCATAGGGCTACAGTTTTAACAGCGACAAGAGACAATTTACAGGATAACAGAGGCAAAAGCCTCTACAGAAATTTATTGTTTATTACAGCGATAAGAGCTTTTTTGCAGGATTACAGAGGCAAAAGCCTCTACAGAAACTTATTGTTTATTACAGAGTTAAGAGATTTTTTTTTAAAAGATAACAGAGACTTATTGAGCTTGGTTAAGGTTAAGTTTACAGCTGTCCTAAAAACAGCACTTCCGGTTCAAATAAGTTGCTCTTCTAATACGCCAGTGTTTGTGAGATAAATTAAGAGCTGGAGTCTTTCTTTCTGATACCATACATCATTGATCATTACAATCCTTTAGACAGGATTACGACCTAGCTTCTCATACCACTTAGGTGTGTTAATGTTATATATGACAGGCGGAACCTACAGTTTAAAATTGACTCCGAACGACAGATTTTTGAGAAACTTTTCATAGCAATTCTGAGCGTAAGTTTTTACCAGAAATCTGTTTAGAGAAAGCCGCCGATGAAATATTTTTTCATATTTCGTTTTGTGGGAAAATGTCTGAGCCGGGGTTTGATCTGAGACCTTACGTCTCATCTACTAGACTACGACGACTTTATCTTTCTGATTAGCAAACAAGAAATACTCACTGCGTGATCAATAGGAAGAATGGGGAAACAATTCATAGCCCAATTTTAAATTTTTTTGCACAAATGTTGTCATGTTTTCTCTTTTCTTCGCCCATGATCATTTTACTCTTTAGAGGCTAGTTTTTGTTGATTTACACCTAGACATTACGAATTAATATTTCTTCAGATTACGGAAACAACGAATTACAAGCATGCATTTAAACAAGCTTCACGTGGACTTTATTGGCAGGCAAACTTATCTTATCTTCCTTTAGTGCCGCGCAGCTGCGGGGTACATACTATTTCGACTGCTGACTAATAACTTAGGTGTGGTGATGGGTGCACATTCCGTGCACGTTATGATAGAATTTAAAGTCAATTGTTAGTTATCGTTCTACCCATTTCTTGCGAAGCTTTCTTATACCCGAGTTATCATGAAAGTTTGCTGCCGTGTGGTACATCTATGTTGTCGTCCTATATATGGAGATCAAGTGCAATCACTATGTGAACCAAAGCGAGAATCTAAGGCTACTAGTTGCTTTCTTTCTTATATACTGAATCTAATTTTCTCAATATCGTTGAATTGCTGTATAAAATTGCAACCGTACATTAATTAATCACAAATATACTGAAGTTGAAAATCAAATAAAAAATGGATTGCCTTGTTAAAACATTCTACATAACAACTCAAACACGTTGCACACAACTGTTGCGTTTTACTATTATACTATTTAAGTAGGCAATTACGCAGTTTATTTCTCACTTTCAGCTTTCCGTAACGGCCATCATAAAATCGTATTTAATTTCGAAATAATTCCTGAAGTATGTATTTCACTTTCATTTATTTTCTTTCTTCTCTCTTTTACTTCTTTTTTTAGATGTTTATAAAATGGTTTTTACTGTGCCTGGTTGCACTGTCGTTCTCTGTTACCTTGGCCAAGGAAAGAAAATGTCCTGTCGAATGTACTTGTGGCCTGGATGACTTGAAACGTTACCAGACCATCTGCACCAAAGGTAAGTGAAAAATATAAAAATTAAAATAAAAATAAACAATAAAATTAATGCTAAAGACATAAAAGAGAAAAACAAAATCCAAAAGAAAAAACAAAAGAAGGCAATGATTTTGAAAAAAAAAACTTTTATTAGTCCAGGCCAATAAAAAGGAAGGAAGGAAAAAAGCAAGCCATTAAGCACCAGTTTCAAACGAACAACAACAACAACAGAAAAGGTGTAAACTTTTTGGCAGTTGAATAAAAAATAATCACGATAATGTCTTAATTTTCAGAATAACAAAAAAGAAAAGCAAAAGAATAAAAACTTGCCTACAAAAGTAAAAGGGAAAATGATATTAAATGTTAATTTTACAATTCGTTACTCAAGCAAGTGAAAAAAAATTCAATTTTATGCACTTGCAAGGGAAATGAAGTCATGTACTCACGACACAAAGAAACGTAACGTAACAATGGCCATAAGAAAATGTGTTAAATTGTTTAGCTTTAGCAGTGTGAAAAAGTAAAAGAAGACTTAAATGAACTTAAAGGCACACTCAAGATATTATCATTTCGGTCTTATTAAGGCCATTCACTATCTGAAGGCTTTTAAGCAAAATTGCACGAAATATTTTGTCTTTTTTCATGAAATAATTTATTCATGTATTCATCTAGAAATGGCTACTTTAATTTTCCATTTTAAAGTTTAAATTCTATTGTCACTAACGAAAAGCAAATAATAAATAAAGAATGGCTCAAGAGCCACTATAGATTTCAATGCAGATTTCAAGAAAATTTTACTTTCAAATAGAAATTTGGTTTTGTAATTACATCCACTTTGGATTCATTCGAAGGAGATATATTTTGAAATTTATCTCGAGTTTAACAACAAAGTTAAATGCAGTCCTTTAAATATGAGTTTTATTTAATCTGAGTTTTCTTTCTTCCACTACAATTAAGGCATCATTTCCTATACTTTATTGGGTCCCCTCCCTCTTATCTTCTATTGAATCAGAGGGCTAAATTGGTGGCAATAAGACTCAACGTGGTAGTGTGCATGGCTTATTAGTCATGAGCCCATTGCTCAAACCCCAGGTCAGACATCTCCAACTAAACGAAATGTACAGAAATATTGCTGCGGTGACTTCCTCTCCGCAGATTTCGAGAAAAAACTCGAAGAGTAAATAAAATTGCTATGTAAAGTTTCCTAAAAATTCTGCTGTCCGAAGTCTACTTTAAATTGCAGGTTCCGTCAGTCATGTCTAAAATTAACACATAAGTGCTATGAGAAGTTAGGTCGTAATCCTGACTAAAGAGTTGTAATGACCAATTATGTATGTATGTATGTAAATATGGGCTCCAGATGTGTATGCCGCCATACTTGTGGAACCATAAATATTTTCGAGTCGATAATACGTTTCCTTCAAATTTTCTTTACAAGAGTTTTGACTTTACGATACCTCAACTGAGTACTTTTGATATCATAATACAGAAGTTCCTGGCAATTACCTTGAGATCTACGACTCCAAAATACAGGAAAGAGTAAGCTTTAGTAATGCTTGTTTCTTAGAAAATTTCCAATTACTATGACAGCTATGTGGAGTCAATTACAAAAGTCACTCCAACGTGCGTTATCTTCCCTGAATACCGGGCATTTCTCTTCAAAATGTTGGATTCTACAGAGTTAATCTTATATGGGTCCCCGGGATATACTGAGATCGTCGGAAATTCGATTGCTAACGAAGCAGCCAGAGCTGGCGTAGGTGTTCCAATTGCCTTGGTAAATCAGATATTCTTCCATCGTAGTACAATGAACCTCTGCTTCATTGGCAACGTGGGCATACAAGCAGTTATCCCATACTCTTCTGGACTGATCTGGAAGACTGTATGCCTTGTTTCCTTAAATCGCATGGCCTACCAATTCACTATAGTAGTTCTCGCAGGTCACTGTCTAACGACTAGGCATTTCCTCGAATATTTCTGTTTCAGCTGTGAATGTCAGGACGACTAGTAAGAGACTGTATTTTCCTCTTGTAACACAGCTCTGCACTTATTATAAAGAGACCGATGTTCTCGACATTTCAGTTTCTGACATTTTTAATGAAGTATGTTTTATTTTGAAGGCGATCTGGTTTTCTATAGTTTCTATATATATTCTATATTCTGTTACCTCTAGCCTAAGTGATTGTGTTCGTTGTGATAGCATCAGCGTGAGACGTTCCGAACATTTAGGGTGTCGAATTTGGCAAACATGTCAGGCCGTTCTATGTACTCATCATAGTCTTTTGTCGATTTTCTTTCTTTACAGTGTCTTTCCATCGCATTGTACATACTTAGATTAACAGGGATTACACTTTAACATTGTAAGTACATAACATAGATCTTATCATAGCTTTACTTCAGTACGGGTCGCAAAGGTCGATGGGTATAATTACAAAGTAGGTTACAAATGTTTATCACTTACTTGTAGATAATATAAGATATAGCGATGATAACATATTGCTTAACAAACTGATTTTTTGCATTAATTGTGTGATATTTTTATGTTTTTAATAAAAAGAAAATTTTCTTTAATAATTTTTTCAGGTGGTCTTACACGCTTTCCCACCGAAAATATCGATCCTGATGTACAGGTTATAATCATACAAGGCCCTCGTAATACAATAGCTACCGGTAATTTATTGCGTAGCTTCCTGAAATTGGAAGTTGTGCGTATAACCGATTCAAATGTGCCAGTTATTGGAGCCGAGTGCCTTTGGGGCCTACAACATTTGAAGATTTTGGGTGAGTAGAAACGGAAATTCTATTAAAACAGTTCACCATTAAGAAATAAATATAAACGTGGAAAATATAATTTTCAATTTTAAAATGGACTATGGACCGAAGAAACGATAAAAGAAAAAGTGTAAATAAACAAAGAGAAAAACAAAACAAAAAAGAAAATTAACACAAAATCAAAGATAAAGATGAGTGTCAATTTAAATTGTTTTTAAAAAATCTCAATAATGACTTCAAAAAGAAAAAAAAACTTGTTATAGCCATGTAGAGAGATCTTGATCTTGTTAAGGACATTAAAAAGCTTTAGAAAAAGGCGTTTTCATTTTATTACTATATCTTCATTATTATTATTTTTTTTTTTTTTGTGCCAGATTTTCACGAAACAATTAAAATAAACCAAAGAAAGTTTGTTTCCTTAGTAATTAGTTTGAATATTTTCGAGTGCGGTGCTTAAATTAGCCGACCTAAGGCATAGAAACGTGGAAAGTGTCGTGCTTATAATACTAAATATTTAGAACCCAAACTATCTCGTTTTTGTATCACAACGAAAACCATCATGGTCAACTAATTGAGTTGTTCAGACCAGAAACGATTTGGAAAATCCATAAAAAAATCAGATGAAAGTCCTGCATGTTGATCGAAATATTGAAGATGAAAAGCTTGTGTCCAGATGGGTGTCGAGTGTTTTATATCAATAACAAAACAATATAGAGTGTGGCCTTTTTGCATCCAATGAGATGGCGTAACAAGTGATATTCCAGGCAACAGCAGGAGAACTAACCAGACGGAGCACAACCATTAAAAGTTCCAAAATGTTCTGTACATTGGAAACTATGAGCTTATAATTAACAATGCTGTAATGGATACTTTGAAGGCCACGAGTGCAACTTAATACACAAGCAAGACGACTTAGTTGTTCTGACCAGGAGGACATAAACCAAAGCAGTATGATTAGCATAGTGGTTGCATGGAGTCATTGCGTAATGTATACCCAAATGAGAAATAAAATAAACGACTTCTATAGAAAGTATTTGGTATGTCTACTATGGAGAGGGTCTAAATAATATATCGATAATGGAAGAAGCCTAAGTGGCATCATTAGAAGTTGTGCATGGTTCTAGGGCTAGATGAAATGGACGACTGTGGTATCACAATGGGCCATATGTAGCCTAAGTGTATTGGCGTTATCTTTTTTGGTTGACTGCCAGCACTATAAACCTATTGCAGCCCAATAAAGCTGAGCCTTCAGGATAATCAATATCTTTGCTTCAATTGTGCGTTATGAATATAATACAGCCTAGGTAACAAAATTGGTTCACGTCTTCCCTCTAGAAAAAGTGTATTTCAATACAAAAGTTGAGTATTACCTTCTCACGTCAGTTAGTATTTGAATTGTCCTCGCACTCTCAATTTATAGTCTTATATATGCTTATATACTTAGTCTGGACTTTATTTCATTTAAAGCACATAAAAGCGAAGAAATAAAATTTAATGGACAAAATAATATTTTAAAAAAATAACCTGAATAAATCGGATGTCAATCATTGGCTTAATCATTAAATAAACAATAAACACTCACACAATAACAAAAGCAACAACAGCTTAACAGCTCTGCAGATAGAATTAAAATTCCAAAAAAAAAAATCGATACGAAAAAGAAATCAGTTTGAATGAATCAAACAATTGCTGATGACACTTGACAAAAAAAAAGCAAAAAATAATTGCAATTGTTTTCGTTTGTTGTTGTCGTTGCTTCTTCTACATGATGTTCGATTTATTTTTTCCGCCCGATTGTTGCAGACAATAAACAATTGTTATCATTACGTTTTCATTATCCATTGTTGTTGTTTCAATTGCAGAACGAAGTTAATAAAACTTTTTTAAGTATAAAAGAGAAAAATCATTGAAAAAATATTGTCATTTAAAGTTTAAAAATTTTGAATGTTTTTTTTTTAATGTTAAAATATTCCAGTGAAAGAGAATTGTTTGTTGTTCCAACAAAAAAAAAAACCGAGGCCTGTTCATAAAATGTCACAAAAATGTGTCCCAAATGTGACAAGTGCATGCCAATAATTAATTAAATGTGGTTTTGTTTGACAGCCGGATAATTTATTGACAAAGAAACTCTAAAAACGAATTAAGATTAAAATAAAACTGATTTTATTTCAAATACAGAAAAACCATCATTCATTATGTTTTAAACAAAAGCTTACAAGTGTTCAGCTATGCAGGTAAAAATAAGCAGAAATTAACTTGAAAATACCGAGAGGAATGGGAACGGATTTTTAATTTTTCTTAAAGAGTATTGCTGTTCTAATTCAAAATATTTCCGTACATTTGTATACTATTTGCGTCAACTTTAACAATTTATGCTCTCCAGAAACATTTAATTATTGTAAGGCTTGAATGCCAGATCGTCCATTGTTTCATCACAACCATGTAGCGCTGGTATAACTGATGTCCGACAAAGCGAACCTTCTTTGCGAAAATGACCAATTCTGAAGCAAGATGGGTACCAATTCGCTTCAGTGATCAATTTTAAGATCAAGGACGATAAATGTCCCGCCAACGTAAGTAGGCAGGTTGGAGTGGAAGCTTTGATTACCAAAGACTACTTGAGCAGGCATTGCGACCCGTTGTGCGCGGTCCCTGTACAAACCGAATTCCATCTAACTCATCGAAGAAGTTGGTCAGCGCAGTGGCTACACACTAAAGTACAACAACACTATGCTGGAAACCAGTCTGAAAGTTTAAAAAACGAAGCTATATCCTTGGCATCAACGGATGATAATTCCGTTAAGCTGCTAAGGAATGGAAAGCCAAATAACCTAAATCTGAACCTCGCAAAAGATGGGCGTTGACAAAAAAGGGTCTTCTGCAACCTAGGTAAAAGTCATCTGATGGGAGCTGCAGTCTTTCCGCGTGTGCTCCGATAACGCAATGATCTGTAAGCATGACCACTGCAATCGGGATGACATTGTGATCAAGTAGCAGTTGGTTCGTGCGCTTTCTATCCATCGTGGGCCAAGTGATATAATACCAAGATAAAGTATCACTATCGGTTAGTTCAGGTTCTCTTCGTATGAGTCAAAAAACTAACTGACTTGTCTTCGCGAAACGTGCTATTATGCAACTTCTCAACATTTACAACCAAACTTTCTTAACTGATTGACGATCAGAGTTTGATTGACAAAAGACACGCTTCCAGCGCGTATATTTAGAAGCCCAAAGTGAGTTGAGCGTCTACTTCGCTCACATTTGGTGTAATATCTATCAATATCAATCTCATCTTAATGACATTTGTGGCCTGTTAGCTCTCTTTACCCACTACTGCGGAAATACTCTTTGGTTTCGTGTGCCCGACATAACGAAACCAATAATTTAGCTATCAAGCTCTGGCCTGATTGTATCGACATATTGTTCTGTTGCTAAAGACTGCGCTAGTTTGACAACGTCGCACTAATGCATGATGATCTGAGCACAGATATGATCAAAGGATCCCAATAATTTCTTTTTATGGCCAAGTGGTCAATTTGTTTTTAAGTCATGTGATTTACAGACATTCAAGTGACTTTATAATCCGATGACCATGTTCTCCTCCCACAAACCATGTTTACCTAACACGCTATTATTACAAGTCCCCCATAAGAATCAAATTGTCTACGTGGTGAACAGTAGCCGTAGTTTTGTGCAAATAATTGTAGAACAACACTTTCGTGACTAGCATCAGCTAGTTCCACAGGTTCGTTGCATTATATGCAACTGATGTTTCAAGCTCTGGTTCGAAGTCGAGCAGAGATTGTCACTTTCTGGCTTCCACTCCATGTAGTCGAATGTAGTCTAAAATGGGCAAAGTGTAGTTCTTAAATGCCTTTCAGAGGCTTTTGGTCCATATAATCCACGATTCAATTCTTATTCGACTGCGTTCGATTCATTTTGTTTGTATTTTGTCTCGTTTCATTAATCAAGCTTAGCTTAAAGACAGGTTTCGTACAATTGAATTTTCATCATGCATATGGTAAGGGAAATTCAAAATAACTACAAACTGTATACGAAATTGCCATTTACCGTGGATAAGGTGTGTGTGAATGCATTTTCGACAATGCCAGCCAACAATTCGTATGTAAATGTTGATCCTGCCTGTGTAATTAAGATTTAATCGCACACCCTTTTATAAATAATAATAAATTGAATTTATTCCCGGCATTTATTTAAATTTTTATTTTTTAAAAACACTCGGCATGTGTGTTGTTTTAATTTTTCATGTTGTTCCGGTGTTTATCCGGGGCTCAACAATGCGACAACATGTACAACGAAATTTTGCGACAAAAAAACAAAACAAAAAAAATTGACAACGAAAATGTTTGTAATTAATAACAAACAACAACAAAAACAATAACAATCTATCTGCAATACTGACAAACAAAAAATTATAACAACTGTTACATCCTTTAAAAACAACGAAAAATTAAAAAAATTTCTTCTTCTTATTTTTTTTTATTTATTTATGCTTGTATGGTGGCTGCAATTTGATTTAAATACTGCCGCATATAATTGTTAACCATGCTGCGTGTGTGTGTATGTATGTCCCTGCAACATCATCAATGCTGCAACGTAATCTTAATGGTGCCTGGTTTGCTTGTCTCTGCAATCTTTCTCCCCGAACATCATTGCCATCAACGGTCGTGTCGTGTTGCAATAAAATGCAGATTTTTCCAAGAATAATATTTCCTTGGTGCAGCAGCGTGATTTTCGGGGACAAAATAATCTGCTTGAGTTGGATTTATCGAAAAACAAAATTATCAACATGGCCAGTTCAGTGTTCTCGGATTTATCGGTGAGTAATAAATGCAACAACAACAATAAATACAAAAACTTAATTTATTTTCTTAAAATGAATGTGAGTTTGAGGTTTTAATTTTCATTTTTCCTTGGAATTTTCTTTAATTCCTTTACTTTATTATTGAAGCTTAAAATTTTTATTAATTTCCCACTCATTAAAGGCTTAAAGGATTAAAAACGGATCAAATGTGGAAGCATTGGAAAAGGTGTTTTAATGCATTTCTTAGGAATTAAAAACTTCTGGGAAAATTTTTAGTTTTAATGAGTTTCATTAAACGGAGATTTATTTAGACACGTGTGGTTTGCTTTCATTACAAATACATACAAACGTACATACATAATTTAGTCAGACGAGAACCCGTGCTTCAAACCCTAGCTCAGACATCTTGTACAAAACGAAATTAAAAAAAAAAAATTCATTCGGCGGCTATCCCTCAGCAGTCTTCTGGCATTAGCTCCGAGTGTAAATAAAAACTTCCATGAAAAATTTCTCAAAAATGTGGCGTTAGGATTCGATGTTAAACAGTAGGTCCAGCCATACATGAATAAAATTAACACACTCAACATGGTGGCGGTGTGAGAAGCTAGGTTTGGATCTTGACTATATGGTTGTAATGACCAATTAAGCAAGTATCACACAGCCGAATACATATTTAGAAGTCGCTGCAGTCTAGTAGGTAATCTGTTGACTTATTAGACATAGATCCACGGTTCAAACCCTAGTTCAGATATTTCGAACAAAACGAAATATAAAAAAAATATTTCTTCGGTGCCTTCTCTCTCAGCAATCTTCTGGCAAAAACTCTGAGAGTAAATAAAATTGCCATGAAAATTTTCCCAAAAAAATCTGTCGTTCGGAGACGACTTCAAACTGCAGGTCCCACCAGTCTTGCATAAAAACACACACAACATAAGTGGTGTGCGATACTAGGTTGTGGTCCTGACTAAATTGATGTAATGACCAATTAAGTAAATATCAGACTGCCAGGCCATTAGCCGAATATTCAGCTCATATATATATAACCGGAGAATGAATGAATGAATGCCTGGATGGCAGTCTCGTAACCAGTCCAGGTTGCTTATGTTGCTTATGCGAAAGTGGACGGCCGGAAAATAGTATGGGACTGCCGGGCTAAACTGAGTAAGGCTGGCAGAGAAAATATTTTTACACTCTGCTGGATACCAGGTTTTATGGAAATTGACGGCAAAGAATAAGCGAGGAAGGGTCGAACCTCTCTGTAGAGTGGACGGACATATTTAGGTGGGTATTTTTGGCAAAAAGGAAGATGGAGAAAGGCAGGGACACTAAGCTTTTGTAAGGTAATTGCAGTGAAAAGGGAATTGAATTAGAAACCAGAATTTTGACTGGATACTGAAGGTCCAACTAATATTTCTTTAAACCGGAGATTGCCTAAAGGAAAGCACATTATTCCTATGTAGCATAGAAACGTTTAGTCGCCGTAGTCTAGTAGGTAGTGTGTTGACTTATTAGACGTGAAGCCACGGTTCAATCCCCAGGTCATATATCTCGGCGATTTTTCAGCCGATTTCTGGCAAAAACTCTGAGAGTGAATAAAATTTCTATGAAAAGTTTCTCAAAAAATTGTAGTTCAGAGTCTACTTTAAACATAAACAACACACACAGCATAAGTGGTGTAAGAAAATAGGTCGTAATCCTGACTGAAGGATTGTAATGACCAATAATGTATGTATGTATTACGAGAACGTAACATGAAACCTGTGTGTTGTAAATTAATTTCGGAAGTAAACATATCGAAGTTATCTTTACTGGTAACGCAAAGCTATCCTTACTTGAAGTATTTAATGGCAACAGTATTGAAAAGGCACTATAGTGATGGCAGGTCAATAGACAGTATACTTGCAATACTCTAGCACCTGTACACAACAATAACCATAATTGTTGTTGAAACCTGGTAATAATTTTCAGGGAATAATGAAAATTTTTTAAAATTTTTTTATAAAAAACACTAACAAAGTTTCTCTATTATTTTCTCTATGAAACTATTTCCAGACAATCTTGTATAAAAAAATTTCAATTTATTTTACAGGAATTGAGGCGCTTAAATTTGGCTGACAACTCCATTGTTGAGTTGGTGCAGCGTAATTTCTTTATGCTGAGCAAATTGAAATATTTGGATTTGAGTGGTAATCCTTTACAGGAATTACCGCCAGATGTTTTTCGTGATGTGTCGGTAAGCAAATAAAGAAAAAAAAAAAACATTGAATAACCGAAGTGTAACAGACATTTTATTATTCATAATAAAAATAAAATTTCTTTTGTGTATTTATTTTCAATATTTCTTTTCAATTTATTTTATGCTCGTAAAACATACAAAACAAAAAAAAAAACTTGATGCTTGTGATTGGGATTGCGATTGTCGTTGTAATAATGGTGTTATGGTTATGGGGTGCTGCTGCAGCAACTGAAAGTATTCAAATGTCGCAACTGTCAGTTGAAGAAAATCAATCCGCAATTGTACAATTTATTACCATCGCTAAGTGAACTCGATTTGGGAAGAAATGAGGTATGAAATTCAAATCGAATTACAAAAACAAAAACCAAAACGAAAACGAAAATGCAACCAAGCAATGAACACAATTTTAATATTATTTCTCTTCTCTCTCTCTCTCTCTCTTTCGCTTATGTGTGTGTGTTTCGGTTTTGTTATCCTTGTTCCAGTTTAAATTTCTTGACAAGGATGAATATCGTGATGTCAAGCATTTAACGAAAGTTCTATTGGATGGCAATCAATTATCTGTGGTTGTCGATGAACTATTTCGCATGCAAAAGAGTCTTAAACATTTGGGTAAGTATAGACGCGTATGCATATACGAATGAGTACAAAAGACAGAAATTATAACAAATATTATCCTTTATCTCTCTAGAAAAAAAAGCCTTAAATAAAGTTTTTCCTTCAAAGACAAAAAAAAAAAAGAAAGAGAGAAACAAAGTGTAGTTATTTAAACTTAAAACGTTTTTCTTACTCTCTTTCTCATTTTATTTTATGTTATTTAATGTGCAAAAATTTATCTTTTTATAATTTTTTTTCTTCCTTTTCCTTCGCTCTCTCTCTCTTTGTTGATTTTTGCTCATTTTGTTTTCTTTGCAGATTTGTCATACAATCGTTTGGCTAAAGTACCAAACGATTCATTCTTGCATTTGACTAATTTGACTTTTTTGGATTTGTCGTATAATAAATTGGTGCGTTTGGAACCGCAGTCTGTGAGGCGTCTCAGCAATTTGCGAACTTTAAATATAAGCGGCAATATACACATGGATCTTCATGAAATACGAGATACATTTGAAGTAAGTATTTGCGCGTAAAAGAAACGAATCACAGCAAAAATAAAACGAGGAAAAACATTTTAAAAATTTTAGAAAAATTACTTGATAGTGAGAGTGCTTTTTGATTTCTATTCTATTTTTCTTTAAAATTTTTAATGCATCACAAGGAGTTCCTTTGTTAAACGATTTATTGTGCATTACTTGAGTACTTTATTGATGCCTTTTTTTCTAGTTTTCTTCATATAATAAAATGCTGACTTTTAGTTAATTTTATGGCAAATAAAGGAGGAGACTAAAAAACTTTTATTATGTAATTAAAAGGCAAAAAAAAAAATGGAATTTTCACCGGGTACTGTAGAGCTTCTTCAGGATAGAAATTCTTTCATGGCCAATAACCTACAAGTGCGTAAAAAGGAAACATATCAATGCATATCAAGCATTAGACAACGGCAAAAGAATTGATGACAGTTTAATGGATCGTATGGTCGCAGTACTCTAGCATCTTTGCTTAACAATACCCACATAGTTGTGGTTTAATCGAGTAACTAAATCTCTATAAATCTCCTAAAATTAAATTACCAGAAGCAATCTTTTAAAAGGAAAAAATCTCTTCACTTAAGTTACCAGAAGTAACAAAGTCAAGTTAATCTAGTTAGCAGGTAATTAGTTTACTGCATGATGTCTAAGTTCCGTATGTTTACCATCTTTAGTTGCCAAGAGGCAATGTCCTCTGTGACAATGTATTGGATTGTAATATTGAATGTAGTGCAGAGCATCGAGCACTACACTTCCTCAAGAGGTGTAGCTGCTTATGATACAGCAGGTCATAAACCAGTTCAACTTTTTCTGTTCTTGTTCGATGAACATAAACTCTTTGACTCTTTGTTACTCTCTTTGATACTCTAAATTGCAAGTACGCTGCGACGAATCATCCGACTTACTGTACTTTATACTGCTTATATCTTCAATTCAGAAGTCGTAACTTTCCAATAGCTCAATAAAGTTGCCCTTCAGTTTTTTTGATCAAAATTCTTAGCAAGAACATTGTCAAGGGCTCACAACGCTTAAGCAATATTGTTCGGCTTTGACAACGTTCGACTATAAAGTTTAAGTTCTTTTTCTTTCCATTGTTTAATAGCCCCTTATCCTTATCCACTCTTATCGCTTCCCAACACAAGTTTCTCTCTAGGATTGGGTACAAAAATTACTTACTGGACAACAGGTCTTTTAGTGTTTAGAATATCTCTTCTTTTAATTCGTTTTGTTTTTACAGCCTCGTTTTCTTGGACAGTACTTGTAAACTGACAGTTATGCTCTTAAAATTTGGCACAAAGCGTCTGTAGCATGTGCACAACTTTGAAAATTTCGAGAACGAGATCAGTTCTTAACACAGCCTCTCTATTCTCATTCGTGGTGATGCCATAACGAGGTATTTCAAATATTTCAACTGTAGTTTGTAATACTTAACACTTCTTTATATTGAACTTTAATCCATCCGTATATATTCGTGGAAGGACTTTGATATTGCTTTTTAAGCGTTCAACACATTTACATATGTCCTCAAGGCACACCAAGTGAGTCCAAACCCTTTAGCGTACACTTCATAAAGTGTTGAAACGTTGCAGGTGAATTGCTAAGCTCTAGAGGAATTACTTTAAACTGTTGCATTCCATCTTTAAATCCTTTAGCCTCCTATGTAATTTCTAATTGCCAGTAACCATTTTGCAGGTTCAATACGGAAAACCATCTAGCTTATCTTCTCTTCTTCGAAACGAAGGATTGTCCTTTTTTGTGACGTCATTCAGTTTTCTGAACTTTACGCAAAACCTCTTGATTCTTTTATTCTTTTTTCTATGACAATAGATGTTCTTTAATGATTGAACGATGATTCAATTACCACGCTCCTTTTCATTGCACTGACCAACTTCTTAACTTAATTTTTCTTCGCTAGAGCTATGCTTGTCCTTTCTTCGCTAGCGTCAATCTTATACTTCAATATGATTGTTCTTTCCAAACTCTGACCTGGCATTGCAAAAACGTTGTCGTTCTTTCTAAGCAACTGTGTGATTTTTTTTAATGCTGTAGCCGTCAGCTCTGCAACCCATTTCCTCAATACACCAGGAATATCTTTCGATCACTGGTGGCCATATTGAGCTTTTCAAACTTATGTTCGTTGTTTCTTACAGCTACTACTGAACTACACTGGCCTAGCTGTATATCTTCGACAATTTCTTTATCTTGTTTAGCAAAGTAGAGCACTTTTACACGGACAATTCCGTTCTAAATTTTTCACAAGGATTTAGGCAGTTAACGTTAGAGCTTCAATTTCCGCAGGTCTTACTTATAGAGGGTGATTTTTTAGCTAATATCTTTTTGGCAACACTGGTTTAAACAGCTCACGCACGTTTCGTGTTTTGTTTCACTGTCAAACATCTTCAGTTTGGTCTATAATTTAACCATGAATCGTCTTACAAACGACCAACGCTTGCAAATCATTGAATTTGGCATCATTCTTCTACTACTTCTTCTTCAAAGATGCTGCGAGTCGTAACGTAACTGTGAGATGATGTCCAACTTTTTTTTGCCCAAAATGCAAGAGCTTGACTTGCATGGCATGTGGTTTCAATAAGACGGTGCCACATGTCACACAGCACGCGTAACAATGGACTTATTGAGAGGCGAGTTCGGTGAACATTTTATTTCACGTTCGGGACCGGTTAATTGGCCGCCTAGATCGTGCGATTTAACGCCTTTAGACTATATTTTGTGGTGCTATGTTAAAGCTCATGTCTATACAGACAAGCCCGCTTCACTTGACGCATTGGAAGACAACATTAAAGCATTTATTTGTGAGATACCGGCCGAAATGTTGGAAAGAGTATGCCAAAATTGGTCCATCCGCTTAGGACCATTTGAGGCGCAGTCGCGGTCAACATTTGCATGAAATAATCTTCAAACATTAAATTATATGGACCGTACTATCGATTCAAATAAAGATTTCATGCATTTTTCTGAATTTTATGTGTTTTTTTTTTTGAAAAATTTTTCTATAGCTCTTAAGAAATCACCCCTTACAAACGGTTACCAATACAGTCCTCTTCCAATAAAATCTCCATGAAAATATGAAAAATGAATACCCGTTTATAATATTTTAAGCACATCAATAAACATATAAAGTTTAGGTTGTAAACTGCTTTGTCTTATTGTAGTTCTACTTATCCTATGCAGTATTCATCTGTGCTCTCATTTGATTTCCATTTCCGTTTCATTTTTAAATCATTCCATAAACATTACATTTATGGATCAATAAGAAATGTTTTCTATTACGATATAAATAATCAAATAAAAATGCTTTTAAACACATCATTTGAAGCATTTCAACAGGAGAAGAATAAAATAAAAAAAGAGAAAAGAAAATTCTATTGAATCCAAATAACAGTTTAAACACATGTTAACAATACATAGGAGTTGATGATGATGATGATGATGATGATGCTGATGAGAAAAAGAAAAACCTAAAAAGAATAGCTCAACAGTTTTATTATCATTTACACGACTTTTCAAGGAAATAAAAAAGCCAATCCCCAGCATCGTTTCATACTTTTTTTTCTGTTTTTTTTTTATAGCTTTTGCCACACCTGACACATCTTTCTATAGCTGATATGGGAATACTGCCAGTCGGTTTGTTGGTGCCCTTTAAGCATTTGCGTTATTTGAATATTTCCGGTAATCACTTGGATATCATGTCCTTACAAGTCATTGAGCCCTGCCAGGAACTGGAGGTAAGTAACACAGTAGCAGTAACACGTTTACTAACGGTTTTCAATTCTTTTTTTCTTGTCTCTGTACTCCGTTAGCTTGTCTTTCCGTCACTAACTTACTCACTCAGCCGTCAATCCTTGTAAAACACCGTACGAATAAGCATGAATATTTTGAGAGAACATGTGTGTATGTGTATGAGTGTATGAATAAGAGTTTTAAAGGAAGTAGTAGTACGAGTGTGTAAAAGCGTTGGTGTCTGTGGTATTTTGAAAGGATAATGTGGGTGGTTTTTTTTTCGGTTTTGGTTTATATAAAGGCTTGGTGTAGAAAACAATAAAATGCCATCATAAATAAGTTTAAAAAACATTTACTTTCTGGTAATGGCTGTTTGTTTTTTTTTTATCACACAGCGTATATTTCTTTTTTTTTTATAAAATATTGAAACAATTTTTTCAAGATTATACTAAATGGGAGGGTACTTTACATAACGACTATTTATTAAACGTTTTAGATGATGTTTCATTATTTTAAAAATATCGTTTTAACAGATAAATAATATTTCAATGATACAATATTTTACAGACTAAAAGGACATCCTTTACAATATGCGAGTATGTACATTGTAAATTTTGCTCTGCAACACTGTCAACTGACGAAAATTCCGAGTCGAATAGATACACTCGTATTTTGGCGAAACAGTTTGTTCAAGCAATTATGTCTGGATTCAAATTTCAAAAGCCAACCAATCGTTTGGTACCCTTTGTTCAGTCTTCTGTACTTAATTCTTGTGTCAAGTGTAGTCTCCTTTCAGCATGTGAGACGTAAATTACAAAAGCACACGAATTAAGCTCCCCGCAATAGTTAATCAATCTATATTTAAGTAGAGTGTTGAAAATCTGTATAGAAACTTCTATTAAAATCGGTCAAGTTGGGTAGTTCGTTGTAAAGTCCAGTTCACTTCATTACAAAAGGAAAAAACGGTTAGCATACGCCTAAGAGCTGTAATCGTATGGTGGTATACATAGCATTGGTGTTACATCAACACATTATAATATCCAAATAAGCTGTGACCATTGAGACGGCTGCTAAATAAACCTAACTTACCATATGACACTGTGAATTGGTGGCACAGCCCTCCGGAATCATAACGTGTACCAAACATACAGTTTTTTCGGAAACCATAGCTTCTCCACCATATACGACAATTTTGCTTGCTGATGTGATCACCGAATTAGAAATGAGTTTCATCGTTGAAGAAAATTTTATTCGGAAAACCAGCTTTGAGAACCCTGTTGCTACAACACCCAAAATGTACATCTACGGCCTTGAGAATTGTTAGCCGGCTTTAATTGTTGAATGAATTGCCATTTATGCGGATGTAGCCGCAAATTTAAATACACACTATATGCCACAGTAAGCATTAGGATGGACACAATGGCTTAGAACTGTGGAGTATTCGACAAATTTAAATTATTCGATACACTTTCCCTAACAGCAGCCTTATTTTCGGCAGTGCCTACAATGTGAGAATGCAAAGGATTGATAGCATCTGTAACGTCTCCAATATCTTTAAATTTTTTTATTATTTTGTGTATCAATTATTGATGTTCAATTATTATGCACAAGTTTGAATCGGCATTTTTGTAGTAAATCTAATGAATCAAAATGCCCTCTATTACTTTAATTCTTGACTATTCCGCTGGTTGATATTAAACACCAGGACTGTCCAGAGAGAAACCGAAGAACATGAAACCTCTTTTGCCTATGCGATACATTTTATTGTCCTAACCAATCTCATTTAACAGATCCAACAGAGCTTCTGGCGCAGCTGTAGGACTAGTTCTCATTGCCCCACGCTTATTGGACAGAATCTGTCTTAACCTCATTTGTTTTCAAATACGTTGTGTTTGTCAAAACAATGACCTCAAAGGTCACAATATGTCTGACCATCATGGTATATATACAATTAGTATATAATATAATGCATAGTGAGGAGTATTATCATCATATCAGTATTAAGCCCTCTATATCAACAAATGCGGAAGGCACATGGACTCTTGAATGGTTCCCACTAAATCTTCAAGCTGTCTTAATAGTTCTGACCGCCTTATGTGCGCGTTGCTTACAATACAGTGGCATTCTTTCCAGAATCTCATATTTTATGTAGTTGAACGCAGCTTCCTTACTAAGGAAAGTGGAAAATAATACCGTCAGTAAATTAATTCAATGAATCGAGAACTGTCTAGTAGACGGGCGAGAGGTCCTACCCACATTGGAAACGATAGCTTGTAAAAGAGCTACAATGTGAACGACTGAAGTCGGAAGATAATAATGTCAGGAAAGCAACTGAGTAGATCCAACAATGTCTAGTAGACGAGCAAGGAGAGTTACACTCATTGGAAACGACAGTTAGTGAGAGAACTGCTGAATACACGATTTCACTAGAGATCAGAACATTTTAATACCCAGGACATAAAAAAGTTTAAATGTACAGAAATAAAACCATTTAAAACTAAAAATAAAAGAAACTGTTTAATTAATCGAATGAAAAGCACGCTTATCTGACTATAATATCTACCAGTTGTTTTATTTCTATAATTTACTTCAAATACTCTTAGCATCCTTTATCTTTATTTTCATCGTTATGTGTTCAAATGTCATAAAAAAAAACATCATAAAACTACTAAAACTACGATTATAATGTTCATTTAATTTAAACTGAACACCATATCCTTAGCACAACTTAACTTTCTCGTTTTTTTTATAAATTGAGTTGAAAATAATTTTATTTCTTCCGTTTTCTTCAGAATTTTATTTTCAAAATTCAATTTTTTTAATGACTTTTTATGTTCGTAAATAAAAATTTTATAAACGGAAGTTAAAGAAACACTCAAGCACACATATATAAACACTCATATATTAAGTACGGCTAAGAGAGCAAATGCATATCCAACAACAGAGATAGAAGGAGATAGGGAGAAAGAGGAAGAGGAATCAAAGAAAATAAGAAATATTTTATAACCACAACATTAAAAAAACAATACACACACAGAGTGTTTGCATGTATGTGTGTGTGTATGTGTGTTAAAGCATATAAATAAACAACACAAAACAGGACATTGGTGTCCATTACCATACACCATAACTACCACAATCAAGCAGTTTAACAAAAAGCACAAGATGAAGAAGAAAAGAAAAAAAGAACACCAAAAACCACAACTGCTGGCAATTGCATCTCATGTTGTTCATCTTGTGATGACTCTGCTGGCACTTCTTAAGTTTTAAAAATATGCTGCTCCTGTGTGTGTATGTAGGTTTGTACGTGTATGAGTAAGAGTAATGGACAACAACACCAGCCATAAACTCTTCTGTAGTTTTTCTTTACTTTACGCTACTCTCCTCCACTCTCCACTCCACTCCAGTATGTAATTTTCGTGCATACAAAAATAATTTATTGCTGCTTCCACCAGAGAGTATTGTTGTGTTGTGTTGTATTGAGAGCAGCAGATATTACAAGAGAAATAAAGCAACACACAGAAAACCTTCAATACATTTGCTCAACATTGTTGTTATTTTACTTGTTTTTCTTCTCTTTTTTCTGTTTTTTTTCTCATTTCTTCTCAGTAACCGCAACAACAATTGCATGGCCATTGAATGAAATATATTTTTTGTTGTCACTACTACTGTTGTTGTTGTTGTTGCTGTTGTTATTTGCCTTACTTATAACAGACAACATTGAAACAACATAAGCAGCAATGCAAACGACAATAACAACTGCTGCAACAGCAGCATCCTAAAAACAGTCATTCCAGTCAGTTCGTTTGTTTGTTTGTTTGTTGTTGTTGTTGTTATATTGTTATGATTGTTATTTTCTCTGTTAATACATGTGTATTAGTGAAGAGAGCAAAGGCTATATGTATGCCATAGGGAAAGTGAGAAAACAATAAATGGGGAGAAAATGTGTTTTTTGATGGTTTTTTATATTTCCCAATTGACAATTTTATTTGATTTCAAAGAGAAATTTGTTGCACAGCAAACGGAAAACAATTACCCCAACATTTTAACAAAGTCGAAAGGGAAAATGAAAGCCAGCATTGGCCGGTAGAAAAATGTCTATATTCCATCATTGTAATTTTAAGTCATTTCATCATGTTGTTTAAACGTAATGCATAGAAGTATGAAATTTAAAGAAATCAAAACAGTTTTATATTCTATTGTCACTCTGTTCCTTACCCGTTAAACAAAAAAGATAAATTTCTTGTTCCAACAATATTTTCCTTAATAATTACATAAGTACATACATACGTAATTGGTCATTACAACCCTTCAGTCAGGATTACGACCTAGCTTTTCACATCACTTCTTTTATGCATGAGTGACGGGGATCTACAGTTTAAAGTCGACTCCGAACGACAGATTTTTTAGAAACTTTTCATGGCAATTTTATTTACTCTCAGAGTTTCTGCCAGAAATCTGCTGAGAGGTAGTCGCCGAAGAAATAACCGGGGGTTTGAATAGTGGCCTTACGTCTAATAAGCCGACACACTAGCCACTAGACTACGGAGACTTCTGTAATAATTACTTCTACTAATTTTCATCTTTCTTAAACAAACAAATTTTCAAATGCAATCGATGAATTAATTTATTTTTCTTTAAAATTGTTTACTGGGTTATCCTTGCAATCTACTCTAAAAAACTCATGTACGAAAAACTTTCATAAATTCAAATGAACATAAATCTCTCATACAACCACTCGCATGCACATATACTCAGACACACAGCCATATATACATATATTACTCAATATTTTTCATTGTGTTTGTAGGTGTGTATATTTATTTATCACAGTCACCCTCTACTTCCCACATTCTTTTGTGTGATGAATTCGTTCCTTCTCATATGATCATAATTTTTTGTCAACATTTTATTGTATTTCTCATATTTTGAGTGCATTTTTCTTATTGCTACATGAGTGTGTTCATGTAATTGCATATGTATGGCCGTATGTATGCATCTGTGTGGGTAGCATATTTGTTTAAGTGTTGTTTTGTTAAATGTTTTATACAATATAAGCAAGGACAAGGCAAGACGGGGATATGCGTTTAAATATTTTGATTATTGTAATCCAGCTTTTGTTATTATTTTTATGCCCGTACACCAACAGATTTGCTAGTAATTGTGTTGGAGTTTGTGTTTGTAACAGCTGAAGAGATGCATTGGAAATTCAAGAATTTTCTTGTACTCACCCATTTAAGCTTTATAATCGAGTAATAAGTTTTTAAATAATTTGATTACAAAAAATACTTTTTTTACTCCAGTAATGGTCAGTATTCACAACTGATTGAATGTTCGGTAGGATACTCAAGGTTTCCAATACAGTTATCCGTGAAAGATTGTGACATCCTTATGACATCATATTGATATACATGTTCCAGGCTCCAGTATTCCTTCTAATAGTCCGTAAAACATTCGTATACTACTTATGTAACTCATTGCGTAGCTGGTTTAGTTATGCGTCCCATTCTTTGCTGATCAGAAAGATCACTCTATAACTCCTGAAGGCAATGAACAAACTGTCGGTCTGAATGATTGCCTATAATATGCAGAATATGTCCCCGATTCTATTTAGAATGATGAATTCGGTTTCTTGCCTTAAGTCCTAAACATAGAAATTGCAGAACAGCCTTCTCTGGTATTGCTACATTAAGCAGTAGCAGATTCAGAAGAGACTCAATAACGGTCTGAGTTATGACTTTATTTTCCCAGTTATCCGAAGTCACGAGATAGCTATTGTTTCTTAGTACTTCTCTATCATACTACAGTGCCAAATGGAGTATTATAAGCCAATCCCGCCCTCAAATTTGTTTTGGCCTTATGGTGTTTTCTTTTCTACAAAGAAAATGTCACCCTCTTACACGGTACATTAAAAAAATTTTTGACCAACCCTGTTGTAATGTCATTTTTTACTTGAGAAGAACATAACACAAATATTAAAAAAGGGTATGCCCTGTGTTTACCACTTATTAAGAAAATTAATGAGGAAATGCCAATTTGTTCAAAGGTGTTGCCAGATCGCTAATTTTTCGACTTCATTTTTTGCACGCTTTTTTTATTACAAAAAAAAAAATATTTTAACACTGTTCTAACATTGAATGCAATTTTTTATACTGCTGACCATGTAGCTTTAATAATGTAATATTTCCTTAAGATTACTCCACAAAACAATGAAAAAATTAACTTCAAATTGGATAACAATACCAGGCGACTTTTTTTAAATTTCATCTGGTAGCCCTATAAATAAACAAAAGTCATCTGCATTACAGGGCATTAGCAGCACTCTCGATTTATACAGGGCATAAAATGCAATGCCCTCCACCATTGGCAAGTGCGAATTATTTAGAATAAAACATACCACCCTTTTAGAGGGCGAAACATTTTTAAGAAACAAACGCAAAATTGCATTTTGCGTTAATAAAATGCACATTTTTTGGTAGAAAACAAAACACCATTAGTTTTATAAAAATCTCTTGAGTAATACTGCTTACAGTCGGCCTTGACCTATTATAACTGTTTTGCTTGCTTAGCTTGATTTTCTTGCATGTTACCCACACATATGAGTAGACGATCAGAAGCACTTGCTTACACAATTGCTTTGTTTTTCCTTTTCTTTTTTTTAATTTTCTTACTTGGTTTGTATCTGTTATTAAACCATTTGCAAACTGACCAAAACTACAACAAAACAGAACAGAACAGAACAGATAAAAATAGGATTTCGAATATGACAGAGATAGGGAGAGGTAGAATATAAGTGTGAGTGTGTGAGTAAACCAATAACAGAATGACAATGTTTTGGAAACATACAAATACAAACATGTTAATAATGCGTGATAAAGGAGTAAATTCTTTAGATTGAGCGAATGGTAAAATTTTAAATAAAACAAAAATAGTTTTAAATAAATGCCACTGGATTGATTGCTTGTGGATGTCGAATTATCTTTTCACATACTTTTGTTGTTGTTGGTCTTAAAATGCTGCAACATTATGGAATTCACAGCGCAAAAACGGTCTTTGACGTGGTACCACAAAAAAGTCTAAAACCGACAAATCGTACGATCTTGGTTTCCCCCTGCCGTCACCAAAACGGTAAATTACTCTTTTTGCCTAGTCGCCGTAGTAGTAGGTAGTGTGTTGACTTATTAGACTGAAGGCCCGAGTTCGAATCACAGGTCAGACATCAAAACGAAAATATGAAAATATTTCTTCGGCGACTTCCTCTCAGCAGATTTCTGGCAAAAACTATGAGAGTAAATAAAATTGCCATGAAAAGCTTCTCAAAAAACTGTCGTTCGAAGTCGACTTTAAACTGTAGGGCCCGCCACTGATGTATAAAATTAACGCACACAACATAAGTGGTGTGAGAAGCTAGGTCGTAATCCTGACTGAAGGATTGTAATGACCAATTATGTATGTATGTACTCTTTTTGAAAATTTTAATGCAACAAAGTCAAAGACGGATGTCTGGTAACGTTCTGTGGCAGCTACATATAGTCCAGTTCATAATCTTTAGTTACAGGCCAAATAAAAGTGGGTTATCATAAGTTCATAACTCTCATGGGTTCTTCTAGGGTTTGTCTCAAAAAAATATGGCCCAAAGATACGTCCGAAAAATAATTACAAACCAAATCATAATTTTTTCTGTATGAAAAGGCTTTTTTACAGTCCCCAAATGAGTTCTTCGTGCCCTATTTGTGGCAATTTTTCCACCAAATAAGAAATAACAAAATCTTGTATAAATAATCGGCATGGAAACCCTGTTGTTCTAGCATCTATAACATATCGAAAGCGTTGTGAATAAAGAACTGACTTTAATTAGTGCGTATTTAAAATTTTATATGAATGAAGGTGCAAATTCAAATGCAAATCACGCCTTAATTAGTCCTTAAAATAGGAGTTGCTGAGAACTTTGTGGAATCGCCAAATTTCGATTACACGGCAGACTAACACTAAAAGAAGGGAATATTTTTTATTGTATGTACATGGCGAGTATGCTCAAGCATGACCTTATCTGTAATGCTTCAAGTCTCTACAAATTCCTTCGTAATCGTGTCAATTTCTTGTTTAGTTAGTCGATCGTGAAGACCATAATCACATCACATCGTTCAGAAAATTGCCATATTTGGTGGTCCTTTTTTTTTTTTTGTTAAAGGATAGGGATCCTTCCGTCACTAAATAAATGATAGTTCCGATGACAGATTTAACAGCTGACAGCCTTGACACAGCGGTGTTTTTGAAACTATAAAATGGATAACTCGCTGTATAAAATGTCCAATTCCTTCATGACTCAGTAATCCATAAAAATTTTCAAAGTTTCCATTCTTTTAATTCTCATGTTGTTGTTCATGGAAATATTGAATACTTTCTGCATTAGTTTTGGCCAGAGTGTTAATGCGGCCACAAAAAAAGAAAGAAAAAATAGAAAACATTCGCTTACATATGGAAAGACATATTCTAACCAATACTGTTGGCCATGGCTTTAATTTTATAAATTTGTTGTGGTTGAATGCAACTACAACTCTACAAAAAAAAAATTAAGAGCAAGAGAAGTGGATACAGAAGAGATAAACAGAAACTCTCTAGAAATCAATTTTATTTTTAAATTAAATTTTTTTTATAATTTTTTTTCTTTCATTTTGTTATTGAATATCCAGCACTTGTTGTGGTTTAGGAAAATTCATTTTAATCTTAGATTGTATTTAATTGTTTCAAAAACTATTTGAAATACTTAATATTAATATGTTATGTACTCCAAAATATTTATAAAAATATTCACAAAGAAAAATTATAACAAATTTCAATGGCAATATTTTATAAAATAATTCCGGAAATTAAATATTTTCTATTGGATAAGAGAATTTAAATGAAAATTTTATAAATGAAATGAAAAAGTGAAACGAAATTCATATACTTGATAGAGTAAACTGTTGTTAACTAAGAGAGAAGGAAAATTTTTAATTATCTCTAGAAATTATTGAAATATTGTTTTGCATATCGGAGCTATCACTCCCAATCTTTTCGTCTGCGTACACATAAAATTCTGGTAAATATTCTTTCTTATTACACGCCACTTTCAATCAAAATTTTAAATTTTTTTTGTATTTTATCAGATATATTCAAATTATATCTCTCATCTCTTGATTAATTACAACACAAAACGTCGACTTTAAACATTGTTTGCAAAATACTTTGTAACGTTCATTCCATCATGGATTTATTTAATCCCTCATCTTTCTACTCTAAGATATGAACACCACTTCCTTAAGATTTATTTTTTTATTTTAATTTTGCGATTTGATTTTCTTTTGCAGTTTCTTGATTTATCCCGTAATCAGTTGCATGGCATCAACGCTGACATTGTATTTCGCATACAGGCGATACGTAACGTGCGTCTGGATAATAATCCGCTTATATGTGATGAATGTCACATGGGAAAATTAATTGATGTTGTACGTCAGGTAAGTGTTATTATCAGAAATATTAAATAAGAAAAATAAAAAATTAATTCAATTTTATATTGAATGAAATGTAAATCAATTAAAAGATGATATGAGTGTGTGTCTGAGAGAAGTAAATAAAAAAGATTTGAGGTTTTAAATTAAATTAAAATGGAAATCTTAATGGAAAACAAATTAAAGAAAAAAAAAACATTTTAAAATGTCATTAAAATTAAAAAGAAATCAATAAGTAAAGAAGAAAGACATCCATCACATTAGACATTCCTTCTGAAACAAACTATGCTGCTCCCTTAAGGAAATTATTTTCATTTTATAATAAAAGTAGGGTTCATTCCAGTTCAAATCATATATTCAGACGCTATATGGTCCCACAGAGAGAATAAAATCACAAACAAACAGTGTATCATTGCAGGATCTGAAGCTGTAGATCAATCGATAATACTTACTTAAAATAATTAATCGTTACACACATTTAGTCAGGATTACAATCTAGCTTCTCACCTCCTCTCACCTGTGAATTTCATTTATGAGTGGTAAAACCTACATTTGAAAGTCAATCCCTAACGACAGACTTTTGAGAACTTATCACTTACTCTCAGGAGGAAGTCGCCGAAAGAAATATTTTTTCATATGTACTTCGTTCTGATCTGATCTGGTCTGAGCTGATGTTTAAACCATTGACTCCCTTCTAACACATTTCTTATTACATTATAGCGACACTCAAATATGATTAATGAACCTTAAATAGAACAAAAAGTAATTGTAAGAATATAGAAGGAAATTGCTTTGCAACAGCCTAATGATAAAGGCAGAAAAAGCTATAAAAACAGATTTCTGTTGCCAGGTCGGTATGTTTGGTGTAAAAGCTCGTACAGTTCGACACTGGCAATCGATTCACGATTTGCAATTCTTACAAAATTTCGTAATTCTTAATAAATGGTTGTAATTACCAACTAAGTAAGTAAGTAATCACGTTTTTCCGACTACCTGCATAGTCGGTATTGTTCTATTGAAGTGGGTTCTAGAACTATAGGGTTGCCATTTATTGTTGCCTATTTGAGCCTTCTTGGATGGGACACTCCCTGTCTTCCAGCAAATTTCGACTTGCTTGGGTTTGTAATAAAAGCATTTTAACCAGCACATCTCCCAAAGTTCAAAAGGTTTGCTTCGTTATATAGAGCTTCGAAATAACTTTAGCGGGGATCAGCGATCTAAATAACACTTAACATGTTGGGTGCTTAGAGAAAATCAATTTTGTTGGTTAGCCAACTTAGCGTCAGTTAAGCCCTTTTTAGACTCCATTGCAATTCTATATGCTTCTGGCTTAATTGAAATCTTTACACGCGTCCTACTTAATAGCATTTAATATTAACGAAATGTCTGAAACAATTTTATCCGGTTTCGTTGGCATCCATAGTAGTTAGCTTGGTCTACAGTAAGACTACTTAACCCCCTCCTAACTAATCTAACACATTTATTTAAAATTCCCGTGTTCTATACGGGTTCTACATTATCTCATTTTTTTTGTAATTTTCCTTCGGTTTTTATCACAAGTTTTTTTTAATGATTTATGATTTCTTTTTTATGATACCATATTTTTTACTCTTGTTTTCTTTTTCGCTTTCTTGTTCTTTTTCGCAATCATATTTATTTTATTGTTGCTTCTTGTTTTTATCTTTTATGCTGCAGCTGCAATGGAAGTGGGAAACGTATCCAATTTGTTTTCTACCCAAGACCTTAAGGGGTGCAGAAATAACGGATTTGGATATAAATGGCTTGGATCGCTGTTTGGATTATATAACAGATGAAGAACAGAATGCAGCCAGTACATCACATGCTAATTTTCTTGAAAGAGGTGAGTGAGTGAACAGAAAACGAACAGCAAAAATATTTATCATAAGGATTACGTGGCATTACATTCTTAAATATTAAAAACAGCAACAAAAACAAAAACAAATAAATATAATCCCTAAGATTATAAAAGAAAAACGGAATTGTTTTGTTTATGCAAGGAAAAGAAATTTAAAAACGAAAAATTTAAATTTTTTACGGAATATTTCAACGCTTTAATTGCATTGTTTTTCTACCGTCTTCGTTTCATTTTTAGGTGGCCTTAATACACTTGCAATTTTGGGCGGCATTATATTCGTTTTAATTGCCATCATCATAATCTCAGTTGCCATTTGCTATTCGAAACATCGGGCACGTTATTATACACGAGAGGATCATCTTAATGGCAGTAAGTACTTGAAAAAATTAACATCAATGGAAATAAGAAAAATGAACCGAAAGGAGAAAAACTAAAAAGAACTATTTTAATTTAACGATTGTTTATTATAAAAACAAATTACGAATGAAAGGAAAACAAAGGATAATAGCACAAGAAATATAAGAATATGCAAAATTTATTGCAAATTTTTTTCCATTTTTTCTTCATATGATGCTAAAAAAGCAAGAACGAATTTTCTGTGCATTTTTGCAAACAAACAAAATGCAGTTATGGTCAATCCAGACAGATTTTATACCACCCTATACGACAATTTTTACTTACGACTTATAAATAAAGGTTGCATCCAAATATCCGCGAATTAAACACAGTGCGATAGTGGTTAATACTAATTAACTTAATTATGTCCACTATATGGTCTTGCTTTTACAAAAAATATTCCTTCTATTTACCACTACCTTCATCTATCTTTCAGTTAAAAAAACAACTTCAATACTGCACATGTATACATACATACATGCATACATAATTGGTCATTAAAACCCTTCAGTCAGGATTACGACCTAGCTTCTCACACCACTTATGTTGTGTGCGTTAATTTTTATACATGAGTGGCGGGACCTACAGTTTAAAGTCGACTCCGAACGACAGTTTTTTGAGAAGCTTTTCATGGCAATTTTAGTACTCTCAGAGTTTTTGCCAGAAATCTGCTGAGAGGAAGTCGCCGAAGAAATATTTTCATAATTTCGTTTTGATGTCTGACCTGGGATTCGAACTCGGGCCTTCAGTCCAATAAGCCAACACACTACCTACTAGACTACAGCGACTACATACATACATGCATACATAATTGGTCATTAAAACCCTTCAGGCAGGATTACGACCTAGCTTCTCACACCACTTATGTTGTGTGTGTTATTCTTTCTACATATATATGAATGGCCGGACTTACAGTTTAAAGTCGACGTCGAATGACAGATTTTTTGAGAAACTTTTCAAGAAATTTTGTTTTATTCTCAAAGTATTTGCCAGAAATCTGCTGAGAGAAGGCCGCTGAAGAAATATTTTTTCATATTTCTTTCCTTTGGGGATGTCTGATCTGGGTCTTGAACCGTGGCCTCACGTCTAACAAGCCAACACACTACCTACTAGACTACGGCAACTTCCACTACGCATGTATTGAGTTGTTTAAGATGGTCAGGTTATCTTCCTTGATGCTGTATATTATCCCACAATTTACTCAATGTATGGCAATGACAATGAGGATGTTTCTCTTTGTAAGTTTTACAGCTAAACCGTATGTAGATACGTTATAATACGTCATCTGTAATCTTGGTATAGCATCACTCTTAAGAGGTATATGCATCCTCAGAAGCCAATCTACGTATTCCGTACCAAATATGATGTGCTTGGTTCCCACAGTATCTTCATTGGCATTAATATCCGTCTCATTTCTAACACAGTAATGTCCTGGATCTTGAGGACAGATGGACTGCTCAATAGCAGTTTGATGCTTACTTCTATATACCACTTATCGACAGATTGACCACCCTTTTCAGTGCTGCAAAGAGTTAATTAGGTACATAGTGCACTAGCGTGCATTACCATATAGAGAAAAAAGTACTCTGAGCCACAATATTGTTTATTCCACCATTCTATATGAGTGACTCTAAATTTTTAAACACTCTGTGCCATCAGCTATGCATAGAAATACATATTTTAATCATTAATAGATTAACTATGGACAATGAGTTTTTGGCTACTATTACTAATACTTCCTTAATGGGTCATTACAACCCTTTTAGTAAAGATTTCGACCTGGCTTCTCACAACACCCCTGATGTGTGTGTTAATTTTATCCATGAGTGGCGTGATCTACAGTTTAAAGTCAGTTCCAAAATACAGATTTTTTAAGAAACTTTTGTTTATCGCTATGATGGATGTGTAAACTGCTGCATTGCTAAGGTCAACACTTTTTTTAAATACTGCATACAGGTAGAGCACAACTTCTCGTAAATGATGTTTCCTTTTGATGATCAGGTCAATCAAAAAAATTAGCCCACGTTTATCTCAAGCAACAGACGCCAAAACTCTTACTTCAGAAAGAACAATTTTCGAGTCCTTTGAACAAGATTCTCCAAAGTCTGTCTTCTATTTTGATTGTTACATTGTAAGAAATCGTAGACAAACTGTTCTCTTCCAAAGTTAAAAATCGATTCAAAAGCTCGTTTTATTCTTGTAAAACCTTGTCAAACTTTACGATAAAAAATATACAGGAAAAGTAACCAAATCCAACATAATTTGACTTAAAAACTTCAACTTGTCGTACTTGTAATCACATTCATATAAACATGCTAACAAATCTGCAGCCATAGTAGGTTCATTTAAATAACTTGCACAAAAAACTCAAAAACTACCTCAAACCCACTGTACCTCTACTGTTGTGGTAGGGGGCACTTAAAAACTTAAGTTTCATTTGTTCTCTTACCAATTGCGGTAAAAATTAGTTTGGCAATAATACAAATATTGTTATTGTTGTTGTTTTTTATATTACAATTACAGTAAACATACTACTTTGACCCACTTGTTCACAGTGTGCTCGAATACTATTTTTTCTCTTCTTTCATTCTCTTCTTTAAATATTAGAAGAAAAAATAAAACATATTGTAACACAATAACAATAACAAAAACTGGAAAACTAAAAACAATAGGAGAGCAAAAATGCTTAAAGTTTAAACTAATATTACGTTTAGCAGAACAACAACAACAATAGCAACAAAAAAGAATAGAAAAAAACACGGAGAAGATGTAGAAAGAAGTAAAAAAAAACAGAAAAAAATAATGAAAAACTTCTTATTGCATTTGTTTTTATAAATAATGAATCAATTTGTTAAAGTGGTATGTGTGATAAGTTTGTGGTTGAAAGTTAAGTGGGCCAAGCAAGTAATTGAAATTGTTTTGTTGAAGAAATTTTCTTTATTTGCGTTCATATCGACAGTTAAGTGGTGAATTTAAATAAAGTTGGCAACAGAAATATTGTTACACCAAAGCAAACGAGACAAACAGACAATAGCAGAATACACCTATCATACGGTAAATTGAATTATATAAACAAATTTGTAGGAATTTATAGAAAGAAAAGAAAACATAGATTACAAAACCAATAACAAAGTTTTGCATTTGAATTGAATTTTATTATTAAAAAATTATTTTCATCGACAGTGTTTATTGGGTATGTTTACAAAGTAAAATTACTGAATTTATAGTCCAAATTTACCCTCAAATTCCTACTGTTTGCTACGGTTTGTGCATCGACAACATTATTAAATCGTACTTCTTGAAGAACTATTAAACTGTGGGATAATTGCTAACAATTTTTTTTTACCAAAATACTTACAGAAGAGTTGTAATTGGTGGACATTTGGTTTCAGTAAGACGATGTCAAATGGCATATACATACATACACAAGACTAGATTAGGAGAGTAGAGATTTTATTCCAACATAAGGGACGATATGATTTCCGGGTGGCCCTAAACAGACCCTGTTCGATTGTGGACTGTATTAAGGGTGAATATACACGAAAAAATGAGTCGTCCGTTCCTCCGATTGGAATTATAGGCCACTACAAAGAAGGCAAAATTAGAAGGATTTCAATGCCCAAAAAAAATCAAACCAAAAGCACTTTCCTTTTTATTTGTACACTTTTTTTGTTTTACAGCGTATTTTCTTTATTTATTTCGTTTTTCTTTACACAATGATTTTAAAATTCACAGCACTATTTTATTATTATTTATTATTTGTACAAAAAAAGTAATGGCCGAATGCCTCAAAATAATATTTCATTTCAAATTCAATTAATTTAGTTAAAAGTTAATGATCTATATATGGATCCAACCAACGAAACGAATAATCAAAAAAATTATAAAAACTAAACATTTATTCACATTAAAATGTTTATATACAAAAGCTCTTATTCTAAGATCACAGCGTCCTCTGTTGACCATCATCATCATTAAACAATCGCCATTATTTAAACAATCCTGTTTATGTCGCCAAGGATGGGAAGTTTGGAATGTCAGACATAAACAGACCCTAAAACTGCTTTTGGAAGTATAAGTTTAATACATATATACATACATAATTGGTCATAACAAACCTTCAGTCAGGATTACGACCTAGCTTCTCATTTTATACATGAGTGGTAGGACGTACAGTTTAAAGTTGATCCCCATATTTCATATATATTTCGCTTTGTTGGAGTTGTCTAATCCGCGGCTTCATGTCTAATAAGGCAACATGGTACCTATTAGACTACAGCGACTTCAGTATAAGTTTTATGCTTGACAAAAATCAGTAACGCTTTTATTGCATGTAACTCACAACTCTCGCACTTTTTAAATATAATTTTTTTTTTGTTGTTTTTTAAATTTAACTTTTTTTGTCTTCAAACACATTCCATTTTTATTAATTTATTTTTCGGCTGCTAACAAACCAATCAATTCTCTAAGTAGTTGGCAGAATGAAGGCAAAAGTGTTTTAAGTTTCAGCAGAAAAAAATGTGTTTTTCTCTTTCACAATAAAAATCCCACCACCAGAAATAAAGATGTTGGCCAAAGAACTATAACCATAGCCAAAGCCTTGAAGTGTAGGGAAAAAAACTTAAATTGATATTCTTTATATTTTGGTGTGATTTTTTATATGCCAACTCTTCCGCATGTATTAAACGCAGCAGAATGGAAATGGTTGGGAGAACTTGGATGCTTTCAAAAAAGAAAAAATAACGAAAAAAAAAGATTGAAAATCACCAAAAAACTTATACTCTTAGAACAATTGTACGGTATTTGTTTTTCATTTTCAGTTTCTTTTTTTTTCATTTCGTCCAAATTGTTTTCTCTGTAATTTTTCTCAAACGGAAGGAAAAACTTTTTAAAAGTTACGAAAAAAGAAGAACGAAAAAAATCTAAAAAAATATGGAAAAAACTTTCTTTCTCACTGTGAAAATCATACAAACAGCAGAAGAACAAATATTTGTGCGAATAGTTTTTGAGTTTTTCAGCATCGGTTGTTACTGCGGATGGTAGATGGTTGGTGGTTGGAGGAAACCATTTGAAAAGTGTTAGAAAAAATTGTTTACTTTGCATTTATTTCTTTCTCTCTTTTACTGTTGTTGTTGTTGTTTTAATATCCTTATGGAATAGACAATTACACAAATCAAAATTAAAATTAAAAAAAAAACAAAAAAAAAAGCCAGGAAAAAGAAAAACTAACAAAAATAAAACTAAGTGGTTACAGAGAGAGAGAGAGAGAGTGTTATAGTTCGTGGCAAATAAACAAATTAAATTTTGTAGAGAATAGAGAATCAAATAAAGGATTGGAAATAAAGGAAACAATAGTTGGGCAAGTGTGTGGGACCATAACTTTATAATTGGTGTTATACTGAAAGACTTTTTTAACAGATTCCTGACAAATATTTCCATCAGGTTTTCAACCGATCGTAATTGTAGATTATTTACTTGTACATCTGTTAATATGTAGTGTTCTAAAGGTACTTGAAATGTTAACACCTTCACTACGCTACAATCAACCGAACAACCAATGATGCCTACTTATTTAATTGGCATTATAACCCGTTTAGTTAAGATAATCACCTAGTCTCTCATACCACCCAAGTTGTGTGTGTTAATTATTTCCATTTGTGTCGGGACCTACAGTTTTACATTGTTTCCGATGGCCAACTTTGGGAAACTTTTCATGCTAATTACTTAACCTCAGAGCTTTTGCCTTAAGATTGCTGAAAGGGTATACAATCAACTTCTTTTAACTTACAATATGTGGCTTCTTTATCAGAAAGGCAAGACTGAATGATTGAAGTTAATAATTTTAAATTTATTTACTACACTCTACTGTGAACTGTATAGGATTTAATTCTTATAGTTCCTGAGCTTATCTTATGATTTCGGGTCAACATACATACATAATTGGTCATTACAATCCTTCAGTCAGGATTACGATTTATGTAGCTTCTCATACCACTTGTTGTTGTGTGTGTTTATTTTATACATGAGTAGCAGGACCTTCTGTTTAAAGTCGACTCCAAACGACAGATTTGTGAAAAATTTTTTCATGGCAATTATATTTTACTCTCAGATTTTTTACCAGAAATCTGCTGAGAGGCAGTCACCGAAGAAATATTTCTTCGTATTACGTTTTGTTGGAGATTTTTGACCTGGGGTTTGAATAGCGGCCCATGTCTAATAAGGCAACACACTACCAACTACACTAAGACAACTGTCACAGTCCACTTAATAAAAGTGCTGTATTTTGCATTTCCATAAAAAAACACAAGGAAAACCTAACGTATTCCTGCACTTGATATTATTTGTCCTGCTACCTTGCCAATGTATTCCTAAAGGACTTCTTAGAAATCACTTTCACTTTATTAGAGAAATTTGCAAAAAGCAAACTTATTTGCTTACCATAATTGAATGTGTTTTCCTTTAAACTTTCTAAGTTCATAAGAAATCCATGAACAAGTCTTATGTTTTCCAAGGAATGTTTCCAAATAATGAGTTTCATTTCGAAATTTGAACTTAAAGTTGAAACTTATTTATGTAAGCAAACATAAGAAGTTCCTTTAAAATTTTTTATTTAATGCCTTTAAGAATATTTGAAGATTTTCTTAAGAATCTTACTTATTTCATGACTTATTTGATGGTGTCACCACCCATACACACCAAATGGATTTAGAAATTCATCGAAAACTTTACTTTTATAGCCAAAATATTTGTTGTTTAATTAACTTGTGTTCTATTCTCTTGCTCTAATCCCTTTAGGTGAGGACAAATGTTTGGAAAAGAATCTCGAAACGACTACAATTACAGCCCAAGGTAATGGCAAAACGCAAAATAAAATCTCTTCACCGAAAAATGGCAGCAGCAGCAGCACAAATCTTAAATCACCCTACAGCAGTGGTAATGGTATGGAGGCCTTGGCTGCCGAGCCTTTAAATCCCAGTAATGGTCATTCGACGAATGAAATTAATTTTAAATTTCCCATAGACGATCGTGTGTGTACCATTGATGAATTGGTGGTGGTGCCACCAGCACCACCGCCTCCCAACAAACAACCACCCGTTAAGGGTGTCAATGAAATAAATAGCGGTAATTTACGTTATGCACAATCGCCACTTAGTTATGGTAGTGGTAGTACAACTGCCAGAGCGGCGGTGGCAGCAGCGGCAACTGTCATACCACCAGGGGCACCATCAGCGGGCGCATCCACAATGTTAACAACACCAATGACACCAACGCATACGTCACTACCACCAGAGGCTATAGTGGTTGTGCTGCCACCGCCGCCCACCACAGAACAACATTATCCACAGCATCATCAACATCAGCAACAACAACAGCAGCAAGTGCTGCATTTAGCTACCCTCGAGCCATTGGTGAGCGTTAACTGACCTCAGGGTTTAATGGGTCATACGTTAAAAATGTCACATTTAAATGAATATCAACATCTACAGCAACAACAACAACATCTATCACAGCAACAACAACAACAAACTACCACAATAACATAGGTAATATAAAGAACTATGTACAACTGCTACACCAACAACAATAATAACCATAAAAAACTACAAACAAAAGCAAAAGCAAAATTAATCTTAAAAGTTTTCTTCTGTACATACATTTGCAAACTCTCTATCACACACATACATATACATTCAGCTACTTGTATATATTATCTCTCTCTATATATTCATACATATAGCATATGGTAGCATGTAGTATATGGAAATTGTAAATATCAACTGAATTTATACAACAAGAAAAACAAAAACAACAAAACTCCTGAAAATTTTTTGTAGCATACTTTTGGGAAAAACTCTTTATTTTACTGCATTTACTGTAGTAGAAGTATTGATAAGATTTTACTTCTTTTTAATTGCAATTCAACTCTATTCCTGTATGTTTTTCTTATTTATTGTGTGTCATATTATTTGAATATTCGTTTACATACAATTTAAATTAAATTTGATATGTTTAAACGCCTTAAAGCAGGCAACATGTTTTGTTCTTTCTTTCTTTGGGTACTGGTGGTACTTAGAATATCATTTATATGGGTAAGCTTGTTTTAAAAAGAAAATAAAACATAGTATTTTAAAATTTCTTATATGGTACGGAGCACTTTTATAGAATTTATAAAACGAAGACAATTGCTAAACTTTCTCTGCAACTGAGGACTTTAAAAAATTGTGAAGGAGTTCCTTTAAATAATCACAGTGATTTTCGAAATGGTTTAGAGTTGCACATGTTATTTGGATTTCTGTTATTATCAAATACATATGTCCAACTCTTATCGAGTAAGACTACCTCCGTCGATAATACTTCACTTCTTTAATACATAACAGTCCTGGCCAGCCACGTTGTGGTTCTAATATTAATTTTTTTACTGTATTTATTATTATTTCAGTGGTGAAAAGGCGCATTAGTACTGCGACCATTCGATCTAATGAACTGCCCTCATACTTTTTCGAGTATTCCTATACTACCTCCACCAAAGCTATTTACTTGACAAACTTCAGCAAGCTACTCGGTGTCTGTAATGTCATTACGTTGTAAAACATCTGCTACCCAGCCAAGTGATTCCTTCTGTGATGGATTAATGCCTCACCAGTTCCAATGAGGTGTTCCGATGATTTATTCTCATTGTCAGAGAGTCTACAGGTTGGGTTCGAAACATACCCTATTCTAAGAGGTGTACTCTGTCAAAAAATCACTTTTGATATTTCATCATAGTCTGAAACATGCAGCCGCAGTAGCCGTGGGTTGAATTTAAATGCATTAGCTTTAGCCACAGCAATAATGAATGTATAAAGTGTATCGTTGATTTGATGCATCCTTCTGTCATTCAATCCATTTTTTCTTTTGTATATGGAACCGTTTTCGGTTCTCCTGGACAGGATTGTCTTAATCCAATGCACTGCTTCGGTTGTTTGACTTACTCAGTAGTGAAGTGAAGAAAATATGTTTTTCTTTATCATAAGGATCTACTCAAATACTCGTCGTCAACATACACTATCTTTTTTTCAGCGAAATGGAACCTCTGGTGGGATTCGAAACCACAATATAATTACCCTAAAGTTAGAGGGCATTAAATGCTATTGTGTTCTATTGTGCATAAATCCGACACCCATGTGGTGCACATTTTTTTCATTTCCAATGTTATAGCTACTATGAGATGTATAGGATTTTGAAGTATGTCTGGGTAGACATATCTTAATCATACATCTGCAGCCGACGATCATTCAATATCATTTCAATACTGATCTCTAGCTCTACTCTACCAACCTTTGGCTCTACTCTGCCGTTAATAAAGGAACAGACTGTCTCAGACTTAAATCTAACTCATCTGACATAATAATTGGACAGTGTTCACCCATACCGATTGCTTTTATTGCTGACAACTTGCAACTTAAATCCCATCTTTCTATAAGGTTACCGCTATCCACCAAATTACTTTTACTACTGCCGTTATATACATATGTATATCAGTTTGACTAAATTTAGCACCATCCTCGTATATAATTTTATAACAATTAAATACCCATTTAGCTTAAATAAAAATTATTATTTTTTTTTTTTTAACATTTTTAAAAAAACAAGAAACACATTGTCAATGTGATATTTTTCTAAAATATAAAAAAAAAATTATAATAATAACCATGTATATATTGTAAGTGTAAATCATAAAGAAAAAACAAAATTATTTACAAAAAACAAGATTTAAAAACAAATTAAATTAATAACAAGATTTTTGCAATTAATTTGTTAAAATTAAAAAAATGAAAAAAGGAAAAATAATCATTTCAAAAGAGCAATATTTGTATGCAAATAAAATTTGTATATAAGTAAGTGTCTCTAGAATAATAAAAAAAAAAAAATAAAAAAAAATAAAATAAAATATAAAAATATTTGGATAAAATAGAAATAAAATGAACGCAAATGTTTGTCATACATTAAGAATTAGTAACAAAAACAAATATAAAAATAAGAGAAAAAAAAATAAATCAATAAATAAATAATGGATAGTAATAATAATAAAATAATGAATAAATTAAATTTTAAGTCAATATTTATAAACGAAAAAAAAAAAAATACAAATAAAAATAAACAAACAAACCCCAAAAAAAATAAAAAAAAATATACGAAATTAAATAAATTCAGTTTTAAGTTAACGAATGAAAATATTTTTCATTTAATTTTTACTTGATTTAGAATTGTATTTTAATTTCAAAAATTCCAAATGAATTTGAATTAGAAAACAAAACATTAAATTTTAACCAATTAAACAGAAAAAGAAAACAAAAAACCTTTCTAGTTAGACAAAAAAAAAACAAAATTTTTATTAAAAAAATTTTAAATGAATGATTAAAGGAATGATAAAAATGGAACATATTTAAAAGAAATGGGTTTCATAACAATTATTGATATTGATATTAACTTAAAATATTAAATTATTTACTCTTCTTGTTCTATAATTTAATAAACACTTTAAACATTTATTTTATTGTAATTTAAGTTAAAGACAGACGTTCTCTGTATTCTGTCTTCTGCATTTAAAAATTTAAAAAAAAAATTTATTTCATATTCAGAAATATTTTTATAATCATTTATATGCTTTAAGTTTATAATTTAGAAAAAGAACATAATTTGTAACACTTCATTTTATAACAACGGATTTAATAAAGAAATAAAAAAAACAATTTTGTAATAAAAAAAAAAAAAATAAAAAAAAATTGCAAAGTAGTTTTTTATTTAAGAGTTGCTAACACGACAAGAAACAAAAAGAGTTGTAAAAGTAAGATCCAAATGAGAGTCGAATATCATTTGGAAAACAGCATCTATGCAAATAACAATAGAATAGGCCAGACACAGGCCAGACACTTTTCAAAATTTTAAAATTACACATCCATACATATATACATACAAACATACATACATATATAAATACATACATACATACATAATTAGTCATTGCAACCCTTCAGTCAGAATTACGACCTAGCTTCTTGTGTGTAAATTTTATAAAAGAGTGGTGGAGCCTACATTTTAAAGTCAACTTCGAACGACAGATTATTGAGAAAGTTGTTCATGACAATTTTATTTACTGTCAGAGTTTTTGCCAGAAATCAGCTGACAGGCAGTCGCCGCAGAAATATTTCTTCATATTTCGTTTTATTGGACTTATCTGACTTGAGGTTTGAACCTTGGCCTCACGTCTAATAAAGCAACGCACTGTCTACTAGACTACGGCGACTAATTAAAAGGCTAAAATTTTCTACAACAAAAGAAAAAAAACGTCTGTTCTCCCAGGGAGGAAGAGATCAATGCCATGAGAACGCCCCTAAACACAAGCTCGTTATTCCAAGAATATTTTTTTCCCAGGCGGGAGTGACAAATATGTGTACGCAAGTGGAGCTTTCTTCGGTATTTCGAAAATTATCCCCATGCCTGTGAAAGTTTAGCGACTTCGGGACCGATTTCACACTATTTGCCACATAAATTTGCCGCTTGCAGAAAAGCCCTCTTTCCATATTTACTCACAGTAATTTCATACAAAAACTTGCCACACATTTCCAGTTCTTTTCTTCTTTTATCCTCCCAACAATTTTTTCTGGTATTAGTTCCATTATCTCTCAAAAATTTATTCTGTATCATTAATTTGTCCATTGAGAAGGATTTGATAACATGTCGCCGTTAGGGATAGGCTTTATTTTTATAAAAGGTTCTCCTACATTCGCTTTTAGTGCAGCCAATTTTGCCTTTCATTCGCATGTTCTATCCGTTCAGTACCGTATATGGTATGTAAATATCGTTTCCAACATTGAATCCTAATTTACGCAACTTTTTGTGGAAACTAGAATATCTTCAACTCTCATGCTAACCTCCGTGGGTATATATCATCCAGTTCTAGTAGCAAATAACTTCGGTTCATGTGTAAATCATAATTTAGTTCTGTCTACGTTATGAATTTTCTGCGGTACTGGCTTATATTATAAGTGCAATATCAAATACGAGGTCGAACAAAAAAGCTTCTTCTAGCAGTCTTAGCTGGATTTCCAGCGGCCTGAGTAAAGGATATGTCCTTGAGTAGTCCTTCAATGATGAAAACTGTATAATTAAAGGACAAGCAGCAGAAGCTAAAAAACTTAATTAAGAAAACTCTAGTAAGGCAAGCAGAAGAATCTAAGCCGGAATGTACATATATCACCTTTTTCACTGTTTCCTGTGATTAATAAGAATTTATTGTTGAGCAGCCTTAGACAGCTCTATAGTGAACGGTAGGAACCTATAATTGGTCTGGACACGGGTAAAATTATCAAATAGCCTAGAACTGATGCAAAAGATGATTCGATTGTTCATCTTTGGGATGAGCAATTGTGGAGAATATTTGTGTCTTTAAAGTCAGCGGCTTCCAATCAAGTCCAACACTAAAGATATATCGTGTTACACACGCGAATGTAAATTGAAAATTTGAATTCTTAAACATCTGCTTCTTACCTATAGTTCCCTTCTTAATATTTAATTTCATTGCAAATTAAATAAAAAAAGAAATTCAAACAAATTAACACAAATCAAATACGCTTTCCATCTCAACATGTCGATCAAGTAAATCCTCTTATACGGCAGCTGAACAGCTGAAGCTCAAAAAAAAAGATGAGACAAACAAAAATTAACAGAAGAAAAACGAAAATACAATTGAGTGTCAGATATTAATTTACACACACACACTCAGTTGCCATGTAAATACCACTTAATGGCCATTAGTAAACTGACACAACTCGGTTACCAACATGATTGCACCCACAAAACACACGCCAGCAGCAGCAGAGAGAGTCAGACAAATTCATGAAATTGAAACCATTTAACCCCGTCTACCATATATCCTTCTAGTTTAGCCTAGCCACCCTCCACCATAGCTAGCCGTATGCAAGAAATTAATAACTTGGTCTATTAGATTTTGACATCATCATTATCAAATATCAACGTTATATTCACACCCAACAACAGCAACAACAACAGTAATAACATGGTTAATAGCAAAGAGGAATAAAGACAACAACACAAAGAAAAGATGTATAATACACTCGCATGTGATACTAATATTGGTTGAAAGCAGATGGCAAGAAAGCAATTAATGGAGTCCACAAACAGAAAATACTCATCCACTGTGGTTGTGTAATGGTGTTGGTGGACGGATGTTGATAGATGCTAAAAACGATTTCTAAAGTGTGCAAATGATGATAATAAACGGTAAATCTAAAGCCTTATGTGGGCTAACACAATATGGCCGATAGCTACTACAATGGTTTACAAAGAGTAAAGCAACTCGTCTGAAAGAAAGCTGTTAAGCTTATGACGTAGCAATACTCTTCATAAGTATTCAAATTAAGCAAAGGAATGTATTAAAATTGGATGCTAAAGTACCTAAAAGGCAAAAAATTATGCAAGTGTTGTGGCACATGAACCAAGATGGAATTCACAAGGTTGGATTGACAAATAAAAAAAATTCAAGGATGGGTTTGAAGTTTGATTTCAAAAGAAAAAAGTTGTTAAGGTAAAGAATTAAAAAAGGAAAAAAAACGATTATTTGGTGACCTTCATCAAACGGTTAAGTTAGCTAAGACAAATAAGAAAAGTGTAAAGTATCTGGCTACTAAACTGAAACCTGAACTTAAGTCAGGAGAGACTTTACTTTTGCTTAAGACCACAGAAGATTAAATTTAATTTAGGTTGGTAGGTTTAATACCAAAGCTTACTTGGATAACTGCCTGTTGTAATGCCAGAGGTAAGCGTAGTCCTAGTACTTGCCGAATTCATCGAAGAACTTGGTCAATGCAGTGACTGCACTACATTTAATTGAAATCTTTCATAAAAAGCTTCCCTATAATTTGAATTTAAGATGCAATGCAAAGGACCTTCTTGTTTAATAACTTATTTTTCTTTTCTCATCATTTACGTTTCTTTGAAAACAAATTTCTTTGAACTCAAATGAAACAGCAGTTGATGAGCAATTTTTAAATGAAAAGTTCTACGAAAACCTGTGCCGACAGTGCACTAAAACTTCATTAAGAATACTTTCATGTATATTTTTCTTTGCTCTACAAGTACATGCAATAGTTGATGTATGTTGAATATAGTCTGAGAAGAAATTTATGTTTTTTTATTCCCATACCCTGACAATATAGTAAATATGGTCAACAGCTTTAATTAGTTTGTCTTATTTAAACTTCACAAAAAAAAAGAGAAAAAATACTCATGAATTCCATAGCAAAAGAGGGAAAATAAAAGGAAAATGTTTAGCATTTGTCTTCTGGTTAAGTTCCTACTTGAATTCCATTTAAATTTGAATGAATGACGTTTTGTCCACAAAAACCCATAAAAGGTGTCTTTCAAGCCAAATGTGAGTAATATTTTCAAGTCTCTTAACATCCGAGGAAGGAGAAGAAGAAAGGTTAAACAGCCTAGATATATGTACATATGGCAAATCTGTTTACGGCAACAAAAGGACAATGAACACACAGGAACATTCATTCTCGTTGACTTTTGCTTGATGCCGGGAGTGACAGTTTCAGAGAATAGATTTTTAAATATGACAACGGTGTTTTTTTTTGCTATAACGGACATGATAAGGAAACGAATTTTTAGAAGAGAAAATAAATGAAATAGCAAAGCCATGCAACAATATTTTACACACATTAAGATGTGGGAAATATGACTTTATTTTTGAGGATTATACGTACGTGCTGTGCTACGCGAATTAATAGGAATTGAGAGAAGTAGTGAACAACTAAATCGTATTCTTATAGCCAATAGGCTAAGAGTCATTCCATAATGAAATGCTTCACGGTCATGTCACAGTTTAAATAATTTCTATTAAATTTAGATTCCAACTATTCAGATATCGCTTGATTTGGATCCATCAGTCAACACTGAGGGAAATTCCAGAAGATGAAAACTATTATCACAATAGTTGAACAATTCCAATATTTTTGTTTTAAAACAAGAATCGAAAGGGAGATCAGGTATTGTGTACACAATAGGAAGACATCGAACAGCTATATCCAAGATTTTTCATGACCAAAGCTGCTATACTTTTAGGATCTTCTTGTTTAGTTAATGTGTCTTGTGGTAGCCAGTTAAGAATGGTAAACTATGCCTTAGATTGCGTAGTTTTAAAAGCACTTGTTATGATTATATGTTCAAACTAACTACAATCCTAATTATATGCTCAAACTGGGTTTGATGACTCCTGTCCTTTAAAACCAACACCAAACAGCAGTCGCATAGAATAAATGCGGCGTGATTACAAAGTCATACAGTCAGTTTAAATTTTGACGTTTGATGCTTCAGTGAGTGATTATTCGCCGTTAGTGGTTGTAGATTGTATCGTCATGTTTCAATACGATCCCCAGATATTTGGCATTATTGCTGATTGGTGCTAGCTACTTCGTTGATAGAAGGAATAACGAATTGAGGAAATTTATGCCACCTTATGAATCGTTCTTTGAATTTGAATTCACAGAAATTCCGACTGTTAATTTAAATATTAACTTGTAGTTGTTACTGGGACATAAGCGTTTGCATAAGCGATAGGCATGCAGCCTGATATCTCAATGCCTCTTATCAAGGCATTAAAGTTTCCAGGACCAGCTGGAGAATTTTGTGAACAGCTTCTTCTGAATAGGTAAGTAAATATTGAGAAAATATGTCCATAAAAAACAAAACGAAAGTCTGAATTAATGGCAGAGGAATATGCATATCTTTGGCGACTTCCACTCAGCAAATTCTTGGCAATAACTATGGGAAATCAAAAATGCCATGAAAAGCTTCTCCAAAATCGTCGTACGGAGTTGACTTTAAACTGTAGGTCCCGCCATTTATGGATAAAATTAACACACACAACATAAGTGATGTGAGAAGTTAGGCCGTAATCATGACTGAAGGGTTGTAATGACCAATTACGTATGTAATTGGTGCCATATGGCCTGCGTTTTAATGTTTACTCGATACAATCGGCAGAAAATCGCATAAGAAATTACCAGTAAAAGCCATTTTTTCTGTCTCTGAAAAATCAAGCGGATTCTGGTCAATTCTACATCGACTTTCTCTGTTCTCTCGCTCTCCATCAATATAATTTCTAAGCTGAAATACAATGTTGGAGCCATCACATAAGTGTTGTTCGACTATAACATAAATTATATCCCTTCTGTGGGAAAGCAGAGATCCGGAAAATATATTTTTAATTACGATTTCCTTTTTTCTTATTTAAAAAAAAAGAAAAGGAAAACTGAATTTAAATTTAATTGTTTCGCCACTACGCTACGAGTAATATTTTTTATTATGATTACGAATTAAATTCCGTTTTTTTTATACGTTTTCATGCCATTTATTTACTTTTCCAAAAAAATAAAAAAGAAACGTTTTTGAGTGTATTTTAAGTGCAATTTCCGTTTATTTGTAAAAATGACTTCCGTTTTCCGTTTCATACACGTAGCACGTATGTGTCTGTACAAATGGCTGAATAGCTAACTGACGGAATGGCTGTTGGACTAACTGGTTGTATATGTATACACATCAATGTTCGTTTATTTAAAAAAAAAAATTTTTTTGTCCAATTCTCTTTTAAAGTTTTATTTTATTAGAAAATAAAGAAAAAAAATAGAAAAATTTTTTCTGAAGTCCTTCTGCATGTCTGGTAGTATTTTTTGTTTTTTTTTTAATTTTTTATAAAAAAATTTCTTCCTTTTTTATAATTTTTAACGTATTTTCGTCGTTGTTGTGAAACTTCTTTAGGAGAAACTTTTAATTGACAAGTGCCACAGTGGTCTCCTGTATTTCGTTTAAGGCTCAATATACATATATTCTGACTCTGGTTTAACCAATGCAAATACAAAAAAAAAATTGACAAAAAACAACAACAACAGTATTATACTGTATAAACCAAATATACAATATAAACAGAGTCACTCCAGTCCTTAGTCCTTAGCAATGGTAGTCTGTTACTACATAGTCGTATGGTTAATGTTATACGTACTCTTGTTTGTATTCCTCCTGTGATAGTCTTGACTAGTTCATGAATTAAAATGCAAATGCTCTACTCTACCAATGAAGTACCAAGTAGTAGTTGTACTTCTTGTTCTTGTTGTTGCATTATTTACATTAAAAGAAGAAGACGGAAAAAAGCAGAAGTAGAAGAAATTGTTGAGTCTTTGTCGTAAGGAATAGAATGCATAGCGTGGCCAAAACATGCAACCGAAGAAAACCACAAATACAGACCACACTGTTTGAATATAGAAAAATAATAAAAGATTTCCATGCCGTGTATTTCATGTTTTTTTTTTCATTCGTTTTTCATTCTTTTTAATAATAAAAGTTGAATGAAATAAAAATTAAATTAGAAAAAAAGGTAGAGAAAACAAAAGAAGGAAAAAAAAAAGAGCAGGGAACTGTAAAGTAAACAAATTTAAATTTGAGAATTTGTCGTTATGGAACTCAAAAGTAATGGCTTTTTAATTTTCAATCATTTTATATTTCAAGGGAGTAGAAACGAATGAATTTTGTTTTTGGATGAAATATTAAAAACAAAGCTTGAAATCGAATTCAAAAGCGTATTCTTAAAGGCCACAAATGTTTGTTTAAATGGCACTCAACAATACATGCAAATGATAAAATGTTTTGATTAAAATGGGTATTCTTTTCCGGCAAAGAAAGGTCATCTTCAGCGATGAACAAACAAAATTATCGAATTTGAAACGATACCAATCCACATATAGTACAAGAGTGTGCATTTCATACCCGAAATAGTCACTGTTTGGTGTTAATTATAAGCTGGTGTCGTCAACGGTACATATTTTTTTGAAAATTACCATTACTGTTAACGGTGAGTACTATAGGTTGATCATCATCAACATCTTTTGGCCTGAATTAAATGACCTGGACACCATCGATATACTTCATTAGATATTCTCCACGAGCTGACTCAGCAATTTGTCCCCTTCGAATCTGTTCTCGTGGGGTTTCTTAAGTCGCTGGTTTTACTAAATAACCAGCAAACCACAGCAGTATTCAAAGCCAATATAACCCACGCTATCAGCTAAATACATCCTGAAATATGCATCAAATTAATGACAAATTGAACATTCCACATATGCTCCATCCAAAGAAGTCGTGGCAGACATTTGAAGGATATTATATTCCACACATAATGGCATCAAACGTATAAAAAATTTAAATGTTCTCTCTCACACACACACATTTTGTTTGTTGCTTAAATTTAAAGATAGGAAGTTCTTAATCAAAAGCTGCAATAAAATTAGTTGAGACTATCGCTTACTTCTGCTATCATACATAACATACATAATTGGTCATTACAACCCTTCAGTCGAGATTACAACCTAGCTTCTCACATCACTTATGTTATGTCTGTTAATTTTTCACATGAGTAGCGGTGCCCACAGTTTAAAGTCGACTCCGTACGACAGATTTTTTTGAGGAACTTTTACATGGCAATTTTAATTACTCTCAGAGTTTTTGCCAGAAATATGTTCAGAGGAAGTCGCCGTAGAAATATTTTTTTGTATTTCGTTTATATGTATGTCTGGTTCGGTATTTGAACTGTGGCCTCACGTCTAATAAGCCAACACACTACCTACTAGACTACGGCGACGACTTCTGCTATAACTATCCTAAATTGCTAACAAACAGAGGAAGGTTCCGATATATGAACTGTTTGTTTAGTCAATGTGGATTAAACAAGCGCATTTACCAGACGACGAACTTCACTCAGATTAAGGATGCAGAAGTCATAGTTTTTTGAATTCAAAACGTAGTCGAACGAGTCACGAAAGTTCCAAGAGATATCAGCTAGCAATACGAGGTAAACAATAATGGATTACAGATTATTTGTCTAGGACCTATAGGCCGAGGGAAGGCCTATACCATGACTTTATTTGGCTGACAAATCCATTTTGGCCTTTTTTGATGCCGATTCGATTTTAGAACCTCATTGTTATAACGGATTTTCTGTGCCTAGTGTGTTAAGGTGTCACCACGTTTCGTTCATGGTTGCATAACGGTTCATAATCTTATCTTAACCTGTTAGATTAGATAGGGTTTGATAATGCTTCGACCTTTTAATCTCCAACCGACCAATATTTTATTGCAAATTTTTTCAATTGTTTCTGATGTAGACACCTCAACTAAGTACCGCGAACGTTTGGCATCTCCGATGGTTGTGCGACCAAAATGAGATTGAGTAAACCACTTAATCTAGATGAGTTTTTTTCCTCCAAATCTCGGATAGTCTATCGGCTATCCACTGTCAAACAAAAGCTTGCTTAAATATTGAAAAAATTCTACAGATACTTAGCGACAGAAGTAGGTAGTGTTAGCTTTTCAATAGAGATGCGCAAAATTTGATAAGTCATGGAGTATTTATCGATACTCACAAAGATGTTTTGTTTAACTTAAATCATCTGCTATATTTCATTACACTGTGCAACACAATGGGCCCTATGGGCCAACGAGTGAACTTACCAGTCAACGTCAAACTACCCGATAACCTAACCTAACCTTACCTAACCTATCATTATATTTTATTTTCTTTAAAACGTTCACATTTTATTTCACATAATTTCGAAGGATGCTTATAAAAAATATTAAAAATTAAAAACGAAAATAAATTGCTTGTGTGTATGTGTGTGTTGTATACAATATTTTTTGGCCATCCAGAAGAATTCTCATTTGTTGCAGCATAAATGTGGAACATTTTGAAAATTGTATTGCAACAACAGATATATACACACACAGACACGCTACAAAAAATTTTTTAATGTGATTGTAAACGTTACTAAATTTTTTAGTTTTTACTTCCAAAACCACTTCGATGCCAGGGAAAAAAATGGACACAACTCTACAGACTCTTCAAAAATAATAGAAACAGAATAATAAGAAGAATATTTTTTCTTCTTTTCAATCAACAGTAAAGTGGAGGAAATTGGAAACCCCATTTACTGCAATTGCTTACTCAAAAAAAAAAAAAAAAAACGGAGGTATTACGAAAACAACAAAAAAAAACTTTTAAAAAATTTAAAGTATTGCAGCTTTTATTTAAAATTTCTGATAATTGATGCTTAAACTTAAAAGAACTTTAATTTTCAGTTTTCTAACTCTTACCCCTGCTCCCCTTGTTGCATTCATTACCGGCTACCCAAAATGTAAAAGTACTCCTGCTCTTTAACGATTTCCTTAATCTGACTCGTGCTTAGTTGAAGGTCGCTTTTAAAACAAATTTGCAGAAAGAAAAAAAATTCAAACAAAAAGAAAGAAGCAGAAGAAGAAGAAGAAGAGTAACTCCAGCATTAATGCCAGACCAATACAAAAGTTAAATTTGCCATAATTTAACGTTTCCTTCCTATGAAGCAAAAAATGAAAGCGAAGGAAAGAAAAAAAACAAAAAGAACCAGCAAGTTTTGGTTTCTAGCCACGAATGGCATGTTCTCTCTGCTCTTATATTCTGCGTTTAATATCTCTTATAACTCTCGCCTCCTGTCCAGCTCTTTGCCTTCCTCTTTGCCACTACCACCACCGCTTATAGAGCATTTCGATAAACCATTTCGATATGTTTTACGAATAATAATAAAAATATTTTGTGGCATTTAATGCACGTTCATCGTTGGTTGCGGTGCGGTTAAAAGTGAAATAAAGAAGAAGAAAAAATTGTTTTGATAGCAAATCATGGTAGTTTAATGTGTTTGGCTACATGATACTTTACTCGTGTGCTCTTAAAATCATTTAATTGGGTTTTAAAGACGTATTAAAAATCAAGAGATATTCTCTACTTAAAAAAGAATTCTGACTAGGGACTGGTTTAAAGAACTGAACGTTCTCAGTGGGAATATTGAAGCTTATAACGATGTCTCAAAGCTGCGAGAAAGGTTAGGCTGTGGTTTCTTTATTAAGGGTTCTGATATTAAACCTTCTCACTTGCTGCCTAATCACAGCAGTGTTTTTCAGTCAGTGGTCATGGCAATTTTGAAAACGACACAATGCTTCTTGGACTGCGGAATTTTCTGTAAAAATGTCTTGATTTTCTTGGGCAAACAGGGTACAATTAAGTCCCTAACGAACATAATTTCAACGTCCGCCCTTATCCAGAAACGCAGATGATTTCTCAGGGAAATTGCGGATCATTCAAAGGTAGCTCAAGTATGAGTTCCAGAGCGTAGACATATCGTTGGAAATTATACTGCTGATGAGCAGGCCAGGACCAGTACGTGACTCTCAATCTCCGATATATTACAGGGCATTGATATTCTCATTGCCGCGGGTAAATTGGATAATATCTACTCGTTTTATATGAAGGCCCAATATTGTTGGCAGCAAGAAGGTACCTGCAATAAGGCAGGGGCTCTTCTCTCTGAATTCTGTTCTTAAATGTCTATCGCACAATAGAGGATCTTTCTATCCACTTTATTTTTGCTAGGCCTACCACAAGACTTGGCATTCCGGCAAATGACTTCTGCATGAGCTGAGGGTCTAGGAAAGGTGGAAGAGGCTGTTTCACGTACTCAGAATTTTCAGCGCCACATGCTCACAACTGAGAAATTATGGATTCCGGGGCTACAATGGTCTTCAGGTTCTACCATAAGCTACAATGGCTCACAAATTTTTCCCTTAAAACACTTAAGTTAGTTCAACCACTTTGGCCTCACGCTAGCCGCTGCGTGCCCCTCAACTGCTAAGTGTTCCGTCATTCGTTTGACTTTTTGTAAGTCTATAGAAATGCCCAAATGTGGGCGAAAGATCCAGTCAAATTTAATGTTGTCCTCTACCGACTTGAGCAGCTCGGAACAGTCACATATCTTTTTTCATGTGTGGTCGGTCTTTAAAAACTGTTTAACTATCCGAAAGCGTATGAGGGTATCTCTAATTCATCAGCAGCGATAATCGTGCACATTATTGAACTTTTGTTTAGAATTATGAAGTAGACATCCTTTGAAATCAGTTTTTTAGATCCGAGCCTATTGATCCCCTCTTTTGTTCTAGCAATATCAGCTTGCAGTCGTCGTTATACCATACATGAGAACCTGGCTTGAAGTTGATAGGATTTGTCGTGAAGTCTACATAGTCATTGATAGTTTATGTGCATCATGCCGTCACGAAGGAGATCGAGGAGATATGCCGCAAAATGTGCATTGAGGAAGACACCAAAACTCTTCTCATTTCTAATACACCCGGAATCACTTTCGGATCTGAGAGACAGTATACCACTGCTGTTCTTTGTGATAAGTTTGAGGAGCCTACTAACCTCAACTCCAACATACCTGATGCAACGTCACTATGTCTGGACTCCACCGTTGGGGCTTAACCTTGCCTCTGGAAATTTTCTCTCAGCAGCACCTTATCCAGACTGACAATATCCAAGATAACCTGCAGATTTCCGAGCCCAGCCTAATCTTAAAAGATTGCCATATGGGAACCTTAGAAATAAGCGCCGATTGTAGCATCGCTGTTGATTTCCTTTCAACATAATTTCGTAATGCCAACGAACATGTGTAGTTTTTTTTTATTTCATTCAACCACTTTATCAATGGTTTTGTTGCAACAACAACAGTAACAACAGCAACAATAAAATCATATTGGCTACCAATCTATGTAAACTGAACAACAGAAAAATTACAACAAAAATACATAAAAAAACATAAACAAAAACCAATAAAAGCACTGTATTAAATGAAATGAAAACAACAACAACAATTGAATTCTTTAATTCACAACGCTTTAATATAAAAATAATTCATTTCACACATACACTCACTTACATAAGTATACACACCGTTACCAACACCAAGTTAACAACACAAATATTAAAAATATTGCACAAATTGCTGCTGTGAATATACAAACGTACACACATGCACGTGCTGATAATGCAGCAGCATTTATTGTGTTTTCTTTTATTTTGTTTTTTGCCCCTTTTATTGTAGCACAAACCAAATTACGAGAAATAAAGAATAAAAGAGAAGAGAGAAAAACATAAATTTCTTTGGTCAATACGCTTGCAACATAACGTGGCCAGAACGATGCAGCAATTGCAGCAAAACGTAAAAAGGAAACATAAGAAATGAAAAGAAGAAAAAAACTCATCCATTGAACTACGTTTTCCTATTATCGCAAAATATTATCGATTACGATTACGAGTTCTTTTTTATTTTTTTATTTTCGCTTATTACTGTTGTTTATTAGCCAAAGAACATGTTTTCGATGGGCGAACGATAATATAAAAATGGACAAAAGCACTGGATTTGCAATTGTAATAGAAAGTTATGCTTGTTATTTGCTTTTAAAATATCTTTAGAGGTTATTGCCCCAAAATAATTTTGTTGCAACAATGGGAAATGGAATGTAATGGAATTTATTATAATGGAGTCAGATTTCGGAAAACTCTCTCAAACTTTGGAAATCGGTTTGATTGCTTTTGCGAGTCTACTTACAATACCAAAACGGAGCGCCAATGAAACCCATGATCAACAACTGTGCTGCACTGAGGCATAGACTACTTCATGCTGATACTTCCAATGTAGGAGCTGGTAATTGTACCTTTCGATCGGCTTCTCACTTATAACTGGATTACTGTTGCTTTTCAAATGATAAATTTAACCGCTTATACACGATATTGAACGTAGATTTACAAAAGCATCTAAATTAGAGAAATGTCTTATATACTTAATAAAGATAAAATTGATAGTCCAGCTCATAATCTCAATCCCATATCCTAGGCTCTAATCCATCGATAGAAATTTTTTCAAGAATCATTTCCAAAAGACTACGACCCAATGAGAACTCCAGATCAGAAACCAAAACAGTTAGTTGTCCTTAAGCAATGACTTTTTCACAATCGCTTTTGAGTTCTCTAAGCTTCATATGTGACAGTTCCGCTTAGAGACGTAAGAAGAAGGGTTGCAGGGCATAGACATATCGTTGGAAATTGTATTGCTGATGAGCTGACCTGGCCCGTTCAGTAGCTCTCAATCTCCGACATATTACAGGGCATAGATATTCCCATTGCCACAGGTAAATTTGATATCTACTAGTGGAACGAGAGGCACAATCTCGTTGGCAGCAAGAAGGTACCTGTAATATTGCTAGGCTCTCCGGCACACGTATGGATAAGAAGAGAGTTGAATTACTTGTGTTCTCAAGGGTCATTGTACTTTTGGTAGGCATACAGCAAGACTTGACTTTCCGGCAAATGACTTCTGTAGAAACTGTGCTCTACGTAAGACGCAGAGCCTGTCTCATGTGCTCAGAATTTTCAGTGTCAACTGAGAAATTATGAATTCAGGGTGTTGAATATTCTTCAAGTGCCACCATAAGCTGAAATGGCTCACATATTTCTCCCTTAAACGGTCGGTGTAGTTAGCAGTTAAAAAAAACAGCAAAATTCGCTTCATTCCCGACAAAGATCGAATATTCAGAGATACGACCTATTTTCCAGACAGGCAGATCTTTTGTGGTACAAATAATGTGGGGAAAGCATATATAAGAGGACATCTAAGAGCACATCCAATTCCATTGCTTTTCTTTTATTTGATGCAATAAATGTCTGTCGTCACTATACTGCATTTGTCTAAAAAAAATTCTTGTTCATGTTTTAAATTTTCCAAATTAAAACTATTTTTTTGTTGTTGTTTAACTATTTCGCATCGAACTTTTAAATGAATTGCGATCAAGTACTTCTAACAACTTGAGAAATTATTTCTTTACAAACTAATTCCATGCACCACACCATCCACTTGCAGAACAGTGCAGTGAAATGCAGTATGTTTCTGGTTTCCTTTATGCTCTTGCTCCTCTCGATGGTACGCATTGTATTGGATTGTAATTTTAACTTGCTTGACCATGTTTTAGTTAAAACAACATGTAGTGGGTACGTGATCTAATTTCAATTTTTATAAGTAAAGTACTGTACATGAAGCACAGACAGGGTGAGGAAAAATACAAGCTACCAGCAGGAGGCATTGAGAACTAACGGTTGTCTTCTTTCATTCATTCGCTAAACGTATCCTCTAAGCGTTTCGCTTCCTATGCTTAGACTTTCTCCTTTAGAAGCCGATTATTTCTTTACGTATCCCATACATATTTTCTGTTACATTGTAGTCCTCTTTAATGTTTCCACTGATTTAAATTCGCATTCATAGTTTATTCTTAATTCGCTGAGTGGCGATGTGTGCTCTAAAAAATGTTTTGTTGCTGTTTTGTTGCTGGCTTCGCTGACCACTAGAGCAAGTACAGGAATTCAGAGCAGTTTTGCTTGGTTGGTTGGTTGGCTAGGAAAACTGCAGTCTGCTCTGTGCTTATATTTTATCTTCGTTTTTCTCCAATTTCTTTTTTTTTTGTTTTTTTTCTTAAGTTTCTAAAGATTTGTTAAGTTAAAGTGTTAAGACACTCGTTCCTTATTGAGAAGCAATTAAAGTGAAATGGAAAATAAAAAATAAACCCCCCCCCTGTGTTCTACATGCCACACCAAATTCTAAGAAAATGAGTGGCTTTTAAAGAAATTTTCTTGAAAGGAAAGGAAATAAAATCAAGAAAACTAGTTTGAAGCTGCCATTTTAAAAAGAAATAAAATTCAGCGTGTAACTCCCGTTAAGAAACATTTTTTAAAGAAAAATAAGTTTTTTTTAGAGGCTCCATCACCTTTTATCTTGATAAATAGCGGCGGGGCCTATAAATTATCTCATAAAATCTAAATTTGTTTAAACATGAAAAAAGAGAAGAAAAGCTGAAAAAAACAAGAATGTTTTCAAAAGTTTTTCTTCGGTGCGGTGTTGTTTGTAATATTTTTACAGCATCAAAGTTGATGTTCATTATTGTTATTGCTGTTGTGGATGTTTGTTGTTTTGTATTGCTCCCTTTTGCGTAATTTTTTCTAATCGTTGAAAGATTAAAACTTTTATTTAATGAAGCGTAAAATATACACAATCATACACAGCGGAAAACCATGTAAAAAATACTGTACGCTGGTAAGGTCGACTTTATAAATACCCTGTGGCATAGGGCTCAAATAAAGCTGAACACGATACAAAAAATAGTTTTTTTGGGGCATAGCAGGGGCAATGAGAACCTATATTACATGTAGACTCTGTCGGACTTAAGTCCACTGCATTGGCAGTGAAGATCAAAGCTTTGGAAACTATGGCTAGGTTAATGGGAGAGAAATCTCACAAGAAATTCCTTTGGGATTTCCTAACCTAAGGACTCGATTGGCTGCGAGCTCGCTCCTTATTCTGTAGCAATCTGGAGTTTTTGGTCCCAGAATGAAACTCTAGGGTATCTCTCAAGCGCAAGTCCATGCCATCTTAAGATGTGCTCAGTTAAACATCGATAGGAGGTACAAAAGACAGTACATAGCAATACTGCCTGGTAGTCATGTAGTTAAATCGAAGGTAGTAAGAAACTGTCTGAAAAGCGGTTCAATAGGGAAAGCAAGGTTATCCCCGAATGGGTCTCATGTCAGGAATTCTCTGCAATAAATAAGCAGTTAGTCGTCTTAGTCTAGTTGGTAGTGTGTTGGATTATTAGACGTAAGGTTCAAACTCCAACTCAGACATCGAAACCAAAATATGAAAAATATTTCTTCGGCGAGTTCCTCTCAGCATGTTTCTGACACAAATTGAGTTGAATTAACATTCACACAACATAATTGGTGTGAGAAGAAACGTTGTAATCCTGATTAAAGGGTTGTAATGACCCATTAAGTATGTATGTAAGTAAACAGACGAGTATGATCAAAGAAGGGGAAGATAAAGAAAGAAGAAGATCCTTCTCCAACTACAGACAATCGAAACATTTGTTGAGAAACTGTCCAGGAATAACCTGAGGTTAATAATCGGTCTTTTGCCTAGACACTGTAGACCTACGGGTTGTCTCGAACCCAACATGTAGATTCTGATAACGATGAGAATGAATCATTAGAATACATTCTTCTCATTGTTTACACCGAACAGCATCCTGAAATTTGTCAGGGTATTGCTCTGATTGGAGGAGACATTATGGGGATACCCTATAGAGTATAAAGGGAGTACAAAATACCATATTGTTGCAGTACTTAGTTAACTATTTATGCAATAACAGTATCTTGATTCTAGTTCTGTTTCATTACAAACATTATCTCGAACTTAATATTCCACACCTACACGTATGCTGTTGTAAAGCTCCAAAGCATTGATATTCGTAAACGTCAATTTGGCTTAAACTCGGACGTCTTTCTTCTTTTTTTTGTTTTTCTTACACCCACAGCAGCCATAAGCTCAGCATAACCTTACACTTGTAGAGACGTTCAAACAAAGAAAACTTTCTTTTCCTTGATACTTTCTTTTCCCTCCTTTCTTTTGAGCGTTGGATGGGTAATTGTAAGAAAATAAAATTATGAAGGAAAGTTAAATAAATACAATAACAAAAACAATAACAATAATAATGTCCATAAAATATTAAGTAAAACGGCTGTAACGTTTTGGGGTCACGAAACCAAGTGATACTGAAAGAAACAAAAATAAATTCACTTCGTAGTAATAAGAGGTGGAAGTGAAGGGCAGAAAGAAATTATAAGAAATGATATCCAAACATTTATGGAATTGTGGAAATTTAGAAAAATATTCCGTTTAAAAAAAACAGGCTGAAATTATAGTGAAAAAAAGAACAAAATTAAGCCATAGTACAGTGGTATGAAATATGGCTCTACTTACTTTTTTAATTTCAGATAAAAGTCAATTTACACATAAATGTCAGCAGCTTAATTGAATGACTAGATTAGAAAACCTCTCTATTATGCAGGTAGTTCCAGCAACATTTCATTCTTCATTTTCTTTCATAGTGAAACACAGGTTCTTAAGTGATATCAAAGAAAATAAAGTATAAAGAATGTGCATCTTAACATTTTTTGGAATATTTTTCAAAAATATTTCATGACGCGGGGAGAAAGATAGAAGGGAAGGAAACGAAGAGCGTAACAATGCGTTGCTCTCATCGTGCGTTTTTGTTGTTTGACCACTTTTTTATTAAATTTTCTGAAATCACTTATTCTGGTCAGTGTTGCCACGAAAAAAAATATTGCAACCAACATTTGTGAAAAAAATTACCAAATAAGAAAAAATTAACCAAAATTAAATTCACAGTTTTTTTATTTTATTTTTTCAAATATAAACTATAATTAATACAACATAGTAAGAAAAGAAACAAAAAATAACAAACTAAAATTTTAGTCTTACAAATTAATTCATTTCTACAAACAAAAGCTCTTTTTATAAGAAAAATAAATAACCAAATCCGGAAATTTTGTTTAAAAATAGTTAAACGGCAACACTGGTTGTGATTAGTGAGCAAGAGAGAGAAAATAAGTTGAGAGAATTTATTTATTTACAGCCATAGAAAACTGTCAATAATATACGATACTTGATTTTCATTTCATCAACATACATATGTAAAGCTATCTATCTTAATAATTTTAGATAAATAAAGATAAAATAAAAAATCCATTTTTTTTTATTAAAAGAACATAAAGCTATCCATCTTTGGCTTAAAAATTATACCTAGTTTTTTTAGATAAACAAAAATAAAAAAACCCATTTTTTATTAGAAGAAAAAATAAAAAAATTAAATACGGCCAGCTAATGACATAGAACATTTTTAACATAAAATATTTTTTGATTGTTATTCTGAAATAAAATGATAACGCATCCACTATACATGTGTTCTTGTCGCAGTCTGATCGACAACTAAATCAAAGAACACAAGAATGCGTGTGAGTTCTCTCTGCACAATTGTGCGGGTAGTAATTTTTAACAAATTTTGGTGAGAGCGGGCCGTACGCCTACAACCCGCCATAAGAAATTTTACTTCTACATGATGCGCATTCTTTATATCCATATTCTTTGGTGATATTCAAATGCTGCTATACCCTGTTTATTATTTGTCTGGCTTTTTAAAATACCTAACAACCTCAGAACATATGTACATACAATCAGTATTACAACCTAGCTTCTCACACCACTGTGTTTTAATTTTATACGCGAGTGGCGGGACCTACAGTTAAAAGTCGACTCCGAGTGACAAATTTTTGAGAAACTTTTCATAGAAATTTTATTCACTCCCAGAGTTTTTACTAGAAATCGGAATCTACCTCTTCAAAATGCCTTCACAATTTGTTCTGACGTCGAACGGTTATCAATAGCATCCTAGTCAAAATACACAGCAAGCCTTACATCAATTGGCGATCACTGAAACCATAAACGGCTGTAGATGCAACGGCATTCTTAATTCATATTCTACTCGGATGGTGAGACCTAGGCGAACATGCTCTATTCTGATGCTATTTAGATCTGGCTAGACTAGTAATTTGGTGCAGAGAGAGCATTATTTCAGGCTCCATAAATCATTACCCTGTCTAGCACCAAAACCCTCACGACACAATGCACTTTTTTAATTGTCCCGCTAAATACACTGCTTGTCGCTGAGTGAACCTTTAATTAATATCAGTCGAGGTGGTTTAAACACAACAAACTGTCAACTATATCGATTCGTCGTACTAATTCTTAGAAAAATAATCTTCAGGGAAAAAATTGGAGATGCGTCAGAGCTGTTACAACAACACCAACATCATCATAGTTGAGAAAGCTTCTACCATCGAGGGAGTCAAATGTTGCGAATAATGTGCTTGCTAATATGCTTATACTGCCTGACACTCTGCACCACCACCCGCACTTCTACCATCGAGGGAGTCAAATGTTGCGAATAATGTGCTTGCTAATATGCTTATACTGCCTGACACTCTGCACCACCCTTCCTCAAGGAAGTAAGCCATCTTCAGCAGTAATCTATACCTGATAACGCATTGGTATCATTGAAGTCATCGTAATCTAGTAGCTGCAGTATTGCTTATTAGATGCGAGTCCTTATTTCAAATAATACCAATATGAACAAATATTTCTTCTTCAGCCACTTCCTTTCTCAGCAAAAACTGTGAGAGTAAAATAAAATTGCCATGAAAAGTTTCTAAAAAAATCTGTCGTTCGGAATCGACGTTAAACTGTAGGTCTCGCCACTCCTGTATATAATTAACACATATAACATGTTTGGTGTGAGAAACTAGGTCGTAATACTGTCTAAAACGTTGTAATTATCAATTCTGTAAGTGAAGTAAATAGGGAAACGGCTTGGCAAAGAAAGAATCAATATTTTCCATGAAAACAGGTTTCCTGTGATCGTTTAGATTTCATTTCTTCACAGTAAATACAGTACAAAGACTCGTTTTTTTTATTTAACAAATATGTTTCATGAGATTTTTTTTAAATAACCCATATCGTCTAATTTTAGAACGATTTCTTTCTGATGGGAATCGAACGCACATCTCCCAAACTGACCAATTAGTACACAGACCTCTATACTACTAATACATCCAGTTTGGAACTAAAACAAACAAAATCTTATTCGAATTATTTTTCATTTTGTACCCATCGACAAACTGGTTGCTATGCTTGTATTATTACAAGCCTACTCCAAATATTTCTTCACCTTCTACTTATTGCCTTGCTGGCTCAACTAATAACTAAAATTGTCGTGTGTTTTCCTCAATTACTAACATAATCAATCAATTCAAAAATCATTTTGGATAACATTAATCCATAACTCCATTAATAGTTATTGAACACTGAAGGAAACCCATAATAAATCTTATGATAGCCCCCCAAAGTATGCTTTATGCCCTCTTAACTAACGTATCTCTTTACAGCGTGTAAGTAATTTTAATTTATTTTCTCTCTTAAAAATATTACTCATACGCAATAGGTGGCAGTAATTTCCCAATGTTTTTAGATTTTATTATTCAATCCCACAGTGATTGTGATTGTTGCCAATAAAACAAATAAGTTCCACTTATTTTCTCACAAAACATAACAAAACAACGAAAGAAAAATAAAAGGAAGGAGTAGAGAATAAAAGTGTAAAAGTTAAGTTAAATTATGATGTTTTTTCTCTTTATTTCTCTTCTTCATTTTTTAATGTCGATTGTTGTTGTTGTTGTTGTTGGTTTTAATAGATTCGCATATGAAATCGAATAAAAAGTTTACGTATCACGTTAAGCGTTCCCCAGAGTATTTTTTACTCTTGAATACACTTACAAATGAGGCACTAAATTAAACGATTACGTATTAAAACAAAAGAAAACAAAAGAAAACTTAACGAATATTATGCGAAATAAAACCAAAAAGAAGAAGAATTCAAAATAAGGCAAATAAAAAAGAGAGAGAGCTAGAGAGAGGTTTCGCTAATAGGAAATTATTTGTAAAGAAAGTATTTTTAAAAAAGAGATTTAAGCAGGCTCTTGTGTACTATAAAGTGTTTTAAAAATCTTGCATTATGTTACCCAAAAAGCTCATAGAAAGTAGAAAGCAACCGGGAATAGTGATAACAATTGGAAAATAAATGTATGTGCTTACCCTTGAGATTGCATTGAATATGCTTAAGACAGTAGGTATGTAAGTTAGAGTGATACAAATCTCCAATTCGTTTGTGTTACTTCGAGACCTCTATTAACTAGAGTCTCCAACACCAAAGCTCAAAATGCTTGTGAGTTTACATTTGAGACTTAACTTCATCCATGAGTGGGGGGACCTATAGTTTAAAGTCGATTCCGAACGACAAACTTTTTGAGAAACTTTTTCATGGCAATTTTACTTACTCTCAGAGTTTTTGACAGAAATCTCCGGAGCGGCAGTCGCCGTAGAAATATTTACTCATGTTTCGTTCTGTTGGAAATATTTGACCTAGGGTTTGAGTGGTGGCCACACGTCTAATAAGCAAACACTTCATCAGTGTCTGACATCGTCAATTATCACGTTTTAACCACAAGGATCTCAGAATTTTCATGTACTTATGGTAGACCATGAATGCCGTCACTTAGATCATACTAACCAGCTTTGTTATTTCCATTACAGTTCCATTAGTGCCCTTTGGTCCATCTCTTGAGGCATAGGTATGTAAGTAGGTAGAGGTTGCAGCCCATTGAACTCTCTTAGATAGGCCAGATAGGGTCCATTATGTTACCACAGTCACAGAACTACACGGAACCCCTGATGAATCTCCTGGGGCATAGAGATCTTAACATAATTCAAACTGTTACGCATACATTATTGGCCATAATATTTCCATTAAAATGCATGGGTTCTGCTACCATCAAGAACATTGCAATGACAGATAACATCTGTCGCTTAATTTGGGTCTCAAAAGTATTTATTCATCCTGTGGGGATAATCTATAATAATACAAATATTGCTTTTATGTATGCATGTATTTTTCTCCATGTTTGTTGGATGCCGTGGTATTTTATTATTATTTGTTGTGTGTGTGTATTAGTAAGTCAATACACCATTCGTTATGCATTTAAAAACATGTTAAAAAAAGATTGGTAAACAAATTGAGTTTTTGTTTTCCCAAAAAAATCCAAAAAATACGAGGGTTGAAGAGGAGGTATAAGGCACACCATGCTTTTCAATATCCTTACCATGCTCGACAAAGACGAATTTAAACTTAAAAAAAATATAAAAGAAAACCGAGGGTGGTAGCCATAATTTAAAGAAAATAGTATTCCAATGCGAACAGACCTCGTTAAAAATAAACAACAGAAACTGCAATTACTTGTTAACTTAAGTGTTTGTGTCTGTATTTGCATTTCTTTAGCTGTTTCGCCATTTTGACTATTTTTCTGTACATACAAGAAACAGAATGAAACAGAGTTTGGAGAGAGTTAGAGAGAGAGAGAGAGAGAATGCATACATCGCATAACCCCCAGAATTACAATCTTCTTGTATTTGGCCTGGCAGCATTATTGTTTTTCTCGTCTTCATTTTTTTTTCTGTCTGTAGGGGTTAAGAGCATTGGTTATTGTATTCCTTATTGTTGCAACTGTTTCCATATGAAAGTTTTCGTGTTGCAACATGAGAGAAGAAATCTTTGCTTGTTGAACGTGTCAATTTGCATGTGGCTTTAGGAAATTTTTTTCTTTCCTTTTCGCTTTTCTTCATGCTTTTCACTGATTTTTATTTTTCTTTTTCTTTCTTTTGTCATCTTTATCGTTTCTTTTCATTTCGTTGTGTTATTTGTTCGTACATTTGATTTCTTATTTTTCAATTCGAATTCGAATTTAAAAACGCATTCAACGTTTGGCCATAAACAAGCATATCACAGGGATAACAGCAAGCTAAAGAGCAGAAGATGGCCAAAATATTGTGTGTGTATGTGTGTTTGAGTGTGGCACAAACACAAATCGAAACTGAAATTGAAACGCATAAATCAGTAACGAAGAAGCAGAAGGAAAACTGAAAACGTTTTACGAATGACAAAAGGATGCAATAAAAATGTTCAAGATTTACTTGAAGATTCTTCGTAAACGAAAAGCATAAATTTTGCAAAAACCCATTTACGAATAGTAAACAACAAGAAAATTTAGAAACGATGTCTTAAAGAAACACAGAGAGGGAAGAGAGAGAGGGAAGAGAGGAATTCGATTCGATTGGGTTATAAATGTTTTATTGTGTCGATAAATAAATTCCTCGATTATTTCTTTGATCTCTTCGAAATGTTTGGAAGAATAATTTCTTCTTCCATTCATTTAATGGCGCAGTAGTTAATTCGAAACGATTTATTTTAAAATTTAAAGTGACTTTATCATCATGATTTACAATTAAGAATTTAAAAGGATATTTAGCTGGTAAATAATATCTACAAAGATAGCCGGCCATAAACTTAAACTATCTTTAAAAGAAAACATACATACATACATACATACATACATACATAAATAATCATTACAATCTTTTAGTCAGAACTACGATCTAGTTTCTCATACCACTTATGTTGTGTGTGGCAGGAGTAGCAGGACCTGTTGTTTAAAGTCGACTCCAGACGACAGATTTTTGAGAAGAATTTTTACCAAAAATCTGCTGAGAGGAAGTCACCGAAGAATTATTTCTTCGTCTTTCGTTTTGTTGGAGATGTCTGACTTGCGGTTTGAACCGAGGCCTCACGTCTAATAAGCCAACACACTACCTACTAGACTATGGCAACTATTCGAATGGATAGATCCCATTATTACAATGGTTTACATCTACCAGAGAACGTCATTAAAGCATACACTAACAGATCCAGATCTCACGACAAAGTTGGTTGTGGAACCTCTTCAAAATCTTGAACCAATCTTGCATTGTCACCTGCACTGCACGGTGACTGGTGGAGGCAGAAATAATTGCTATAAAGACTACCATTATTCGAATCATGGATCAGAGTATATAAAGGGGATATACATATATGTACATTTGCTGCCAGAAAAGTGAACTTGAAATTCCTAGAAGGTATGCACATCACATCCAGTATTTAAGAAGCTTGTCTTTGGAGAAGATAACATTACATTCACCCTCTTATGGGTTCACAGATAAGGGGACATTTCGGGTAACATCAAAGCCAAAGCACTTAAACTAATGGAAAATTCAATTGAATTCTAACATGAGATTGGCATTCCTCTCTACAGAGTGGCAAACATATTTGGCTCAACAAATTTTATTCATTTGCAAAAAAAAGATGGAATATTGAACCCACCTGTAGCAAACACATTATGTCACTTCATAACGCCGTAGATGTACTGATCGGCTACCATAGCATAAGGATTTCAATGTTGATTACTCTTTCTTTAGCATTGAGACTCAGTGGTCACATCAACTATGGTCTTGAACATGATTCTCATAGAACTGTTACCATCAGCTTGCAACGCTATGACTAACGCTATCAACTTTTTCTAACCTGCAATTGAAAGTTATGACTTGGAGAGCACGTGATTTGAACAAGACATAGCTATAAGTCTACAGAACATAGCAGATTTTAGATTTATTACATGCAAAATTTTCAGAGAGTAATTTAACGTTTTGTAGGACTTTATTAGAGACCGTATTTATCCCAATAATTCTGGAACATCGGAAAATTTGAATACATCTGCAGCCATACCACTCGAAATGTGAGAAAAAGTGTTCGAAAACTATGTATTAACTGTTGCAACCAATCTAGAAAGGGTCATTTGGATGACTTCCTCACAGCAGTCTTCCGATAAAAAGTCTGAGTTTAAATAAAATTGTCATGAAAAGTTTCTCAAAAAACTCTGTCGTCCCGATAAAATTAACACATGGGTATGACAAACTAGATCGTAATCCTGACTACGGAGTTGTAATCAAAAATTAAGTTAAGTAAGTAAGTTAACGTTGCATCGAAATGCTATTGACATGTGAAAATAAAAACAATACAGTGTGTAACAAAATTAATTATAAAATAATATTTAAAACCTACACAATAACTCCTTAACAATTGTTTTACATGCCAGTGTAAATACATACAAGCTTTCAAGTGTTCCTTTATAGCTGCAGATAATGCCTATCGTATCGTGTGAGTTATTTTCTTCATTTTTATAATTTTCTTCTTGTCTCTCCCTCTATATATTTCTCTTAAGTACAACAACAACAACAGCTCAACAAAAACAAATAAACAACAACAACAAGAGAAAAATTCAAAGTTACAGTGATTTTAAGTTGAAAAATAATAATTCGACAACAAACAACCAATAAAGCATGTCATTGTATGTGTGAAAACATATTAATTTGACCCCAATAAAGAATACAACAATAACAACAACAACAACATTAGTTGCATGTACACAAATACATTTACAATAGATTATCACAATGGCTTCTAACTCTCGACCTACACACACACACACACACACACACACGATATAAATAAACAAACAATACAATGCTATACGCTCTACGCTCTATTCACAAAAAATTTCTTCTTTTATTTTCTTCGCAACACTTGTCAATTCTTTTATTTTGTATATGTGTGTGTGTATCTGTGTGTGTGAGAGAGAGAGAGCAAGGTTTACACGAATTTTTGCAAATAAATTTGTTAAGGGTGACTAAAATTCTTGTACTTGCTGCTTTACTCTCTCTCCCTCTCTCTCTGTCCCTCATTTTCATAAACCCAATGTTCATGCTCATGTTTTTGTATTGTTCTGAGCAGCCCAGGTGAGAGGTGTGCATGTGTTGGTAAGAGTTTAAGTGTTTTTGTTTTGCTCTGTTTCTGCTCCTGTGTTTCTTTCTTTCTTTTCTCTTGATCTTTACCATGATTGTTGTTGTTTTTGTCAGTTTTTGGCAATAATTTCCCAAGAGTCTTGCATGTGTTATTGATGTTTTATTGAAAATATTTGTTTATGTTTCTCAAATCTTTTTTCCCTCGCTCTCTCTCTCTCTCTCCATCTCTCTCTCACTATATATGTATATATATTACTCTCCTCGCCAATACAACGTTAGTTGAAATGCTTGTTATTGTTGGTTATTTGTTTTAGTTGTAGCTGTTATTGAGCTTACAAAATATTTTGAAAAAACAAGCAGAAAACCTGAGCAGGGCACGTAGCCGGGTAGGTAAGCATGTACATACATACGTGGTTACCAATACTGAGCTGGACTGTAAGTGGCTCTTCATTTTCAAAATATTTTTTGGAAAACTATCGCTTAAAGGAATGAAACAATTTCTCGGTTAATTTTTTTAGTTATTTATTGTGTGTTATAAGGGCATCGGTTTGGATTCTCCTGGCTTCTATGAACAAGTACTTTGTTGTATTTGTCATAAATGTGTAGCCGTGTGTGTGTATGTGTGCTTTATTATTATTTTTTTTTTTTTTTTTGTGACATATTTTCGATGACTTGCTACAAATTAACAACAATGTTTTGGGCCTATGTGTCCATGCGCTTTTTTTATGTTTGCCTGTGGTGAGTAGTACTAGTATAAATAAGCCGTAAACATGCAGAGGCATGTGGGTTATTGCACAGCAAATTGAGGCAATTCGCTATCAATACTAACTTATTTTTATAAATAAAGACCTATTCCTATTTAACTGGTCATTACCGACCTTTAGTCAGGATTACAATCTAGTTCCTCACACCAACCATGTGTGGAGAGACCTACAGTTTAAATTTGACTTCGAACGCCAGATTTTTTTAAGAAACTTTTAATGGCAATTTTATTTACTCTGTTGAGAGCAAGTTGACGAAGAAATTTGTTCGAAATGTCTGATATCTACGGATTGTTCAGTTGCAATCAGAAGGAGGCTATGGTACACAGATATTTTCTGCAATCCTTTGTTTATTGCCTTAAAATGTCTTTAATTGTACTGACCATTCACGACTAAAACAAAATTCGAAAACATTTCGTTTTGTTTGCAAACAATCCAACCTGTATGGCTAAAAAGAAATATGCAGGGCAAAAAAAATTGTAGCCAAAGAAATGCCCGTCAACATATTGACATCAGCTATGGGAGCTGAACCATTAAACAATAACAACAACAACAACAACAGCAACCTTTGATGTGTTGCCAAAAGCAAACAAATGTTCTTCCTAAAATGGAGTGTAGATGGCAATATTTTTTTCTTGATAAATGAAATTACAAAAACAACAATTATTTGCTCTCTTTCTCTCTCTCTCTCTCTCTCTCTGTCATACAAAATATATTTCACGAGTACGGAGTATAAAAATAATAAACTTTATCGATAAAATGTTACGGTTGTTGCTTGCATGGCCCCCTAATAAAGTCTTGGCTTTTGTTGTTACAACATTTCAGTTACAATTTATGTATGTTGTTGTTATCGCTTTTTGTTGCTGTTGTGATTGCTGGTCAATGTGGCAGTGTTTTTGGGACGCCCACTTCATTTATCAAAATTTATGTCGACGTTGTTGTTGGCCCATAGACATGTGCCTGTGCATTGAAATGGTCACGTAATGTGGTTTTTAACTAATAAAACCAATAAATTCATCTGTCCGACCAAATATCGTAAATGAAAATGATATATTTTTGTACCCAACAATCGAATACAATGAGTATGACTATGAGTATGAGTGGAGTGAGTGAGTGGTTTAGAGAGTAAGCAGGAAGGAACGAGATTTTGATGTTTATTTTGCAAGGAAAATTGAAGGGAAATGGAAGATGGAAAATAATTAATTTGTCAATGGCAGTCTACTACTACTGATTTATAACTGAAAAAATAGGCCTCTAAGCAAAAGTGTAAGACGTTTTCTCTAAAATTCAAAGCAAACATGTTAAAAGCAATGAAAACTTGTTTAAGTTTGTTATAAAACATAGGGAATTACTCAAGCAACTAATTCAATTCAGTTCACTCATTTGAAGTGAACACCATTACCGTACCTGGATTTTCCCATTATTTACGATACACAATTTCAATGCAATTGCTTGTTGATTTTCAAATGCTTTAAACTTAGGGAATTATTCTATTATTGTCTATAAAGTAATCCAACAAGAAAGTCACAAGTCTAAGACGTCGTCAAACAGTTTGATTATTGGACGGTAACAGTTTTTCCAACATCGTTTTTTAAAAGACACTTTGAAACCATAAAATGCACCAACCAATCACTTTTTTCAACCACCACTTTTGGATTTTCCGCACCCCATAACCGATAGTTTTGCTCGTTATGGTAGCAACCGAGTGAGAAATTAACTTCAAAGCTAAAGGAAAAAATGTGTTCGAAAAATCTGCATTGAAAGCCTATTGATCTAGCTCTCAATCATATTTACTGTGCTGTAAATGGTCCTTAATTGATTGCGTGCCTTAGACTCTATATGTATGCATGGAAGTGTAAAGTTAGTCACAAGACTCATTCATGTTTTTATCCAAATACGGATGTACAGATAAATATTGAAAATATTGGACCGAACTCCTAAATGCGAAGAATTAAAAAGAGAGCTCTCAGGATATACAACGTTAGTGACAGCGTGAAAGCTTAGCTGGGATGAGAAGTAAATATAGACACCCAGCAAGTGATAGTTCTTCGCACCTTCTACAGAACATTGCTGAGGAGGACCTGAAACGGTGTGGTTTTAAGGTTTTTCGTCGTACGGATGGTCTTACTATTGTAGTGTCAGGTTTTGGTGCTCATATCATTTCTTTGGTATTTAATCCAATCTAAACTATGGACATTCTACAATACTTGGTAGCTACAGACATATTCAAGGTGACTATACGGTGTCTAACGGCTTACGATTCTAACTGGCGACTTCTGAGTTAACAATCCGGACGTTTCCGGTAATAATGACATTGACGGCTCCTAAATGCTGCACTAAGTAGGATTCTGATATAAGGCTATAGCTAACTTGAGCAATTCATTATATAGCATTTCAGAGATCGATAATTGCTAAAGAACGGGCCCAGAGCTCCTAATTTTTAATGTATTACTGGGCATATACATATGTATGTTCATCTGCAACAATTAACTTGGATATGGTATGGTCTTTACCGATAAATTCTACATTCTCATGCGTGACTTCTGCAGAATCAGTGAGTCTAAGAAGGAGGAGCAGACTATTTTACTGCTTATGATTGTGTCCAATTCTTGTTATGAAAAGGAGGAGATTTTTTGCTTCTCATTTCTTGTTTTCTGTACTAGTTTTCTGACTTGTGGTATAAGAGGCCTTACTTCTGATCTCAGTGGGACTACGCTTTAAGGATAATACGCAAGTCAACCCAAGAACCTCAATGGGTAATTAATGAAGGCCATAAAAACTCCGAAATTTCATACTTTTTCTAATGCGAAGCAACAGCAACAAACTATTCCAGACAGTCAAGAATGGTCAGAGATTATAATGAAGAAAACCAGTACGTTCAATTAAAATAACTTTTAATCGATGTGTAAAGCAGTTGTTTACCTACATACAGACATAATTGGTCGTTACCACCCTTCAGCCAGGATTACAACCTAGCTTCTCACACCACCACCATGTCGTGTTTGTTAATTTTATGCATGAGTGGCGGGACTTACAGTTCATAGTTGACTCCGAACGACAGATTTTTGAGAAAAGAAAGTTTTTTTTAAGGTTATCATATGATACAACGAAGCATTTATTCCTTTCGATTCTATATTTCTTAGGAATTTGTCATGAGAAATCTCTTTAAATTTGTGTTCAACCCTGTGAATAAAAAATTAAACTTTTTTTAATTTTTTTAATCCTCCTTTGAGACTTTTAATCACAGTCATTGTAACTTTTAAAACTTTTTTTATTTGATTAGTCTCAATGGCCTTAAACTTGAGCAGTAGATTGAATATCATTTTGTTAAACTTTTATTTCACAAATAAACTATTAAAACAACATTCGTTTTTATATCTCTTCTTTATTAATTTTCGTTATTTTTTTAATAGTCTTCCCCACAAAACGATATTTTAGTTCCCTAAAGGTCTATTGAAAAAATTTCGAAACGCTTTCCCTTTTTTTCATTTTTTTTTTTAATAGAAAACTTTTCTTGCTATCGTAGCTATTGCTGCTGTTGTTGTTGTTGTTATTTTAATAATGCTTTAAAATATTAGCATATTAACATATTAACATTCTATTGACTTGACTCCTCCGTTGCTTTCAAAACCCTCTTTGTCATGTTGAACGATTTTCCTCTTGAAAGTCTATTAAAAAAAATTCTTTTTTTTTCTATTCTCAGTTGTTCTGCAATCAACCCTCAAACGTGTAGTGTTGTTTTTATTTTTAAGAAATTTATTTATAAATCTCTTTATGTGATAAAGATGAAGAAGAAGAAAAAAATAAAACGATTTGTAGAAGGAGAAGAAAATTTTTATTGCAATTTAAGGTTCATTTTTCAACTTAAGTTCCAATAGCAAAGTAATGAAAAAACAGCGGAGGTTAAATAAGTAGTCTTATAGAGAATTAAATAAAGTCAAATCGCTATGGCAAAAGCGGTAAATTCTATATAAAATAACACTTGTGGGGCTGCCTTTATTAAGCCACTGTTTCTTGAAATATGTCTTGCATTATGAAGCAGACAACAGTGATGAGTCCTGTAGCAGGAATGGGTTTCGAAGGACCATTATTGTAAAACATGACATACGACATTGTGCTTTATCTCAAAATATTTGAAAGGATATACGTTGGGACATCTGTCGGTAATATCGCCGTGGTAATGTAAGCAAATATTTCTCCGGCGGCTTCCTCTCAGCAGACTTCTGGCATAAAATTCGGAGAGTAAATCAAATTGTCATGAAAAAGTTTCTTAAAAATCTGTCGTTCGGAGTGGACTTTAAACTGTAGGTCCCGCCACTTATGTATAGAATTAACACACACAACAAGAGTGGTGTGAGAAGCTAAGTCGTTATCATGACTGAAGGCTTGTAATGACCAATTATGTATGTATATATGTATGTTTGTATTTATATATGTATGTGATAAATAGTAAAACAAATGCTGCTTTCATAAGTGCGAAGCAGCAGAAAAAAAGGCTGAAGATTCAAATTGGCGAAATTGGAAATTTCTCATGCAGTAAAGTTGATATCTATCGCGTTGTGGGTTATATACTATCCAGGTCATAATTTTCAATGCAGCTCACGGCCATAGGGTTATGAATTGTCATTCAAAGTTCTTCCAGAACATTTTGAAAACAATACGTTCCAATGATATATCCAGATCATAATGCCATCCAAACAGTGTCATTTTCCATGTACAATTGCTTTTCCATAATAACATCTGGGTTCTCCAAGCCTTATATGCTAGAATTTTTATTAATACAACAAATCAGTGAGAATTTAGCCTCTTTGGAGAAGAAAATTTTGTTCGAATAATCAGTATGAAGAGTATGTTGCTTTAGCAACAAATCAATATATGTATAACTACTGGCTAGCATTTCTAAAAATTTTCTTAGGATTTTGCAATATCCAGCAAGGCAATTATGACAACAACATTTACACCTTAACGCTTAAATCATTACTTTTATAGTCAGTTTTCACTTCGATTATTCGATTTTTGAGCGATTCATATTCGTAAATGACAAACCTTTTACTAAATAAATACCCCTAGAGAATAGTGCTAACTCCACTTCACACACTGTAGTCACTGTTTCTTTATTTATTTATTTTTCTCTTATAAGTTCCTTAGCAAAGTGTATTCGTAGTACTTATTTTACCCACTGCTGTTATGTTTTACAGCTTAATAAAGAGAAATAAACGAGAAAAAGGCAGCAAAAAATTCTTTTTTTTTTTCCTCTTACGCATACACACACTAATGCTAAATAAATATGACAAACGATAGGGAATATGGTGGCTCATAAACTTTCTGTTATTGCATTAGTAGTAGTGGTAGTGGTATTGAACAAAAATAGTGGAAACAAACATCGCCATCTCTAGTCTCACTCTCACTCTAACACCCACACTCACTTTTTAACTTTCGTTTGTGTATGGCACTGGCTCTCTGATCTTTTCATGTTGTTTTATTTATTTACACTCTATGACAATGACAAGCATACACATTCACTCTTACACACAAATCCTTGGAGTTGAGTGAAAGGTCTTTTGTTCTGTGTAAGGCACTCACTGTTATAATTTAAAGACACTGCAACTAGGGGAATTTAAAGAAAAAAATTTCTTGTTTTTTATCTCTCCCTCTATTGACAGTAGGCTTGCCAGATTCCGATTCGCAAAAAGCTGGACATTGGATTTTAAAAAGCTGGACAAAACAAAAAAAATCTGGACATAAAAAAATACTGAGGAAATGTTAATTTTGGTTTTGTGTAAATAATTTTTATTAAAATATAATTTTTATTAAAGTATAACAAATGTACAATCAGTGTTGGCTAACATGATTTGACAAAGTTAACATGAAAATTATTGCCCAAGTTATTGCAGTAAGTATACTAAAAAAATTTCTATTTAGCTGGACAAATTAAATTTTAGATGCACAAGCATCAAAAAATCTGGACAATCCAGCCAAGTCCAGCCAGGCTGGCAACCCTAATTGACAGATTCGCTGCCAGGTTATTGTTTGAAAGTATTCTTTTAAGTGCTTCTCTTTAATGTTTATGACCAGATTATGAACTACGGAGAGTAAATTATTGCCATTAGAAATTCAATCATAGTTTAGAGAGCAATTTTTCTCACTCTAAGTATGGGATTTTAATAAAAGTATTCAAATGTTAAGGAAAGAAAAACTATTCTGCGTGGAGAGTTTTCATTTTTCAAGTACGTTGTTGATTTCTTGATAGATAAACTTCAAAATTATTTCACAGTTTCCACTCAATCAAGGGCATCAAGACCTCCGGCAACCAAATCGTAACAAAATTACAAATAAATGAGACTGAAGCTATCATATTAAGAAACTATGCCAGGTTTATAATACATTTATAGTACAAACTAGAAAAAGCCATTGATTGGCTGCAACAACTGAAGCAAATTATTAAAATTCCAAGTTGCTGTCATCTGTTCAAAATCTGTCAGCTGAAGTATAACTCCTTTATGTCGTTTACCAATATGGATTGTTTAACCTTAAAATTTAATTAAAATTGACTACAAGGCGTTGTGCACTTTTCAAGCATTATGCCACCTTGAGGGCAAGAAATTTCCAACATTATAAGGACTTTTAACACAGAAAGTGGTACAAATGTGGTCAGGCATTGAATGTTTGGCATTTGGACTTGCACTTCCAATCACGCACGGTTCAACACACACACAAAAACCTTTCATAACGCCCTAGACATGCTAATTAGGAACTAAAGTAACATGGGCGTAATTATGTATTTCGATTCGAAAGAAAGGACAGTGTTTCTTTCTAATCGAAATACATATGTATTAACCTCCCTGGCTTTCAATGTTGATTTTTCGAACAAAATGTCCTTTATCGATGAAATTTATTTCTCATCCGGCGTTATCAAATAAAATTGTTGCACATGGGCATCGAAGCACAGCTGATGCATCCGAACAAAGTTATTGTTTAGTGCTTATTATGGTCTGGAGTTGTCCTGGAAGATCCTTCCGATTCATCAATCTAGAGTATTAGCACGCAATTAAAGATTACTTACGGGAGACGATATGACTTTTACATGACGTTTCCACAAGCCGCTAATTAGATCTATTTCAGACTAACAGCATGAGAAGTGTAATTTCATATTTGATGCCAATTGGTCATCAATATCATGCAATTTGGCATAGTTTGATCCGTTTATCGACTAACGTCAGAGTTTCATCATACTTTTTAGTTACCACCGAGATACTGGCTGCCTACTTGCTTTACGGAAGTAAGTATCCCGTCAGTGGTGAATTTCTCAGTTTCAAAATCATGATACTACGGTCCAAATTTCTCGCTTACCTCATTTTTTATTCATTCACTCAAAATTCCTGTAAAAATCTTGTGGTACCATTGCATGCATGATCGTAGCATGAGTTTCTCTAGAAAGGTTGTTTCTTAAGCTTATGTCTAGTAACGTAGTGTTTTATTAGAAGTTTAAGACTTTAACAATAAATCGAACAAATCATTGCTCTTTATTAAAAATTACAAGAAATAAAGAAAAAGAATTCGTATTTTGTTAACAAAAATATAAACAAAGTACAACCCCCGCCCTGCTATTGTTCAAGTTAAAATTGAAACAATCTCTTCAAGTATTTCACATGCATTCGAATGAGAATGTATTTGTATTTATTTGTTGTTATTGTTAATTTATTTGTTAAACGCCTTAAGGTATTACCTTAAACCGATTTCAGACAAAACAGAAATGCATTAAAACAAAACGAAAAACTCAACAACAACACCAACAACAATTCAATCCTTTAAACAATATTTTCGTTTCAAAAATAAAAATTATTTCTCTTTTGTAAGTAAAATCAACAACAAAATATAAAAACTGAATAGAGTAGGTACGCATAAAACCCTGTCACACACATGCATACATACATAAATGCAGATTTAACAAGTAGCACCCAAAATATGAACAATACAGCTGGAAAAAATAGTCATGGGGCTATACAGGGTGCTTTGTAATAAAGCCTACAAAATCTTAAAGAATTATTCACACTCAAAACAACCTGCTTTTTGAAGAAAACATTTCTACTGTGTGCTCAATAGTTAGTTCTGTGGGTTTTTTGTTCTCTTTATGCGTCACTTTAGGTTGCGTCTCCAAAGAGGTTCTTGTCAGCTTTATTGCCCACCCGTGTGTAATAAGTGTCACTCATACTGACGCTCATCTTGATGGTCTTTTGTACATCTCTTCTTGCAGTGTGATATTTCTCTGTCATTCTTATTCACTCTCTCTCTCTCTTTCTTCCTCTCTGATCTCCTTTTTACGGTTTTATTTAAAGCTTTCGCCATCAGCCAAATATTTGCGTTCATATTGTTCTCAACTTGAGGCAGCGTATCATTTACCAAAACTACAGAGAGAGAGAGAGCCATTCACACACACACATACACAAAAGTACTCTGGCAAACAAGCTTTCCATACGCATTCATAAATGCATATGTCAACAAAACCTATACACTTATAAGCCTTTCTATGCAGTTGTGTTTGTGAGCATCAAAAATAAAAAATTGTATTCTTTGCTTCATTGTTGTTGAAAAAATCATGTTAAAAATCTTATCCCTCTCTCTCTCTTTGTTTTTGTACAATCTGTTTTTAAACCTGAGAATAAAATTGCGTGCCTGTTATTGTGCCGAGAACAGAATGTAAGCTTCAGGCGTTGGTGGATTTTTATTACAGGAAGTAAAGGAAAAATAAAAAAATTGTATAGAGTATATATGTTATGTGCAGAACAGAATGTAAGCTTCAGGTGTTAGTAGATTTTTATAACGGGAACTAAAGGAAATACAGAAAAACATTATAGGACTCGTATATTGTGCGCAAAACAGAATGTAAGCTTTACGCGTTAGTAGGTCTTTATGGTAGGAAGTGAAAGAAAAATAGACAAATTTTAAAGGGTGGCAGTGTATAAAACTGTGCTGATCTAGAGATTGATGAATATTAAGTTCGGTACCTATCCTGGCTACTTCTTTATTACCCACGTTTCTGCGACAGCCCTTGGGTAACTGCTGTAAATATTCTTTGAAAGAAATGAAGTGTTGTAACGCACAGTTTAAAAATTGTTGGAGAGATGGACTTGTAATCGGCCTCCTCAACTAATTTAAAAGAACACTTCCAACTAATACAAGCACCCTGTTTTAGAGGATCGCACTGTATATAGCGTAAGCGAATCGTTGCAATTGCAAAAGAACCAGAGAAATAAAATACCGATGTTGGTTGGTTGGTGGTTTTTGTCTATGACGTCAGTAAAAATCCTAAAGAAGCTTGCATTTACTACAGCTGCCATTGAGCGAAATTTGATAATGGAACGTATTTATTGTGGTTAACAATAGAATTTGTCAACTTTTTTTGAGGACAACTCCAGTAGAGGAATGTCTAACAATAATTCGCCAGAAATTTCAAAGATACAGCAGAAAACAACGCTATACCTATGGCAATACTGTACGTGCCCAGATGAGGTCATAATTTGGGAAAAGTAAAGGCATCTTTCGATGCCATAGACTTTCATGTGGAGGATACCAGCAAGTTTCACATTGGAATCGGAATATTTCATTCTGAGAACAAAAACTCCTACTTCTGCTTCTTCTATTTATATACCACAAAATAGTTTCTCTTTGAAGAAAGTATGCAGCTTCATTTTTGTTATTTAGTCTCGTTGTAAAGCATTTCTCAAAATGATTTTATCCAGGAGGCTGTAGGATAGTAGATACCTTTAAACCGGTCATTGTAAACTTCAAGAATACTTATTCAAAATAATGATCACCAATGATCATCACCAGTACGTTAATGGATCAGAACATTTATTTAGAACTTGTACTGTGTTAATGTATCTCAGCAGAAAACACCTGGGAGCAGAGATTTATACTTGCTGAGACCAAACAACATACTGAAGCTTTTCAGGGCAACAGGATAAAGACGCTGAGTATTATGACAGTACATGTATTATGAGAGTATATGTACAGTACAACAGATCGTATAACCACAGTACTCTAGCACCTTTGCACAACAACAACAATAGTCCAGTCCTGTTGTCTATTACTCTAATATAAAAATAACCGCCCAACATTGATTCACATTCCTCCGTAACGATCTCAATCCAAACTTTGTCAGACTAAACGTTTTCCACTCGGAGCGTTTTGTCCACAATGAAATAAAATCAATGAATATGGCCTACTTCGAGTTCCATGATGTCATAGCTATTAAACAGTAATGTTCCTGTATTTAGAGAGATTTCGTATCGAATCAATCAATCAATATGTGCATACGTTTAATGAAATTATAAACTATGAATGAAGTTACTTACTTTCTCTCTCTCATTTAAAGCATCTTTAATAAGCACCATTTAAAGGTAACCAAAAATGGTTTTCACATACAGTTCAACTTCCTTTTCCAATACATTCTGATCTCATCTTTGTTGACTTCAATATCAGGCACACACTCTCTCACACACACAATTACTAGGCCATCTGTAACAATTAGGAAAACCGAAAAATTGCTTCAAATTAAGGGTCCTGCTTTTGTGTGACTGCTCCTGCTGCTGCTGCTGCTGTTACTGTTACTCTTGCAAGTATAATGCAACCAGATAATCATTAGTACACCAAGCAAATAGACTGTATGTGCTTGGCAGGCTAACGAAAAATAGACTGTGAACAATACTTTGGTTTTGTTGTTGTTGTAAAGTTCAGTAGTTCAATCCAAACGAATACAGTTCGAGTTACTAAAGAAGATGTTCCTGTTTCTGTTGTTGGCAATATTAGAATGCATTAATACTTACCGTTAACCACATACAAATATACACAGCAATAAGAGGAGTGCAAAATTGGTATCATGTGGCCAAAGGAAAGAACGCACATCTTCAACATGCATAAAACCAACACAAAAAAGGAGGGAATCGAAATAAGAGAAATTAAGGAAACATTTCATCAGTATTACGAAGTAATATGGAACTCTAATTCTGTTGTACTTTTACTTGATGTAAGCCCAGTGAATGAATAGATTTCTTGTGAAATGTTTGTGTGCTGTTTGGTAGAATGACTTGATTAATACAGTTATTGGGATTAGATTTTAATTCAGTTTTCTTTAAATGTGAATAAAGAGAGAGAGAGAGAGAACACAAGAACACTAGTTCTGCTTCCAACCCAATCTACGCATGTAAGGGATCAATACTATTTACCAGGGCCTAAAGTTCATATGCTCGTTGAGGCCCTTTGAGCAAATTCGCCTGTACTTCAGTAAGGAGCATTAGTCTAATCGTACTCGTCGTGGTCAAGTAGGTAGGATGTCGGCTTATTAGATGACAGCTCGTGGTTCAAACCTCAGCTAAGACATATCGAACGAAACGATAAAATATTTCCTCGGTAACTTTCTGTCAGCAGTCTGCTGGCAAAAACTCTGGGAGTAAAATAAAATTGCCATGAAAAATGTCTCTAAAACCTGTCGACATTAAACTGTAGGTACGGCCACTCATGTAGAAAATTAACACGCACAACATAGGTGGTATGAGAAGCTAGGTTATAAGCCTGAATAAAAGAGTTGTAATTACCAATGCCGCTTCCTTGGGATTTTAATCTAAAAAAAATGTTTAAAAGCTGTAACGAGTACTAAATCTAATGACGGAGTTTAGAAAATTTTCCATAATTTTCTCAGTCCTATAAGATTTAAATTCCAGGCCCTTGAAATTTATTTTCAAGCCTTAATTCTCTTGTAGTGTGTTTGACTGGTCGACCAGTGTATGCCTTCTGCATGCAACTGGATATTCATACATTGTAGTATGAATGTGTCCACACTGCATAAATGTTGGGACAGCATGTATTTAGCTGTCTCAGCATATTCCCACATATAATATTATTGTAGAACATAAGATATTTTACCTTTGTTTAGTTTTAAATAATTAAGTAATAATAAGTAAAGACATTCATAATAAAAACCTCATAATGGACAGTCGCATTTAGCGACTGTTCATAAATAAATTAATAATAATAAAAATATCAAAAGTATTTTCATTACATGGCGATCCTGCCAGGAGAAATCCACCATAGCTGCCAGTGCGTTTTCCTTTACCTCTATAACCACCAATGACAACTAAATCTAATGAATCGACACATCCAGATAAATAATCGTTTTTAAGTTTTAGCCAATTCCGCGATCGCTTAGCAATTTCATATGTTGCATTCTTGTGTAATGTTTTCACCATCAAACCTTCACAATTACCTTTAATAGATTCATCAAGGCAATGTTGAACTTCATCAATATCTCTAGTATCCACAGCAGTGGCAAATTGCCAAATTCCTTCCAATTCATTAAAATTGTCTTTCATTATTTGTCTTCTTTCAGCGAAGGTATTGCGAACTAATGGTTTACCATTTAAATATAATAAATCGAAAGCATATACGCACACTTGAACTTTAATTTCGTTGACGTCTACATTTTTACGTTTGCGTGTTGATAAAACTTGAAAAGGTAGAATGATTTTCTGATCTGCATCCCAAGCTACAATTTCGCTGTCCATAATATAAGATTTCACGTTAGGTTTTGCAAAACTGGTACTTCGAGTTAAGATATCAGGATACTTTAACGTGTTATTTTCTTGGTTTCTTGAAAAAATTGAAACTACTCCATTTTCATCGCAGTGTATTTGAGCACGTTCACCATCATATTTCCACTCGCATGTGATATTAAGACCATCAAATCGCTCCAAAACATCTGACACGCCCTTAGTAGGCTGAGCCAACATTGGTTTAATGGGTATTCCAGGAATCATTGGGCACCGTTCCTGTAGTTGTTCAACTCCAAATTTCAATAAAGTTGGTATAATTTTGTTGTAGTTAGGACATTGGCATTGTGTGGATTTTAAAATCATAGCAACTTCATCTACTTTCGATTTGAAGACATCCTCATTCATAATTTTTAGTGTATCTAGATGGTGGGCCTTAACGATAGCAGTTGATAAGGCATTAAGTAGACTTTGTTCAGCAATGCCGATGCGAAGTTTTCCTATTAGAGATCTTATAAAAAATCTGGCTTCAGAGCTACGACAAGCTATAAATACATCCTTAATGGATGTTAGTTTGTTTTTACCATTTGCTTTAGCTATTTCTTTTAATTTATTAAAAACTCCCATTACAGTCAGAGGAGCTGGTTTAAACATCATTTTTTGAGCCATTCTTGATTGTTCTGCAACTATTCCCAAGTCACCAGTTAAATGTGTTTGCGATTTAATAAAATCAATTTTGCGACCAGTAGCGTCACAAATTATTTTCATAAGAGTACCTTCAGCAACACCCAGTTCCAAGCCTTCGTATGATGGTGCCAACTGGTTTATCGAAAGGTAAATACTGGGCAGTAAGTCTTCGGGATTAAGCAATATTATTGAACTAAAAAAATTTCCAAGGATTTCAACCATTTTTAAACGACCTTTAGTTTCTTCAATTAACTGAAAGGTTCTTGTAAGAGCCAAATATGGTGTTTTTTGATTTTTGCTCCAGAAAGCATCTTTTAAAGGATGGTAGCCAGATTTAGCTGGCTTGTATTCAGTAGCAATTGTGATGTGCTTCTCATCATCCAATTTTAATGAAATATTTTCATGTACAGTTGTAATTCTGTTTTTTTATAAATTTTCATTGTGGTGGTTGGTTGTTCTTCGGGTCATATGTTGAAAAATTTAAGGGATGTATTTGAGGTGTGTAGGAGACACAATTTAAAGTTGCATCCAGACAAGTGTTCATTTTTTCGAACAGAAGTCACATTCCTTGGCCACAAGTGCACGGATCAGGGAATATTACCAGACGACAGCAAATTTTCCATTGTACAAAACTATCCTACTCCAAAGAACGGTGATGAAGCCAAGCGTTTTATAGCGTTTTGTAATTATTACCGTAGGTTCATACCTAACTTTGCTGAGTCGTCTCGGCATATCACTAGACTATCAAGAAAGGGCATTCCCTTTGAGTGGAATCAGGATTGTGAAAGGGCTTTCCAATACCTCAAAAGTCAATTACTTTGCCCTAGGATTTTACAATATCCTGACTTTTCAAAAAAATTTTTTATCACAACCGACGCAAGTAAATATGCTTGTGGCGCTGTCCTGAGTCACGAAAAACATGGACAATTAATGCCAATCTCATATGCTTCAAGATCATTCACTAAAGGTGAAAGCAATAAGTCGACTATAGAGCAGGAATTAACTGCAATACATTGGGCTGTAAAATATTTTAGATCGTACATCTATGGCAAGAAATTTGTAATACTGAGTGATCACAGACCACTCACTTACCTTTTTTCTCTAAAGAATCCATCTTCCAAGCTAACACGTATACGACTTGATCTCGAAGAATACGACTTCGTGATCGAGTATATTAGGGGTCAGGAAAATACCGTAGCGGACGCTCTATCCCGCATAGAATTTAAAGACATCAAAAATATTGGAGTCAATACAATTCTGAAGGTTACAACAAGACTTCAGTCAAGAGCAAATAAGCAAAGCATTAATGAAAATCATACGGAAGAATCAGAATCGTTAGATCTCAAAATATATGAGACTCTAAATACCCGCGAGCACTGTAAAATACCAAAATTGTATTTTACCAAAAATAAATTAATTATACAGAAAGGAAAACAGGTTCTTTCTAAATATAAGTTGAAAGACCTTATTATTAATAGAAATGTCGACTTAGGTCACCTCTTTCTAAAGCTTGCAAAAATAGCTAATAATATTGGTCTCACAACACTAGTACTTTCACAAGATGAAAGCATGTTCAACAACCTAGGAACAAATATAGAAGCCTTCAAAAATAAAGGTAATAAAATCTTGCAAGATTTCGACTTAACAATAATGCTCGTGCCAAAACTTATTAAAGTAAATACATATTCTGAAAAATTAAGAATTATGAAAAAGTATCATGATGATCCCCTTACTGGTGGACATCCTGGTATAACCCGTATGATAAAGAAAATACGACTTCAATTTCATTGGAAGGGTATGACCAGGGACATAAGTAAATATGTTCGGCAATGCCTTCAGTGTCAGGCCAATAAGACAACCAGTAGAAACAGGGAGCCCTTGGTTATCACACTAACACCGGTTAAGGCTTTTCAGCGAGTAATAATTGACACCATAGGACCGCTGCCAAGGTCTGACTCGCAAAATGAATATGCTGTGACTGTGATGTGTGACTTAACCAAGTATTTGGTGGCCATCCCTGTGGCAAATAAATCAGCCAAAAATGTGGCTAAAGCCATAATGGAACATTTTGTTTTCATATATGGTCCCATGAACACCATAGTTACTGATCTGGGTACTGAATATATAAATCAGGTACTGACAGAGCTATGTGGGTTACTGAAAATAGAAAAATTGCATTCAACTGCTTACCACCACGAAACACTTGGGACTATTGAAAGATCCCATAGACTTTCAATGAGTACCTAAGATCGTATGTTTCGTTGGATAAATCAGACTGGGATAATTGGCTAAATTTCTTTGTATACTGCTACAATACAACTCCATCCACAGCCCACGGATATTGCCCATTTGAGTTAATATACGGGAAAATTCCGAGGGAAATGGAGTTTACTAATACTGGTGTCATAGATCCACTTTACAATGTTGATGCCTATGAAAAAGAAGTCAAATTCAGACTCCAAGTGGCGCAACGTAGAGCCGCTAGCCTCATTGAGAGTGCTAAACTAAGGAGACAAGGGATCTCCAATAAAAGTTCTAAACCTATTGAGCTCTGTATTGATGATTCGGTTATGGTCCGCAATGACGCAGGACACAAGCTGGACTCGGTTTATATGGGTCCATTTAGAGTTAAGGAAATTGATGTCACAAATAACATCACCTTAACGGACTCAAACGGTAAATCATTCACCGTTCACAAAAATAGAGTAAAGAAATTACCCAACTGAAGTGTGTATATCGCACACTTAGTTGATAAATAATATTGTTTATCATATTTGTTATTTAATTCCACGTTGTAATAAAATCTTTAATAATAACATTATGGCACATAAAATGAGAATTGTTATTATTAAAAAAAAAATATATTATATTTTTAATTTTTTTTTAAGTCAAAAATGTAAAAGAATAATCAATGTCGAATTGAACATTGATTATTCTTCCGTAAAAAGGGAGGTGTAGTGTGTTTGACTGGTCGACCAGTGTATGCCTTCTGCATGCAACTGGATATTCATACATTGTAGTATGAATGTGTCCACACTGCATAAATGTTGGGACAGCATGTATTTAGCTGTCTCAGCATATTCCCACATATAATATTATTGTAGAACATAAGATATTTTACCTTTGTTTAGTTTTAAATAATTAAGTAATAATAAGTAAAGACATTCATAATAAAAACCTCATAATGGACAGTCGCATTTAGCGACTGTTCATAAATAAATTAATAATAATAAAAATATCAAAAGTATTTCCATTACACTCTTCCATTTTATTACAAAAACAAAGTGCAGTCCTGTTCAATTCAAAATACATATATGTATTCAATCATTCAACAATTCAACGGCATTTCATGAAAAAATCCCTCAAAAATCTCTTAAAATACAAACAAAAGTGAGCATCAGTGGCGAAAAAATATAATTTGACGGACGATAAAATTCCGATTATATTCTAATATGAGCCCCAATTGAATCATTCATACGTGGACATATACTGTTGTCTATGGTGTAGTGTATTGAAATGAAAAATAAATAAAGAATTTATTTCACTTACCCATACCCACACACATGCAGCCACACACAATAGTTAAATACAGAAATTAAGCCAGACACATTGCTAGACACAATGATATGAGGAGGAGAAGAAATGAAATGTTAATATAACAGAGAGTGTGAGAGCGCAGAGAGAGAGAGAGAGTCATAGTGAGTGGTGTTTAAAAATAAAATGTTTATTTTTTTTAACAAATCTAACAATTATAATAACAAATCATGTGCATTTTCAATGCTGCATATACACATAACAACAACAACAACTGCAATAATATTTAAAAATAAAAATTAAATGAAACTAAACAAACCTGCTGCCTAGAGAGTAAAAACACCCAAAACAAAAACCAAAACAGCAATTTTTTCAATGTTGTTTGCTGTTGTTACTCACTTGAATAATACTCTCCATACGTACTCATCGTATATAAAATACAATAACAAATGCCAGCCAGTATGTCACTATGTTAGTAGCAGTAGTAGTTGGCATTAGTGGGTACTCATCGTAAAGAAGATCTCATGCTACTCGTGCATTTAGTTCGTACATCCACATGAGCACCCATACACAGGCATTTCGTTACACAGGCGTTTGCATACATACGAGAGTAAGAGCGAGAGTGAGAGTGTTTTATGTATGAAATTTGTATTGCATGTAGACTTTCCACACCATTTGTTTGGCATTTTAGTAGTTAACACATCGTCACATACCTATACCAACACCAATACAATACTAGTATGCTTGTTATGCGTATGACTGTACAACACAGAGACCATGAATTGACTTTTATTTACAATTTTGTATGAGAGAGTTTGCACTTACACACATATGCAGTATGCCGTATGGAGAAACATGTTTATGAGTATGGTTGTACGTACGTACGTACTGCTAAAAATGAAAATTGGTTTGTTAGTCAATGTTAAATTAAGAGTGAGCATTTACTGTTCATATGCATACATACATATGTATGCATGTATGTATGTGTGAAAATAAAAAACAAATCATAGAGTAAAAAATTGATGGAGTTTGATGCAAAAAAAAAAGAAAGAGTGTCTGTTTTACAATAAATATTTAAAAATGCTGAAAAAAATTTAAAACTTGTCAATCTGTTGAAAAAAAAAACAACAAAATAAGAGGACTAGAATATTTAATAAAAGATTTAAAGCAACTAAAAATCAATACACATACATGCTTACATAATTGGTCATTACAACCCAGCTTCTCGCACCAATTATGTTGCGAGTCTTAATTTTATGTGTGTCTTAATTTTATACATAATTGGCGTGACCTACAGTTAATGACAACTCTGAATGACTGGTTTTTGAGAAAGTTTTTATGGCAATTTTTATTTAATCTCAGAGTTTTTGCCATAGATCCGCCGCGAAGAAGTGTCCAAGGAAATATTTTTCATCATTCGTTTCGTTGGAGATGTGGCCTCACATCTTATAGGCCAACACTCTACATACTAGACTACGGCGACTTCTAAAAATCAATATGGATTGTAAAAACAAAGAAAATAAAAGCCTTTAAAATCTAAAAATTCTTCTTTAACACCTTTAAATAGTTTTCAACAAGTTTAGTATCTTAAGATGGAACTGTTAAAGCTCTTTTTGTCTTTTATTGCTATTCCATATTTGCTTTTCTGTTCTCTTTATTACTTCCAGAATGTCGCAATTTCTTTTACAACAAAATCCTGTTTAAATTGGTATTGCCGTTTCAATTGCCATTTCCGCTTCAAAAGCAAAAGCATTTTGCTTTATGCCTGTAAACAATTGAATTTAAATTCTCTTTTAACAGTTTCAGTTGCTTTTTTCTTTCATATTCTCTTTAGTTTTCTTAAGAAAAACAATATTTTATGCCTTAAGATAATACATTTTTCTTTTTAAAATCTTTAAAATCCATTTGACCCAATATTAACTACAACTGTTGAAGTGTAGAAATCTGACTGTGTGTGTGTTAAAATAAATGCCAATGTAAGCAAAATTTATCCGCTTGTTACATTAGAATGAAATACGTTTGAGAAGTTAATTTATTTCTTTGAAGATGTGGAAGATCCAAGGATATTTAAACCTCTTGAGAATAAATGCAAGTTAATTATGAAAGAAATAAAACTTTACAAAACGAATATTTTTTTAAAGTAAATAAAATTGGAGTTCGAAGAGTTCAGTTAAAAATGTTAACAAAAATTTAACACATCTTGTTTCATATTTGAAACAAGTTTTATTAAATTAAAAATCACAATCAAAGTCTTTTCAATTTGTGGCCCAGCGTTGACTTAATGGAAAACACCAATTTTTCTGTTAATCGAATTTGGCCGTGTTTAATGGAACTGCGGGCTTCAATCTCGATAATTGTTGATAGCAGAGATCAGATCTATTGAGTGTTAAAGTCATAGAAACTCATGATAAACAATTTCCTTTCAATTGCACCACATTCATTCAATCGTTACTTTCCTGGTGTTTGGTTTAGGCACAGTCTGTAAATCTTTCCTTTGCCTCATCAATGATCTTTACGGACATTTTTATTGTACATGATTTAAGCTGTAAAATTTGGAAATATCTTCCATTGAAGTTTTCATTTTTAACTTGTGACAAACTATAGCAAAATATATGATAAATATTTGGTGAGATATGTCATGTTGGTTCTTGGAAATAGGAACATAGAAGGTGTTGGCAAAGTCAACGCACTTGCAATACCATTGAATTCATATTGACATGTTGGCTCTTGGAAAAAGGAACATATGAGGTGTTGGAAAATACGCACTTGCAATACCATTGAATTCACTTTGACACTACCACCAATGTTGAGTGTGTAAATTTTTTCCATGAAAGTTTGGTACCCACATTTTAAAATCGATTCCGAAGAACTAATTTTTTGAGAAGTTTTTTCATGGCAATTTTATTTTACTCTCAGAGTTTTTGCCAGGGATCTGCTGAGAGGTAAGTAGTCGAAGAAATATTTTTTAAAACTTCGTGTTGGTCGGGTAGGGCTTGAATATTCAGACTCGCATCTAATAAGACAACATACTACCTACTAGACTACGGCGACATAAACTTTATTCATTTGAAAAATAAAAATTGAAATAATGAACCTAGTTGTAGACGCAGACCCGCTGTAAATATCAGCAGAATAAATTTTGTCTTAATACTGACCATAGAACCTTATAATTACAACGTTTTACTGGCCTCTGGAGGTACACACTTGGGAGGTACACACTTGGGAATACCTTACAACGACTTGTGCAAAATCTTTAATAATGAGGATGAAGTAGAGGCTACTAAACATTTTCTGGGACATTGTCTATTTTGTGTATTTTGGAAATTTGAAGAAGAATTCGTAAAACTGGTTGAATAAAATTCACACCTTCATAAGACTCTCAGAATAGTTGAGAGATCCCAACCAGGATCCCTACTTATATTGCGGGATAGTTAATATGACAGCTACCAATACAACCTAACCTAACCTACTGTAATGCGTGGGGGGTGGGTAGCAGTATATCCATATGATTTCTAGTGAAACCATTAAAGAAAACTTCCATAACTTTCAATACTTGCTTCATTGATTGATTTATTTTTATTATTTTTATTATTTTTTGGTTTTTTATTTCTTTTAAAATATAACAACAACATACAGACAATCACAATAAATACTTAGAAATTATTTTAAGATGAATTAAAGCAATTGATACACAATCATTTCATATACAATTCATTTGTCATACTTACTAGAATAGACGGATAATTAATTAAAAGCAAATAAAGAACATGCAAATCATGGATTAAAAGTTTTTTTTTTTTTTTTTGTTTTGATTTACTTGGTTAAACACCAGACTTCTCTTTACACAATACAACCCAAATAGTATTCAATTAGAGTAGACGTCATAAGTCACCTGCTAAGTCTCAGACGAATTAAGCTTCCTCGACTTCTGCTTGCTGTTTGCGGCTGGGCTATAGGAGAACAATTAAAAATAAAACTCAATGAAAAAGATTTTTCAAAAATAATTATGTTTTTACCTTTGGATGCATTAAAATGAATGGCAACTCAGCGCACAGTTCACCGCCCAAAGCACCCAAGAACAGTTTAACCTTAACGGCATACGAGACAATAATGCCAAAGGCATCACGAGTATCTTGACTAGCAATTCTGAAAAGGAATCAAGAAATCCTTAACTGATATATACGCCACCTTCCAACCTTTGCAATATTAACTTACAATGTAGTCGAGGCCAATGAGGTTACCTTATGCTTGATGTCACCCTCAACCGCAATGCCAGGACGATCACAGTTGGCTGCCAAATTGGGCACTAAATACATGACCTTTTGCAAGCTAGAACCCGGATTCAAAGGACATCCTTCACTGCTTTCAGCAAACGCTATGGTATTACGGAATTGTCCATTTTGGAACAGCACCACATCGATACCCTGCTGTACCATGGCCTTAATCTTTTTCACCACTTTATTGGAGTTATTGCGCACACAAATATTAATCGATATCTTCTCGCCATGATGATACAATTGCTTATCCAAGGTCACTTCCAATTCTAATTCTCCCGGCGACAATAAGAAATCCTTACGCACCACAGTACAGGGTTGTATACCCTGTTTGGTGGGTGCATACTGTACTTTACGTATGCCCAAATTAACCGTACTACGGCGATGTGAACGATCACAATCCGTTTCACCCGCAAATACCTTAACAAAGTATTGAACACCACAGGGTTGGGTGTTGTCATTGGCCTTCTGCTGCAACACCACTGATGCCGGCGAACTGGGTGGCATTTGCATAACAAAGGGATATGCATTCGGTCCCAATTTCTTGAGCAAACGTTCTTGCATTTTCGTTAATTGTACATCCGTTTTTTGTTCTGGATATATTTGCTGCGATACTAAAATCAATTCCTTTTGGAAGCGCAAGCCAATCATTTCATCATCTTCGCGTCCATAGCGGAAATTGCAGATCAGCTGCACGAATATTTTGCGATTTTGACGAATATACTCGTCATCCAGAACCACAATACCGTCTGTGAAAAGAAATGAAAATGAAAAATTGTTGAAGACAATTAATTCTGCTTAATCCCCTACACCTAAGGCATAAAATAATCATTTGAACTCAGGTCGAGTAGTTTAAAGAGAAGAGGAGATGGCCTGATATCGCGTAATTATCTTTCAAATCCCCTGCACCTAAGGCATGAAGGAATCATCTGAATTCATGTCGAGTAGTTTAAAGAGAAGAGAATTGGACATCGAGTATGGCCAACACAATCTTAAGGTTTGAGTATGGCATCTCAGAGACCATCAAACATTAGAATGACACTATTGATGACCAAGAAGTTTCTTAACCTCGATGCTGGGATAGCTGAGTTTACTCTGGAAGGGGGCGGAAAACGACTCAAGGGCACTTATAGTTCACTATCACTTACACTAAACACCTGGAGTGGGTACCCATATCCGATGGTAGTAGCAGCAGATGCAGTAGCGAAGAACTTGCTGACACTCTTATTCAAGAAACTACGCGGTTTTTTGACATACCAAGTTTGGGATTCACAAGGGGTTTCTATGTGAAACAACAGTACTGGAAGTCCAAAGAGCAATATTAGACCTGGCATGTACTTCATTACATTAAATTCCACAACGAATATCCATAATTAATGGTTAACAGAACATTAAGAGTCATGTAGCCTGTACTGTTGCAAGCAGATAACAACTATTGCTGTTGTGTTGTAGGACCTAGTCAGAGTAAAGGGAAAGCAGAGGTTATATTCATTTCCTGGTTAAATATCATGGCTTTCGAGAGTACACACTCATCAGGATGACCTCATTATATAGAGGAAATTAAAATCTGTAGATGATTGAAGTTCGTGGCAAGTTCTAGAATGACAGTGTTGCCAGCAATTGTCATTGTTTACGATGAAACAATGAAAATCTATTGTATTTTTGTCTGGATTATAGAGGTTAGTTGGTGCAGCCAACAGCCTTACTTTAACGATTGTTATTGATTTTATCCCTTTTGGGGAGGTCAAGTAGCTGCTGGATAAATTAATTGAAGGGCAAATAAAGCCTTTTTGATTTCAAAATAACCGTAATGAAGTATGCTCTTCTATTGTACTCGGATTTGGAAGGATTTGATGTAGTCGAACTCTCTACCGGATACACCAACCACTGGATTTATACTATGGTCCACAAATTCTTTGGATCGGATTAAAAAAGTCTTGTATTTGTGCACATTCTGAGACAGGAATGACCACAGGTGGATCAACACGCTTTGTCTAAGGGGGCCAGGGGCATATCAATAGACTTGCGATTGAATAGTATACGAATAAAATATAAATTTTCTGAGCCAGAAAAACACTAACTTTTGTATCTAGTACAGCCTAAATCCTTAGCCCTTTGGCTTCAAAGTTCTACAAAAATTAGGCCATACAAGCCTTTTAAAAGATTTGTGTTTCAAAGGTTTTCTGCTCTTTTTTTTATTATACAACATACCAATGGGCTCCACTTGTGTTACCGAATCAACAAATTCCCGCCTGTTCATGTACAGGGTGACCATGTTATTAGGCGAGGCCTTTTTGAAAATTTTAAAATTGACAACCATTTTGATTTCTTTTTTATTGCTTTTTTTTTTTTTTGTTTATTTCTTATCCCTTTATTAATTTAAAATTAAAAATTTTTTTTAAAAAAAATTAAAATTTCGTTCGTTGTTTTGTTATGAAAAGAAATGGGGACACACAGAGTTCTTTACAAAAATAAAATGATTCCTTCGTATTATTCTTTTGTTTTAAAATTATTTTTATTTTTTATTTCTTTTTCTTTAATTAGCAAAACACTCTCAGTTGAACGATTTCAAAAATGACTTTGAATTGGTTTTCGCGTAGAGACCAACCTTTATACCTTTGCCTATGCATGTGGGGCCAGTTAGCTTTAAGCGAATTATTTAATTAGCGGCCATCATACGGCAGAGGAAAAACAGTAAAAATAGAATAGAAACTGAAAGAATTTAAATTCAATTTTTACTTGTTAAAGCCCCCATGTATAGTTGGGCTGGCAGTTTATTTTCGAAAAATTTTCATTTATTCCGCACTCCCTGGCAGCCCGAAAGTGGAATTCTTTAACATACACTTTAAGGGTTTCTTTTCTAATTCTTAGGTTTTTAATTGTGATTTGCCTGTTGATGTAGAACGAAAAAGAAAAAAAGAGAAATTTTTTGTAGACAATTTGGTTAGAAATAGAAAAAATTAAACATGTTTTCCTTAAAAACATTCTTTTTTTTCATTTTCGAAATACAATAAAAGTCGATGACTCAAATCTGTTCTTATTTGCTAATATTGTTGTTGTTGTTGTTGTTGTTGTTCTTGTTGTTTCTTACTATATAAACCACAATAATTGTTTATATGCGGGGCCTTGTCTAATTGCGCCATTCATTATTATGATGATGATGGCAGTGGTGACACTGTTAATGACATTTGAAACATTTTAAATGGTTTTGATTTTTTCATGGAACACATTTTACATGTAGTACATACATAAGTAAGAAAAATCAATATTTAACTGACCAACAAAAAGCACAAACATTATGAAAGTGTTCATAATCAATCATAAACAAATATGATGAATCAATTTATTTGGAGGCAAAAAAAGTGGCTACTGTTGTACAAACCAAGGTATACAGATTCTGATCCTGAGGTACCCAGATTCTGTACTGGACGAAATTTTCACAACTTTTTTGAACTCGAAGTCGCCGTAGCCCAGGCCAGACATCTCCAGCAAACAGATATTCGATAAAACCTCTCTTCGGCGACTTCCTGTCAGCAGATTTCTGGCAAAAACTCTGAGAGTAAATAAAATTGTCATGAAAAGTTTCTCAAAAATCTGTCATTCGAAGTCGACTTTAAACTGTAGGTGCCGCCATTCATGTATAAAATTAACACATACAATATGAAGTTCGAGGCAACCACTTAAAGAAAGAGACCCCCCAAACCATGAGGCTACCTCCGCCAAAATTTCTTTTAGTAAAATACTTTGGTCCCTTTTTAAGGTCACGCCAGTAGTATCGATAGCCATCTGGTCCATCTAAGTTCCATTTTCTTTCATCAGAGAATATGACCTGAAGACAATTTTATATTCATTGTTTGTTATTATTGAAATGCTGGTGGTGCTATACGAATTACTATTCGGCTGATTCTGCATGATTATCGGCACCTGGAAATCGCATTCATTGGTTGGCTTTGAGAATATCATGTTGTCAGCAGCCTAAGTATGGAATTTGATTGAAATTACATTTGTAGGAGACAAATACAGGCTATCAGCCGCTGACTATAAATACAGATGCTCACGGATTTTGAATTGCAGACAGACTAGACAGACTGGGCAAAAAATTTGAGACAGTGATGGGTGTCTATTAGCCGCCCCAACTAAGGAAGCAAACGATGCTTAGCTTAGACCTCTAAGGGATAGGTAATCCTGCAGTTAGTGAATGATTTAGTAGCGTCAACACCACTCTAAGCATCTTTACAATTAAGTCCTCTGCTACAACATTTCCATCCACACCAGAATAACCAATAAAATGCCGACTAACGAAATAGTTATGGTATTGTGTATTTAACAGCGTTTTTTTTTTTGCAGTTGCGCTTGCACTCTGTTCTTACATTCACGCTCTAGTATCTACCTTAACGCAGCAACTTATCTTTAATAATTTAAAGAAATCTTCGTGAATATTGTAGCAGGTGATTAACCGTAGTAAATTGGTGGACGTTCTTTGAGTTTCTTCACATTTTCAAAGCGTTTCGTCCGATTTACATATACATATGTCAAATGAAGAAGGCATCATTTAAAGTGTTTAAAGACTGACCCCCTTGAGCAAAATTGTACAGCTTTTATTATGAATTTTACTGGCTGTGTTGTCCATTTAGTAACAACAGGAACAACAATAACAACAGCAGCAAGAAGATGAAATTGCTGCCACATTTTATGATTTTTTGACTTCCACTTTCTAGGAATGGATGGATGCTGCGTGAGGCACAATGATTTCATTATTCTGATGTTTTTTGTTTCTATGCTTCACAATTGTTGTTGTTATTTTTTTTTTTTTGGTTGTTGTTGCCACAAATTTGTTGTGTTCTGCATGTGTTTTAAACGATTTTTTTTGCCAACAACAACATAAACAATCTAAAAACAAAACGAAATTAAATAAAAATGCTTGTGGTGGTATTCTCTCTCTTTCTCTCTCTCTCTCTCTACACTCCACATTTTGTTACTTTCTTCTGATGGCTTCAATTCTTACTCTTCGTTTTTTTTCTTTTTTTTCTATTTTTCATTAAATGGGAAATGAAAGGCAGAAACAAAAAGTAATTTTTGTTGCCACACAATTGTTGTGCCACTTTTTCAATTGTTCTTTAGTGGCTTAAGTCAGTCGTTTCCATTATTCCGGGTACCATTTTTTTTTTTTTTTTTTTGTATTTTTGCGCTACTTTCTGTGCGTTTTTGTGGTTTTTTCTTTTGTTTAAGTGGGTGTACTGGACTGTTAGTCGCTGCTGCCTGGGCATCTGTGGTTGCAACAACTGAAAGAGCTTGCAGCATCGAAACTCATAAAGTTGTTTAATACTGCTGTTCTTACGTTATTCGTGTTTTTTTGTGTTTTTCGTTTTTGACGTATATTTTGACCAATTTTATGTTTTAGTTGCTGTTGAAGTTGAAAAATTATTGGCTTAAATACTGTGGGAATTGCTTTTTTTTCTGTTTGGTCTGCAACAAAGAAAGCGAATATTGTTGCAATTTGTATTTTGTTTTAGACGTATTTCTTTTTTTCTTTAATTTTTTGCTAAATTAACTTTCTAATTCGCTGGCAATTTTATTTGGAACAGAACGCAATTACCGCCAAATGGAGAAACTTTAAATATTTTTATTAAAAAAAACTGAAAACAATGCCGAAGAATTCATGAAATGTTTGATTATGATGCTGTGTGTGCATGTTACTTACAGGAATAAGTTTCTGAATGTGCCTCAGTCTAATCTATTGCCTGGGTGTAATAGTTTAACTCGCAGTCTTACACTTCTTCTCGATTTTTGAATACTACAATCAAAGCTTTCCTTTCCATTCATATTTCCTCTTACGAATTTCAATAACAACAGGCTTCAATAGACGTAAGCCGAAGGTTTCCCACAAGACAGTACATAATTGGTCTTTACATCCCTCTAGTCAAGATTACGACCTAGTTTCTCACACCACTTATGTTGCGTGTATTGATTTTATACATACGAGGCGGGATCTACAGTTTAAAGTTGACTCCGAAATACAGATTTTTGAGAAACTTTTCATGGCAATTATATTTAATCTCAAGACCGTATGCACGTGCATAATCTTCTAACGATGGGCCGACCGAAATGTGGGAAAAAAGTGCTTGAAAACTGCCTGAAAAGAATCGGATGTTGCAACCAGAGGCGGTCGAAGTCACAACATTACTTTTGAAACAGACAAATTGATATCCTTTATATATTTCCTGCAGCTTATTACGCCCCTAATAATTTGGCCGCATCGTTTAAATGGCTATTCTCATACAAATTCGTATTAAAAGTTAAATGAAATCAACTGGACTATGCAAAAAACTTTAATGTACACGCACACAACATTTATATTAAAAACAATTATTATGTTATGTTTAATTATAATTATAACTGTAATTATGATGTTCAACAGAAACGGAACAAACAAAACAACAACAAAAATTCATACTCACACACATACGGCAGCTTTATACACATGTGAGGACTAACTTTTCCTCACATGCTCATACTCACACTCATACACATACACACACATAAAGACCAAACGTTTTCACTTTATTAATTTAACAGGAGCAGAATTGCAATTAACAAATGAGAGAGTAAGAGAAACAAAAAGTAGGCGAATTCCTAAACTGAAACAAAGAAAAAAAGCCTGTTTTTATTTCATCGTAAGTACGTCTGTATGTTTATGGAGAGAGAACTCATGTTATTAGAGAGAATGTGTTTTAAATAAAAATGGAAAACTAATTAATGAGAGGCATAGAGTGAAAGTACACAGAGGGTAAATGGAACAGAGAGTCCTACTGTAGCAAAAATGTGGTGTTACACAATGTGTTGTTATTGCATTTTATTAAAAAAAACACATACACACTCACTCAAACATATAAGCATATGTTTATACGGTAATGTTCTGGAGGAAATTGTATCACTTGAACTAAATGGGTTATTTACTTTAACAGGGTTTAACAAATATTGGACACTGAACAGCTTAATCTACAGAAAACTGTTCATGGCGTGAGAGATGACAAACTTAGAATTCACATGAAATTTTCTCATTTTGAAGAAAAGATGTCTTGTTATATTACGTAAAATGGTGTTGCATCGTTTATCATTAAAATTGCAAACAAAAGCTACAAAAGCAAAAACAATGAACTTGTTTACATAATAAACAAGTAAACAAAAATATACCAACAAAAACTATAACAAAAAAGGGATAAATAAGTAAACAAACACTGCAATAACAAATGTAAACAAAAATACACAAACAACAATAATAAAACAACGATGTTTACATTTTTAGAGATTTCGAGAAGGCGGAGCTACGAACATTCAACTTTAATATCATTCATCAGACTGTTTACGTTGGCATATAAAAGGTAAAGCAAGCAGGCAACGGCGTCAGTAAAAATTCAGTCAGTCTTGTGTGAAGAGAACAATCGTGGTTTGAAGATCTCCGTTATAAAGATCTGCTGAACAATTGCTAATGTTTACGCAAAAGAGTGTAAAGAAGAATAACAAACAAAGCAATTGTTGGTGTTTACATCAAGTTGTGAACAGTGGCACACAGAATTCTGCGAACAATAAAGAGTTTATCAAAAAGTAAACACAAATTTATTTTTATTTTATTTGCAATCTACGAACTCATATTTTAAACGTTTTTAAAAGGGTAAAAACGTAACAATACATACATATTGGTCCTTACAATTCTTCAGTCAGGTTTACGACCTAGCTTCTTACACCACTTAGGTTGTGTGTGTTAATTTTATTCATGAGTAGCGGGACCTGCAGATGGAGTAGTTTGAGTTTGAGAAACTTTTTCATGGCAATTTGGTTTTACACTCATGGATTTTGGTAGAAATCTGCTTAAAGGAAGTTAGTGAAAACATATTCTTCCATGGTTCGTTTTGTTGGAGATGTCTGACTTGGAGTTTGAGCGGATTAACCTCTTTTTACTACACCCTGTTTTTGTTGAATGTTAATGCCCATGTTAAGAACCTTTTTACGTCGATTTTTATTGTTTGTTTTCGTTTCACTTTTTTTTTTTGTTTTTATTTCACACAGTAACTGGGCTATCGGGTCCACTAAATGTAGTAGACTGACATTGTGGTTGTTGAAGTCATAATAATAAACACACACACACATACGCAACCATACTTTTTGTATTCCTTCACACATGCGAGAAAATTTGTTTTTTAATAAAAATAAAGGAAGAGAAAGTGAATGTGGAAGAGGAAAAGCAAGTGTATGTTGTCTGGTTATTTGAAAATAAAACTTTCACTTGATATTTCCCTGAGCTGGTTGGTCATTTTAGGTATTTTTATGTGTAAATATGGGAAAAGAAGGAAAAGAGAGAGAGAGTAGTATGCTGGTTTTATTTATTTCTGTTACCGGACAGCAAAGCACAGCACAGTACATAACCAATAAATAAATATTAAAAATTTTTTCGTTTACTTTTAACCATAAAATCATAAAAAAATAAAAATTTTTGGCATTATTATGGAAGTTGTTACTCATATGCTAACACGGTTTATAAATGAAATGAAATGAAATGAGAAATGAATTTATTTCACTTCGTTTTTTGGAAGTTTCTTTGCAAATACAACTAAGCTTTCATTGTGTTGTATCTATTGTTCTATTATTTAAGTAGACTTTTAAACGCATAGTCAAGTGGGCTATTGTTAATCAAAGGAAATACCCAGAAGCCAAAAACAGAAAAAAACAAATATAAAAAGGGAAATTTATTAAAACAAGTGTTTAATGAAAATAAAATCTTTTAATACGAAAATAATCCAACAATTAAATGAATTAAGATAAGTAATGAATTGGTTTTCATAATAACAAATCTATTCGATAAAGAACTGCACCGGTTGAAATCATTTATTGCCTCCTCAATTAAGTTATCAACAAAAATTCGAACAGCTGCCAGACATAAATCTATAAAAAATGTTTTTAAGAATCTTATCTTTCAATGGTTACTGGTTTCCTTATAAATAATATGGAATGTTATTTTGTTTTCTCTTTTTTTTTCATTTTGTTTTTTGCCAAATTGTGAACTAAAAACAGTAGCAGAAAGCAAACAAAAATAATAAAAATGGTACTGAAAACAAAACCTAACAGGGTATCTCAAAATAAGGTTTGCATTCGATGCATAAAATATAGTACCGCATTAGCCATTAGCACCTAACGCCCTCCATATTTCTTAACCTATATCGTGTGCTTATATCCGCCATTACTTCGAATACTCCATCTCTTAGGTGTTTGTTAGAGTTCAATTCAATGATATAGAAAGTGTTCTATATCATTGTGTTCATGTCCTCTCGACGCGACCAACATTCTCTGTGGCTCAAATCCATCTTTATAGTCGAGTGCCCTGAAAGGAAGCTTACCATCATACATCCATATCAACATAGATAACATAATTGGTCATTACAACCCTTCAGTCAGGATAACGACCTAGCTTCTCATACCACTTATTTTGTGCTTTGTGTTTATACATGAGTGGAGGGACTTACAGTTTAATGTTAACTCTGAACGACAGATTTTTCGAGAAACTTTTCATGGAAATTTTGTTTTATTCTCAGAGTATTTGCCAGAAATCTGCTGATGTTTTGAATTCAGACCTGAGGTTTGAACCATGGCCTCACGTCTAATAAGCCAATACACTAACTGCTAGACTACGACGTTATCCATTCAGTATTTTCAAAACCATCGGCCTGGCACTGTGAAAAAATTGCAAAATTTTAAGAAGATTTGAAGTGCCTGGAAGTGTTAGAGCTGTGTTCACTGTTGAAAACATCGCTTCTGTTAAAGGAAACAGGGCTAATACTCTACAAACAAGACTGTCGTGTATGGTAGCAGGAAAATCTTTGTGCCGCGGAAAGAAAACAAAAATTTGGAAACAGATTTTATGGAGTTTGATACGACACAGAAAAACCCACAGGGGAGCCAGAGAATCTTTTAGATTTAGGGTCGTTTCATATACTATTCCCAGACGCCGTAATTTAGTTCGAAATCGACACACACAACATAAGAAGTGTGGGAAGCTAGGTTGTAATCCTGACTGAAGTGTTGAAATGACCAATTACGTATGTATGTATGCATACACTATTAAGAGCCATGAAGACTGTGGTTAATAATATAGGGGCATAGTATTAAATTAAGTATCTGACAGGTCTCTCTATTGCTTTAGAAAATAATTCACAACCAGGCTGAATAATAGGAGAGAATAGAGCAATTTGAAGGCTACATATGCTTTTAAGACAAAGTCCTCTATGTGATTTACGCATAAGTCGAGGAGAGATATTGCGATAGGAGCGAAAGTGATTGAAGCCCTTGGAGAAATTTAAAATTTGAAAGATATGCTTAATTGTGTTGGACAGGAAATACAAAGGAAGCGTCATCACAACGCTATGCGACTCTCATACTATCTTCCGAGCATTCGCTTCGTATGAAAATAGTATGGAACAGTCTGAGCAAACAGAATCATCTAGACAACAGAAATAGGGTCTCTCTTTGTTTGACTACAGGTCAAGTGATAATCTACTGTAATGCGTGCAGGCAAATGAGCTTCCGAAGACAGGACACAATCTAAATTTTTGTTAAGGAATTTCAATAAAAAGGGATTTGAGTCACCCTTTAGCGTATCTAGAAGCAACATGATTTTACTAGTCGATCTTTTAAGCATAATAAGATGGCCACCAAAAAATAGTTTCAAATGAACGAATTCATGTAGGATACCATTTAGCCGGGCTTGAACGATGTTAACTATAATAAAATTTTTCCTGAATGTTTTTCTGATTTTTATTGTATAAGTATTGTATGTATAGTAAAATGTGTTTAAAAATTGATGTCAGTTGATGTTACTGGAGCAATGATTTCGTAATAATTGATACATTCACTCAAACAATTTTAATTAGTATTTAAATATTGAAGTTGATTGTAATTATATTCCTGATATTCAATTCTAAACACACAATCAATTTCAATTGCTTTATCATAAATTGACAATATTTTGCTTTAACACTTCTTAATCCAATGACAAAGTGCAAAGAAGTCTTTTTAAAAAGTCTATATTAAAACTCTAGTGTTGCTTTTATAATATTTTGCGTTCTTTTTTGTAATTTTTATTTTTTTTTTTTGTTTTAATTTTAAAACTTAAAACCTCTTGACTTAGTAATTCAATTATGAAATTTCCAAAAAAAAAATTATAAAAAATATTAAAATGACAAAACAGGTGCTTAAACATATGTAAGTTATGACACACGGAAATACTATACAGAACATACCCTGGCGTTCTAATCCGATTAAAGCTGAAATATTAAATTTCGTTGTTCGTTAAGCAATATTTAAACGAAATTTCGTTTTAAATATTTTTCGATATAAAAACTTAAAAGAAAATAATGAAAAATGATTTGACAACAATTCATATAAAAAAGAATTCATAATTTTTAATTATAAAAACCATTAAAAACCAAATCAAACAAAGAACTTTGCATTCAAATGCAAAAAAGCAAACCAATAAAAAAAACAGAGAAACTAAAATAAAAGCAAAAACAAAAAACAATAAAAATAATAAAAAAAAAAAACAGAGTCATTGCAATAGCAATTAAACAATAATTTATAATAATAAGCAAAATAAAAACAATAATAAAACGCAACAAATAATTTGTATTTATTATTGTATTTACAGAGAGATTATTGTGATAATGACAACAACAACAATGACAAGATAATACATTGTAAACTGAGTGCAAATAAAAACACTTTCGTTGCTACTGTCATTTATTCTATCAATTTAAGAGAATAAATAAAGAGAACTTGAAAATCGTAAAACTCATTAACAAAAATATGAAAACATGTTATCTCATGTAACAGCAACATTAGCCAATAAAACAGGCTTAACACATACACATATGTAAACACATTAAACGCGCCAAATGCTGTACAGCAATTTATCAAAAACAGAATTCATGCGTGTAAATTAAAATGATAATTTTCAAAGGCAGCACTTAAATAAGCATTGATGCTGCTGTTGCACACTGAGGCTAATTTCTATTTTGCTTGCAGCAATGAACGGGTTAGTGTTGTCAATGCAGTAAGATGCATGAAATAGAGAATTTTTAACGTGATACGTACAATATAACTCCTATGCATATAATGTAAAGCAATGGGCCCTCCGCTATGATTTTTGTGCAAAGAAAAAAAATTTGTTTATCAGTCTTCTACTTCTTTCACCAAAATTGATATAAAGAAACCATAACGTTACACTAACCCATACTAGGACGTATCCCGCACTAGAAGTATCAATCGTTAAAAAGCCCCCACACAATATGGTAAAATTGCGTAAAAAGCATTTTTGTAGCACTAGTGTTAAAGATGCAATCAACTCCTCACTTTTAAGTATTTTAGTTATACTTTGACGCTGTCAACTTTAAAATAATGAAAGCGTACGCTGCTTGGCTAAGAAGGCAATTGCAAAATTGCTGCACAGCACTTATTGCCTCGAAAGTGTTTATAGCATTAGGCATTTGTTTATATGTTTATGATCACTTTCATTAAGAGAATTTTTGTGAAGAGAATTTTAAAAGAGCACAAGAAATACAATTTAAAACACACACAGAGCAGAACAGAACAACACAATAATTATTCATGATTTCAAATAATCAACACTCGGCGTATTATGGTGTATAGATTTTGAAGCAGCAACAAAAGCAAGTACATATGACTAATATTGAGTGCATGTAATACAATCAAGTACAAGCTTTTGTTTACAAAAAAACATACCCAGCACAGTGTTGAAAGAAATATTAGCAACAAAAGATAACAATTGATTAGAAACTATTAAAAATAATACAAATAATAACGTCAGCCGGCAGCAAGCAATTGTAAAACATGTTTCCAAACCTATATTCACAGAGAAATTTAATTATTTTCTCAGTAAACTACACACGACGACTTCATTATGAGATATGCTTCATATTCAGAGCATAGTGAAGACCAGAGCAATGATTTGAATTAATTAATCATTAACAGATTCCTCTTAAATTATTCTCCAGGATAATAAGTGTAAATGGAGAAATTTGAAGTCAACATAGTCCCTTAAGAGAGGAATGATTCTATTGTATACGAATATAGTCTATAGTTGGTTAGAAGCGAAAGGTTTGATGCCACAGTGGAAACAGACATCTGGTACTCGGCGAAAACAGAGATGGGTGTAGCTTTAAGACTATAAAAACTTTTGGTACGTATAATTATCCTTTTTTAAGAGATCAGGTAATCTTGATATAGCCAGAGGATTGTAACTGGGCTTTAATAAGCACATATTGTAACCGCAGTCGATGGACATCAACCGAAGTAAAATTCATAAAAAATCGATATCAAGTAGGTACATTTTTTCCATAATTCAATTCCTCTTAAATGCTTGGTAAAGATACCTACATTCTTAAATCAAAACTGTCAGTGCAAATATGTGTAGAGCATCTAACACTCTCCATATTTCTTAAACCATATTGTGTGCTCCATTACTTCGAATGCTCTCCTCTTAGGTGTTTGTTATAGTTCAATTCAATGATATAGAAAGTATTCTACCGTTTATATGAACTCTCGACGTGCCCAACATTCGTTGTGGCTCAAATCCAACTCTGCAGTCGAGTGCATTGAAAGAAGGCTAACCATCATACATCCATATCGAGCATACTTAAAAAATTTATAGTAAATTATCCTACAGATCCGAATTAAAGTCCTCTCCAGTAGCTCGGTTTTCAATGTCACCAAAAGAACTTAGGTTCTGCAAGTTTACATCATATCATTCTCTAGCTACGTTAGCTATTTCAGTCACCTCTGTCTTACAGTTTAAAGCTGCCTTTAAAACTGCTCTTCAGTCTTACAGTTTAAAGCTGCCTTAGGTGTTGTATTTCTGGTTGCCACTGCTCTAATTGCCACCTGGCAGGCCATAAAAATATTAAAACACGAGAAAAGAGTTTACCTATAGTTTAGACGGCCAATACAACGAAATTTTGAATTGTTTTCCTAAATAAAAGATTGCAATTTAGTTTACTAAAATAATGCTATTATTTTACACATCACTGTATAAGGCTAACTGTTCGACTGTTATTATCAGACAAACTAAACTATTAGCACAAGCAAAAGTGAAAAAAAAAAATTTTAAATTGTGTTTATTGCGATTCATTTTAATTTTTTATAACAAATTTAGGTTTTTCTTGTTGTTGTTGCTGCTCTTTTATAACTTCTTAACTCAATAATCCACAGCCGTTTGACATAATTCTTTAGCCCTCCCAAAAAAAAACCGAGTACGAAATTATAAAACAACAGTTTATTGACTCGATTCGATTCGATTGAAACTTAAAAAAGCAAATATTTTATGGCGATTATCAGCACAGCACAGCACAGCACAGAGAATTATAAATTATCGTCTAATTAAACGCTGAACACTAAAAGTGGGATCTAATCAACAGCCATCGCAAAAGTGCATAATAATCGATAGTGGATTTAGAAATTATTCTTCAGCTAATCTTAAAGTCTGTCCAAAACAAAAAAAAAAACAAATAAAAATTAAAAAAGAAAAAGAAAAAAAATAGCGAAAAAACGATAGAAATGATTGAATATGTGAAGTTCAGCGACAATTATTTTCAGCTGCTAGAGAGAGAACAAACACAGTAAAATGTTAACTTTGCTGTCACTTGTCACAATAGTCGTATTGTCGTAGGCCAGTAGAGACCTACACGGAGCAGTAGTAGTTCAGACAAGTAGTTATTTGAATTGTGAATCGATTTAAGTAAAGATGTGTTGCCGCTGTTGCAGTCAGACCCAACAGAAAATATGGGTTTTTGGTTTGGGTAGCATGTTTCTAATATTCGGTTTGCTCTGCACCATTTGGTGGCCATCGTATGCAGAGGATATGATTTATAAGGTAGTGCGTCTAGATATTGTAAAAAAAAAAAAAAAAAAATTCTCTTCAGAAACTAAAGAAAAATACTTTTCGTTTTCTTTGCTTTTCAGACTCTACCTCTGAAAAATGGCGGCCGTACTTATGATAAATGGTCAATAACACCAATACCCGTTTATTTGCACATGTACCTCTTCAATTGGACTAATCCCGATCAAGTACGGGTGGCCGGTGTTAAACCACATTTTGATCGTGTGGGTCCTTATGTTTTCCGGGAGGATAAAATGAAACGGAATATTACTTTCTACGAAAACAATACCGTTTCATTTGAGCCGGAGCGTACATGGTTCTTTGAACCCGAAATGTCTGGTGGTACTTTGGACGATTTAATCACCTGCCCACATTTGCCCTCAATTGTAAGTATTGTTGGAAAGTCTATGTTATCTCAAGACTTTGTATGCGTCTCATATATCAGTCGCAAAAAAATTAATCGAAAAATGAAAAAATCGAAACCCTTTACGGGATAAAAATGAAAAAAGAGATTCGTTGTGATCTTCAAAAGTATTTGTGGAATTCTTAAGAAAATACTGCAATGGACCCTAAGTCCACCTTATCCTTCGGTAAATAGTCCAATGGATTGTGAAATTAAGAGCAATATTTCGGTCGATAAAAATAACCGAAAAGTGATAAAAAAAAAAGTGATCTGAAATCCACAGATGGCTTCAACCAAAACTTTAATTCCTTGCGATCATTTAAAGCATTTGAGGAGGTATTTAAAAACAGTTCAATTGATTTTGCAACCATTTTTTGGGTTCTACTGTCTGAGGATTCTCAGACCCAACCCCATGACCTCAACCCCAAGTCTCTAATATTTCATGGAATCGATCAAAGTTTTATAAACAAGTAACAGTAGCGTTCGACTAATATGGTACCCTACATCATTCATAAAATGTTGGGTGCTTATGCTTCTAAATGAAGTCGCCGTAGTCTTGTAGGTGGTGTGTTGGCTTATTAGGATGCCATGGTTCAAACCCCAAGTCAGACATCTTGAACATAACGAAATATAAAAAATTATTTCTTCGGCCACTTCCTCTCAGCAAATTTCTGGCAAAAAAAAATTCTGTCGTTCCGAGAGTCAACTGTAAACTGTAGGTCCCACCACTCATGTATAACAATAACACACGCAATATAAGAGATGTGAGAAGCTATGTCGTAATCCTCACTGAAGGATTCGATATCGAAGATTTCTGTCGTTTTGGTGTACTGTATATATGCACTGCATTACCTATTATTTGTTGCTCGGCTTTGCGACTCAAGAGAATTTGTATAGTCAACTGCTCTGTAAGCAGACCTGTCCAGTTCACTGTTAGCTAGAGTTAACAAAATCATAATGATGCCCTTATCTGGGCCGTCAAAAAGTGTCATAGCCTACCATGCGATATTTTAGATCACTTCAGTAACCTTGTGATCCTGTATCTATGTCAGCTTGATCATTCGTGCTTTATTTCCTGGTGGCTTAGGTATCCTCAATCGCCTGTTTCAATTCAGAATTACCAGTGCAATAACCTGTATCCCAAGGAATAGAGTTTCCCTAGCAAAACAATAGCAATTTTGGCTAAATTGGTCCATTTAAGGTTAGATGCCTCGCGTGTTTGTTTGGTGGCCATATACAGTTCTATACTTGAATTCAGCAGGGATGAAATTACTCAATGGTCCAGTACTTACATATACATACAAGGACCAATACCTTACAGGAAATTTTAAAATTTATTAAAAATTGCTATAAAAGGTGTACTTCTCAGTCTCTTGCATAGCCATTTATAAACAGCAAATTTAAGTCTCGGAATATGTCTTGGTGTGTAATTAAATTGCTCGGTTACAGTCCAGAGCAATAAAATTCAAACACCGGAAAAGACCAGGATGTGTTCTCTCTAGATTTCGAATTTGAAACCTTTTGAATTAAAATCAAAGCTAAGACGATCGTCAGTTAGCACCACCTCTTTTGAAAAAGTAGAGCTTGATGAAAAAAATTTCTCGACACCCCATCCACAGAAGCTTTGCTTCTAAATAGCGGCAGTTGGCAACCCTATTATTCTAGGAATTGCTATAGTAGGCTAATCATCATCTGCTTATTTTGCAGAACATGATTCAGAAACTGAAGCAAAAAATGGAAAGAATTAATAAGATGATGCGGGAGATGTTCCTCAAAAGAACATAAAAAAAAATTGATTGAAGAATCAATTAAGGTCTAGAACCTTAACTTTCAATTCATTTGCTCCCTTTTTCAGCTGCCCTGTGAGTTTTCCACTATAGTTCTGAGGTCAGAATGATATAGATATAGATATAGTCATAGAATTTTTAAACAGAAATTTTCAAAATTCTCCCAAGCTATTGTTGTAAGAAAGAGTGGACCTTCTGCATTTCTTTGAATACACCATAGTAAGGCGACTACATTAGGAAATTATTCTCTGAAATTAAATTTTATTAAACAACCTCCTCATATTTTTTTTTTATTTATTTACAACAGGCCGCCTCTAATGCTGCACGTTCGTACAACAAAATCATAAAATTCTTCTTTAACATGGCCTTAAGCACTAACGGAGGAGCCCTGTATCAAACCCATACAGCCAACGAATGGCTATTCGAAGGATTCTATGATCAGTTTCTTGACTATGCCATGAAACTGAATAATTCGGAAACGGCCAACATAAAATCTAATCGCTTTGCTTGGTTCTTGGATCGTAATGGCACAGCAGATTTCGAGGGTACATTCACGATTAACACTGGTGTTAAGGATTTACGTGAAATGGGCGAATTGAAATACTGGAACGGTTTAAATCACACGGGCTACTTTGAAGGCGAATGCGGTAAAGTTAATGGCAGTACGGCCGATTTGTTTGTGCCCAAACGACAACACGATGAATGGATAACGATCTTTATTAGAGACACCTGTCGCATTATTAATCTAGTGCCAGTGGGCACTGAGACAATCGAAGGCATAGAGGCTATAAGATATGAAACACAACCGGATACCTTTGATAGTGGTGAACGTAATCCGGAAATGAAATGTTATTGCCCGCCAGAAAGACAGCCAGATAACTGCCCGAAACCGGGTGTCACCGATATCGGTCCGTGTTCGGATGGCGCGCCCATGTATATGTCACATGCCAGTTTTATGTATGCCGATCCTAGTTATGAAAATACCACTACCGGCACAGTACCAGATCTAAAGAATGATATTTTCTTTATAACCATGGAACCGCGTCTGGGTGTACCCTTGGAAGTAAATGCAGCTGTGCAAGTTAGTCTGCTTATACAGCCAGATAAGGATATAACGTGAGTGTCTAAATGTTCTTTAAATTTCTTGTTTTTGCTTTGTTTTAACGTGTTTTTCCCTTAGTATACTTAAGGGTATCCATACATTCTATGCTCCCATGTTTGTTATCAACAGCAAGGCCCGTATTACTAAAGAAGTAGCCAATGAAGTAAAGGTATGTGAGAGTAATTTGGAGTTTTTCAATCAAAATATTCTAAAACTTTTATGATTTCTTTTGCGTGTTTAGTTGGCCCTAAGTTTACCCGATATAGGCTTCTATATGGGCATTGGCTTCTTGTGCTTGGGTAGTCTTATGATCGCTATTGGTGGTTATCTTACCATAGCTAATAAGTGGTACAAACCCAAAGTTGCAAAGCAGTCTTTAATACAGCAAAACTCTTCTCAATAATTCCACGTATTTTTAACTGTCTTTTATGAAGAAAGCTTTACAGTGAGAACAAATTGTTTAGTTTTTAAGCTAGAAAATTAAGTATTTTTTAAGAGAATTTTTTATGTGAAATAAAATGGCAAAAACAACAAAAAAAGACAACGTATCCTTCTTAACAATCCTATAGATATGCAACTCACCACGCTGATCAAGTTGAATTTAATGAAAGAATTGGGCCTTCTGAAAAACATTAACGTAGTACAGGTTCAAAGTGTGTTCTGGTCATTTTTCTCCTCCCCAATAATCTACGTAATGGGCTTCAAGCAATTCCTTGAAGAAAAATTTGCTCTGAGTGTACAATGTCCGGTCAGAGAGCTTTATAGATATTCCCAGATAGTCTGATACAAGACTTAATTTTTTTTTCATTCCATTGGCATTGCAAAAGTATTGGTTGTCTCATCTCCGACTGTATTGGATATAGTTTTTTCCTCTCTATATCGCAACTTTCCTTTCAGACTCCTCTCCTATTTATATAGAAAGGTTCTGGCCAAAACAGCCGTATTAAAGCTGCCCTATTGGTTTCCTTGTGAAATGCTGAATCATATCATGAATTTCAATATTCCCTGGATTCCAGCAAATTGTATTCCCATTTCCCTTGTCTAGCTGATTCAGTTTGCTAAGCGAATTTCGAGTCAACCTCATAAATAGAACCTCAAAGTACCTGGCAGTCACAGTATTGCTATATCTCCTCCTCTGTACCCTACAAACCGCCCCGCGAGTTTCCCCATTCATTACAAAAATTCCATTATGGGTTCGAATATCTTTGCTCCTGTTTTTGACGCATCCGTTCAGAATGGTACTCTTCCTAAAAGACTATGTGGCATCCAAATAACCTCATTCTCACTTAGTACTCTTCAAAGTAATGAAGTCAAGTGGTTCTGTTCAGGGAACAGTCATGGATTTCGATTCATCAGGTCGTGATGATGCCTCCAGAAAAATCTTATATTCGGAACATTATTCTCTTATAATGCTAACCATAGTGCCAGTGGATTTCATCTTCAGTACCAGATAAAACGAATCAAAATAGCCTCTAAGGCCATCGTGGAGTGGGACCTTTTTACCCCGGATATGTTAACGTACACTAGCCTCTGTATTTTATGCAACTCCACTTGAGGGGCTTTTTTTTAAATTTGTCCTACCTGACTAAAAAATTGTCCCACAGATCACAATTGGCCTGACCATCATAGTAAGACGAGATAAGAAAAAAATGTTCAACAAATCTTCTGTCTATAATTAGAGCATACTTGACCTTCTTTAAAGCCCTTCACATCAGTTTATTATCCAATACTACACCCAGATATTTTACTTCCATTTCCTGCATTACAACCTAGCTTCTCGCACCACTTATGTTGTGTGTGTTCATTTCATACATGAGTGGTGGAACCTACAGTTTAATGTCGACTCCGAATGACAGATTTTTTGATGAATATTTCATGGCAAATTTATTTACTCTTACGGTGCCAGAAATCTTCTGATAGGAAGTCGCCGAAGAAATCTTTTTTATTTTTGTTTCGTTTTTGTTGGAGATGTCTGACCTGAGATTTGAACCGAGGTCTCATGTCTAATAAAACAAAACATTACCTACTAGACTACGGCGACTTTCCACTAACACATACCCCCTTTAAATAAAGGCACAAAAGATTTATTTAAACTTATCCATTTCCATTGGAATATGTCGTTTATATCTACCAAGAGTTTTAAACGAAACCAGACTACACATTAGAAACAAATCTCCCTCATTGGCAACCTCTGGTTGTATCCCACAGCGTCTGTATATATTTGTTTAAAAATTCTAAAAACCCTGATGTAAATTATTACACCTTCTAAGGGATTTAAACCTGGATACATAGCCGTAGCTCACTTGCAATAAGAAGAAAAGTATTAGTGCAGACAGACCTTAGAAAAATATTGTTTTAAATTTACTGCAGGTAGGCGATTCACTCAATAAAAACCTTTCATGATGAGGTTATTTTAGGAACCCCTTTAACTGATTGTATTTTGTGATGAAATTCTTGTAATTAGTGTGACTGGTTCATTTAGGTACCATATAAACTGAGTCTTTGTACTTTATTATGAAGCCTTGACCTGATTTCTTCAACATTGTTTTTACATTCTCACAAAAATATGAGAATAAAAGAGTCTTTTAGAAGACAAAATTGTAAAATTGTCATCTCAAACAATTAAAACCATGACGATAGATAAGCTGTCAAGATCAATTAAAAGCGGCATTACATGACAAACTGTGCTCTGATTTATTTTTATGCGTCAGAGTAGAAACATTTAAGATTTCGTTTCAAATGTGGATCAAAGATCACAATAAAAGTTCTAGAGGAAGGTAAGCCAAACAGAGTATTTCGTTAGAAAAATTGTACATGAAATATAAAGAAAATTTAAAATTGCATGTTTAACAGAAAAAGTAAACGTTTATTTTTTTTTTATTTAATTTCCACAAAAGTAATCAAACAATAAATCAGCCAACAATTGAATACATTTTTTAGAAAATTTAATTTCCAGTTAGCCGGTTTAAGTTTAAATTATAAATTCTTAAATGTTTACTAATTAAGCAATAAACTTGTTATTTGCAATAACACTCGTTGCTTAGGTTACATTCTCATTACACTGTAGATGCATATCTCTATGTCTGGCAATTAATCTTTTACAAGCTCATCAGCGATTTGCAATTAATTGATGGAATTGATAGAAATTTTTGTTTTCTGTTTGCAGTTGTTGTAAAAATTGATTTTCTAATTTATAAATCGTACATATTGTACATGCTAGACAACTGCTAAGTATTTGAAGCTGTTTTTTTAAGACAACATTTGTGATCATCTTAGAAATTGTTTTTGTAATTGCTAAAAAAGGTAAAAAAAAAATTAAAACAAATCAAGTTTAAAGCAATAAAATGACGTCAATTTTATTGCACAGATTTTAAGATTTAAGTTAAATGGCAGCCGATTAAATAAGATACTCTGATGAAACATTTACTTGCATAACAAATTTTTTATGGTTTAACCATAAAGAATAAATTTTTTTAATTTTATTGCAACAGCCAGAATAAAAGTTATTGCACTGCGTAACGTAGTCAAAATAAAAATTATAATAAGGGACGTTGTTTTGTTATTTGATTTTTTTTTTTTTTTTGTATAAAAAGGATTCGTGACATGTGACAAAGACAAAAATACTTAATAAGCGAAAAACACTTATTTCTATTTTCAGAGAAGGAACTCATTTTTAGTTCAAGGGGACATCGCCAAACAAAATTAACGAACATCATATGAACAGTAGTCGAGCTACAAATGCATACTGAAAGATGCATTTTGTGGGCTGTAATATTTATCATTCAATATTTTTTTGCACTCATATTCCTTTGATCGTTAATCACTCACTTTGGAAATTGAGGTGTAAAGGAAAGACACCCTCCAGTTTACTTACTAGGGTATGTACCCTATTGGAAGAATGAAGCTTGTTTTCCAAAATCGGATATTTTTAAGTTGTATTCCTTTGTTACGTAACGTAAATATTTGTGTGTTTACTCAGCCAGTGAATTGCACAATTCATTACAGAAACTGGCTGTAGCGCACTATCCATAAGTGTTATGCCCTTCTTAGCACATTTAAGACTAATTCATATAAACATTCATACTCTTTCAAACCTATGAGGCTCTTGGGATTCGAACTAGTAAAATTTGTTTGGAGAAGCATAAACTCGAACGCATTATGGATTCAATGTGCAATTATTGTCGTACGGCAGTCAAACTGAATCACACTATAACTATACAGGCCAAAACAAAGTTCTAGTCAATCAAAGAATAAAGAACTCAAAAATACATCTGGTTTTTGGTTCGACAAATAAAAAAAATATGTTTTTGGCTTCTAAAAGAAAATTTTTTTAGTCATTAGACATGGGCAGACAGACGATCATTATCTTTTAATCTTAAACAACTATTTCAGTTGTTCGTTACAATTAAGAATAGATATTGTTGCCTAACTATGATGAAATAGAGTACATAAAAACACTACTAAATACATTGATTATTATTGTTTATTGGTTTTTGTTTTACTTGGTGGCGATAAGGGCACCTTAAACTGCACAAGTAAACGAAATTAATTTCTGATTAATCAGTCAACTATTTGTAGATTATCACTAAATAATAGGCTTCTGTTTTTCTATTCATACGTTCGTTTATAAATAATTTCAAACAATAAATATGACTTGATAGTTGCTAACATAAATTGTAAGAGACAAAATTTTCTATTTCGGCGCATAAAGCTTAGTTGAAATCAAATCAATAGCTTTAGAGTAAAGCCATCTGTGCATTCCATGTTTGCACACTTCGTAAAAGCATTCTACATAATGCCGCATACCGAATTTTAAATGCAAAGACACTTGAATCCAGAAGCTATTTCGTATCTGAGTACCACAGGAATGAATGATAGGTCTGACTATTGAGAAGCTTACGGTATTAAGAGAACTTAACTTTACTATAAAATCGAAATGTAAGGACTCTTTGTCTCTGTATAAGTGGCAATAAGTCTTAGAAAAAAGGGAAGCCTAGAATTATCAGGTGATCAGCAAATTAAAGTAATCTTTTTTTGTTTTTTTTTTTTTTTCAATGTAGAACAGCGGATTAATATTTTAGGTTGCAAGTTTTAATTGAGGGCGGCGCCGAAAAAATGTTCCATGGGCAACAAACAAATTTTCCAATCATTTCAGCAGATTCTATCATGTGATTCAAGTTATACACTACGGTACTATAGGTACAAATAGACCCGCCCTTCACAAGCAATGTGATGCCCGTACACAAGGGCAGCAGAAACAAAATTTTGTGGGTATGGGAGGGTACCCGAACACAAAAACACTTCGTTAATAATACAGTGTTGAAAGAGAAAGTATTTAATTTAGCACCTCAGGGTATATCGTCAGTGCATATGAACAATAATCAGGTAATCAATTCGTGCCAATTCTTTGAAAAGCATACAAAATTTAAAAGCTACTGTTGTGACTATTCAATGAGTTCAAAACTTTTTACCATTTCAGTTTTAAGGTGACGTTATATTAAATTGATTTTGCAAAGTTATCATTTGTGATAACACAACATATGTTTCGACTGACATAAAAGCGTTAATCATTCCCGAAATAAAACCTAAAAAGCTATCCAATAAAAAGAAAAATAATCTTTTTAATCAAAATTCTGCGACAAGAAATGGCAGAAATAATTGCAATAAACCCCTACAATACTTAAGTACAAATTTATAAATTTCAAAGACAGATGGAGATGGAAAGAATAAAAACGAGATCAATCAGCTATGCCATGTTGTGCGCACACCATTTCCAGCCAGCTCAATTCTTAAAGAATTTCTAACCAAGTTATTCATCCTTCTCCCAACAGTTCCTGAACAATTGCATAACACGTTTGGCCAAACAAACATTTCCAACGTATATGGAGATGAGGAGAAGTTAGAAGCTATTGAACGTCTCCTCTGCTACTGTACCGGACTTAGTAGGGATACTTCGAGAGTGTAAACACTCTATTTTAGTCTCATGTCATTAGTCTCATGCTACACTTATTAAACATCAGCAGAAAACAGTTTCTAATCTCCCAACGCTTCCGCTTATTATATTTTTCTGTGTAAACCCCAATGAGTCAATAGATTGAAGTAGTAGAACCAAGAATTTCTAACCAAGTTATTCATCCTTCTCCCAACAGTTCCTGAACAATTGCAGAACACGTTTGGCCAAACAAACATTTCCAACGTATATGGAGATGAGGAGAAGTTAGAAGCTATTGAACGTCTCCTCTGCTACTGTACCGGACTTAGTAGGGATACTTCGAGAGTGTAAACACTCTATTTTAGTCTCATGTCATTAGTCTCATGCTACACTTATTAAACATCAGCAGAAAACAGTTTCTAATCTCCCAACGCTTCCGCTTATTATATTTTTCTGTGTAAACCCCTATGAGTCAATAGATTGAAGTAGTAGAACCAATTACCAACAGAATTGCAGGCGAATAATAATTTATTTTTAATTTTAAGAAAGAATAGAACTCAATGAACAAGGGTTCGCATCAGCACACCCAATATAGCAATACATTTCCATAAAGATGGCAATCATTTCACTCTAGAACTTGCTACAATCTCTCGATGAATCAACAGTGGTAGTAGTTTGCAGATCTAGAACCAAACACCACTAACTTCACAGTGAGCCATTCATCTTATTGCCAGGTATACTACTATGACCTGTAACCAGTTGGTGGCTTAATAGATCTGGGTTCTTATAGAGTCCTTACAGTTTCATGACATCAGCGATAACTTTTTCTTTAAACAATTTGAGACTATATGTTAGCAATTTTGAAATTAAAATTGTGGTGCCATAGTGTCGTGATACTTGACTACCAAACAACAAATCCAGGTTTGAATCGGAATAATAATTTATTTTTAGGAATTTAAAAATGCGTCCAGAAAAAGAACTGACCTCCCATAAAGCATAACATCAGCAACGAATTTTATGTGAAGGCCAAACACAGCCAGTTTTTTTTGAGAGAGTGGAACTCAACGAAACAAACCGGTTCACCAGTACACACAATATAGTGGACAATACACTGGCAACTCTATCAGTCTAGGACCTGTAACAGTAGACTAAAAAGTAAATGAAACCGAAAATAACCAAAGAAATAAACAAGAAAGAGAGGATACTTTACTTCAAGCCAGAACAGGAATAAAAAAAAATTTAAACGGGCGAAGTCTTCGCAACTGAAATATATTAAACCATCAGCTAATAATACCGCCCATCTTGCTATAGCAACCAAAATTTCCAAAATTTATCAAATTTTTTGGCAACAAATGTTTCGATGCACTTTCTCGATTTCGATTGTATATCGGTCAACAACTTTTAAATTGTGATAGAAATAAAACAGTTTCTAACACACATTTTCTGAATTTTAAAAACAGTACCCAAAAAACCGCAGAACAAACCTTTACGTAAAGCGCTTAAAATTTTCTATTAAATCTCATTCCAAAAAATAATGTGTTGCCGCTGCTGTAGTGTTAAGCAACAGAAAATTTGGGTCTTTAGCATCGGCAGTATTCTAGTGATTTTGGGCATAGTTTGTATAACAGCATGGCCAACAATTTTGGAAGCTGTTTTAGAAAAGGTAAGAAGTATACCCAGAATACCCTTTGCCTGCAGATTTAGATCTGTAACCATAAGTAACTTGATTAACCCTTCTTCATATTCCAGATGTTGCCCTTACGCCCGGATTCATTTTACTACAAAAAGTGGGTGCAAACGCCCGTTCCTTTATATCTGCATTTCTTTTTATTTAATTGGACAAATCCCCAACAGGTCAACGATAGCTCGATCAAACCAAATTTCGAGCAGTGTGGACCGTATGTGTTTCGTGAAATTAAAATCAAAGAGGATCTTAAATGGGAAGACAACAATAACTTGGTGACGTATTTCTCAAAACGTACCTGGTACTTTGAGGCTTCCAAAAGCAATGGTTCCCTAGATGATCTCATAACTGCACCCCATTTGCCAACAGTGGTAAGTACACGAGAATAATGTTGTAAGAAAAATATTTCAAATAAAAATTATTTCAGGGACTTTCAAAAATCTTTGGCAAACGGCATCGCATTTTGAGTAAAATCCTTAATTTCGGTTTAAATCGTGAGGGTGGCACACTGTACGTTAAACAAACCGTTTTGGAATGGATATTCCAAGGTTTCTATGATGATTTAATGGATTTTGCCGAACGTTTACATTCGCCCCGCTTTCCCATTTTTTATCCTCATTTCGGTTATTATTACAATCGCAACAACAGCAAGGAGGCTGAGGGTACCTCTACCATCTACACAGGACAACATGACCTACGAAAAATGGGTGATTTAAAGTACTGGAATGGTTCAGAACACACTAATTACTGGCAGGGTGAGTGTAGTCGTGTAAATGGTACCACGGGTGAACTTTGGGCTCCCGGCAGAATGTGGCATGAACCGGTTACATTGTTTATGGCAGATGCTGCACGTTTTATAAATATTTTCCCTCAAACTAATGAAACATATCGTGGCGTTGACGTAAGACGTTACACCAGCACAGAGTTTACATTTGACAGCGGCCATCTGTCGGAGGATACGAAATGTTTTTGTGTCCCCAAACGCGAATGTCCTAAAAATGGTGTCATAGATTTTTCGCCCGTGACTATGGGAGCTCCTGTTTATTTATCGCATCCCCATTTTTATATGACAGATTCTCTATATCGCCAGAATACCACCGGTTTACTGCCGGATCCTGAGCAACATGGCACTTTTGTTTTATTGGAACCCAAATTGTCGATACCTTTGAAATTAGAGGGCAAGATAATGTTAAGTGCTCTATTGGAGAGAAATGAAGAACTAGAGTAAGTTTTTGCAATATCCACACTGTAAGTTTTTTGAATACCAAAAAGAGCATTTAAACTTTTAGTTTTTTTAAGGATCTGGCATGGAATTTTTATGCACCACTTATCTCGGTATATATGACAGCCGAAATAACGGATGAGCTGTTGAGAGTCGTGAAGGTAAGACTTAATTAAGCAAAGTTTGTAAAAAAAAAAAAAAAAGGTAAAACTGTGTCATCAATATTAAGTCCATCCGTTAAACGTTCTTTGCAGTTCTTGGAACCTATTGCTCATTTCTAATCCAACAGCCAAATTCTCTCTGATGCTCCATTTTTAATTTTGTCCTGATTAAGGCAATATAAGAGACCTTATCGCACGAGCCACAAAACACGAACTATTTAGGCTGTATTGCAATATAATTTTTCCGGCAAGAGTAACTTGCCGTTTGCGAAAAATTTCACTTTTCTCGATTCAACTACAAATCACTTGAATTGGCATTTATAGGATACATAGGAAAGGTTTTAGATCTATGTATATAGGCTTCCAGGGCAACACTAGTAGCTTCTGGTTTTATACAGATTATACCCGAATTTCGCTAACCGTGAAACATATTTTCTCTCACAAGATCTTGAAAAAAAATCATTTTTCATGAAGCCAACTTTATTCAGGGTATTTGGGTATTTTCTCCACTAGAAATTTAAATAATTGCGTAACTATGTTCGTGGAGACAGCTCTAACGTTGAAAAGTATTCCCTGTTATCATCTGAAATTTACCCATACTCTCTACTTATCATTTATTCTCAGCATTTTTCTGACAAACTTGCATCATTTCACCACATTTCTCACCACACCTTGCAGTGTAGCACTGACAATATTGTTACGTTTTTTAAGAGAAGTTTTCTAATGAAATTAAAACAAAATTTAAAAAAAAAAAGATTTCTTTTGTACTCTTACTTTTTAGTTTACATTAAATGCACCTCAGATTGGCCAGTATATCGGAATTGTTTTACTTGGCATTGGTCTAATTATGATAGCCGCTGGTATCTGCTTAACAAAAACCCATAAATGGAATGGTGAAGTTGATTATAAAGTTCAATGAAAACATTTTTTAAAAATTTAAATAATATTTTTACACACATCGCAAAGCAAAAAAAAAAATTAATTTTTAAACTTTTAAATTATGATAACAACCATAAATTCATTGTTTTTATTTATTTTTTTTTTTTTTTTTTCATTAATTTTGAATAACATTTTTGCTAATATTTCGAGATTTTTCGTTAAGATATTAACGAAATACTTAACCAGTGACCTTTTTTAAAAAAATTTAAAGCTTTGACGTTGACGTTAATAAATTTTGTAATACAATATCGCATACGTACGTACACAGTATTACTTTAAAATTAACGACAACAGCTTTTGACATTTTTTAAACGAAATAAAAAATTAATAAAGAATTTAAAAATAAAAAAATAGAAAAGAAAATAAAATTGTTTTAATAAAAATAGCTGGAAGGAATATTATAAACGTTTAAAGTTCATTGTATAATACTCTACACTCCTTGGACTTACTTACTTACTTAGTTAATTGGTCATTAAAACCATTTTATTAGGATTACAACCTAGTTTCTCACATCACTCATGTGTCACAGTTCATAGTTGATTCCGAATGATAAATTTGAGAAACTCTTCATAGCAATTTTATTCACTTTCAGAGTTTTTACCAGAAGACTGGCGAAATAGTTTTTTTTTCTCATATTTCGTAACGGTTCGAGATCGCTGAGCTGAATTTTAAACCTTGAGCTCTCACCTAACAAGCTCACACACTACCTACCTAGACTACGACGATTTCATTCACTCCTTTTCATACATTCATACATACATACATACATACAAAATTGGTCATTACAACCCTTCGGTTAGGATTACAACCTAGCTTCTCACACCTTATTATGTATGTGTGTTAATTTCATACATTAGTGGTGGGTGCTACAGTTTAAAGTCGACTCCGAACGATAGTTTTTTGAGAATGCTTTCATGGCAATTTTATTTATTGTCAGAGTTTTTGCCGGAAGACTGCTGAGAGGAACAAAAGAGCATTGTTTCAGTGTTAGATTGAGATTTCTGAGATCGTCTAATAAACCAACACACTACGTAGTAGACTATGACGACTTCACTCATTTATTTTCACTTTTGGCACATACTCTACCACGGGAACAGCACTTTACTGCAACATTTTCTGGATGTTGACTGCAGCATACTGTTCTTATCTCCAAACTTTCGATTAATTTGTAATGTACAAAACATTTTGGAATTTAAATTGGCTCATAAAGCTTAAGACGACGACCATATAATGCTAATTTGTGGATTTTTTTCAAAGTTTCCGGCTTAAACCCAACTTTGGCTGCTTTTGCGGTCTAGTCTCCAATATATTTGAATGACAATGCCATTCATTGAGTAGAATTCATTCATTCCAGAATCTTTTTTCCTTTTCGGTGTTACAAACCTAAGCTCACAAGTAACAGTACGGTGTTATAGGGTGTATTTATATATATAAATACATACAACCTTAAGGCATCATAAAAAGTTGCTAAACAATAAATTTATTGCAATGCAACATGCAAGCTGGCGTTTTTCATTTGGCCGCTAAACGAAATTTATTTTCCATTCAATTTTTTCCCCTCATCTCATGTTCTTTCTAATAGAAACGTAACGACCACAAATTTTTTTCAACTGAAATTATGAAAATAAATTTGAACTGAAACTGAAGAAAAACTTGAGAAAAACACTGAAACAATAATAAATAAAAAAGTTTAATTATAGGTTTTTACCTGCGATGACATTTGCTAATAAAAAATTAAAACAAATATAAAATCGTGTTAAATAAAAATGAAAATTGTTTTTAATTTTCTTTCTTTATTTTCATTTTCATATGCAAAATGCAAAGAGGAAATATTATTTGATGAAATGATGAAATTATGCAAAACTGCATACATACTTGACTTACATATAAAAACTTAGAAAAAATGCATTTTTTTTATTTAAAATATTTGTAGGTATTGACGTAGTGTTGCCATAACACATACATAAATATTTATGAATTCCAATGAAATGGCCATTTTGGTGATAAACCAAGGAAAAAAAAGAAACTAATTTAAATGAATAAAACATTTCGAACATCAATAAAATAAAACTAAAATTTGTCTCTTTTATTTGTCTAATAATGTATAGACATTTGTAAAAACGAAAACAAACAAAAAAAAAAGAATTTAAATTAACAACGAAACGATAATAATTGTTATTCCTTATTTACATACAAACTTACATGCAGACATACATACATTCCTCAGGAAAAAAGAAAGAAATTTATTACAAAAAGAAAATTATTAGCAAAAGTTTATATTTCTAAATTGACCCCGTACGTAAAATTTTAAAGAAGTCATCATGAATCTAAATAAGATGTAGAAATTAAGCTGTCTTACAATAAAGGAGGCTGTTATGTATGCACCGGCAACAAAAAATTACTCTACAACGCTGCCTCCCAAGCATGTTTAATCAAATTTAGGAAAATTGTGTAGAGGATAATGTGTAACTTTCTTTAGATTTCTTTTAAAAAGACTGGCACCGTGAAGTTACCGTAGTCTAGTAGGCAGTGGTTTGGTTGGTAGTGACTGGCTTATAACTTTATTACACCTAAATTGTCAACGTTGTATTCTCTATAGAATTATTGAGCCGGAGCTCACTCACCTCTCCTGATCTCATCATCGATTTAGTTGAGCCTCTCTAAAGGAAATGTATAAATATGAGGAAGAAGAAACATTAACTATTCTGATTGTCTCAAACTCGCTAGTCTTCCCTTTTATTGAGTATATATTTCCAAACATATGCCCCTACTCAACAGAAGTATTTTGGCTCTATTTGCTGCTTGTTTAATACCGAAATTTAGACATAACCTGGAACCCAGCAGAACGCAACTTTATTATGCCTATCAAACAGATTTCCCATACTATCGAAAGATAGTATGATCATAAGAGCTGAGAATACCTAATGGTATTGCTATATCCTATTTCTAAAGAGCTATGTGAAGGAAAAAAATAGTGAGACAATACAGTATTTCACATGTCAATTCCTGGACTTAAAACAGACAGATCAAGCTAAGCTGGCGGCAGTACGACTCAATGCTGTTAAATCTTGGCCCAACCTAGACTATGAACATGAACTACATGGGTTCTTATAATTTTCTCAAATGGAGATGTGATTTTTAAGATTTAAGGTGTGACATCCAGAGATTTGCAGTAAAGCCCTTGGGATGTATACCGTCATTAAGCTTTTGTATAGGCTGTCTGATCACTGCAGTATTTTTCCTGAAAATCTCTTAATTTATTTGGACATTCAGGCTGTAATCAATGGCACGTTGATGTCCATTGTTATCTTCCGTAATGGCTAAAGATTTCTCAGGAAAATATTGGATTTTTCAAACGATAACGTTTATGTATATTTGGGCACACACAAGCCGTTGTATCGTTGTATTGAGTGTATTGTTGGACGATTATACAAACAGTGTATGATTGTTGTTGATAATTTTCATGTAAAAATCCGATACACTTATACACATTTTTTTCATATGTTTTTAAAAGTTGTATTGATTTCGTGCTATCAAATTGTTTGAATACCAAAAAAAATAAAACATTTGGAATACGAATAGCATAGCATTGAGCGTACACAAACAACCAAGTGTATTCAATACAACATACACGATACAAAGTCGTGTGAATTGGCCAATTGATTAACTCACCAGAGTTGGTACCCAGCTCACAATCACTCGAAATTGATTTATTCTATGGCCTCCCATACTTATCTGAACTGGTCCTTCGACGCCGTTTTTTCATGCAGAGACTGCTGTAATGAAAAACCTGTTTCTTTTTCAATTTCTCCACAAATATACAACGCTGGTTCTAAACTGAATGCAAAAACCCAACGTGGTATACATATTGAGGATATCGACATCAGACACTGGTCTAAATTTCCTGATCACTGCAGTGTATTTCATTAACAACATGGTCTCTGTCAGCTAGGTGCATCGTCTTATGATTTCATCAGAAATTATAAATGAAAGGCGGATAGTTTCCTACCTAATATGCTATTAAGTGGCAGATTACAGCATAGATATTTCGTATATAGAGTTGGTTCGTTAAGTTTCAGAAATTGCTTCTCCCTGTTTCAATTTATGGTTCTCATTAACGGACACTCGCTGGTGTCCTTTTCTTATATGCCAGACAATCCTTTTCTTTCCTACTGGCATTGCTGGCATAAGTCAATAAAATTATTTTAAAACAACTCTTTACATGTGTAAATATTTACAAACAATAAATAAATGAATAAATAAATAAACATTTAAAGAATAAACAACAACAAAAAAAATTCAAATTAGAGAAGAATACAAAGATAAAAGAACAAATACTACTACTGTTAAACGCACAAATACAAACACAATGTAATAATCAAACACAATAACAATAAAGCGTTAACAAGTAGATAACAGCTACGAACAATGCAATAAAATGCAATAAAATGCAACAACGATAACAACAATTATAGACTTTAAGAAAAACATTAAGAAAATTAGAAAACTTTGAAAATTCTCAAGAATCTCAATTTGATTAGTGTGTGAGAAAGAATGTGAAAATTTTAAATTTTTTACAGGCAATGCTTCACAACAAAAACAATGTTTCACAAAATAACCCAGTGAGCATAGATACTTCAAATCTCAATTCCATATAGCATTGAGAACTTAACTCTAAATTTATCGATAACAATTATTTTCTTTAGAAACTTTTTCGGTAACTGTAAAAATTCTAAGGAAAATTTTTCGATAACTATACAATTTCTATAAAAAATTCTTCGATAAGATAATATAAGAAATTTGTCGATAACTTTTTATAAAAAATTCATCGATAACTACAAATATTCTATACAAAATTTTTCGATTTCTATACAAAATTGTTCGATAATTCTAAAATTTCTATAAAAAAATTGTTCGAAAACATAATCACCCCTATTCTGGTTGTCGTCGTCGTCGTCGCCGTCGTCGTCGTCGTCGCCGTCGTCGTCGTTACCAAAAATGATGTCGATAAAATCAGAGTCAACAAAATCAGAGTCGGCACAACACAATATCGACGGCGTATTGACTCACAGAATACCAAATGTGTGTTAACTGTCAATAACGACAAACAGAATACCAATTTTAAACTGTCGACGCAAGACGACGTCGACGACGACAACCAGAATAAGGATGAATATTTTGTAAGGTTTTTACTCTTAGTCAAGTAAGCTTAACACTTGGGTCAGTTGAATAGGACCATTATGCTACCAAGTTTTATGAGTGAAGGAGTTGATACACAGAATTAGGAAGAGTCGTCTGAAATAGTTAATTTTGAAAGCCTTATGTATCTGTCAATGCCCATTAATTTCATTTTCGACATTTCCGTTAGCAAGTATTCGTAGACGTCTGGTTCTGCGTAAATGACATATTAAGTAAGAGACTAACCGCTCCTAAGTCACAATTTCAACCGCAGTCATAAGGCGACACGCCTAGCTGGCATGTTGTTAATGTGATTCGGAAATCTAGACGAGTGTCTAATGGCGATATCCCCAATACGTATGTATACCACACTGCGTTTTTCCTTTCAGTTTAGAACCAACGTTGTATATTTGGAGATAAATTGCAAAAGGAACAGGTTTTTTATTAAAGCAGTCTCCGCTTGAGATAATGGTGTCGAAGGACCAATTCAGGTAATTATGGGAGACCATAAAAAAATCAATATCGAGTGGTTATGAACTGTGTACCAACCCTAGCGCGTTAATCAACAATTGAATTTTCGACTATATTCGTATGTCTAGGAACCCATACACATAAGCTTTAACGTTTGAATAATCCAATAATCCCGAATATCTCCAGCCTTTACGGAAAACGGCGATGGACATCAACGTGACATTGATCACAGCATGGATAAGCAAATAAATTAACAGATTTTCAGGAAATCTCATTCAAAATGGTCATGACATCCGCCTGGAAAACACTGCAAAAGTATACACCTCAAAGGCCTTATTGCGAATCTATGGATATCACATGAGTAGTCCTTGAAATCAAATCTCCATTCGAGAAAATTATTAGAAACCAGGACCATGTCCATAGTCCAGGTTGGAACAAGACTTAACTGCATTGAATTGTACTGCCGGCTCAGCCCTCTGCTTTAATAAAAGGTCAGAGGCAAGGCAGCTGATAATAACGAATAATGCCTTAGTTGTAGAAGGGCAGAGTGCACTTGTGATGAAAATAGTTAACTTCCTGAGCACTTTGTCTATCAGTGAGCAGTACCACTGGCATTCTCCATCAAATGTGAGCATCACAAATCTAGGTAGCTTCTAACACGGCCCTATAATGTGTAGTATGCGGCTTTACCAAACTTTCTCTCTCTTTCATCTGTAACCCCCACATGTCTGGCATGTTGGCATTTGCAAAGCTAGTTTATTTTTGTAACTGCATTAGACGTTTACATTTAAAATGATTTTGAATTTGTTGTCGTAAAAAAGGATTTTAAATTCTTGATTATTTAATTGGATGCCATTAAAGAAATGTTATTGACTTAAGCAAATCCAGGCAAGATATGATAAATAATTTTAAAACATTTCGTTTGTATGTGTCATATTAGTTATGTTTGTATGCAAAAATCAAAAAAAAACCCTAAAGAAATAAGAAAATCTTGAAATTTTTGTCAGCAAAAACAAGATGCAAAGAATAAACACACTTGTGTCACTTATAAATTATTTGTTTATTTATTTTGTTGTTATGTTGCTCTTCTTCTTTTTCATCTTCTTTTCATATCGTTATTTTCTTCGTTTTCTTTTTCAATTTTTCTTAATTAAATTTTCACCTTGAAGCTGTTGTTGCCAATATCAATTTGAAAGTATTTTTGCATCATGCATTTCATGCTGCTTGAAGATTTATCTCTGCTGCACTCTTGATGCTACTCCTGAAGCTTCTTATGATTCCACTTGATACGTCTAAAGCCAATCAGCAACAGCAGCAGTAGCTGTAGCAAAAAGCAGTAGCAGTGTGCCAAAGGAGAAAATGAGTGCATTTGGTTGTTTTTCTTACAAACGATTGCCATGTTTACAGAATTTTCTTAAGGTTTTTCGGCAAAAAAAAAAAAGAAAAGAAAAAGAACCAGAAAAGTTAAGAAATTTAAAGAAAAAACAAAAAGGTTGACATATTTTTATGGGAAGACAGAAGACGTAAAGAACGAAATGTGTCCTAAGGACCCCTAGCTGATATGTAGTTCTTGTTGGCTGGCATTTTAATTTAATTTATTCATCATTGAGAAGTTACTTTAAATTAAATACAAGTAAACATCTGCCAATATTTTACGTTATCATAGACTAACACGGACTGCAGCCAGTATATAAAATTTACATGTAACAGGCACAAGATCATGTGATTAGGTTGGTGTAAATCGCAGCTGTCCTGAAAGACTCACGCGACAGTGTTGTGTCAGTCGAATATGGGTGCCTGGTATCAGAGATATCCCAAGTAACAGTGTATCATTGAAGATCAGAGACAGTTCTATCGAATACCAAACTCCACTCGATCATAAATATATATCGCGTACCTCAGTTAGGATGTCTATTAGGCAAACGAACTCTCTGGCCTCTAATAGATCCTGAGCTGAAGAAGATCGTTTGCCATGGTTATTCTTGCGAACAAACTTCGTTTACCTTCAAGGAAATTCTTAAGGGGTTTTAGGTGGGATTGAAGCAAGAGAGCATTGTCCATTTTATATCCCAATATCCGCTTCTGGCTCGACGCCAATTTTCCTATTCGCTTCTTTTCGGAATTGATCACTACAACTCTTTAGTCAGGATTCCAACCTAGCTTCTCATACCACCCAGGTTGTTTGTTAAGTTTGTTCATGTGTGGTGGAACCTACAGTTTGCATAGAACCGACTTCGAATTCATAGCAATTTTATTTCACGCACAGAGTTTTGGACAAAAGGGTGGGGAGGATTATAGTTTGCCCAAGAACTGATCCTTACATACATACATAATTCGTTATTACAACGCTTCAGTCAGGATTACAAGCTAGCTTCTCACACCACACATGTTGTGTGTGTGTTAATTTTAGCCATGCGCGGCGGAACCTACTGTTTAAAATCGACTCCTAATTCATGGCAATTCTATTTAACACTTAGAGTTTTTGCCAGAAGACTGCAACGAGGAAGTTGCCGACGGAAGAAATAGCTTGACCAAACAGTTGTAGGTTTCCCAAAAGTTGACCCTCGTAACCTATGAAAATTAAATGAAACTGAACCAGTGAAATATATTTTTGACGTGAATATTTGAACGTGTTAATTGATTTATTTTTCTAAAATTACCTGCACATTCACAAACGTGCTTAATTGAAATTAAGTTCGCATTTTATTTTTAAGTGGCATTTAATAAATTTTATTTTCTTTTCTTTTTTTTCTATTTTAAAATTGAAATGTAACGTGAACAAGTGTCATAAAAATCATTGAAAAAATTTAAAAAAAACATACACACACGTGAAATAACCTACTCATGTACATACGAGTATATGAATATTTTATGACATACCTCAGTACTTGAGGGCATATTTGAATTATTTTTAATTAAAAATCAGTAAAAAAAAAAGAAATACAAGAGAACATGAGTTGCTCATGATGTATGGTGTTAGGAAATCGTAAATAAACAGTTTTATGGGCAATGTTATGTTGTTATTGGCACACATAAATGTTGCTGGCAAAATGTTAGATGCAGTGGAAATCAGACGAACTCTATATTGTTATACATATCTTTGCCATTTTGAAGGTTATAAAGTATGCCGCTCTTATGAAAATTTTAAGAGCACAGGCTTGTTTTTGAAGATGTCGTTTACTAATTGAATACACTACCCACTAGACTAAGGAGGCGTTCATGGATATGTTGATAATAACTGCTAGTAAAGTCGCCATTGTCCAGTATGTAGTGTGCTGGCTTATTAGACAAGAGCCCGTAGATACAACTCCAGCCTAGACATCTGCAACACAACGAAAAAAAAACATATCTTCTGGGACTTTCTCTCAGCAGTCTACTGGCAAAAACTTTGAGAATATAAAACTGCCATGAAAAGTTTCTTAAAAATATCTATCGTTCAAAATCAACACTAAACTGTTGGTTCCACAACTCATGATTAAAATCAACTCACAAAACATGGATGGTGAGAGAAGCTAGGTTGTAGTCCTGACTAAATGGTTGTAATGATCAATTAAATAAATAAGTAAGGTGGTGTGATAATAAACAAACATAGGCAGACAAATAGGGTTACGAGAAGAAAAGCTTTTTCTCCTATGACGTAACGAAAACCATTCTGTGTTGAAAGACGAGATGTTCGGAAAGACAAAAGTGAAGATGAATGGCGGATAATTTTCTCAAGGCAAATGGACCTGAGATTTCTGGCAAAAACTCAGGTAGTAAATAAAATTGCCATCCATGAAAAGTTGTTCTAAAATCTGTCGTATTTGGAGTCGACTTTAAACTGTAGGCTCCATCACTCGTTTACAAAATTAATACACATACAACATAAGTGGTGTGTGAAGCTAGAATGTTACAATGAATAGAGATTTACGTCATGCATGAGACTGAGGACTGCCCTTTCAAGATAAATTCAGATTCAAAATAAATCATCAGATTGTATACCTGGAGCCAGTCCTAATTCTTTTCAAAAGGAAACCATCCATTAGTTCTTGACAAGTAAAGAATTGATTTCTCTGACCTTTACATGACAAAAAATAGATAAAAATTCATCGAATGGTCAGGTAGCACCGAAGAAGGAAATGAATGGGAGAGGAATGGAAGTAAAAAGTCTAGTAAAAAATCTAGTAAAAAATCTTGTGTTTCTAAAACTCTATACTGAGTTCCACTAGAATTCATAGAGTCACTGCGGTAATTGAATGTTTTTTACACCACCTGTATTAAGATGATTTATAAGAAAAACGCTTGATACTGTTTAAGAATATTTAAAATTTTTTAAAGCAAAACAGCCAGGCTGTATTTCCTGAAACTTTTCAAATTCATTTCAATTTCATTTCCACATTTATTGCAAAGGAGATGTAATGAATAAAATAAACATTTTTTTTTAATCAAAATCATATCAACAGTTTAAAATAAATTGCAAAATTTCGTTTTAATCTTTAAAGAAAACAAACGTAAGCCTTGTAACAAACAAAGTTCTCATGTTTTAATTTACAAAATGACAAAAAAAAAAAAACGGAAGAACTCTAAAAACGCAACTACAAGCTTCAAAAGTCATAACAAAATACGAGCATAACATGATGATGACGATAAAGTGGTTGCGTGAACTAACAAACGACAAAATAATAAGTCAGTCAACAGTGTTACTAACAACAACTATGTAGAATACAATAACTACAACAACAGTAACAACAATTTACTAAAAAAAAGGCTTAAACCAAAAGCCCTCTACTTAAAGCAATTGTTTCAAGGGCTATTGGCGGTGGCAGTGGTGATGTTTTGGAATTTTAAGCCTTTTGGAACCAAAAAAACGAGAAAAAATTGAAAAAAAGGAAAAAATAAATATTGAAAAATAACTCCATTCACCCTTAAACTTGCGTGTTGCGTTGTAAAATGTTAAAGATTGTTTGCATTTTTGCCATAGAAACACGATAAATATGATGTACGAAATGCAAAAAAAAAGGAGAAAAATTTGAAAAATTTAAAGGAAAAATTGCAACAAAAAAACGTATAAAAGTGCCAACTTTAATAATAACTACGTAGGCAGTGGTGTGAACAGCAGCTACAGTCTGTGACAAAAATATTTGCTAAAGAATGTCAAACATTTTAAATAATTCTGACAACAAATCAACCTTTAAGTGGGCGTTGATAGGCACAATTTAATTTTTTTTGGTTTTTGGGAGGCTTATATATACGGTGACCATTATTTCCAAGAGAAAAAAGCGGAGACAAATATATAAAATTGAAAAACCAACAAATTAATTTATTATAATTAATATTTTATATAAAGACTTAAAATACAGACATAAATAGGTACAAATAATATACACAAACTTAAATTTATACATATACATACATTTGAATATACTTATGTGTATAAATTTACTTCTGATATTTCTCTAAGAATGTATTTTTTAAAGTATTGAGCCTGTTAGATAAAAATGTTTCAAATTTATGTTTCAGTTTATGGATGAGAGATTCTAAAGTTTGTAGTCCCAATTGGAATTTTTCGGAAGACCAAATATTGTTAGATATAGAAAAAAACTCTTTCTGTTGGTGCGTTAGACGCTGGCAAAGCAAATGATAAATCTACTAATTTCACGATGTTTTTATAAGGAATATTTTTCGTTTCAAAAAATTTTAAAATCTCAACCCACTTTTTATCAGGATTTAATGCTGTTGTTTCCATATTTCTATTCGTTCAGCATTTGCATAATTTTTTAAAAATTTCGTTAATATTTATATTTATATCATTTCTAATTTCTATTACCTTTATTAACGGCTTTTGAACTGAAGACCAAGATGGAATTGCATCTAACAATATCCAAGCGAGTCACTGAATTTCTTTAAAAGATTCATCCCATTGGTTCAGGTAACTAATACGTTAAATCGTAAAAATAATTCATTGTGACGTTCTATTAACTTTGATTTAAATTCTTTTAATATTATATCCGCTTCAGGCATTAAAATACGTAGACTTTCTAAACGCAGTATAAATCTATGGGAGACACTAGCTTGACTGTGTATAAGTAATAACCAAGACATAGCAAAAGGATCATTAAAAGAATTAAACAATATTGTTGGGCAAAAAGCGGACATTTTGGAAAATAAATACTTTTTATAAGTTACGTATGGTAAAATAGTGGACAAATAGTGGACGCAAAAAAAATAGTGGACAGGAGGTTAAAGTAGCGGACTTTCCACTATAATAGTGGACGGTTGGTCACCGTACTTATAGAGTATATTGCAAGAAAAAAAATTCGGTTAAAAACTGTAGGCAGGATAACTTTAAAATCTAATATCTCTGCCAGTGTTAATTGTATCAAGCAACACTACAGCTATGTTGCCTTATTTTGGTATCTCCAGAAGTCCTGTTTATGCTTTACAAGTAGGCAGTAGGTAAAATGAATATCCTTTCCTTCTAATAACAAAAAATTCGGTTTTCAAACATTACATGTGGGGTAGAATAATGAAAAACATGTAAAAATAAAAACAACAACAGAAAAAGTATTCATGATATCTTTGATAGTAAAAGAGAAAAACAAAAATCTAAAGAATGCCAAAAACAAAAAAAAAGAAACTGTTTTTAGTTAAACAAACTGCAAATATGTCGTACAAATTGTATAAACGAACTCTGAGGCAGATATCCACTTAAACAAATCAAATGAATATTGAATGAATCTATCTAAGGCTGCTTTTGGACAATAGCAGCCTGGTTGCGCTACAAACGAGTGATGGGCATAAGGACACAAGAGCTAACACTTCCATTTCCATATTTATTTGTTATTTTTCTTTAGAGACCCAGACTACGAAAATTCAATTTAATTTCTTCTTTTCGGTCAAATTTTCAAGATAAAATATCCTGAAAGAGTTCTCGAAAGGGATTTAAACGGTAGTTTAAACACCATTGTTCCAAACAGTAAAATATGGTTAGTAGATATTCGTATTGACTTCTGTCACATTGCAGTATCCTTCAGGCGAATGTCTCAGTTTTTCTCAAATTGATTTCCAGTGGAAGATTATCATTTATTTAGTGGTAACTGAAGAAACATTATTAACAAAACAGAAAACCGGGAAACAATAACAATAACAAAAATATAAAGAGGCCGCCTTTTTCTCCCAAAAGAATGAAAAAGAATCAAAAAAAGAACCTATTTTTCTAGTACATATATGCGCAGGTGCCTCTTGTTTCACAATTCTTATCGTTTTATTATTTGGATTGGTAATTATGTCGACTGCTCAAACCACAAACTGTGCTCTGAATGTATAACTGGATAGGTCTTCTAATTCGTTCCATAGTGAAAAGATGTTTAGAATAGTGGGGGGTTTTTTAAATTCTTAGTGCAACTAAATTGGAATAAACGAAGAATACTGCTTGTTTTCGTGTTACTCGTGTTTGCGGGACTTGTCTCAGTACATGCATACATATATAATTGGTCATTACAACGCTTCAAGTCAAAATTACGATCTAGTCTTTCACACCATTTATGTTGTGAGTGTTAATTTTACACATGAATGACGAAACCTCCAATTTAACGTTGACTTCGAACGACTAATTTTTAAGAAACTTTTCATGGCAATTTCCATTTACTCGCAGAATTTTTGCCAGAAGAGAGAGAGAGGAAGTCGCCGAAAAAATTTTTTTCATATTTCGTTTGGGATGTTTAACCTGTGGTTTGAATCGTGGCCTCATGTCTAATAAGCCAACACATTACCTTTTAGACTACGGCGGCTTCTCAATACACTTACTTAAAATAGTTATTACAAACCTTTAGTCAGGATTATCACCTAGCTTCTTACACCACCACCACCTATGTTGTGTGTGTTAGTGTTATCCATGAGTGGAAGGACGAATGTAGACCCTGAACGACAGATTTGAGCAACTTTTGAATGACAATTTTTATTTACTTTTTGAATTTTTGCCAGAAGAATATTGGGCTCTCATCTAACAAGCCAACACACTGCCAAATACGTTGACTCATTGCCCATTAAACTTCACACAATAAAGTTTTCAGCTGCGAGTAAAAGAGAGCGACTAGGCAATATCTTACGGAGTCTCTAATGAAATTATTTAGAACAGCGGTAAACTAAATCTTGCTGTGTATACCCAAGTCTTCTGTCCTCGAAAGGAAAAATGGGAAGTAGTTGGATTAATAAGGATTTGGGAACACGATCATACATTCATACATACAAACATAATTCAGTCAGGATTACAACCTAGTTTCTTATACCACTTATTTTGTGTGTGTTAATTTTATCTGTGAGTAATGGGACCTACAGTTTAAAGTCGATTCCGAGCGACTTTTCATGATAATTTTATTTATTCTTAGAATTTTTGCTAGAAATCTACTGAGAGGAAGTCAACGACAAAAATTTCTTTTCATATTTCGTTTTGTTGGAGATGTCTCTAATAGGGTTTGAAACGAGTCCTCACGTCTAATAAGCCAACACACTACCTTCTAGACTAAGGTAACTGCAAGCAGATCCATTCTGTTAATCACTACCATTGCAGTATCTTTTAGATTACCACAAGCCTTTCGTACTTATCAGGCCAAAGTCTTAAAGGAATTTTTGGCCTAAGCTAATATAATTTTTCGATCTTTTCGAGTATGTAAACTCAAATCCCTTCCTTGTACTAAGATGGGTAATTCGATGTAAAGACTTTCCTCTTATTTTTGAAAAAAAAAAAAATCAAAACTTTTCCAGAAATTCGTGTACAATCGACTTTTATTATCGCATACATGCATACAGTTTTAGTTGTTTTGACATTAAAAATTTTCAGCAACATGCTAAAGATGTTGTCGTGATAGTTTTATTCGTTTCTTTTTTTTCTCATTTTTAGTCTTTTATTTTTTCAGTCTTTTCTATCAGCTTCAACATGTACAATGATGACAACAACAGTAGCAACAACAAGAACAACGGCAACAGCAATCACAACAACAGTAAACAATCCCTTAACAAAGCTTAAGGATTAAGATCCTTGTAAGTGTACAAGAGTGTAAAATAGAAGACGAAAAAATGTTTTGTTTCTTTTTTTGTATTTTTTGTTTCAAACAGCAACTACTGTGGATCGAACACATAAAAAGGAAACTGACAACATGAACAACAACAGCAACAACAGAGGCAGAGCTGCAGCATGGAATATGCAAAAATGAAGCAAGAGGGAAGAAGGAAGACAGAGAAGAAGAGAGATATAAAAAAACAAGTCCTTGCCATAGTGAACAATTGGATGAGCCAGAAAAGAGAGTTGCACGTTTTTTATGTTGATTAACAACATGTAGTTTTGCTAGAAAACAAAACAAACAAAAAAAGGAAACAAAAAGAATATTCAAGAGCAGCAGCAAATACCTAAAGAGACACATAAAAACAATGGCAAAATGCTACAAAATAAAGGACATGAGACACATAGAAAAACAATACAAAACAATTTCAGTTTTTTTTTTTTTTTTTGTTTACCTCATGCTTGCAGAGAAAACAAATGCTTGAGTAAGTTTAGCTACAGCAAGTGATTCTCTATGATTTTGAGCTAAATTTGACATTCTAAAAGAGCATGGGTGGGGGGCTTGCTCCACTAAAAGTGAAAACTACAAAGTGAATCTCAAAAATGTTTGTTTGATTTACAAGAAAAGTGTGTGTTTTTTATTTTATTTATGAGTGAGTGAGTGTTAGTTTGTAAGAGGAGGAAACATTGTTTGTTATTCACAGTAATTTTTGAAAATGAAAACAAAACGGAATATGACAGAATGACAGAATGTATGTATTATTGATACATTGTTGTTATTATTTTATTTACCTTTTCTTTTCTTCTTTTCTTTTTACGTTTTTCCCTTCATTGATCAGCAAATTTCAATCGTTATTTATTAACAATTTAACCATTGGGGCGTATGAGTGCTATTGACACATCAAATAATAAAAATATTAATCATACGCTCACAGGCCCATAATTAATTAAAGAAAATATTTGGTTTTTTTATTTTCTTGGGAATTTATTTCCACGATTAATTGATGGGAAAACTAGCACATGAGGGTATTACTTAAGAAATGTTTATTGATAGAAACAATATTTCTTATTTACATTGGTGAATAGCAACAACAACAAAATAACAACAAAAACATACACAGTGTAATGCGGAGAATGCTTGTTTTTTATAAATCTAATACTAGAAAGACGTCATAGTATAGTAGGTAGTGCGGCTCAGCTTATTAGACGATAGTCCATGATTGAACACCTGTTTCAGACAGCTCCAACAAACACGAAAGTTGAAAAAAAATGTTTCCTCCTCTCAGCAGACTTCCGGCAAACACTCTGAGGGTAAATTTAAATTGCCGTTATTCGTGATAGACATTAAAAACTGAAGGTGCCACCACACACATTGATAAAATTGTTGGCTTATCAGACACGAGTCCGTGGTTCAAACCCTAGCTGAGACACCTCTCAGACATAAACCAGCAGTTTTCTGGCAAAAATTGTTTGAGTAAATAAAATTGCCATGCCAGTCATGGATAAAATGAAGACACACAACATGAATGGTGTGAGAATCTACGTTGTAATACTTACTAAAGGATTACTGTAGAATGGCGGCTAGAAATAACAGCATCTATGAAACGTTATTGAGTTATTGCATCGGATGTTGTGGGTGAGAAATTTTGTTAAGAGTGATGCTCCGTTTTAAAAGTGGTAGCGAGAATTTAAAAACAACTTAAATGGAATTGGACCAGGATTTCAGAATTATTTCGAATTTCGTGACTTGTGGCTTCGAGTGGCACACAGCTACTTCCTTAGCTAAACCTTGACAAAACCAGTAGACTCCATAACTTTGTTAAATGGCCACAATAGGCCATTGTTGAAGTTATCCCTTTTAGGGGATCAGGGGTTTATTGGATAAATTATTTGGAAAGCGATTGAAAGTCTTCAAGTATGAAATTTTAAAATCATTTCAAAGTATGGATTCAAATGTAGATTGCAAGTTTTTAATGATGACTCTCCAAGGTTTTCCAAGAAATTTACTGAGAGGAAGTCGCCGAAGAAATATATTTTCATATTTTTGTTTTTATGTCTGAACTGCGGTTTGACTTCTGCTGGACACAGCAGTTTAAAAATTCAACACCCTGGTATGTTGTACCACCTACAGTTTGTTGAATTCCATGCTGTTTTTTCCAATTTAGAAAAGTATTCTTATAGGGTCGCATATACTATATTTTCCCTTTATCGTCTCCTCTATCGTTACTACGTTAACTATATGCATGAAATTGTGTCAATCATATCGGAAAGGCTTAATTTATATTTTTTTCCAGTCTTAACTCTTCAGTTAAGTTTTTAACATTTTTTCTTTCCTTTTTTTTCATAAAATTCTTTACAATTTTTTGTTTTACTTTTTTATAAGTAAAAGAAAATTGAATTTTCATAATTTTCTTCCCATACTATAGTTTTCTAAAACAAACAATGTTGGCGTGCAACGTTGGCACATATTTTTCCTTGCCAAAGTCTATCGGAAATTTGTAATTTTACTCGTTGCCTGTACAACATTTTTAACAGGCAACACATGTGTTGCAAGTCGTTAGAACATGATTGTCAGACGTTTACTGTTGCTGCTACAGGGTGTAGCAATTAAAGTGTTAAATTTTAGTTATTTTGTTAATAAATTTCAAGAGTGCAGGAAGCAGGTCTCTGTAAAATTAGGAGGGTTGAGACTGATTAAATAGTTATTCTATGTGTTTAGGCATATCAAATATACCAACCCTGTTCCAACGATGGTGATGTCATTGTCAAACAGTATTTTCTTCTTATCTGTGCACAATTGTTAGTGGGACACTGCTGCTGTCTTGATAACTTTATTTTCTTTAATAATCTTTTGTTGGACACCAGCATCAACACCAAGTATCCTGCAGCTACTGTTTGTCTTATTCAGTTTTACTTTCAATTTCTTTTCTCTTCCTTTCTCTCTCTCTTCCATCTACCATGTGCACATAGTACATATATTGTTAACAAGATAAAATAAAAAAGGAAAAAAAGGAATGCAGCAGCATGTTTCTAATAGAAATTTAACACATCCTTAAGTGTTGCATCCAATAACAGGCAGCCGCCAGCCAAAGGATATGCTCATATGGCAACTTATGGACATGGTTTTCTAGATAAGCACACTTTTACTTCCTTTTTTGTGATTTTGTTTTTCCTTTTCTTAGACTTTTCTGTTTGTTTTGTATGTGTGTGTAACGATAATTTCGTATTACTTACATCTCTTCCGGCACTTGACACTCTGTGTCTGTGTGTGTGTCTCAAATCCTATAATGCACCAGACATTTTAGCCAGTTTTTCCAATTTTCATTTGAAATGTTTTCTGTTCTACTTTTCCTGCTTCTCCTTTTTTTGTGTTTGTTGTTGCTGTTAGCTGCGGTTATGTGTTTGAGAAAAATGGATTTTCTTTTAAGAGCCACATTGTTATTCTTAAAAGCTTACAAAAGAGACAATGAACGTTCATTTATTTGAACAGAGACTTGCATGATTGAAATAAATGAAGACGTTCACATACGAATTTGAAGGGACATTCTGCGGGTCGAAAGGAGATAGCGGTTGTAAATGGTTGAATGTGACTGGTAATCTTTTCCTTTTTTTTACAGAAAACTGTAATGAAAACTAAATTTTCTTAATCAGTTGAAAAATTTATTTGTTTAAGTAAAAGCCTTACGGATTGGGATGGATACATATATATGTACATACATAATTGGTCATTACAACTCTTCAGTCAGGATTACAACCTAGCTTTTCACACCATTAATGTTATGTGTGTTAATTTTAAACACGACTTCGAACGCTAGATTTTTGAGAAACATTTTTTATTTACTCTCAGAGTTTTTGCCAGAAATCTGCTGAGAGGCAGTCGCCGAAGATATATTTCTTCATATTTCGTTTTGTTGGAGATGTCTGACCTGGGGTTTGCGCAGTGGCTTCACATCTAATACGCCAAAACACTACATACAAGACTACGCCGACAACCACTTGAATTAAAAGAATGAAAAAGAAAAAAGGAACTAACTAACTAAAAGTCAGAAGCCTTCGTCTTTTTATAACCAAAGCGGGAAATTGAAAGACAGTCTCTCAAATCCAACACTCCTAAGAAAGTTATTTGCCGGAATACCAACTCCTTCGGCATACTTAACAAAAGGATAGAGGCTCATTAGAATTACTGTTGTGTGACGGATGGCCCTGCAATTTAAGGATTGAAGTGTCCAGCACAGTCTAGCAATATTACACGTACGCTCTTGCTGCCAACTAGATTAAGTGCTCCTGTAAAACGAGTTAACAATATCCAATTGAACTTTAGCAATCGGAATACCTATACCCTGCAATAACCAACGATATAAAAAGATTTAATTTAATTAAAAAAGAAACTAACTTTACTGTGAATCCCATATTTATTCTTAATCCTTTGTATTCTTATAATCTGCACAGACCTCCCAACAAGAATCTTTATCTCTTCGGGTCTAATAAGCCAACGTACTACTTAATAGACTACAGCGACTTCAATCTCCAGCTCAAGTACTCTTTAAATAATTTCACCAAGCGTGTCTTCATACTTGCCATTTGCTTTTAGAACCATGTCATTCGTGTAGTTCGAGCAATCGTGCATCAGATTATCCAGGAACAACCTGAGCTTCGTAATCGCTCTTTTGATAGGATACTGTAGCCTCAGCATTAGAGATGAGCGATCCAGTGATTTTTGAAGAACGTTGTCCTCAGTGAACGTGATTTGTTAATCACTGTTCTTTAAAACAGTGATTGTGATCACAGTATTCCAATAATGCTATAATGACAATAACGTATTTTATTAAGTCGTAAGAAAGAGACAACTAGATACATACTAGGAAAAGACTACTAAACAAAATCAAAGTGGTGTCATCAATGTTATTAGTTTTAATGTAATTTTTTTTTTATATGAAGTTTGACAATTAAGTTTCACAGTAAGTTCATGTATAAAAGACAAAAGTAAATAATCAAAACAAAATGAAATAAATTTGAGTATGTAACAATTTTGAAAGAACGACATTATTAGTACCTGTTATTTGGAAATTTCAATCACTGTAGTTACCAGTGAATTATCAATCACCGAGATTAAATCACAGGTTTGAAAATATCGCTCATCTCTACTCAGGATGGTACAATTATTCAAAAAGGGGGTTACCTTAAGTCCAACATGTAGGTTTTGTGACGATGGGAATGAATCTTAGAATCATAGAATCTTGAAGATGATCTTACAAAAATTCTCTTGAGATATTGGAGCATTCAACCAAAATACTTCGCCTTTTTGATTGTAATTCTGGGTAAAATGCTTATGAAATAAAATACAATGAATATTAACACATATACAGGCGAACAACAATAACAACAACAATAACAGTGTAAATAATTAATTTTTCAATTAAAAAAAATTCTTAAGCTTCCCTTCTGATGGTCAGTCATTGCAATACCTTTTATTGTCTGCGATATTGGCATTTAAAGTCTGTATGCCTATGGGATAAAACGGAAAAGGAAATAAGAAAATAAGAAATGAGAAATGAAAATAAAATATTAACAATGATTTATTGCTTATGAAACGGGACAAGTATTTGAATGAATAAAAATCTTAAGCTTTAAGCAAATAAACTGTCACGACTGTGGATAACAGAGTGAAAGACAATTCATCTCCTGGTAATATTCCATGACTGGTTGGTGTCCTACTGATGTATGTGTATGTGTGTGCGCGATTAAACATTTTCAATGTACATACAATGCAAAGCAAAGCAAAGCAGAGTTTTCTATGGATATTGATTTCAAAGTGAATACCATGTACACATACATTCACATACACATACACTATAAGCTTCATTTCAAGCCATAATACTGTTGCATGCGCCAAACTAGAGAGGAGCCTCTCAGAGGTCTTACAAATGAAAAACGAGAAAACAAAGTTTTTTTTTTGCCCACCCCAAAGGAAATCGCAACCAGTTAGTTGATATCCGTTGCATTGACATTGATAGAGGGACACAAGAGAATGAATTTTCCACTGTGTGTGGCAATGGTGGGTAACTGAAAAATTGAAATATTAGCCTACCAATGATCCAACAACCAAACAGCCAAGCCAGCCAAACCATCGTTACAAGCACAATACAATGAGTTTGTGTATAAAAGCCATACTGATGACCGTTACTTGCACAGCCATTAACAACCATTCTGGTGGTATTTGATACGTTTCCCTTTCGACGACTGTAAATTGGGGAATTGGAGGATAAAAACCCAGCAAGGGACACAAGAAGGAAACAATAACAACAAAAACGGAAAAGAGGGAATATTATGAATATAAAAGCCCTTAAATTAAGTTGAAATCTATTCAGAGAAGATAATTGTTGAAAAATGTTTCCATTCATTTAAGAGTTCAATGGAAGGAAGTATGCTTGACATTTATGATACCCCGACAAGCATAAGTTTCAATGCAAGGATCACAAGTAATAAATAATTCTACAGGAAGTGGTTAAAACTAAAGAGGTCTCCTTATTGTTAATAATACAGTGACAGTCAGTGGTAATCGTACAGCAGAGTAATCGTACAGCAGAGATCAAATAATTCTTAAATTAGTTTCATTTGTTTTTAATTTAATTACATGGCAAGCATTAGCTCCCAGGATGGTGGGCCTAGCTAAGCTACACAAGAGAATCGTAAGAAAATGGATGAAATGGATGAAAATGGAAAATTTGCCGTCTTTAACGCTATTGTGAAAACTGTTTTGTTATTAGCCTACAAGAGGAAGAAGAGTGAAAGCTACTTGTATGCTCTGTGGCTCTGTGCTTTCCATTTAATAAAATTGTGACACAGTGAAGCGTTGGCATCATTAAAACTCTTCCTAGAAGGAAGAGCTTCCATGCAGATCAGAATTTAGGGTCATTGTGATACGACAATCAATATTCAACCCGTTGAACCCCTAGCATTTCTCAGAGGAAACCAAACCGAATTCAAAGTAAAATTTACTATAGCAGCGATCGTTTTATTCGAAAAGATCGGTCTAGGCTGCCAGAAAGTGAGAAGTCAGAAATCTTCGTCTTTTTATGATCAAAGCGGATGAATTGAAAGACAGTCTCTAAGACCCAACTCACCCAAGAAAGTCCTTCGCCATACCTAACAAAAGGTTAGAGGCCCGTTAGAATTGCTGTTGAATGGCCATGAAATTTAAGGATTGAAGTGCCCAGCACAGTCTAGCAATATCACACGTACGCTCTTGTTGCCAACTAGATTAAGTGCGCCTGTAAAACGAGTTAACAATATCCAATTGAATTGATGCAATCGAAATACCTATACCCTGTAACATGTCGGCCCTAGAAAACAATCCTCAAACCATATAAGAGTTACCTTCGATTAATCCGAAATTTCCCTGAGAAATTTTGGTCATTCATGGACAAGAACAGAGGTTCGTTACGGCCTAAATCGCAGCCAGGCTATCCGAATAAATCTAAAGATTTTCAAAGCAAATTGTGTCACCCAACAAGCATTGCGACGCTTTCAAAATAGGCTGGGGAAATACGAATACAATCTGCTCTGTCGCACTTCATATAGGAACTCAAGCAACAAGCAGTCGGCTGAGTTCGCTAAGCGGAAAGCTTCTACGCTGCTGACAGGGTCCAAAGCTTTCTGTGAAGTAAGAACGCACATCTAAGCCAGGGGCTCTCGTTTGATAAGCCAACACCTGACTAGGGCAACTAAAATTTAGGTTTTGATTCGATTTAGCTCCTAAAAAATTTCATCTCTATTTTGCTGGCACCGTCCTTTAGAGTTATTGAAAATCGATAACAGTTTGCAAACATTCAAAGCGATTTTAATTGAATATGCATGTCCGTCTCTCTCTTATCGTACCTTGACACAAATTTCCTGTGTTATGCCCTCATTTTTATACGGGAAATTTATGCAAAATGCCACAAGTAAATGTTTTTCTTTCATTTTTTTTTCAAACTTTGTTGTTATTGTAACAACCATATTGATGCTGATTATTACTCTGCAGTTGTCATTGTTTTTGTTTATTTTTATTTTTTGTTTAACGCAACCAATTTTTATTAACTTTTTGTCTCTCATTGTTATAAAATTATAACAACATGTCAAGCAGTTAGTCAGTCAGTAAGTATCATGAAATGAATGGTAGTTCGTCTGTCTGTCTTCCGACTGTCTGTCTATCTGTATAATGTTACACAGTTTTCAATAATTAATTGACCATAATGTCGCTGTATATTGTTGCGATTTAATTAAAAGGATCAGATCAGATTTGAATTCATGGCATTAAAGTAAAAACAACACACGTAAATTCTTATCCTTTTTTGTATACACACACACTCATATACTATACATACTCAAAAGCCAACCTCATCATAAGCATGGAAAAGTTTAAAATAAAAATTCAATGCTTGGTTGGATGTGCTGGTGTAGGGGAGAGAGAAAGAGATAGAGGGAATAATAGTGATTTTCATGTAATTTAATAATAATAAAACCAATCGTCCTTAATGGTCAATAACATGCTTTAACGTAATTTACGGAAAATGGCCAATGCTTGCTTATAGCAGCAGCAAAGGCTTGCTAGCAACAATAGTTGCTTACTACTACTGCAGCAATAGTCGACTTCAATCTATCTTAAGTAATAACAAGCCATGACAGTCCTGCAAGTAATGCAAATCATGTGTGCAAGTATGAGTAAAAGGACAGAAACAGGGGTCAAGTGATACCACGTACATACATGCATAAATAATTGGACATTACAACCCTTTATTCAGAACTACGATCTAGTTTCTCGCACCACTTATGTTGTGTACGTTAATTTTATACATGAGTGTCGGCAATTATATTTACTCTAAGAGTTTTTGCCAGAAATCTGCTGAGAGGACGTCGCCGAAGAAATATTCTTTTTTTATTTCGTTTTGTTGGAGATGTCTCACTTGATGTTAAAACCGTTGCCTCACGTCTAATAAGCCAACATACTACCTACTAGACTTCGGCGACTACTACTACCACGTAGCAGCTCCTTAAAATAAGTATTCGGCAGTGGCAAACCACTCCTCACATAAATTCGCTGATAAAAAAAATAATTATTTTACCTTCAGTTGCCTACAAACAATTACAAACTGTATGTAGTTATTCTGTACAGGCAAGTAGGGTATCGTTTAATGAAATTAAACTGATGTTTGCTGACTTCAATTCTGTTCTGGTCTGAAAAAATTATGTGACACGAATTTTTTTTCGCCAGGCTTAATATGAAAAACGACAGTAATTCAGTCAATAAAAAAAATGGAAAAAAAATGAAAAAAAGAAGAAAAAAATAAAAAATTTAAAAACTCTAGCAGGCTAACATGCAAGGCATTTAATTTTATAAAAGCTTTAAATAGAGTGTTATATAACCATTAGCAAATTAATCAGCTTTTATTCTATGGGACAAGCTTAAAAATGATTTCCGTTTCTCATTACAAAAGTAGAATGTATACGACTTTAGATTTACTTAGAACTATAGCTTTACGTTACAGATGTTGTTGGGGAAGTAGGGTCCATGTAGGTGCGATGTCCAATCTTGTTGAATTATTTTCTTATATACGCCCAACACTTAATTTATAGTCCCTACTCAGGCACCCTAATCATGTTACGAACTAAGATTAGGTACCACGGAATATGAAGAAACCTGCAACCCCACTTATATTCAAAGTCATGACTACACTGTGTTACCTTCATAACATAACATAAGAAAATTCTCATCAGAAAAGCGATATTGTACAGCGGCGCTGTTCTGAAATACAACCCAGCAATTATGTAATGGCCATGATGGCCAGACCAAGGTAATCTATGCAGCAATTCTATGGGCAAAAAGAACAAATCTAAAAAAAAGCTCATGAATCTGAAATGGAGTTGGACAAGATGCAGAGACTCGCGTGTATTTGAAGGCCAAAGCTTTGGAGGTAGTTGAGAGCCAAGTCTAACATGAAATTCATTATGAAAATTCTGTCCTGTACCCTGGACAGAACCAGTAGACTCTATGATTTTAGGGAATCCTTCACAACGAGACTTGCATAGTAATCGAGAAGTTGCATACTCTCTTAAAAGAGAGACTATTTTGTGGTATGCTCAGCGGGTCCAGATCAAATCTTGATACAAGTATTTAAGTCCAAACGAAATACTTAGAGTACATAAGGAAACTCGCAGGCATCTTGCAAGCGGCACTCCAAGCGATCGAGAGATGTGCTCAATTCAAGTTGGATAGGACGTACAAAAGACAAGACTTTACAAGCACTCGGTAATATGGGTCTGTATGCAAAAAGCAATCAATGAGCAAAACGGATGAGCTTACGAGGAGGGAAACTTCCACGCCATTAAAAGGGCAGAAGCGTTCTGAGGAGTGGGAGCAGATGATTGAAAAGATATACTCAATGAAACGAAAGATATAGAGAGAAGAAAAGGCCCTACTCAAACCAAGTGAGTTTTACAAAATCAAAACTTTTGTTGGCAAATTAAAATAAAAAGATCTGAGTCATTTATCAGACTATCCAGAAAAAATCTGAGGTTGCTAATTGGTCTTTTGTCAGGTCAATGTAGTCTCAGAGTACACTTCTTCAGAATATGATTGTTTTGAGTCCAACATGTAGATTCTGGGATAATGATAATGAATCATTGGAACACATTATTGCAAGCTGTGGACCATCCCAGAAGAAAACTGGCAAAGATGAAAAACGATATCTTAGCTTCTTTGTATCAAAGAGCTGATGGTCTTGTAGCACTTGGGAAGACACCGGTTAAAGTAATCTTCTGCCATCTCTTTATATAATCCTAGCAGGGGTTCTGGTTGGCATTTGGAAGCCCTTTCGCTGACGTATGGCGGGGGTAGCAGTATACGTAGAAGCTGATAGATTTAAGAATGCAGGTAGACTAGGCCACTGAGCCAATGGACAATTCTATTTAAGTTCAGATAGCGGCAAATACACCGGTTAAAGTAATCTTCTGACATCTCTTTATATGATCCTGTCAGGGGTTCTGATATTCCCTGACGAATGGCGGGGTTAGCAGTATACATACATACGAGTATGTACACGCTGACGGATTTGAGATTGTAGATAGACTAGGCCACTGAGCCAATGCACAATTCTATTTAAGATCAGATTGGTGTCTAATTGCCACAAATAAAAAAAGACGCTATAAACGGAGTGGTTTATATGGTAGTAATCGTATCGTATATAGAGCTGGACTCTAAGCATTCTTGCAATTATGCTTTCGCATCAAAATATTTTAAAGCTTTTCTTAAAGCCAAAGCCCAGAAAACTTTAACTTCAAGTGAGCCGTAGGTTTCAATATTAAAATAAAAGCCAACTTTTTCCAGACCAATCAATGCAAAACTTTTTTAATATTCATAACCAATACGAGCCTTCAGATAGAGAAACCAATCAGGAAAAACAATATTTTGCATATGAAGGCATATTCTTCAACAAAAACTATCTGTAACTTTACGTTGCCTGCTATTTATTTGCATGTAAACACGTGGCCACACAACTTCATTTCATTTTTCTTACTCACACTCACTCGTTAAATTTGGTCTGCCAATGTGCATGAAATACCAAAAAAAAAAAAAAGAACAAAAGAAGGCATCCAGGCACTTGCTTTAATGAACATTTTACAACATTTGCGTGGCCATATCTGTCAAGAGCATATTTTTTGTTGCCATGAAAATGAAATTCAATATAAAACAGCAACCGTTTACAATCGAAGATTATAATCAGAATTGTGCGTGTATTTAATTTCATGATTTTAAGAACTGACACTGGCAAATGATGCCACGAAGTGTCAGTGTCATCATTAATTATGGTCGAATAAATATTAAAATTGCTGTACTCAACCATATTTTTCTTTAATATAATGCGTTGCTTGTCATTGCAGTTTTGATCATTTTTTCAATACAACTATGCAACAGTATGGTGCCGCTGCTAAGGAGACATCTTAACCACTTATGACATCGTTGTTAAGAAAGGTAGTTAAAGTCTTTTATGAGAAAAACTACGTAAAATTCATCATGTAGTGAAGAATAAAACATAAATTGAGCTTCAAATGAATTCAAATGATTCCATTAAGAAGAAAATATCAACAAATAAAAATATTTTTAATTACTGTGTCTAGTTCTAGAATGATATGATTGCCTTAGAACACCGCTATCGGTGAAAATGTGCTGAGTTCTTGCATTGTGTGCAGCTGTGAGAAAGCTTTCTCAGTAAGATCCATCCAGGAGATTGAAATACTTGATTATTTTATAAAGTTCACTGTTGATGTGATGTGATCCTCTCTAATAGGCCAGGTAGCTCCTGTATGGATTATTTGATGGAGCAAACTGCTGTCAATTCTTCAGAAACATTTTCTGTTTTCTATACAAAGCTGAAATACTAGCCTTGATACATGCATACATACATAATTGGTCATTACAATCCTTCAGTATGTTATGTGCATTAATTTTATACGTGTGTTGTGGGACTTACAGTTTAAAGTCGACTAAGACCGAAGCCTTTTTTGAGAAACTTTTCCATGGCAATTTTTATTTACGCTCCGAATTTTTGCCAGAAACCTGCTGAGACCAAGTCGCCGAAGAAATATTTTTTCTTGTTTCATTTTGTTGAAGTTGTCTAACCTGGGGTTTGAACCGTGGCCTCACGTCTAATAAGCCAACACACTATCTACTAGAATAAAGAGAGGTTCATAGGTAAAATTTAAAAAAAAAAAAAAATTTCGTACTCTGAATTAAAGAAATATGTTATAAACCATATGTTTTTTATTTAAATTCAATGTTTGTACAAGATTAATTAAGTTACTAGATAAAACCATAATGTTAACGAAAAAAAAATAAAAAAAAAATTCAAATATATGTAGGTGCGAAATAATGATAGGTTCACCTTTAATATCGCGAAACAAACAAATTTTCCTTAAAATTAATAATTAATGTTTCCTCCTTTATTTTTTTTTTCACTTCAAATATGCGATTATTCATCGAATTTATAAGTTTTTTTTAAAGTTTCCTGGGAAATATTTGCCCATTCTGTCCGAATCGCATCTTTCAATTCATTTACGCCAGAAAATTGCTTACCATTAGCATAAACTTTGCGCGCCAGAATGCCCCACAAATTCTCTATCGGGTTTAAATCGGGACTTCGGGCTGGCCAGTCCAGAACCTCAATATTTTTTGATCTGAACCACTCTTTAGTAGAACGGGATGTGTGAAAATGAAGTTATTTCCCATTAAATCTTCCCCGTGTTCAATCAAAGAAATTTCCAGTATTTCACAATAATTTTCTGAGGTCATCCTTGTAGAAATCCATGCCAAAGGGAGCTTCCCTTTGATAGAAAAACGTCCCCAAATCATTAAACTACCCATACCCGCGCCAAAAAAGGAAACACCAATACCCGCGCGTTGGTCTGTGAGACCGAAAATGGAAAATCCTATATCCTTGGTACTATTTCAAAAAAATTTTTTTGATGCAAAAACGAAGCTTATTACGAATAATGAAGCTACCAGTGATATCAACTTACTGGCACTATTTTTTTACAAAAAAAATCGCAATAATAAAAAAATCGGTCTCACAGACCAACGTGCGGGTATAGGAAGGTTAAAGAACCCCTACCAAAATTTCCACTCATTCGAACCTCTTTTTCCTTTTGTAAATCATGCCAGTAATACTGGAAACCATCTGGACCATCTAAGTTAAATTTCTTCCCATCACTAAATAAAACTTTTTCCCACTTGTCGCCGAAATCCATATCACTTTTTGCCCACAAAAGTCGTTTTTCTTTATGTTCTTAGGAAAGTGCTGGGCGCGCCATCCTTTTTGTGTATTGAAAGCGTTTTAGGTTACGCAACACTTGCTGAACTCTTCTGGTACTCACTGACAGGTTTAGACGCGCTTTAATTTCTGGAGCAAATAAGTTTTCCCTTGATACAATTCGCATTATCACCGATTTTTGGCGTTGAGTCAGCTTTGGTTTTGGGCCCGGAATTTTCTTTGTGCCATAATTTTCCTTTAACTTTAATTTAATGTTCACAACATTAACAGATCTTCCAATCTTTTTTGCAATTTGGCGATTTGAAAGCTTTTGATCTTTATAAGCCGATATTTTTCCACGTTCTTCGGCTGATAAAGATTTTGCACGACTCATTTCAAAAAAAAACGTAAAAAAGTGGAAGTCTAAAGTTTTTAATCTGTTAAAAAGCTGTGTTAGAAGCTTGAAAAGTAATAAACGATGCAAAAAATTCAATTTTACCTGTACTCTAATGAAGAATCGTCTAGTATAATCACTGAACTTATATTTATTTCGCTCTAATTTTGCTTTAAAAATGGTATATTTTTATTTTTTTTTTTACTATTCCAAAGGACAGACCAAAAAATTATAACGGAATCTATAGAGATTTGACATATAAATACACAGACCCAAAAAATGTGATCAAAATTAGTTACACTTGGAAAAAAATGGTAAAAAATATGTGAACCTATCTTTAATTCGGCGACAACTTCAGAGTTGTTAGTGAAGCACAGTAGTTGTATACCAACCCAAAGAAATATTTGGTCATTGCAGCCCTTTAGTTAGGATTACAACCTAGTTTATCACACCACTCATGTTGGGTGTGTTCATTTTATCCATGACTGGCATGGCAATTTTATTTACTCATAGAATTTTTGCCAGAGAACTGCTGGTTTATGTCTGAAAGATGTCTCAGCTAGGGTCCACGGACTCGCCAACATACTACTTACAGACAACGGTAATTACAAAGTGTAGGTTCAATTTTAAACGTATTGATTTCCAGAAAGTTTTTCTGAGCATTGTTTTCATGTGAATAACATCGCCAATTACAATTCATCTTCATCATCTGCATGAGACTTATTAAAGCGTGTATATAACGTATAACGCATATTCAATATCAAAGGGAAATACAATGTGAAAACGGATGTATTTTAACGGAAGTTATAATAAAAAAATGCGCCCCACAAATGCTTGGAAAAGCAAATTTTAAGAGAAATTGTTGCATGAATTCATGTAATATTCGGAAAATTGAAGCTTTAAATTGTTAATCGCTTACAGCATTAGTGAAATGAAAGAAAAAATAGGCACTGGAAAGAGAGGGAGAAAAAAATATTGAAAATTTACACGCATTTTTATTAAATCACAAATGTTACGTGGTATTTGGCGTATGAAAGGAAATGAAATTTTTCTATGGAAAAGGAAATTCAATTCATGACAGGTGTTGCCAATAGGAAAGTATATTAAATATTCATTGTCGTTTTGCGTTTTTTTTTTTATTTTTTTTTTTCTTTTTTTCAAATTAAATTATGAAAATATATACATATGTATTCATTCTATGCATATAATTTACAAATTCTTGTTAAATAATGTATAATTCTTTAAAAATATTTTAAATATATTTTCATTTGT